>OZ007589.1:246363382-247575899 GCA_963931845.1 Maratus michaelseni
TGATTAAAAACATTAGGAGGGGGGGGGGGCAGTTTATTATCCTCTGAAGGGGTTATTTTTAATTTTTCTTAATTGGAAAATTTTAAAATAATGTAATACATTAAAAATTTTATAATGGTTGCATTCTGATATTTCACTTTAGGAAGAACTTGAGTCTTTTAAAGGACCCTTCACAATTTTTTCACTTAAAACATAAAACCCTATACAAAAAAAAAAAAAAAAAAAAAAAAAAAAAAGAATTTCCAAAATGAATCCTTCACAAATGTGATGATTAAAAAAAAGAAAAAACTTTTGGTGAGAAAAACAGTTTATTATCCCCCAGAAGTGTTTATTCTTTATAATAAAAATAAGTAAAACAAGATACATATGACTAAAATATAATTTCAGAAGTTGTAAGGAAAGTAATCATGTACAACAGGAACAACTTAATACTTGCCTTCATTCAATTCACAAGTATTTTGAGTAGGAAGTGTAGATTCAGACCACTCTAGCACTTCAGAATTTGTAGGTGATGTAGGTGATGTTATGTTCTGCAAAAATATACATAGATAATATAAACAAAAGTACTAGATTAAAAAAGTTTATTAAAAATAGAATAAAGTATTATGCATTTAAACTGTAAAGCATAACTTTAATGTTATAAGGTATCATTTACTGAGCTCTTCTGCATAGTGCAAATCATAAAAATCATAAAATTGGATTGAATTTGCATGACTAGAATAAAAAAAAAACACACATAAATCCTTACACTATCCTTACACTCAAATAAAAGATAGAAAATAAGCAGGCGTATAACCGCTATGTTAAAATTAAGGTTTCTACTACAGTTTATAAACTTCAATTTAGGACTTCATTTTTTTTAGAGTAATTTAAGTAGTGTTCTCTACGCAACTATTTGTGATTTAGAAGAACATTTCTATTCACAAAAGTGATATAGTACAGTACTGTTAATCCACAAACCTATGAATGCAAACAAAGAATTTTCCTTATTTCTACTTTTTAGTAAGAATATGCATAGAAATTATTAAAATGTTCTAGATTGCACTAAAAAATTATCTAGAATAAGCAGAGGATTGCGATGAAAAAATTCAAAAAATTATATTCCACAAATATTGTAATAAAATCACTTGTTAATGTTAAATTAGATAATTACTTCTTAAAGTGATAAAAACATTACACAAAGGGCTTAAAAACACCTTGTAATATAAAGATAACATGTTTCACATACTCTAACAGTGACTTCTTCAAGATCAAAATGATAAAATATTTTTGTAAAGTTTTTGAAAATGATAAACAGAAATCAGAAGATCACATGTATAGTGCAAGCAGGTGCTTAAAGTGGTCAAACTGGAAAAGTAAAAATTATTATTTTATTGCTTTTTTAATTTGTTAATCATCGCATGCCATTTAAAAAAAAATTAGATACAAGATGATTCACAAATTAATACAGCAATAAAATAATAATTTTCACATTTCCAGTTTGACCAATTTAAGCACCTGCTTGCACTATACATGTGATCTCGTGATTTCTGTTTATCATTTTCAAAAACTTTACAAAAATAGTCTATTTATCACTTTGATCTTGAAGACGTCGTCCTTAGAAACATGTCATCTTTATATTAAAAAGTATTTTTAAGCCTTTTGTGTAATGTTTTTATCACTTTAAGCAGTAATTACATCTTTAATTTAACATTGTATCCTATTAGCTTTCTCTCAATAGGCAATTTATAAATATTACAAAAGAAATCTTCAGTTTTCAATATTATACTTGACAAAATCCTTGTAATGAAATACATAAAAAATAAATAACATGTTGGTACATTAAATTCATTAAGATCATTTGAGAGTTGAACCCGTATTTTAAAGATATTGGGTTCTTGTTATTCTTTTAAATGTAACATCACCATGATCACTGCACACTAGTACATACTTGCAAACTGGAGGAAGAAAAAAATAAAGAAAACCCCCCCCTAAGTTCTGCTATGAAAAAAATTATATATATAAGTACAATAAAGAAAATTAATATAAATAATTTTTTAAATTGATTTATGTTGAAACATGTCAAAATAAGAACATACAGGCTGAGATGGATTCTCTCCTTCTTGACATAAAAAAAGTACTGTGCCATCAGGTAACATAGAATATATGTCATTTTCATCTATCTCTGTGCCATCCTCTAAGTATACTGTTAAATCATCAGGTGAGCATGACAAATCTAATTTAGAGAGTCCTGCGTAAGAAATACAAAAGACATTAAAGCTTAAAACGACACTGGACAATAAAAACCTTTTTATTAAATTGTAAGTCAGGTGTTAAAAAATGTTGCATTGAATATAGTGCTGTTTATAGTTGAAAAATACTAAATTGAAAAAAATATACAAATTATAATTAAGACAGTAAAAATAATTATTTGGTAGTTCTATTTAAAAATTATTCAAAGGAATCAATTTTTGCATAGATTCATAATCTTGTCTTATAACTAGCTTTATTTAATGTAACAAAAATTCGTAAATATTTTTTATTAACACTGATAATAATTAGATTTTTCTTATCTTTCTTTTTTTATAAACATTCGGTAATTTTTCTCAAAATTTTATTAGAAATATAATAGAAAAAAATTAGGTACTTATGTATATGTCACAAAATAATATTATAATATTGTATTATAATTTGACGATAAATCTTGGTTGCTTATGGTTAATGCTTCTATAACAGAAAAGGTGATTACGGAATTATATGATAACTTGCATGTAAAAAAACATTTTAAAATTTTATGAAGTTCAACAAAAATTTAAAAGCTTGGATTACTTTTTAACTTCCTAAAACTGTATAATTAATATGAAAAAGTTAAATATTTAAATTATTTACCAAAAAATAATAATAATAATAACAATAACTCTTATTATGTAGCTTATGTCATCATCTTTGAATTTAAGTAACAACTATTATAAACATTTTTTTAAAATTTATAATGAACCCATATTGAAATATAACAAGGAAAAACATTGAAATCTGATTTTTTTTTTCTGAAAAATGCATAATAGAACATATAATTTTAACCAAAATATGAAGGTGCTGGCCCATGTAGAGGAGTCCAAGACTCAACTTTAAAGTTATGCATTGACAGGGTGACAGAATTAAGGGCGCACAAAAGTTCATAAGCTCCCAGACAGGGACCTAGGTTCTTAACTGGAATGTAGAAACAGGGAATAACTAAATGGAAAAAGAGCCCTCAAAACGAAGATTGGATTAAAAGAGGGCAATTTATTGAGAATTTGGGGCACAAAATCCTCCAGGAACCCTGTACAGGGCCCCAGGGCCAGGGTCTTAACTGGAATGTAGTTGGGTATAAATAAATTATTTAGTGGTTTATGAAGTAGCCAAAGGACCCTAGAACTATGTTAAAGAAAACTGCAAGAGAATCTCATCATTTTTAAAGAAGCTGCACCAAGGGCCCCCAAAAAGAGATTAATTTTTTTAAGTAGTGGTAGCTAAAGTCTGAGATATATATATATATATTTTTTTATTCTTTAAGTAGTAGCTGGAGGACCTAAGACGTTGTTATGGAAAAAAAAGCTCGTAAATAGGTCGATTTTTAAGGGAACATTAGTGGGGGGGGGGGCAAAAGGGGCCAACTGATAGTTTTGAGCAGGACCCTAAGACGAAACATGGCTAAAAGGCCCTAGTACTTAGTTGTTTTTATCCTCAGTTGGTTTAAATTAAGCATTAGGTATAATAAAGAAATGTGCAAAAAAGGGTGAAATGCTTAAAAAAGGGCCCAAGGGTTCAAGGAAGCCCTGACCAGGCCCTAGGGGGCTAAGGTCTTAATTGCAATGTAGAAAGAAGGGAATAAGTAAATGGGAAAGTGCCCCAAAAACGAAGATCGGTTTAAAAGGAACAATTTATTAAACAATTTAGGGTACAAAAAAAATTCAAGGTGCCCTGTACTCCGCACCAGGGACCAGGGTTTTGACTGGAATGTAGAAAGGTTGCAATAACTAAATGGAGATACGGTCCCAAAAACGAAGGCAAATTCTTAACAATTTAAGGCATAAAAACTTAAAGGGTCCCAAGGTAAAATTAAATGTAAAATTAATTTTGAGATTGGATATGTGACAGGGGCAGTGATGAATTGATTTTGTTTCAAAGACGAAAAAAATATGTTAAACTTCTAAGTATTCATATTCTGACGATGCAATGAAACAGTTTCAACAAGTAAAAATATAGAGATCTGTACGGCCTGAGGCCCGTACCTGGCCCGCGGGACGTTAAATTCTTTTTGTCGACCCGGCCCGTTTGTTTTGTCCTTCGGCCCGGCTCGGCTCGTTAAAAATTGTTTTCTAATTCTGCCGGCCGTGTACGAGCCTCGGGCCCGTTCAGATCTCTAATTTTGCTCTTAAAAATATATTATAAGCCGAAAGAAGTCCACGACCCACCAGTAACAGTGACATCATATTAATGCTGGCAACGACCTAACCAATAAATTTTGCTCTCGCACCAATTTTTTTTCTTTTTTTTTAACTTCTAAACATTGTACAATTTTAATTTTTACACCGTCGAATAGAAAACAAAAATACTTTGAAATGTAATTTGTTTGAAAAATGTATCTGAATTTACTGATTGGTTTTTTTCTAATAAATAAAAAAAAAAAAATTGAATCATGAATATTTTAAAATCTGCAAGTAACCCAATTACGAAAGATTAACCCATTTGCTCTTAAAAAATGGGCCTCTTTACGTTTTTAATATCTTGCCCCTTTTTATTCGATCTTCGTTTTTGAGGCTCCTTTCTCCATTTAGTTATTCCTCCATTACTACATTCCAGTTAAGACCCTGGCTCCCTGGGGCCCGGTACAGGGCCCCTTGAAGTTTTTGTTCAAAAAAATTTAATAACTTGCCTCTTTTCAATCCGATCTTCTTCGTTTTAGGAGCTTTTTCTCTAGTTATTCCGCCATTTTAGGCACCTGACCCCCCTAATGGGGCCCTTGAACTCTTTGTGCGCCATGCATTTTCCACCCCCCTCCTAATTGTGTCACCATCTCAATGCATAACTTTAAAGTTGAGTCTTGGACTTCTTTTCCCGGGCCATTACCCTTATATTTTTAATGGGGCCGTAAGGTCCCTTTTTAAGCATTTCTTTAAAATTTTATTCTAATGATTAATTTATACCCTATGCTTAATTTTGACTAATTAAAGATCTAAAGCGCTAAGTATTAGGATCTTTTAAGATGTTTTCCTCTGAAGGTCCTGCTCTCTCAGATTGCAGCTGGCACCAATTTAGAATATTAATCTCCTTCTTGGGGCCATTGGTGCAGCCTCTTTAAAAATGATCCGATTTTCTTGCAATTTTCATTAACATAGTTCTAGGGTACTCCAGCTAACTTTATAAACTACTAAACATTTTCTTAGACCCCCAACTATCACCCTATTTTTAAATATTAATCTTCTGTTCCGGCATCAACTTATGTTTACTCACTACAGCCGTAAATTAAAAATCGCGTTACTGTTATAAAGATAAGTGGTTAAGTTTAGAGAGAGGCGGGGGGATTCATCAGTAAATAAAATATCTCGTTAATGTTAAAGAAAATTCGTTAAATTTACAGAGGGGGGGGGGGCACATTTCACCGCCTGGGGGCTCATTCTTTTCTTGGGTTCTATGGGCTCGATTTCAACAGGGTTTGGGTCATTCGACTTGATATCGAAAACTTGATTTTTTTAAATTTATTATCACATGTCAGGGCAACGCCGGGCGGGTCAGCCAGTTCCAAATATATTTAAAAAATCCCTGACGGCTCGGCCTACAGGCACAGGTAGATTTCGAAGACGCAGACCGTTGGGCGTCTGTTTGTTGGAAATTGCAGAAGAAATGATATTTTTGCCATGATGCGGCAGCTGGGACCGCCCACTTCGAAATCTAAATGTGTGTGTAGACGGAGCCGGCAGGGATTTTTTTGTTTGTTTGTTTGTTTTTTGTTATAAGGGTTGGTCCTATAAAAAACTTGTCAATATAAAAGATGTAGATAATGTTAAGAGGATTTATAATAAACTTAAGCGGATTTGATATCTTGTGAATGGACGAAGTTATAATTTTATTCTTCGTAACCCCCCCCCCGGGTCCATTTTTAAATGATATCAAAAATCTGTCATACATAAATTTTTTGCCCTTTTCCGAGAAGTAATAATAACTTTAAATGGATTCTATACGTATCCTAATTAAGAAGTTATGGGGTTTTTTCTGTTTTCATAAAAAGCCCCTTCCCCAAAAAGCCCCTTCCCCAAAAAGCCCCTTCCCCATTTCCCTCCCTTGGTTCGATTTTGCCCATTAACGAACTTGACCGAGATTTTATGCACCAGTTTGGAAGATATTTGTGCAGAATTATTGAAGTTATCGTGTCCATAATAAAGTGATATAGATAGATAGATAAAGTTTTGAACTGGGGGTGGTTTTGGGAGTCATAATCGGCGTAGATCTGAAAAGAAATTTCAGAAATTCCAACTTAAGAGAAAATTTAATTGGTAGTATTTCTTACGAAATCTACCTAATAAGGATCGACCGAAACAGGTTTTTATGACTGAAACAATTTTTGAATCTTCCGATAACACAGAAAACCGCATTTCGGTAATCTTCCTATTTTCAGCCGAAAACGAAAATGTTCACGTCAAATTCCACATCAAATCAACCAAAAAATTTTAATATTCAACCTGACCATTTCAGATTTTAATGGAACCTTCAGAAATCATTTTCCCTGATGATACAAATGGGAATATACTGTTATAACTTTTTTATCTCTGTAATTAATTTTATTTAATTTAAAATTTTTAAATTTAAACATTTTTTAAATAGTGTTTTATTTAAATTTTTGAAAAAATTATATGTTTTTTGTAATATTGTAAACTTTAAATTCTGAAAGTTTTAGAGTGGGATCTCAATGGGATCAGCAGTTGCAAAAAAAAAAGTAATGTTTAGTAAAATTAAGTTAAAATTATTTAAGTTATTTTTAAAATTAATAAAACAATACTGTCTTTAACACAATCATAAAGTTGGTGAGATGCCAACTTTAAATACCAGCCCCAACTGGTGTTTTAACATTTGTTTTTTTAACATAACTGCTGATCCCATTGAGATTAATTATAAACAGTTCGTAGCGATAAATAGTGTCTCATTTGAGCCGATACAGCTCAAATCAATGAGTAATGTTGAAAATTTCCGAAGGAAGAAAGGAGATTTTTGAAATACAGATTGTTTTGGTCAAGTTTCGCTTTGGACGTAATTTCGCTGAAAACGAAAACAAAACAGAATTTTCGGTCGATCTCTCAATAGATTTTATAAAAGTACTACATCATTTTAATGCACTTATAGCAAAAGGTTGTTAATTTTATATATTAAAAATGTGAAAAATTAATTTTGTAATTAATAGTTACAATTATTATCTTAAAGTTATTTTTAATATATTAATCTATCGGCATTATAGCTAATCTCAGTCATAATTCCCGTTAAGAATCAAAATTTAGTTGTAATAGCAGAAATAAATGAAAACATTTACACTTTATAGGCAATTTAATAAAATAATACTTTTAAGTTTTTCATTTTTAAATGTATACATAAAATATAAAAAATACTTTTGTATAAAATGAGGATATATATATATATATATACATAACTCCCCCTTGCATTTAATAATCTGTGTTATTATTGATACTGTTAATCAAAACAATCAGGAAGCAGAAAATAATGTTTAACAGTTCCAGTTTTTCTCTGAAAATCTTAATAAACATGCTAAGAACTGGCTTCACTTAATTCATATATTCTTTTTTCCTTGAAAAAAAAATTGAATGTTTTTGTTTTGATAGTAATAGAAAATTTTGAACTTTATATTCTAATGGCAATTTACAAAATTTCATTTATTTTTCAGGTTTTATGACTATGGTTCATTTCTGGAATGCTTAATTAATCAATTTCCAGTGGACACTCCATCTGTACTTTACTAAAAAAATAATTGCAGTAATGTTCATAGTGCATAAAATTTTTTGATTTAACTGAAAAGCTAAGTAATCAGATTTAATTTTTAAATAGCACTTACCAGAATGCAATAAAAAAAATTTAATATATAAATAGTTGTTTTTATTAATTTCGCATAATTAATAACATTTTTAAGATTGTAAGTAAATATTTTTTTTAAAACCGTGCCTTGCATATTTTATAATGTGGCAAACACCCAATCTGGAAGCAGAGAATAATGTTTAAAGGCATAGGAAAATGAGGAGCTCATTAGGCTCAAGCTCTCCCCATTTAAATAAAGATAATTTTTAAACTCAAACAAGTTGTTAAAAATCTATTTTCTATCTTAAACATTTGATTATTCATCTCCCACAAAACAACTCTGTAAATATATATATATATATAGGGTAGATGTGCCAGTAATGGACACCCTTAAGGAATTTCTTTAAAAATTTTTTAATTAATAGTTATAATTGTTATATTCCATATTTTTTAATATTATATTAATCTACCAACAATAATTTAACCATGCTCATAGTCACATTTCCCAATGGGAATCGAAATTTAATTGTAAATAACAGAAATAAATCAAAACACCCTAAATTCCAGTAATGGACACCCCACAAAAAGTAATAGATAATTGATATTATGATTGTATTCAAAACTAGTATTTAAAGAAAACATATTAATGAAATAAAAAAAGCTGAATTTTTATTCGTTATTTTTTTATAAACCGAAAACGTTGAAGGTGGTCCATTACTGGAAGACGGTCCATTACTGGCACATCTACCCTATATATTATTAATTAAATTTATAGTAGTAATGAAATAAGTAAATCTGCAGATCAGGGGGGGGGGGGGGGCTCAACTGTCAGTTCTGCCAATTTATTTTGAAATTTTTTTATTTGGTATTTAAAACATTCAACCCGCACTTTCATTTATTTGATATCCCCCCCCCCCTATATTGGGTAGATGCGCCAGTAATGGACACTCTTAAGGAGTTTCTTTAAAAAGTATTTTTTAATTAATGATTATAATTATTATATTCCTGATTTTTTTTTCTCTCTCTTTTTTTAATTTTTTTTTAAATTTCAATATTATATTAATCTATAAACAAATATTTAACCATACTCATAGTCGCATTTCCCAATGTAAATCTAAAATTTAATTGTAAATAATAGATATAAATCAAATCACCCAAAATTCCAGTAATGAACACTCTACAAAAGTAATACATGTAATTGTTTTTATGATTGTGTTTAGAACCAGAATTTAATGAAAGTATACTAATGAAACAAAATTGTTATTTTCAAATACATTTAACCATTACGATATCAATAATTAATAAAATATTTGTGATAATTATTCATTGCTTAAATTAATTATTGTCAATATCTCAAAATCAATATTTTAATTATTTTAGATAGCTGATTTAAAATACAAAATGTCAGAGAATTACGGTTATCCAATCAAATAAAGGGTTTAAAAAGATTAGCAAAAAAAACGGCAGAACTGATGATTTCAAATTTTACAATTTACGATCTGCAGGTTTATTAAATCAATTAATACATTTTAAGAGTAGTTTGGCCAGGGATAAATAATCAAACATCAGACAAGACAGAAAATAATATATAATTTAATAGAAATTTAACAGAAAATAACAAAACAAAAAAATAATATAATTTTAACAACTTTTATAATTTAATATATTGTTTCTATTTAAATGGGGAGGCTTGAGCCCGATGAGTCCCATCTTTCCCTATGCCCTTAAACAATATTATCTGCTTCTTGATTGGTTTCATTAATTTCAAGATTATAAAACATGCAAGGAAACGTTATATATATATATATATATATATATATAAACATGATGATTTAAAATACTAAATGTCAGATAATTACGGTTATCAAATCAAATAAGGTGTTTAAAAGGATTAGGGGGAAAAAAACCCTGCAGAACTGACGATTTCAAATTTTACAATTTACGACCTGCAGGTTTATTAAATCAACTAATACATTTTAAGAGTAGTTTGGCCAGGGATAAATAATCAAACATCAGACAAAACAGAAAATAATATATAATTTAATAGAAATTTAACAGAAAATAACAAAACAAAAATATAATATAATTTTAACAACTTTTATAATTTAATATATTGTTTCTATTTAAATGGGGAGGCTTGAGCCCGATGAGTCCCATCTTTCCCTATGCCCTTAAACAATATTATCTGCTTCTTGATTGGTTTCATTAATTTCAAGATTATAAAACATGCAAGGAAACGTTATATATATATATATATATATATATATATAAACATGATGATTTAAAATACTAAATGTCAGATAATTACGGTTATCAAATCAAATAAGGGGTTTTAAAAGATTAGGGGAAAAAAAAACAGCAGAACTGACGATTTCAAATTTTACAATTTACGATCTGCAGGTTTATTAAATCAACTAATACATTTTAAGAGTAGTTTGGCCAGGGATAAATAATCAAACATCAGACAAAACAGAAAATAATATATAATTTAATAGAAATTTAACAGAAAAAATATATATATATAATTTAAAAAACTTTTATAATTTAATATATTGTCTCTATTTAAATGGGGAGGCTTGAGCCCATTGAGCCCAATGCATTTAATATTTACAGTATTTGTTTTTTTATGTACAGAGTAGTTTGGCCAGGGATAAATAATCAAACATCAGACAAAACAGAAAATAATATATAATTTAATAGAAATTTAACAGAAAATAACAAAACAAAAAATAATATAATTTTAAAATTTATACTAAATTTATACTAAATGTCAGAGAATTACGGTTATCAAATCAAACAAAGGGTTTAAATAGATTAGAAAAAAAAAAAAAAAAAAAAAAAACTGCAGAACTACAGTTTTCAAATTTTACGATTCACGATCTGCAGGTTTATTAATTCAATTAATACGTTTTAATTATGAATAATAAATGCATTTAATATTTACAGTATTTGTTTTTTTATGTACAGAGTAGTTTGGCCAGGGATAAATAATCAAACATCAGACAAAACAGAAAATAATATATAATTTAATAGAAATTTAACAGAAAATAACAAAACAAAAAATAATATAATTTTAAAAACTTTTATAATTTAATATATTGTCTCTATTTAAATGGGGAGGCTTGAGCCCGATGAGTCCCATCTTTCCCTATGCCCTTAAACAATATTATCTGCTTCTTGATTGGTTTCATTAATTTCCAGATTATAAAACATGCAAGGCAAAGTTATATATATATAAACATGATGATTTAAAATACTAAATGTCAGAGAATTACGGTTATCAAATCAAACAAAGGGTTTAAAGAGATTAGAAACAAAAAACCCTGCAGAACTAAAGTTTTCAAATTTTACGATTTACGATCTGCAGGTTTATTAATTCAATTAATACGTTTTAATTATGAATAATAAATGCATTTAATATTTACAGTATTTGTTTTTTTATGTACAGAGTAGTTTGGCCAGGGATAAATAATCAAACATCAGACAAAACAGAAAATAGTATATAATTTAATAGAAATTTAACAGAAAATAACAAAACAAAAAATAATATAATTTTAAAAACTTTTATAATTTAATATATTGTCTCTATTTAAATGGGGAGGCTTGAGCTCGATGAGTCCCATCTTTCCCTATGCCCTTAAACAATATTTGCTTCTTGACTGGTTTCATTATTTTCCAGATTATAAAACATACAAGGCAAAGTTATATATATATATATATATATATATATAAATGATTACAATATTAAGAATTTTATTAGTAATCGCATGAAATCAATTAAAAGCAGTTATTTATAAAAAATTTGATTTAATTGCATTATGGTACGTGGAACTTAAAAATTAAATTTTATTAGCTGGGTTTTCAGTGAAGTTAAAAGATTTTATGCGCTATAAACATTAAAGAAATTGTAGGATAGAAGTACCAGTATGGACATTTTTAAAGTATTTCTTTAAGAACTAACTATGAAATTATCTATGAAATTAACTACTCTCGTTTTATCTGTGTAAAAAATTATATTTTTATTTAAGTTTAGTAATCTGAGTGGAAATTTTTATGTAAAATGATTAAATGTGAGTGGAAAGTTAAATTCTTACCTTTAACAGTCTGTCGGTGCCGGTGTTGGACCAAAATTTATAAGCGTCTTTGCTACAAAATCTTAAGTAATAATGTAGTTGCTTTCTTGGATGGCTATAGCATGGTATCCAACTCTGCCCCCCCCCCCCCCCACACACACACACAAACTCCGGGTCCTTTTTCTCATAGTTTTAACTATTTTTGCCCAATCTAAAGATCCTGAAACGTTTGGGGGCGGATATCATATGTGCTATTGGTTTGGGAATCTATTTTATTTATTTTGTGTATAGCAAAGAGCGCAGCTTCGCTTAATTTTACTGATTTGGTTCTGGAGAAAATATTTTAACAGATGGAAGTTTGAGCACCTGCGTCCTGTTTACAAAATAGCGGAGTTTCAAAGAGTATCCGAAATGAAAGTTATAGGCAAGAGGGGTCACTAGTGCAGGGTGTGGTGTATACAAAATCGTAAACTATGCTAAATACATCTGGAAAAATGCCGAAATAAATGCTCCTAGTGAGGGAGTTGGAAGCGGTTACTGGACACCAAAGGAATTATGTTACACAGTGGAATCCGCGGAAAGCAAGTGATTCTTTTCATCTTTGTGTAACTTACAGATTCCAGCTTAGGGCGGTCTTTTAGTGGGCTTTCAGAAGGACAGTTGCTACCCGCTTCGGAATTTGACTTTTATTTTTCAATTGCTTTATTACTGCTTTAATTTCTTATTTGTTGAACGCTTTCGCTTGTTTTTGCTAACATATTAATAGTTCTATGTAAATAAATTTTAACACAAAAAATATTTTTTTTAAAATATATATGAATAAGAATAAAAAGTAATAGAAATCTAGATTTACTATAACAAGAGTTTTGCCACCTTCAAGCAAAATCTGTATGTCTATGTCAAAACATGCATTCAAAAGAATCCCCTATCCCTTATATATATATATATTAATAATGTTACATTTATTAGGACTACATTTTTAATTTGTTATTTGACACGGCTCTTTGGTATCGTGATTTCAATGTATATGGTCAGTTTCTTATGTTTCAATGGTTAAATTTTACTTAAAGTTATATATATATATATATATATATATATATATACATTAGGACGTAGGATTTTCAATTACAATAAATTTGCAAAATTTCTAACATCAAATGATAAACCTCCTTGCTTATGTAATAATCCTAATTATAGCAATTATGTAGATAAGGTACATGGTCACATTATTACAGGGGATATTAATATTGTAGAGAATGATTACTTGCGTAATCTTATGACTAATGGGACTAAATTTCGATTACCTTCATGTTATACAATTTTTTCTATTTTAAAACAATTTAATCTGGATCTTGACCTTTTTATTTATAAAATATCAATAGATTATAATAAACCTCTTGAATTTTTTAATGAATGGAAATTAAATGTTTTAAGTAATTTAAATGCTGAACTTCATAGGAATTTGGACATATATAATTTTAATTTTAAACAACTAAATAGTGAAATAACGAATTTACAAAACAAATTTATTATTACATATGTTGATAAATCACCAAACAATTATGCTTTCATCTGCAAATATTATTATTCGCAGTTAATAACTAAAGCTATAAATACAAATTTAAACTTTAAAATAACTAATCTAGATAAAATCATTAATAATCGACATATATTTCAATTTTATAAATTACTAAAAATTAAAAACTATAACTTTAATTATCCATACATAGTTGTTATACCTAAATTCCACAAAACTCCTTTAAAATTTAGAACTGTAACAATCGGTTGTAATACTTATAACAATAATGCAAGCAAATTTTTATTAAGTATTCTCACTAAATTGTTTGAACTTACAAAACAAAAAGATAATTTGTATAGCATAAAAAATAGTTTTCAACTTGTCAATAATATTAAAAATTTAAATAACATAAAATACATGAAGACGTTTGATTTTAATGACTTATTTAATAACATTGATATTAACGATATGTTCAAGATAGTAAATTTATTATATAAGGAATACAAGGATTCTATTAAATTAAAAAATAAAATTTCGTTAAATTACTTTAAAACATTAACTAAATTTATTCTCCATTATAATTATATTGTTTTTAATGATACTATATATATACAAAGCTGTGGACTCCCTCAAGGTGGCATTGTTTCTTCAATTCTTGCAGAATTGTATTTATATTATTATGAACGTAACTCTAATATTGCTAATTGTAAAATATACCGCTTTATAGATGACATTATTGTCTTCTATTTTAATAGTAATTCAAATTATTTATTACCTATAAAATATCATAAAAATTTAACTTATAGTTTCAATGTTATGGCAAATAATGAAATTAATTTTCTTGATCTTAAGATAATTCTTAAAGATAATAAACTTTTGTTTGACATTTATGACAAGCGAAATGATTTTACTTTTAAGGTTAACTTATTTACTAACTATTTGTCATGTATACATAAATCAGTATTTGTAAATATTTTACTAAATTTCGCACATAGAATTAATAATCTTTGTTCAAATAACTTTAAAAATCAAAATTTAAAACATATCCTTCAAATTGCACAAGTTTATGGATATCCTTACTATTTAGTTAAATCAATTTTACACATATAAATATAGATTTAATTTGGGTTAAATGTCTGTATTTTTTTTTTGTTAAAATCTCCTTGATAAAAATGATAATCAACTTTTGATTGTTGATATATTTGGCTAAACTATGAATCCTATTGTGTGCGTTGCTGCATAGGATTATCCTAGTTTAATGTCATTCATATTTTAAAATTTAACGTTAATTTTCAACTATTGACTGTTGATATATTTCGCTAAATTATAACTCATATTAAGAGCATGTGCTGCATAGGATCATCTTAGTTAAAAGTCATTCATAAATTAAAATTTACATGTGGGCAAATTCTATAATTGTTGTTATGATTATATGGAGTTAATATTATTGGGGTTGTAACAAAAGTTAAAATTATCAAGGATGTTACAATGGGTTAATCAATACAATATAATATTAATAAGTTAAACATATTTAATTTTAGTAAATATTAAATATTTATTAAATATAGTACACTAATAAACATA
The DNA here is from genome assembly GCA_963931845.1 of Maratus michaelseni. Taxonomy (NCBI): domain Eukaryota; kingdom Metazoa; phylum Arthropoda; class Arachnida; order Araneae; family Salticidae; genus Maratus; species Maratus michaelseni. Next base: position 246,378,599 of record OZ007589.1, read on the forward strand.
TCTCTTAGTTTTATATTATTTATTTTATTTTATTATTAGATCATTTAATTTAATTAATATTTATGTTTTTTATATATTTTTTTCATGGTAGATATTATTTAAATAGCTGGATTTAAATTATAATAAGTGCATTACCATATTGAATAATCTATGTTATTTCTAAGTATAATACTAATTTATAAAATGAAAGCATCATATGGATTCTACATTAATGTTTGGGTTATTTTAAATGGGTTAGTTAAAATATAAATTATATTATACTAGTAACTCTTATTCTCTATATATATATCATTAATATTAACTAGTAAAATTAATATATTTACACTACATTACAGCTGCATATAAGTAATTATACATACAATATTAAAGTTTTAGTAGAATATCTGTACACCAGATGTCAGCAGCAATGTATTTGATAGTATGCTAAAATAGTCTAATATTTTTACAATAGATAGCAGTAGTATAGCTTATTTAAAATATTAAAACTTGGAAATTTAGTATGGAGGTAATAATATCTATGAAATACTTTTAAATTATCAAGTAATATTATATATTTTAATTTATTAAATTAAAATTAAAATAAAATAATTAATGGTTTTTATTTATATGTATATCATAATTTTTTTTTCTACATTTTTAAAAATGTTGTAATCTATTTAGTTAAATAAAAATAACTGTAACTGTAGGTTACAATTTATGATCTGAAGGATTCTCTATTTAACTGTGAATTTAACCTCTTCTTTTGGATACAACTTTGTACATGTGCTCACAATATACTAAATATCTTGGGATATTATTAATATAAGTAATATATATATTTTTTAATTTTTTTTAATTCTTTTTCACACTCCTTTTCAAATTGTATGTATAATTTATAATATTCCATTGTAAAGGTCTTGTTATTCAATCTTGTTTCAGCGATTGTTCGGGCAAGATATGGCACTATATTTAGCAAAAGCTGGTGTCATATACAGAAAACAATCGTTCTTTGCTTATAAATGTGATTTTCTTGCCCTTGAAAAAGTAAATTACTTTATAAGCTTTTATTTGTGTATATACTCGTGTGGTTTATATTTCATTCCTTATTTTCTATTTATTTAATTTTTTTTTTCTTCTTCTTAATTTGAATTAATAATGTTACTTTTATTAGGACTACAATTTTAATTTGTAAATTGACAGGGCTCTTTGGTATCGGGATTTCAGTGTATGTGGTCAGTTTCTTATGTTTCAATGGTTAAATTTTACTTAAAGTTTTATATATATATATATATATATATATATGGTAGATGTGCCAGTAATGGCCACCCTTAAAGAATTTCTTTAAAAGTATTTTTTAATTAATAGTTATAATTATTAAATTCCACTTTTTTTAAATGTTATATTAATTTACCAACAATATTTAATCACGCTCATAATCACATTTCCCAATGTAAATCGAAATTTAATTGTAAATAACACAAATAAATCCAAACCCTAAATTCCAGCAATGGGCACCCCACAAAAAGTAATAGATATAACTGATATTATGATTGTATTTAAAACTAGAGTTTAAGGAAAGCACATAAATGAAATAAAATAGTCACTTTGAAATAAATTTAACAATTAGGATATCAATAGTTAATAAAGAATTTATGAGAATAATTCACTGTTTAAATTAATTGTCATTATCACAAGATCACTGTATTTTAATTATTTTAGATAAAAGGTTTAAAATGCTAAATTTCAAAGAATTAAATTTTCCAATTATTGAAACACTGGGGGGAGGCGGAAGGGGTTAGAAAGGTTAGTTAAAATCTAAAAAAAAAAAAAAAAAAAAAAAAAAAAAAAAAAAGTATTTGGTACTAGTGCATGGAATCTTATTTACATTATTCTTAACAGTTAAACTTCCCTGCTTGATATATTACTTTTAGTAATTTATATAAAATATATTAAATAAATGAAAGTGTAGGTTGAATGTTTTTTAAATACTAAATGAAATTACTTCAAAATAAAATTGCAGAATTGAGCCTCCTGATCTGCAGATTTACTAGTTTCATTGCTACTGTAAATTTATTTTATTTTACTTTATTTTTTATGTACGTACTAGTTGTTTTATCAGAGAAGAAAAATCAAACATTTAAAACAGAAAATAGATTTTTAATAAGTTGTGTGACTTAAAAAATTGTGGAGAGCTTGAGCCCCATGAGCCCCTCATTTTCATGTGCCCTTAAACATTATTCTCTGCTTCCTAATTGGGTGTTGATTGCCACATTATAAAATATCCAAGGCACGGTTAAAAAAATAATTTGATTACAATCTTAAAAATTTTATTAATTTCGTGAAATTAATAAAAACAGCTCTTTATATAAAAAAAAATATATATTATTTTACATTCTCGTAAGTGCAATTTAAAAAATTTGATTACTTATCTTTTCAGTTAAATCAAAAAATTTTATGCACTATGAACATTACTGAAATTGCTTTTTTTAGTAACGTCCACATGCGATGTCCATTACTGGAAATTGACTAATTGAGCATTCCAGTAATGGACCATGGTCTTAAAACTTGAAAAATAAATGAAATTTTGTAAATGGTCATTAGTATATAAAATTTAAAGTTTTATATTACTATTAAAACAAAACATTCAATTTTCCCAAGAAAATAAAAAAGATATGAATTAAGTTAAGTCAGCTCTTAGCATGTTCATTAAGATTTTCACAGAAAAACAGTGGAACTGTGAAATATTACTTTCTGCTTTCTGATTAGTTTGATTAAGCGTGTCAACAATAATCCAGATTATAAAACATGCAAGGGGAACTAATGAAAAAAATATAAAAAGCTAAATTTGTATTGGTTATTTTTTTATAAACCAAAAACTTTGAAGGTGACCCATTACTGGCACATCTACCCTATATTGTATGACATTGGTTTAACTCTAAAAAATAAAAATCGCAAAAAGTAATACATTAATTGATGTAAAATTACTTTAAAAAAAAATGCTAATTTTAAATATCTCACTTATCAACACATAAATTAAACAGGAATCACAATGGTAAGTTAAATCGTTCATATAATAACTTTACGTCATGGGTTATGCTGAGTGAGATAGAAAAATGATTATTTGTTATTATTCAAATGTTCGTTTACGCAGTAGAACAATTAGCAAGCAAATCTTATATTTTATAGATTAAAACACAATAAAGATATTTAACTTGCATTTACATAGTAAAAAAGGGAAATAAATATCAAATCAAAATCAAATTTGACTTACTTTGAATCTTTATTCTCCATTCGAACAGTTTTGTCCGTATCCCATAAAATGGCGGACACCAGATACAAGTAGTAAATTTTAATTCTCTTGTTATCTGAGTGGCTCATTACGTCATGCCTTCTAATAAACACGTCTGCTGAGACTGCGCAGAAAATCCGGGGAATGCTGTTTTCGATACTTCGGAAAGTAATCCGATATAAATAGATTATTTTTATGACTGTAGAAAAAGTTTCCGTTGCGATTCGGATATTTTTTTTTATCGGCTGCTTTCCGTATCGCAAAGGAAATTTATCTTTTACGAAACGGAAAAGGATTGGAAATTTTTTACAGTGAACGGAAGAATATGAAATATGCTTTTATGAAAAGGGACAGAGAATAATGATATTAAATCATATAAAAGGTAAAGAAAAAAGTAATTAAAAGACACTTGTTAGTTAAAAGACACTTGTATAGTGATATAACAATGGACGACTACATGTATGTATCCCGACATGCTCGACAAAGCAAAATTATAAGATGTGGATTTTCAAATCATGAATAATATAAATTCAAGTATCATTTATTTTTTTTATTGAAAAATAAATAATTAAAACTTAATAATATTAACGTACCCAATAAAATCAAAAATGAAATCTCTTTAAAAGCACTATTAATTAAAAAAAATAGAAAAATAGTTTTAAAATGTAAACAAAAAACTTTTTTATAAACAAGTCAAGTTATTTCAATTATTGAGGACGTGTTAAGTTAGTAAATAATTAAACATAGAATTCTATCCTTGCAGTTTGCTTTAAACTTGACTCATTGATAAATAGTTTTGTTGGTGTCTTAACAGCTAACTTTTCTCACAAATAGAAACCCACTGTACGAGATTTAATGTATGTCTTTGGGAAAGCTTCCCTTACTTATCTTAATGGCTCTCCTGGAAGTATCTCCTTTAAGTTAAGCTATTTATTGTAAGTAACTTATATTTAGAGATAGAAATTAGTAGTTAAAAAATAATAACGACCCAGTTTTACAATTAACTCTTTGCATTTTATTCTCTTATAGGTGGTATTTGCATTGTTATAATATAGGCTTCAACATTTTATGCAGAAAAAATATTTAAATATAAGTGAATGTTTTGTTACTAACATTTGATAAGTATATGTTAATCAATTACAAAGATAATTTTCTACTTAAAACAAAGGAAAGAAGAACTTTTTGTACAAAGAAAATTACGTATTACTATAGATTTTTAAAACATTAAGAACCTCTCTGATTTCATTAAAATCTTTAACCTAAATTAAAATCTTTAATCTAAACACTTTAGGATGTGTTTAATTATTGTATTTATATTTTTTGTTTTTAATTAATGTGTCTCCAATTTTTTTTTAAATTTTGATGTTCTGTATTTTTTAAATTTTTGTCAAATTATTTATTCTTGTCAATAAATAATATACCCACCCATAGATTATTCTGCTAATAAATGTTAGTTTCGAATAAGTTTTAAGCTCTAGGATATACACGATGATCCTGTTTTTCCTATGACAACTATGCATTTATATTATTATTTCATTCTAGAGTAATACCTTTACATGCATTAAAATTACTTGAAAAGGAACTTATGAAGAAACCGTTTTCTATATATCCGCATTTTTTGCATATCTCACAAATGAAATTATCATAAACCATATATAGATGCATGTGTTTGCAAAGTTTATTTTACTTACGTTAATGACACTCTCAGAAATACCTTATTTAAGGTATTAGAAGTATCATAATTTTAGGGAGTAGAAATTAGCTCTTAGAAAAGAATAATTACTAACTTGGCAGTTCTGTAATTGGTTCTTTGATTTGCATATATGGAAAATATTAATTGCATAAAGAGTAGCTAAGCTTTTCATTTTATGAAGGAGAAACTTTAAAACTCAGGTGGTTTTTTTTTGTTTGTTTGTTTTGTTACTAACTTTTGATAAGTATGTTTAAAAAATTTAGAGGTTCTCTAATGAATAAAAAATTATGTATGCCCCAAATATCAATGAAATATGGATTTTTCTATTGTACAGAAAAGAGTATTTTTCATTGAACAAATAGCATTATTTCGTGATTTAAATGACACATAATTATTCAATAAATAATAAGCATTAAACTATTTTTCAGAGAGTTTATAGTATAAATAACATCGGAATTGACTATAAATTATTTCAAATGACCATTGTATATTTTGAATGTTTGTCATTGAAACTTGGTAAACACTATTTATTTATTTTTATGCTAAATTTAGAGTATATTCATGTCAATCAAATGCATCCATTATGTATAAGATCTGTACTAAAATCAATCTTCTTCTTCCTTTAGAATCTCTACTAAAATGTGGGATTCCTCGACCTAAAATATTTTTCATAATTATTTTTCATTATTTCCTGACCAAGGATATCATCACTTAATCTATAATACTTCAATTTCTCTTCAAACGTATTTTTCGAATTCATCCTTCGTCTGCCCCCCCCCCCCTTCGTGTATCTGCCGGGATCCAGTCTATAAGAACTCGTAGTTAACTGCACTGTTAAAAATTTGCAGCAAACTGTCCAGTCATTTGACCGTTTTTATAGAAAACGGTTAGAAAACTTTAATTCAACTATATTCTGACCATAATAGGGGCAATAATAAGGTTAAAATAGAGCTAAATTACGGTTATGTAACCGTTTTCTACAAAAACGGTCAAATGACTGGACAGTTTGCTGCAAATTTTTAACCGTGTGATATCTCTCATTCTTGAAACTTTACCATACCATTTAAGTTTAGTAAGCTTAAGTGGGCATACTGTTTGATTTTCATGATTTCTCGTATTCTTGAATTTCTAATTATTAGTATTTTTTACCAACATTTATTGTTTTTTTCTAAAATATGTAATAAAAGAATTATTTTATTCTTTGAGTTATACACACAGAAAAAAGTTTTGTTGAATCAACAAAAATTTGTTTGCCCCAACGAAACTTTTTGTTTAAATATGGGTCAATGGAAATTTCGTTTGAATCAACAAAAAAAATATTGTTGATTTTTTTTGCAATTCCAAAAAAAAAAAATTGTATCGTCAGCAAACAAATGTTTTGTTAATTCAAGTAAAATGGTTCAATTTTACTTGAATTAACAAAATTATTTTTGTTACATAGATATATGCTATGTGTTTTTTTAACAAACTATTTTCTTTTTTCAACAAACTATATTTTGTTTTTTTATTCAATAAAATATGTTATATTACGAACTTGTTTTGTTTATACTACAAAAACATTTGTTAAATGAACCAATCTACATATGCAATTTTAACTATTTTTTAATTCATTTTCAACAGTGAATTACATTTGTAAACATTGAACAATAACAAGTGAATTTTATCCGGCCTTTTTTTCAAGCGCAAACCGAGAGAATGAAAATTGCCCATGCCGGGAGTCGATCCCGGGTCCTCAGGACAGCAGCCTGACGCTTTACCACTGCGCCACCAGGAACGATATCTGAGTTCGGCATTTCTCACTCTTATATATGTCGGAACGGCTGCAATCGCAGCACAAGATGGAATGACATAAGGAGCACGCAAATTTCTGCGGCAAACATGAGACGACAGTACAAAGCACAGCATACGGCAACACATAGTTAATTTTTTATTCATTTTCAGCAGTGAATTACGCCTGTAAAAAGCAGGATAAAAGTTTCCTTGTTATTATTCAAAGATTACAGGCGTATTTGACTGCTGAAAATGAGATAGAGCTATTGCAGAAATCACGAAAACTGCAACATAGCAGCGCCACCTGTTGCGCGATTTAAAGTAAAAAGTAATCAGCAACAATTTATATCAGAAAGTAACTGAATAAAAGGTTTTATTAAATTCCTGCATTAGTTCTTGAGATAAAAACAGCGAAATCGCGTTCAGGACAACCGGAAATCGAAAATTTTCATGAATCCAATTCTTTCTTCTTGCAAAGATAGAAGACGGTAATAAATGGGACAGGGGGATTTTTAAAACTACCTTTGTCCGTCCCAGTGAAAAAAAGTTTTAATTACCCCCAAATTATGTTAATCATGTAATTATATAGCTATATAAGTCAAATAAATCAAGTTACGTAAGAGAGATATGGCTACTACACAAGAATTTAAATTTTTCAAAAATAACAAAATTTTTCTGGAATTACAAAAATATTGTAAAATTAAAAGAAAAAAATTTTGTTAGTTCAAGTAAAATTGGTGAAATTTTGTTAACATTTTGTACGAGTGTTAACAATATTTTTTTGTCCAAGCAACAAAACCAATTTTTTTACTTGAACTAAAATTTTGACTAAAACAACCAAAATGTACTCAACAAAACAGGTTTTGATGTTTTAATCAATTCCTTTTTCTGGGTGTAATATCGTATAGATGTCAAGAATACTCTCATACATGATATAAAAAAATACGACTCTATTCTCCGTTTGGATTCGAAACTACGAGTTCGCAAATGTTTCCCGAAAGCACATGACTCAACGTTAAAAAATACGGTTCGTTATTGCTCTATGATGACCTTGATTTGATTTTGCGTGTCAAAACGAGTCGTTGCATAATAAAGGCCTACAATATCGGATATATTCCCCCAAAATACTTGACTTTAACGTCAGGAGAAAAAGGATCCTTTGTAGATTATTTAAAAAATATAAGGAAATTGCTTATATATTTTTTAACAAGTTGGTAACAACCTGCTATTGAACTATATATTTATATTGTTTCAAATTACTTAATTTTTTAATGTACTTCTTGAAATATATCTAATAACTTATAATTAAAGGAAAACATAACACGTTCAAAATAATTGTTAAATAATAAATAATTTACAAAAAATCACTAAAAGTTCAGCAAATGTAATAAAATGACTTACTTTATATGTATTAGCATTCAACATTTACGTGTTTCGGAATGTAAATGAATATATATTACCACCCATTAATATAACGTCTGATGTCCATTTTGAGTACACTGAGAATTTATTTTCTAACAACTAAATTTCAGATCATAGGAAGAAACGTATAAAGATGCAATTAAGTCGTCCATTTTCAAAACTCGCTACCTCCAAAGACTGAAATTTTGCAAGAAACGAAAAAAAACTTTTTACAGTCCTAAAAATGTAGGTATTGTTTCGATTTATGATTTTTGTTTTTATAATATTTTATTTTTTACAATTTCGTAAGAATACGGCCAAAATATTACAGTTTTAGTTTATTTACAAAATAAAAAACAATGTTTAACGTAAAGCGTTTTGGAACTAAATAATAAACATAATGAGTTTTGGCACATGCTCCAAAACTCTTTGTGTATATTTCACATCATTCAATAACAATACTAACAAAATCAAGTCACAAAAGGCAACCGTTTTACAAAACCTTTATTATACAGGGTGATTATAAAAAAACTATCCCGATATATGAGCCCCTAACTATCATACCGTTCACAGAAACTGAATGAAACTTTGGTTTAAAGTATTTTGAGGTATGCGCTCAAGAATCAAATGAAAGACAACAGTTAAATTCTAACAGTTACGGTTACAGTGACAAAATTTCGACAATTTCAAATGGCAACACCTACTTTTTTTATTGGAATGTGATCTTCATAGTGAAAAACCATAAAAAGCGTTGGAACGGTACCTGTAGCACGAAAATCGCCGGCGCTAGTCAGACTAAGAAGAATAGTGAAAACAACCAATTAGGACAGAGAAGCAGCAGAAAATAAAACATTTTATTGTGTTTCATACATTTTCCATTTTACACACGACGACACTTTACCTGCAGCAGATGGCGGATAGCACTGAACAATAAAATGTTTTACTTTCTCTTGCTTCTCTGCCTTTATTGGTTGTTTTAACTTTTCTTCTTAGTCTGTCTAAAGCCGGCGATTTTCGTGCTACAGGTAGCGTTCCAACACTTTTTATGGTTTTTCACTACGAAGATCACATTCCAATAAAAAAACAGTAGGTGTTGCCATTTGAAATTTTCGAAATTTTGTCACTGTAACCGTAACTGTTAGAATTTAACTGTTGTTTTTCACGTGATTCTGGAGCGCATACCTCAAAATACTTTAAACCAGAATTTCATTCAGTTTCTGTGAACGGTATGACAGTTATGGGCTCATATATCGGGATAGTTTTTTTATAATCACCCTGTATAAAAAGCGCTCTAGGTCTTGGTTAAAACAAAGACAAAAGTAAATTAGTTTTTAACAAGTGTTAAGCCTCTAAAACATTTTACTGTATACAAGGTGTAACACCAGCATCTTTCACAGATATGACGAGTTCCTGGTCGTTGTAAAATAACATCTTGTCAATAAAGAGTTGTTTGTAAAACTGGAGTTTTGGTTGCATATCCCACTCAGACCCATAGTACTTTTGAAGTACAGACGTCAGGTCATTCAATTTTTCAGCCTTTAAAATGACACTATTTTTAAAGTATTTTAGTTTCTTTTTTAATATTTGTCTTTTTTGCATATACTCTGTGGAACAAAAATATTCAAGTTGTAGCCAGTCTAGTCTTACACTTTAAGAGTTTTATTGTGCTTTGTCACGATACTTTTCTTGCTGGTCATAAACTGAAAATGTTAATTTTCTGACATTTTGGCAGTTTATGGCACAGAAGGAGTTTTCTGTCTTTTTAAATGCCCAATGCGATTGTTATTTACTGCCATTTACTTGCATACTTGTACCTAATTTAAAAACAGTTCCCACATTGTTACAAATTTCATCATACCGTTGACGATTTATAATGATTGATTTGGACCTAGCTTCTCTTTGAATCCTGCCAAAAATACGATCTATGGGTGTATTGGAATGACCAAAACAGGAAAAATAATGATTTATTATTGCTGGTGGGACATTTTAAAAGAAATCTAGTATGGCTGAGTTGTTTTGCACATAACGACAAATAGAACTGATTTACTAAGGAAACAGTGAAAGGCAATATGACATAATGACTTTTGGTTCACTTGTTGGATGTTGGACATAACAAACTATGGAACTGTTAGTGCTATGGACTTGACGAATTCTGGAACTGTACCAAGTTTAACTTGATTTTTAGGGGAAAACGACGACATTTAAAACTGTCTAATTTCTAAAATGTGTACAGATGATTATAATTTTATCAAGTTACAAAGAAAAAAAATAATATTAAAAACAAAATTGGACATAACGAGTTTCGAAAATGAGCGACTTAATAAGATTTCTCTATCTACAATAATAATATCAGTATAATAAGTATTTTTATCTTTGTAAGTGAAATAAAATGAGCTAATATATTTTTACAATTAATATTTAACTATAATAATGTTTTCACGTTTTCTTTTCAAATTTCAGTAAATAATAATTTTAGAACAATATTAATTAAAGCAACAATTATAACAACACCTAAATCCTCGATATTCATTACTGTAACTGATGTAAGCAATATTCAACACATTAATAAGTCACAAAATTTAATTTTCTGAGGAATATGGGTAATCTGTTCACATTGCTTTATGTTTTATTTTGGGTAATTTTTTGAAAATGCATAGTATTAATAAGATAAAACTACAGAACTTTAGACTGAGTTCTAAAAGAATGGTTACTACTTAGTTATGTAGGAGGGCAGCATACAATTAATATCACGTTAGAGGTGATCATCATTTTCTCAATTATTCTACTCCTATCGTGCTAGAGTACGATACCATATAAATGGTGTTTAAGAACAAAAGTTTCATTTTCTTTGAAATAATTGAAATCTAGATTATTTTCGTAAGTAATAATGCTTTTTACATATCTATACTATTTAAAACTGCAATTTCTATAGTAAAATAGGTAAAACACTTTGCGATAGATTAAAAAACATATGTTCAGCAATTGAAATTATTGAAATCTAGTTTCTTTTCTTTAGTAATAATGCTTTTATATACATATTTAAAACTGCAATTTTTATAGTAAAATAGGTAAAACACTTTCGATAGATTAAAAAAATATCTGGGAAGCAAATGAAATTATTACTTTGCTTTGCAGAAGATTATGGTACTTCTTTGTTATTTACAAACCAATATTCCATTTTTATATTCAGTATCTGCAACTGAGAATAGCTGAAATCGTAATATGTACTAAACATTTTATAGCATCTAAAAAATGGCAGTTTCACAACAGATTTGTGCTCAGTACATTAAGTTATTTCATGTTTAAAAAAACATGTTGTGAACAAAATCACGAGTGCTCTAAATGGAGATCTGTTAAAATTCTTTTTATGTATCTTAGGAAATTTTTTAATCGATCTACAGTGAGTCTTCAATTATTCGGGTTAAAATGTTCTGGATGAATTTCGGATAACTGGGAACATTGTTAAAAATAGTTATTTAAAACAAAAACATATTTTATCAAATCTGTTTTAATTAATAAAACAGATACCCTAACGTATTTAACGTACATTCTGCTTATTTTTTTAAATCACTTTTTCTGCAAACAACAAAAACGACAACACTAATAATAACGATAAAAACAATAAAAATAAATGCGATACTTATGTACTTTAGTAGTGTCCAAAAAGGTTAGTAAAAAAATAATTTTTTTTTAACTGTCTTGTGTTTAATTAAAAAGCAGACCATTGTATTTAATTTTCAATAGGCCGATATTTTCACAAGTTCACACTTACTACAAATAATAATAGTAAATGTATTACAGTACTCACACTAATTTTGAAGTTTTAGCACACTCTTAAAGAAATACGTGAATTGAGCGAGTTTTCACGCTGATTATATTTTGTTAAAACACAAACATTTTCTATTTGATTTCTTCATTTTCAACATTATATTGCAGTATTTTAAAATTTTGAAAATTCATCAGTCTAATGTAAATCTACAGGGTGTCCACTAAATGATTGAGCCATTTTGAACGTAATTAGTGAAAAGACGGTTTGAGAAAAAAGTCCGCCGTTTGCGACATTTTTATTAGCAATTCAATATATATTTTAAAATACATTGTGTTCAAATAATTCGAAATTTTGGCAAAAGATGGCACTGACTGCAACCTGCTGTTAAAATACAGACAGAATGTCTAGTTTCCATTCAATAGTTGTTGAGTGAGTTTATGCTAAAGTTTTCTGTGCAAAGATAGTGTAATACAAGGAACAATGAATATTTTTAGTGTCAGAATTTCAACGCCTGAATCGAAGTGTGGTGAAAACCAGGTGAAGTTTCCAACATATATTCAATATGACTAAAGGGTTGAGTTGAGTTGAGTTGATTATTGACGGCCAATTATCTACACTTGGGATATAGGCCCGGGAGGAGTGCCCTTCGTGGGGGTCTTTCTAAAGGAACCTAACCCGTATTTACGCATGGATAAATCCACGGCTCGAAGAAAACCACGAAAACTCCGAACGATTAGGCCGACGGGCGCGATTGGGATCGAACCCAGCGCCTCCCGTCTACCAGCTTCGAGAGCAGAACCTCTCAGCCACTGGTGGGGCGACTAAAGGACTGACGTATAACACAATTCGCAGTTTGTTTGAAAACTTTGAATGGACTGAAAGAGTGAACAATAATCGTGCAGGAAACGTAGTGCTACCGCATGTATCAATCACTGAAGATAAAATCCATGCAGTCCAGCAGGCGATCCAAACGCGGCCTCGGTCGTCTGTCAGAAAAATTGCAAGAGAGTGTGGACTGCGAAAATCCTCGACGCATAAAATCATCAAAAAGAGTTTAAACCTGTTCCCATACAAGATTCAGGCTCGCCAACCTCTCACTCTTTGTACCGTCAATCAAAAAGATATATTTGCCAACGATTTACTTCAAAATATTGATGGTCGCGAGATTGATGTGGGATCCATTGGTTTTCTAGAGAGGCTCATTTTTAACCCCGACCGCTTTATGAATAAATAAAATTGGCTATTTTGGGGAAAGGTAAACCCCCAAATTTCTGCACAGTCATCATTGTATTTGCCATAAAGCATGGTATGGGCCGCTATATCCTCGAAAGTAATCATTGGGCCATTTTTTCTATACCATACAATAACTGCAGCACGATATCTGGACGTTTTGCATGACTTTGTGGTCATACACAATGTCTTGGAGGATTCACATGGTTCATCGTGGTTTATGGAAGATGGGCCAGACCCCATCGAACGGTCAAAACAGTTGATTTGCTGCAGGAATATTTTGATGATCGTGGCATTGATCTACACTTCATTAACCATACAGGAACAGGCATGGACTGCCCCCCCCCCTATTCGCCTGATTTAAATCTTTATGATTTATTTCTGTTAAGACACTTGAAAGAGGAGGTATACCAGCAAAAGCTACAAACTCTTGCCGACATTAAACATTCTTTAATGCATGTCAGTCCATTTCAACTGAGACATTGTCGCGCGTATGTGCAAATTTTGCTTTGACACTACGCCATATTATGGCTGCAACGGGCGGCTACATGGAAAGTTTTGTTATTTAGTTTTTTAACCGTCGGCGCCACCTAGGGTCGAAATTTGTAACTATTTGTACACAATGTATTTTTTTTATTTGTTGCTTTTCTAATAACAATGCAGCAAACGACGCATTTTTTTAATCGTTTTTTTTTATTATTATTTACGTTCAAAATGGTGCAGTCATTTAATGGACACCCTGTACCTGAAATCAATAAATGTAAAGCTACATTTTATCAAATCACCGGGTACACCGACAACTGTGATACTTAATACTTTTCACATTAGAAGCGGAATTTTTACGTATGTCCTTTCCTTCCCAAAACACGAAAAATGCGCAAACCTGAACTAAAAATTTCCTGAATTTTTTCAACCAAAAGACAGAAATTTCATCAAATAACCCTAAAAATCTCTTCCAATCACGGGGTTGTTCCGGCAACATTCTGCATGTACTTTCAACTTTTGTTGATGAATTTATTTTAGAGTGCAGATGTGCCACAAAGCTAACAGTAGACCGTAAATATCGCCTATGAATTTTCTAAATACAGTATCTTTCAATAAAATATACATTTTAGCATTGGTGAAAATAGGGATTTTAAGTAAAATTTATTTTAAAGTTTGAACGTATACATTCGACTATCTAGATAGTTAGCGATCCGAATAACTGAATGTCGATTAATTGCAGTTTTGCGGTATTGATCTTAAATTATAATATTTAATAAAAGTATAAAAAAAGCTTTCACCACGCTTTCATAAAAATTTCAAGTTGTGTTAACTCTTCAGTTTTTCCTTAGATTTGCGATGCTGAAATGTTTTTAAAAATAATTTATTACGTCCTGTATTGTTAAAAATTACATTCCTGAAAAGTTTATTTGAAAGTATACTTTATGTTTCATTAGATGAAAGCAAAATAATTAGAAGCAAAGTTGTTTGTGACTAAAGCGAATTTAATAATTTATACTGGGAGATCTAATGTTACACTTGTGCTTAGTATTTATTATCAACACTTCGTGCTTTAAAATGTACTTAATACTCTGAACGGTTAAACCTTGTATTATACAGAAATAAACAAAATTTATAATATTTTTAATTAAAAAACAAAAAAAAATCTATTTCCTGGCTTTCCTGTTCATCGCAAAACAATCACACACTATCTAAAATTCGATTTACGATATCTATTTTCCTAACCCATATTTTAGGTAAAAACTTGTTTTTTAATTACATATTTTTTAAAGAAAAAATTAAAAGAGTAATTCTTTTTTTCTGTAAATTTCATGTATTCGGAGCTACATTTTTCAAAATTTCCCGTAGTCATTAGATTAGTGCACATATTCAGTTAGTGATGCTCTGAAATATATAAAAATATGATTTATTTTATTCGAAGATGTAAATCTAAACCAAAAATAATGAACTAAAATCATTAAGCTCTTTATTTTTCTCAAATAAAGTAGTTATATGCAATAAAGTGTGTTAATAATAGGCAAACTATTTTATTTAAAGAGCTATTATAACAAGAGTGAAAACATATATATTCATTACTTTCATAGAAGTAAGAAATATTGAACACATTAATGAACTACTAAAATGTATTTTCTGAGGTATATTGCTAATCAATACAGTTTACGTTGTGGCTTAGCCTGGGTAAATATTTTAAAATTTATGACATTAATTTCTTGAAAATGCAAACGTTTTCTGTTCAGTTTTCATAGAACAACTAAAGCAGACAATACAAATTAATTTAATTTATAGGTGATCATTATTTTCCACATTTTTCAACTGCTTTCAATCTGTAAATTGATATCAAAGGAATGTTGTTGATACGCAAAAGCTTTTCATTCTGTTTCAACTAATTGAATTACATCTACACTTTCTTTGATCTATACTAATATTATAAAGGAGTAATTCTTGTTTGTTTGTTTGTAGGGGGTAATCTCTGGAACTACCGAACCGATTTCAAAAGTGATGGTGGCAAATTGATGGTGACAACCCCTGCTCCAACATAGGCTATATTTTATGTCGGTGCCACAAACCCCAGGGGGTGCAGGAGCAAAAAACGTTCTAAAATTGCGATTTTTCAGTTATCACACTGGCTGTCAAGCCCTGAGAGCTTGGTAGCCGGTTCTGTATGTATGTATTTACGTACGTAATGCGATAAATCTTCATAGAAATATCCGTTTTCCTTCAAATTTTGTTTATAGGTTCACTGTGTTAAGGCGCTTCCCTGATTAGTTTTCGGGATTGATTGGTTAAGTATAAAAGGGGGGAACAAGGGGCTAATTCCCCCCCACACTTAATATATATAAATGGGTTTTTCATGCAGAATTATTCCGTTTTCCTTCAAATTTTGTTTATAGGTTCACTGAGTTAAGACGCTTCCCTGATTAATTTTCGGGATTGATTGGTCAAGTATAAAGGGGGGGAACAAGGGTCTAATTCCCCCCTCCCTTAATTTATATAAATGGGTTTTTCATGCAGAATTATTCCGTTTCCCTTCAAATTTTGTTTATAGGTTCACTGAGTTAAGGCGCTTCCCTGATTAGTTTACGGGTTTGATTGGTTAAGTATAAAGAGGGGGGGATCGGGGAGGAAGGCTAATCCCCCCCCTTAATTTATATAAATGGGTTTTTCATGCAGAATTATTCCGTTTTCCTTCAAATTTTGTTTATAGGTTCATTGGGTTAAGACGCTTGCCTGATTACTTTTCGGGATTGATTGGTTAAGTATAAAGGGGGGGAACAAGGGGCTAATTCCCCCCCCCCCTTAATTTATATAAATGGGTTTTTCATGCAGAATTATTCCGTTTTCCTTCAAATTTTGTTTATAGGTTCACTGTGATAAGGCGCTTCCCTGATTAGTTTTCGGGATTGATTAGTTAATATAAAGGGGGGGGATCGGGGGGCTAATTCTCCCCCTTAATTTATATAAATGGGTTTTTCATGCAGAATTATTCCGTTTTCCTTCAAATTTTGTTTATAGGTTCATTGGGTTCAGACGCTTCCCTGATTACTTTTCGGGATTGATTGGTTAAGTATAAAGGGGGGAACGGGGGGCTAATCCCCCCCTTAATTTATATAAATGGGTTTTTCATCCAGAATTATTCCGTTTTCCTTCAAATTTTGTTTATAGGTTCACTGTGTTAAGGCGCTTGCATGATAATTTTCGGGATTGATTGGCTGAGTATAAAGGGGGGAACGAGGGGGGGGTAATCCCCCCCCTTAATTTATATTAATGGGTTTTTCATGCAGAATTATTCCGTTTTCCTTCAAATTTTGTTTATAGGTTCACTGAGTTAAGGCGCTTCCCTGATTACTTTTCGGGATTGATTAGTTAAGTATAAAGGGGGGATCGGGGGCTAATTCCCCCCCTCCCTTAATTTATATAAATGGGTTTTTCATGCAGAATTATTCCGTTTTCTTTCAAATTTTGTTTATAGGTTCACTGAGTTAAGGCGCTTCCCTGATTAGTTTTCGGGATTGATTAGTTAGGTATAAAAGGGGGGGATCGGAGGGATAACCCCCCTTAATTTATATAAATGGGTTTTTCCTGCAGAATTATTCCGTTTTCCTTCAAATTTTGTTTATAGGTTCATTGGGTTAAGACGCTTCCCTGATTAGTTTTCGGGATTGATTGATTAAGTATAAAGAGAGGGAACGGGGGCTAATTCCCCCTTAATTTATGTAAATGGTTTTTCATGCAGAATTATCCCATTTCCTTCAAATTTCATTTATAGGTTCACTGTGTTAAGGCGCATCCCTGATTAGTTTTCGGGATTGATTGGTTAAGTATGAAGGGGGGAACAAGGGGCTAATTCCCCCTTATCTATACTAATATATAAAGTAGTAAAGATTGTTTGTTTGTTTGTTTGTTTGTTTGTAGAGGGTAATCTCTGGAACCAGTGAAGCGATTTTAAAAGTGATGGTGGCAAATTAATGGTGACAATCCCTGCTCCAACATAGGCTATATTTTATGTCGGTGCCACCACCCCCAGGGGGGTGCAGGAGCGAAAAACGTTCTAAAATTTCGATTTTTTGTATACTGAAGGAGATAGAAGCATCAAATTTGATATGGTAGTTACTTATAACATGTAAATGCTCTCTAAGAACAAATTATAAAAACATTCGAAATTTAAAAGGGTGAGATGAGGAAGAAGCGTTCTAAAAACTTTCTAAATTACAATTTCTATGGAATCTCTGAAACTACAGAACCGATTTCAAAAGTGATGGTGGGAAATGGATGGTGACAGTCCCTGCTCCAACATATGCTAAATTTTATGTCAGTGCTACTACCCGCAGAGGGTGCAGGAGCGAAAAGCGTTCCAAAATTATGATATTTTCAATGCTGAAAGAGTTGGGAACTTCATATTTTGTATGGTCGTTATTTACAAGATTTAAATGCTCTATAAGAACAAAGTCTAACAAAAATTCGAAATTTAAAAGGCTGAAATAAGCAAAAAATTTTCTAAAAACATTCTAAATTACAATTTCTATGGAATCTCTGGAACTACTAAAGCGATTTCAAAAGTGATGGTGGCAAATGGATGGTGACAATCCCTGCTCCAACATAGGCTATATTTTATGTCGGTGCCACTACCCCGAGGGGGATGCAGAAGCGAAAAACGTGCTAAAATTGCGATTTTTCCGATGCTGAAGGAGCTAGAAACTTGAAGTTCGGCATGATTGTCATTTATAAGATCTAAATGCGCTCTAAGAACAAATTCTAAAGAAAAATGATCTAATGATTCTGCGATTTTTCAACTATTGAATTTCTAAAATTACCAAATTTCACCATAGAGTACCATAGCGAAACCTTCACGCGTAAAAAGATAATGATAAGGGCGACGTGTCCTGACGTGTATATTGGCTATAGCACGAGTCACAAATTATAGTATCCTTATTATTCTGTTAAAATATAAAAGTGAATTATGAAATGTCAATATTTTGTTTGATTAAAGGTTCGTTAAGAGAAATTGACCAGCGTAGCGGGCGTAGCTTGCTAGTATACGTATATTCTAATGAATCAGACCAACTTTTCTGAAAAAAAAACAAACTCTGAAATCATTTTTGTTGATTTATAGTAGACTGCCAAAATTTCCTGAAAAAGAAATATTTTTGAACTTATTAATGTGCTCAGGATTGCTTACATCCATGAAAGTAATGAATAATAGTGCTTTTCATGTTGTTATAATCATTTTAATTGAAAAACAAATACGATTATGAAAGAATTACTTTTAAAAATAATTACTTTACGAGCAAGGAAGACCGAGCTATGCTCGGTCAAAATTAAATTTGAGTTCAAATATCATGACCCATGACCAAATTGAACCACTAATTGAATTTTCTCGAACATGTGATATAGCCCAACAGTCTTCTCGTGCCCGAAAACCATAGGATGCAAAATTTAATGTAAATAGTCTGAGCCGTTTTTAAGATACAATAGCTTGACACATAATGGCCCATGACCAAAATGACCCACTAATTGAAATTTCTCGAACATGTGACCTAGCCTAATAGTCTTCTCGTTCCCTAAACCTGTAGGATGCTAAATTTATTTCAAATCCTCTGAACCGTTTTTAAGATAAAATAGCTTAACCCATAATGACCCATGACCAAAATGACCCACTAATTGGATTTTTTCGAACATGTGACCTAGCGCAACAGTCTTCTCGTGTCCAAAAACCATGGGATGCAAAATTTAGTGTAAATAGTCTGAGCCGTTTTTAAGATATAATAGCTTGACCTATAATGACCCATGGCCAAAATGATCCACTAATTAAATTTTCTCGAACATGTGACCTAGCCCAACAGTCTTCTCGTGCCCGAAAACCATAGGATGCAAAATTTAGTGTAAATAGTCTGAGCCGTTTTTAAGATAAAATAGCTTGACCCATAATGACCCATGACCAAAATGACCCACTAATTGAATTTTCTCGAACATGTGACCTAGCCCAATAGTCGTCTCGTGCTCGAAAACCATAGGATGCAAAATTTAGTGTAAATAATCTGAGCCGTTTTTAAGATATAATAGCTTGACCTATAATGACCCATGGCCAAAATGATCCACTAATTGAATTTTCTCGAACATGTGACCTAGCTCAACAGTCTTCTCGTGCCCGAAAACCATAGGATGCAAAATTTAGTGTAAATAGTTGGAGCCGCTTTTTAGATAAATTAGCTTGACCCACAATGACCCACAAATGACCCACTAATCAAATTTTCTCGGACATGTGACCTAGCCTAATGATTTTCTGTTGCTCGAAACTCGTAGGATACAAAATTTAATCAAAATCATTAGAGCCGTTTTTAGATAAACTTAATTTGACACGCGTTGACCCCAAAATGACCCACTAATCGAAAGTTCTCGAACATGTGACCCAGTCCAATATTCTTCTCATTCCCGAAAATGGTCGGATACAAAATTTCGTCGAAATCGTTTGAACCGTTTTTTAGATACAATTAGCTTGACCATGACCCAAAATGACCCACTAATCAAATTTTCTTGAACATGTCACCTAGCCCAATGGTTTTCTGGTGCTTCAAGACGGCAGTATACGAAATTTCGTCAAAATTGTTAGAGCCGTTTTTAAGATAAAATTTGCATATATATATATATATAAAACCACACACAAGATTTGTTCGTATTAGAATATATGATTTACCTAAACTTGAATGGCTGATATTAATTTGTTGGAATGGCCTAATGATTTAACCGACTTCCAGCAAATGAAGTTGTACAATTTGTTTGTGTATACATATATTCATATAGCTGCCAGCTTCTAAGTTTTTTGTCATCGCTATTTTTAATAGAAATCATCGCCCTATTTATTCGCAAATTTCCGCGGTTAAAACAAGCAAAGATTTCTTTTCTGAATTACCGATAAAAAAATTGTCACAGTTGACAGCTATGATATCTATCTATATATATTTGAGTGTGTGTGTGTGTGTTACTGGCAATGTATCAGTAGCCGGAATTGTGTAGAATATCTAGGCATTTAATAAAATGCCGAGAAAAGGCCGGGAATGATTGAAACGATTCACATTTCACACATTTCCTAGGTAGGCATTCTATAGATAGCCAAATGACAAACCGGCAAAGTATGAAATATATCTCCGGTTTGTTTTGAATATCACGTCGAAACAAGGCATTTAACGTGACATTTAACACTCCCCTCAGACTCAGAATTTGTCATTAGCATTTTGTGCTTTATACGTTTATTTAAACATAACTTTTCTTTATGAGTGTAAAAATTAGTTTGTACTGCACTACATGAAAATGGAAGAGTAAGATGTAGTGTTGGAGACGGAGTCATGATCAATAGACATGCAAGAACGATTCGACGATGAAATTTCCAAAACTCGAGTTGATGCTGCAAAAAACAGTTCGCTCTTAACCGAAACTTCTTACCAGAAGTTAATAAATGATGTAAAAAAATGACTATTAAGAAGGAACCCAGGGACTATTGGTTGCTGAATAGCTATGATGTGATATTTCTGGAAAACAATAGCAAAGTCATTTATCCTGTTAAATGAGGCGTCAGTACTATGCAGTAATACGTAATGAACTTTGAGGTATTTCATGTACTGTATGAAGCTCATTCGGATATTGGACACGTGATAGAATGTTGAAAGCACTTTCAATCAAATACAAAAACGTTACACGTGATGATATTGAAATGTACTTCCATCTTTGTGAGCCTTGCCAGAGAAAATAAAAATGTATTAAAAAGGAAATTGTTGTGAAACCTATGATTTTTTCTGAATTTAACTCGCGGTGTCAGGTAGATCTTATTGATTTTCAGTCTGAGCCAGATAGAGCATATAAATTTATTATGGTGTTTCAAGATTATCTCACAAAATTTGTGATTCTCAATGCTCTGACGTCAAAAAGAGCTGAAGAAGTAGCCTACAACCTAACAGAAATATTCTTGTTGCTTGGAGCGCTATCTATATGGCAGTATGACAACGGAAGAATCTTTAGTGTAGTGAACAACTTGAAGAAATTTTGGTTTGCACTAAGATCGTCTTTTGGAATTTTCGTCATTCACAAAGCCAGGGAAGTTTCAAAAGAGCTGATAAGGATATAGAGAATTAGTTCTGTACCTGGATGCAAGAGAAAACTCTGACCGCTGGAGTGAAGGACTGCGGTTCGTTCACAATTTATGAAAAATAGAGCACATCATTCTCCATCATTCTCCATAACCCCATGGGGACGAGCGACACGTATACGTGACGCATAAGGTGCTCAGAATCCTTGATTATTCCCACCAGTTACTTTTTATTGTAAACATTGCCTTATTTAATGACAGCATTTCTGAGATTCAATTAGGCAAAAATTTCTGTTTTGAAAAACCGGTGGCAAGAGATTAAAAAATTTGTAAAAGACGGTCGTCGCGAAGGGGTTAAAAGAACACCACACGAAGTTCTTTTTGGCTTCAAACTTAAAATAGGTCTTACAACGTTTTTTCTACCACAGTATGTTTTAAAAGACATAAATACAGAGGAGCAGCTAGAAAAATTAATAGAAAGTGTCCAAACAATGCAAAAAGATTAAACTAATCAACTTAGGCATGAAAAAGAGCCTGTTTCAAAAGCATAGATAAGATTATAGTCGATGGTGGATTAAACCAACGTGATGAGGATATGCTTACCTACGAAATTTCCGTTCCTGACACCTGCTGTGTGTGTTTAAAGGAAACCAGTGATTCACTTACACATGCCTGCACAAAGTGGCATAAAAAAATTCATATCTTCTGTGGTGATGCTTGTAAAAATGATCAAATGGATATTTTGTGCACTCTTTGAATCAAAATTGAAAATGCTATGGGAGGTATCAACACGATAAATTAATGAAACCTAATTAAGTAATGAAAATTTACTAAATATTTTCTCCTACATCATTAATTATTTTTTGTTTAGAATCTTTGTGGCGTAGTTTACATACAGTTAGATTTACAGCTTAAGCCTTATCTGGCATTGTGGGGCCATTTAACCCTCTTATCCCGTGATTTCCACGGGCATTTCTAGAAAAATGTCTATAATGCACAATTTGTGAAGAAATTTTGGTTTTATAAAATCCACGGTCAAAGAAAAAATTGCAAATGATAAATTTACTAAATATTTCAAATAAATGATCATTTGAAATATGTAATAACAATTATATGTATAACAATAATATGTAAAAACAATTGAATGGTCAGAGATTTACCCCGACCTATTTTTGTACTCGTTAGTTTCTTTTTCAATAAGTAAGATTCAGATTGAAATAAAAAGTATATAAGTGATGTACTTATTGATTTATACTACTGACAAATTCGGTCATGGAAAAATATCACTGCTTTTATAAAAATTCATTTTATTTTATTTTTGTATAAGTTATAATACTAGCTGGGAACGAAATGTCACCATGACTTCAGTTACGCACAAAAATTCCATGACACCAGTGAAGAATAAAATTGTGTTGTGTAATTTCTTTATAGGCAGGGGCAACGGCCAACCATTTTGTGAGTCCATTTGACCATTGAAGTGAGGAAGCATTGAGCATGATCAGTACTGCTTATGTAGGTTCTGTACTGTTGATTTCCGTGGGGTTAAAGTGATATATAGAGTGCTCTGTCTCAGATGTTTGTAGATGGGAGAGAGTTATGGGGCCAAGAAGCTGAGAATTGCCCTATTTCTGTAACGGTAAAGTCTGTAGTATAATGTAAATTTCACAAACTGGGTTGAACTGCACATCGAGAATGTCAATTTTATTTTATAGCCGTTTAATCCAATTAGCATTGACGCCAAAATTTCGCTCTAAAAATTTCGTAATTTGCAGTAAACAGTTTCATGTTTTTAGATTCAAGAATATGTTCTGACAAAAATGATAAGAAAAAATCATTCGTTCACTCATATAATTTCAGAGCACGAAAATAGATGAAATCTGCAAACATTGTGCAAAGATAAAGTTGACGTGAGCTTTATTTTGCATCGAAATGTTTTAGGTGTAAAAAAATAACTAAACTTGTAGACTAATGTAGATATTAAATTGAAAGTCAGATAATATATATATATATAAGACGTAATAAAAAAGACGTTGAATTTGAAAACAAAAGCAATAAATTACTCGCTAAGGCAATGAATAAATTTCTAAACATATTATTAAATTAAGAAAATTGTTTTCTGTTCAAGCAAACCCAAACAATTACATTAAACTCGAATTATAATGTTACTACAGTTCAATCAATTTATTTTCCTTTCGTAGCCTGATATACGAAAAAAAAAAAAAAAAAAAAAAAAAAAAAAAAAAAATGGCCGTACGTATCTAATTTTCTTAACAATTAACGAATAATTTAATCCTTTGAAATAATTTAAATTTAAATTAACTCAATACATCAAATAAAAAGTGTATTGAGAGATTGTATTATTCAGAAAAAAAAAATTAATTTCAATACTTAAAAAAAAAATTCTTCGAAATATATTTCTTTGCAATGTTATTATGAAATTGAAAAAATAAATTGTGTAAAGTGCATGCAGCCTTTTATAAAAGTAGAAACTGTTCTTGTGAAACTAATATATTTTGGAAATATAGCAAAGAATTTCCATGGAAAGAGAAAAATTAGGAATATTCAAAAGGAAACGGAAAATATCACAGGGAAAATCAGAATACGTACGATTTTCATTTACATATAACGTACAGAAAAATAACAAAAATTTGTGGAAAATTCATAACTTTTGGAAGAGGATTTTGTCCTTTGATTTCTGGTCAATAATTTATTCCGAAGGTTTCTTCTGAAGCTGCAAAATGTGTTAGATGGAAAACATTCTCAAACAAGATTTAGTATGAATTAAAATTTTATAATTTTTTTTATAAAAGTAATGATTGTAAAAAATCTTTTCTTATATAAAATTTAGACATGCCTTATTGAAATATTTTTGCTTCATTGTTCTCTATTCAAATGCATCATAATTAAGTTTCATTAATAAATTTTAAATAATTAAAAAAACAAAACTCGTGAAAATTTCCGATAAAACTTTAAGTGCAATTTTAAGCATATAAGGTGCAAATAATAATAATAATAATAATAACAATAACAGTAATAAGATAATAATAATAATAATAATGCTATAATTAGAGAATAAAATTCAGAATAAATGAATTTGTGAAATATACATAGATGCAGATTAAAATTAAGCTTTTAATAAAAATAAGTAAATTGGGTTTATTTTAATTAACAAAAGGTTGCACTTAAGTGTATCAGTGTATGTTTGTGCATGAGAGGAGCTTGATATAAGCAGTAAGCAAATATACAGATGTATAATCACTAAAAGTGTAACACAACTATTATAATGTGATATAAAAATATTATGTTGTGGCAACATCTATAATTCTCGATTTTCATACATTATTTTAACTTTCCAATGTTTCACATTGAAAATTATTGTTATGCATAACGTTACACATTTATTGTGCACTATATTCTTTTTAACTAGGGAGATCAGCCCTCTACTAGCTACGCTCGTCAATCCCCATTCAGAACTCCGCAGCCCCTAAAGACATGTGAATGTGCTCTGTTAAAAAAAATATTATCCAGTTAAGGAAGATTAAATGATATTATCACGAACGGCGACGATCATCTGTAATCGGGTTATCATTATTTTCCGTTTGACTGAGGCATTTTTCGGTTTCCATGGCCTCAGTCATCGCTGTAACGATAGCTGACGGCTGTTTTGGTGGTTTATTCGATAAATAATATCAATTACACAATAAAAAATTCAGCTTGTATAAAATGATTAAGTAAAAGATGTCGCTCCCTTTCGGATGCTATAACGACGCTATGAACAATATTCTTATTCGGGTTCGAGGCTACAAAAATTCGCCTGCTTGGGAGTAACATTCAAAGCCGTGACATTGAAAAGTACAATGTATAGAAAATTTACGCTTATGTTTTATATTTATATCGAATTTTATATATTTCCATGAACAGGCACAGCTTATGTATAAATTCGTTTCTCTGTTTTAGTGTACCTTCATGCTCATTTTACATGTTATTTTTAAAGAGCAAATTGTTTATTTTAATTAACAAGTATAAGCAAATTTTCCAACATGTATTTCTCGAATAGTAATTCGTACAAGATAAATCTAAAGTATTTTACGCATGCATTTTCCTGTTCTGTATTTACGTTGCGTCAAATAATGAAATATATAAACAAACTTTCTAGCCGCTCAACTTTTACGATATGCGATTCCCATTGAAACATCACATGAATATTGTCCATAAGAAAATATTTTTAAAGCATTGTTATATGACGTAATTTTCACCATTAAATGCGTTTCTTGTGTACTGAGTTAATTATTTAAACGTTTTCTTTCTTTTTAAATATTCATATTTAAATACATTTTTTATAACGTAATTTCCATCATTTGCTGCTTTTAACACGGATCATTTCATTATTATTTGCCAGTTTTCTTTCTGTATTTGATATTCCCGTGTAAATAAATTTTTTAGTTGCAAGTAAATATTATTATTTGGGATGTTTTATAATTTGTCAGTAATTTAAAATATGACATTTTTTCTAAATATGAAATAAATCTGTATTGAAATATTTAAAAATTAAATTAGAAATTAATTTAAAAAAACTTAAAAAAATAGTCAAATTAAAATAAAATAATTATCTACTGAACACCACAAGATTTACAAGTACGTTCTTGCAAAATATGATTAAATTACAACGCATAGTTTCTGCTCCTATGAAACTTTTTTTACGGAACTATTTTTACCGAATTTAACATTAAATAGCTCTTAAAACAATTCTTAGATTTAAAAACTGAGTGCGTATCTTCAGCGTGTGTATTAAACATTTCTCTATAATATTCAAATTTTCGTATTTTTATCTGCAACAGATTTCTTAATATTAACTGAGAACGACTTCCGTTCACAAAAACCTGATTTACAGTGATGACAGCGTTTGTTGCCGTTTTATCCTATAATGCAGAGAAATTTGATAATTTAACTCCGTACAACTAATCCTTGTCATTTGACTGCACATAGATGTAGAAAAATTCATCTTTGTAAGTTTAAAATATAGTAGTAAATATTTTGCTATTTAAAGTAAAAGGAGTAATTTCACCTAATCATACATCCATTCCGTACGTAATTCGGACGATCATGACTAGCTCATAATAATAATTATGCATAATTATTCAAACACATTATGAACATCACAGGGATATTTATCTTCCTGTGTTGTGTTGAGTATGGACAGATCGGGGATGGTATTAAATTCACTATATCTTTCATTTTTTATTGCTAGTGATCTTCAGGTTTTTAATAACGATATGTATATGACATTAAATAAATCGAAGATTCATATTCTGAAATAGTGGTGGATATTTGGAACAAAAAAAAAAAAAAAAAAAAAAAAAACTATCAAACTTAGATATTTTTCGTTTTCTCTTACCAGTGATGTTTGATTTATTTCATAATAATTAATAAATAATAATAATATATATAAATCGAAGATTCATATTATGAATTAGTTCTAGGTATTTTTAATAAAAAAAACTCCTAAACTTTGGAATCAAACGGCCCCAAATTGAGCCATTTGTTCAATTAACCTGTCGTACGAACTGAAAACTTTAAAATGCGCTTAAACTGATTTGTAGTTTATATCAGGATAATTCATGTGCTTTTTAATCGATGGTTCGCAACATTTTATTGGCCACGCATACTGAAGGATCTGTAAGAACACGATGCCCATTCCCACATTCTGTAACATATATCTCTTATTAACATATACGCTCTGACGGTATTTTAAAGTATCAGTAGAGTGAGTGATATTGCTATTGAAAATATTTGCTTCATAGTACTCTTCTTGTGTACACAGGTACACCGAGAAGCATGCTGTGTAACTTGAAAAGCTTAGCTAGAGGATTCCCTGCTATTAATAATAATCACAACATTACATTGTTCGTTTTTCAAAGATTAAATTATAATTATTAAGTAAAATTCATCTACGTGCCCAAATTGCGTGTAACTGGAAGCAATTCACCCTGTTTCCCCTTATCGTGTTATAGGTAGGGTGGCTACCTGATGAGTGCCTCTGGCTCAGGCATTCAGAGATTTAACAGAGCCTTAACAATAATAAGTCATTTCACAAATTTTAGTTCATCAAACAGGCGATTTTTCCGCCACAAAATATGCTTTTAATATAATTCCGTACTTGTAATGAGGCCATTCAAGATCGCCTTTATGCCAGTTCCTTCCCAACTTACCTCAGTGTTAAACAAAAGTATTGCATATGGATTTTTATCTTTAAAAAACGTCTTGAAAAGACGCTCGCATTTGCGATTAAAATTAATAGCATTGATACATTTATAATTGATTTTAGTATTTTCTTTTTTTTTAACTTCTCTCTTTGAATAACATAACAATACGAAGAAGAATTTCAGGATTCTCAACTTATTAGTTTTGAAGCCATTTTTCTTTCTCATCATGATGCGCACACGTTTATTTTCGAAGACTTTCTTTTCACCCTTATCGTCAGTTGACTGAAGAGTATTATCTGATTTTAAAATTTAAAACGCATATTTTATGACATATATATATTTTCGGTTTAGGAGAATTGTATAAGAAATTTACTATTTACCGTTTTCCTTTACTGATGCCCATTTCAGATTCATTAATATTAATATGCCATTAGCACTTCGTTTAGATATTCCAAATATCTATTGGATTGTTAAGTATGTCCACGACAGTCAGTTTTAGATACACCTTTAAATAGTTTCATGTGTAAAAATGTGTTCATGTGATCTATAGTAGATCCACTAAAAATACAATGCTCATTCAATATAATTAGCAAAGATTGAGCCGTGAAAAACTGCAAAATACAAACGCAACAAAAAACGTTGCAGAAAATTTTAAAAATAAAAGAATGAGGTGGGGTCAAAGATTTTTAATGCAATTATTACCGATATAAATTTCATTTTGAAATTTTGATTAATAACTTTTTGAATAAAGAAATGTTTTTATCCTTTTATTTTTGAATTTCGCATGTATTACTTTTATTTTTAGTCTAAAATATTAATTTTTTCCAGAAAAAAAATTTAAAAAAAAAGAATTTTTTTTAATCAAATAATGGTAATCAAATAAATCAAATAAATCAAATAATGGTAATGCTCTCTGGTGGGACGTAATCTCCACATTAGGAGCCACTGTTTTATATCAATACAAATTATTATGAGTAATTATAATCTATTTTTTTTCATTCAGTCAAGTTATTCTTTAATTATTTAGAAGTAAAAATACAGTAAACTAAATCAAATTCAGTTTCTGAAGTTGTTACTAGTCAATTCATTTATAATTTTCTTTCCAGGGCCAGATACCAAAGAAAGCGAAAGTATTCCTCGAAAGTTATTATTATTAATTTTAGGTAGTTAAAATATTTGAAATCCGATATATTTCAGTATTCAAATTTATTTTTTTTACTTATTTATTATTCAAAAAATTATATTTAATTTTCAATTCAAGACAACATTTTATAAGAAAAATATTTTTTTGCAATAGTATTAAAATATTTGAAAAAGGATACTGTGTGAACTGCATGCATTAGAAGAGTATAAGTTGTTCTCATGAAACTAATATATTTTGAAATATGACAATGAAATTTCACGGAATAAGAAAAACTAAGAATATTCACAAGAAAATGAAAATGTCACGGGGGAAATCAGAATATGTAAGGTTTTCTTTCACATGTAACGCAGAGTAAAATAAAAAGGTTTAAAAAAATATATAACTTTTGGACGCGTATTGTTTATTGATTTGTTTATTTATTTATTTATTTTGATTGTAGAAGATGTTGGAAGAAAAACATTCTCTATTTAGAGTTCTAATATTTTTATAGAAATTTATAAAAAGTAACGTCGATAAAAACAAAATATTCGGTACAAATTCGGTAAAATTTAAAACTATGCTGATTCTTGATTTTTTTTTTCTTAAAAAGTATCACAAAAACGTTTAATTAATTAATCTTTATGGTCTAAGGGTGCCTTCCGTTGTCAAATGATTCACAGACATTAAAATTATAAATATACACCGGGTTAATTTTGTAGAAGTAACTTTTATATAAAGTAGGCTTATTGTTAAGCTTAAAATTTCTGAATAAAGTTTTAGGAAATCGTAGCGAATTTATGAAAATTTATAAAAATAAAAGTAAACTATACCTTTTTCGGGCTTATTTTGTGCGAACAATTGAAATATGATGTCAAAAGTGGATGTTAGTATTTCACAAATCAATGCTCATACATTTTTTTTTTATGTAGGCGACACCTATTTTAAAACATGCATTGAAATTGAAAAAAGGCACAATCCCCAGTCGCAATGTATATCTCGCATCTCTCCTAAAACAGAATGATAATTCTGTTTTTTTTTTCAGAAGACCGACTGTACCATTAAAATAGCCAATAATAAATTATTTGAGCGTATAATATATTATATAATATATTTATAATATATTAATAGCCAATAGTTTATTATTTGGGAAATAGTAACCAAAATTTTATAAAAGTTTTATAAACAACAATATGAAAATTCATCACGTTTCCAGATTTTAACACCATACTCTAATTATTTATTGTTTGTCTCTTTAACACTTTCCAACATAGATGAAAAATGTTTATGACTTCGGTTTGTCCATCTTTCCGCGTTCTAACTCGTGTAAATATACTGGGACTGCCCTCTGATTTTGTAGGTTACTGCGTGTACTATAACACGATCCCTATTAAAAATCAATGGTGTGTAGTATTAATGGTTTGTTTAGAGGGTCAGTCAAAACCTACTTTACGGTCAATGTGAAAAAATCGTTTCAAGTGCATTTTAATGATGTTACATAATTTCAAACATAATGAAATTGATATGCATTAATGAAGTGTAGTAAAATATGCTTCCTCTGGAATATGGGATGCAATTTATAATTCATTTACTGAGTCACACAAAAGAATTCCGTTACATTATAGTCTACGGGGAAAAACGGTTTGCAGCGTATTTTAATCATGTTAAACTATTTCAAATATAATGAAACTGATGTACATTATTGATGTTTACTACAAGTTACTTGTTGTATAATATAATGCGTATAGCATTTATCGTTCATTTACAGAGACACCCAAAAGATTTCAGATAGAGAACTGTACCCTATATACTGTGTCTAAACGATGAAATGCACTTTCAGTTAGATATGCGTTTTTAAGTTATAAATATTTGCATAATATTTGGTGGATACAAATGCTATATATCATATACCGGACCACTCAAAAGAATTCGCAAGTACTGTTACTGTGTGTCAGCGTAAATTACTTTAAGGGGGGGGCGGGATTTAATGACGTTATGCATTTTGAAGGCAAACTATATTTATTATACTAAGAGATACTTGTAGAATATAAATAAAATTGTGTACAGTGCCACGCAAAAACTGGATGCATGGCGGCCTATGTATGATAATTTCTGGAAATGGGATTTTAGTAGTTTTAAGCGTGTTTTTACCCGAATTCAACTTCAGCCTATTATGTAGCGTGTGTTCAAATCATAAAGATAAAAAAAGGGTTGTACATAATAATTCAAATATGTTTCCTCGCATCGGTAGAAATTGCTGAAGTTGCATTTCCAACTGTGTTATATGTTTTCTTACTAAGCTAAGTTATAGCGTTCTATATAGATTATATGCAAGTCTAGAGATTCTATACAGGGCTGCACAGAAGAATTTTGTGGCTATTGACGGTAATTGCTGAAATCTGGTTTTCTAATGTGTTATGCGTTTTCTAAAATGTTTATTTAGGTATCTTATTTACTACATTATTGAACAGCGAAGGTTTGTGGAAGTATTCTGGAAGTGTTAGAAAGAGTTTCATAATCTATGTTTAATGCATGATTTATCTTGTTTTTTTAAAGATTACAATGAAACAAATTGCACATTGCATCCGAACTAAATTATTTGTAAATCAATATAGTTCAAAGGATACTAATTTACAGAATATAATATAATAAATTTTACCTAAAGTAATATAAAGTTATATTTATTGTGCTAAAGTAAACAAATGTTTGCTTTGCTGATCTAACACTAAATACGTACATACAATCATTCTTAACACATGACAAGTATTATGCATTTCATGTTCAAATACATTATTAACATTAGAAATGTAATCACTGAAACGGAATGTATTTAATGCAGATTGTGCCTCGTGTTAAGTACATACTAAAATGCACTACATTTTCCCGATCTTTTAGTAAATATAGAATAACTTTATAAAGCTAAAAATAATTTATTTTAAAGCACTTCAAAATAAATAAAAATAGATCTATTAAAAAAGATAATATCTGAAATAATTAAATACAAAACGATAACATAGAAGTTGTATTTTATTCCTAACGTAATTTTGTATTTTCAATTGAAAATTCGACTGAGTTTTTTTTTTCTTTTTTCAATTCAATAATCTGTCAATGAAGATAATTCCTGTTTGTGAGTCACACTAAGAAATGGGATGCATTTTTATATTTTATTTTAATATGAATGGTTATATATATATTTTTTAATATTTAATGTATATAAAATGCAAACCGTCCATTATGATGCATTTTGAATACATTGTAAGGGACTTTATTGACCCTCTGACTGTCCAGCAAAAGGGCAAAACTGTAATATTGTTTTCTCTGTATTTTATTTTAAATGCTAAGAAAAGTTGATTATTCCAAAATTATATAAAAAAACTTAATTATATATATATGAATGTAAACCTTGAAGACATCAATAATTACTTAATGTATTAAAACTGCATTATATTTGTAGAATTTTATTAATTTAAAAAATGCTTGTATTGCAGTTAAACCTGGAGCATTGTGAACGTTTTATCACGGGTTTGTCAGTGAGAGGGTTTTAATAATGTTTCAAAAAAATTTCCTTTTGGTACATAAATTTTCTTTTTTAAATTGCTTGTCTTTTTCCGAATGATAGTCTCGTATTGGTAATATAGTTTAGCGTCCGATATATGGAGAACTTAAATGTATCCAGAGTTGTTTTTGTGAGGAAAGTCATTACAAACAATCCTAAAATGTGGAAC
Source organism: Maratus michaelseni (assembly GCA_963931845.1). Classification (NCBI taxonomy): domain Eukaryota; kingdom Metazoa; phylum Arthropoda; class Arachnida; order Araneae; family Salticidae; genus Maratus; species Maratus michaelseni. Next base: position 246,411,359 of record OZ007589.1, read on the forward strand.
CCTGTTACCGTATTTCTTCCTACGGGTAAATGGTTTCCTGCTCTAAATACAAATGATTATTAAAATTCAAATATTTTATTTATAACACTCTTTTTACAAAATATAAAGCGTTACCGAACATCCGTGGCAACTTTTCATATTTATATATTTGCTACTAGCAGTTTAAGTTTCATACAAATATAGCAATTTGAATAATTAGATCATGCAATGTTAAAAAAAAAAAAAAAAAAAAAAAAAAAAAAAACATTCTTTTTTCAAAAGTTTTATATATATTAAATGTAATGGGAGTTTTAAATGAAGCTATGTGTTTTATTTTAAAATAAATTATTGTCTCACGTTTTTATTTCTAAAATAGTGAAGTTTTTGAACTTAATTTAATGTATTTTTTTAAACTTTACTCACTTCATCGTATCTTTTCTTTGAAGAATGAAAAAAACAAATCTTGCAGCAATTTTTATATGAAAGTCAGATCTTTCTTTTCTGCATCAAGCAGCATTTAAAGAAAATATGAAAACGTTTTATTCAAGACTTTACAAACATTTAAATGTTTATATTAAAATCATTAAAATTACAGACATTACATTACAATTGCATAAAACATTAAAAACATATTAAAATTGGACGTTTCGGATTTACATGAAAACCTCTCATCAACAAACATTTTTCTTAACGTAAGTTACAGTTCAAAAATATCAACACATAGAAAATACAACGTATCAAAATGTCGAGGCCAAAGTTACAGTTATAATAACACGGAGTATTCATTCGGGATTGCACCTGCTGCATTAAGAGGTAAAGTAATTTTCGTATACCATGCTTCTACGAAAGTACAAGTTCTGTAGTCGTCCTCGATCTGATTATAAAAGATTTAGCAAAATCTGGAAAATGGTCAGTTTTTATTGCATGATCCACTATTTTGGAATTTAAATTGTTATTTTGAAATGCACATCTTTGCTCCTATAGTGTTATCTCAAGTGTTCGACCTGTCTCCCCTATATAGATCGCATTGCATTTAGGGGAGACAGGTCGAATACTTGAGATAAGACTAAAGGAGCACAGATGTGCATTTCAAAATAACAATTTAAATTCCAAAATAGTGGATCATGCAATAAAAACTGACCATTTTCCAGATTTTGCTAAATCTATTATAATCAGATCGAGGTGCAGCGACTACAGAACTTGAATGAATACTTTGTGTTATTATAACTGTAACTTTGGCCTCGACATTTTGATACGTTGCATTTTCTATGTGTTGATATTTTTGAATTCTGACTTACGTTAAGAAAAATGTTTGTTGATGAGGGATTTTATGATTAATGATTAAAAAACGGTTATGATCAAAAGGACACTGAGCTGAATTCAAAATTTCGGTTAATCTTAATATTTGGTATTCGTTGTGAACACAACGATGAACTATGCTGTCTTAATTAGTAATCCTGTTACTCTTACATAGATTTCTATTAAAACGAAATCTATATTTTGCTCAAAAATGTTTTTTCTAAAATGTCCGAGTTTAAAATTAAGAAACTAATACATGAGTGGCAAATGTTTCTTATCAAACAATTCTTATCCTGGCATGAAACTGTTTGAGTTTTGAGGACAGCTTTAATAATCATCAGCTTTAATAATCATCAGCTTTAATAATCATCAGCTATTACTTGATGACAACTCATTTTTAAGACAAATATTAATAATTTTTGAATGCGTAGTTTTGTTAATTTTTAGCATCAAAATTGATTCTTTAGAATGGATTCTTCTCTTTTTTCTCTTGAACTGGTCAAAATTCCCCTGTCACTTCTGTGTTTGATCCCAAGTCTGAGTTTCCCTTCCTTAAAATGTTTGGATTTGTTTTCAACTGTCCGGACAATTCTTATCCTGGCATGCAACTGTTTGAGTTTTGAGGACAGCTTTAATGGTTTTAAGGCCTAGATTAAAATCATGCCGTAAGAAGCATAAAATCTCAGCATTTGTATCACTCTTTATATGAACTAAAAATGAAAGAAAGTAGTCTGTATGATTATAGAATGTAGAGGAACCAGTATATTCTGAAATAACCTTTTATGTTCAACAATAGGAGTGAGAATGTACCAGCTACATGCTTTGGTATAAAAGCATTCAAGAAACGAAAATACATTTAATACAGCCTAATACACTGAGAAAAATGACACTTTCAAATCTGAGTAAATCAGTGTCTTCATTTTGTTATGAAACTTTTAGTTTCAAATATGACGACCCAATGTTTTCAATTCTGAAATACCAGAAATACTCACAATATTGAAACATTGACATATTTAAACCGGAGTACATAGAGGTCAGTTCATACTCATGTTTGTAGCATTGACATGCTCAAAAGTGATTAGAATCAGTTCAAACTCATTTTCGAAATATGGAAATTCTCAAAAATGAGCACACAGAAGTCAGTTCATACTCCGTTTGGAAACATGGGCATACTCCAGTATAAGCACATGATGTTTTATTCTGGAGTGTGTGCAGGTTTTCAGAAATTAGTATATGCATGTTTAAAACTTGATAAATTTTGATTCGGAGCCATTTTGACTACGCGACATACTCAGATTTGAGTAATTTTTGCTCAGTTTTGAAAATGTCGTTTTTAGAGTGTACAAGTTGCGCAAACAGTTTCATTAGATGATAAGTCTATATTGCGCTTACCTGTGCCCTGAACCTAGTTTATGTCTCAATGGTTTTTAATATTATGTTCTTTGAAGTTCCCAATAATATTCTTACTTGCATAAATAATATTTTGTTTTTGCTTTAAATATATAAAAAATGTAATTGCTATTTTATTTGAAACCTGAGATGTACACAAATAAGGAGCGAAATGTTTTTTTACCATGAACAATGTAAAATTCTTTCTTTAATCGCAGATAAAATGGGAACAAATGGTTGAATTTTAATAAATGTTGTAACAAAATGTTAGTTTTTGCTCCCCAAGTGTCAGATTATAGATACATAGTGCATATTTAGCGGATTAACTGGATCTCTAAAATGTTTATAAAAGTTTGTCCAATTAAATAACATATATTGAAGTTATGAAATTTTAACAATTATTCATCACCAATCACAATAAAATGTTAATAAATAAAACTATTATATAACTAATTAAAAAAATCTATAAAAATATGATTAATTCTGTATGAAATCGTACGTCTCTAAGTATTGAAATAATTTGATTATATTGTGTTGTTTGGGAAGTGCTTTCCGTTTGGGAAAGTTAGTTTTACTTTTAATTATTAGACATTAGTTCCATTAAATAATGTTTAATAATTGATGGGTAGTATTTTCTGGTAGGAATTGGTTTACCCGAACGGATGGAGCTTTCCGAAACACCCAATATAATAAAAATAGAATTTTTATGCTTTTCCTTTCTTTTGTTTTTGTGCAATTTAGAGTAACTCATGTAATGTAATGTTTCATTTTCTTGATTATTGGTAAATGTTGCCATAAACAAAAATGAAACATCATACATTAATCAAAGATTATAAAAGAATTTCCAACACTAATAGAATTAAAAAAAAAATACTTTTTTATGCAATAAAATGATATATAGAAATGCGCAATTTATATAAATTGCACTGCATATGATTTTTCCTATAGACGATAGTGTAATGGAATTATTTTGTTTGTCACTGTAAATAAACTATAGATGCTACACACTTCATTTTCAATAGCGAACATTCTCTAGTGAACCTCATTAATATGTACACAATACATGTCATTCTGAGTATATTTACGCGAGTTAGAGCACGGTTAGATGGGTAGACAAATCGATTTCATAAACACTTTTCAACTATGTTGGAAAGGGTGTAAAAGGTTCAAAATGTAAACTATTTGACGAATGATAAGCTGCTTTTAAAGATATGTATCTGCTAAATGAATTGAACATCGCTAAAAAATAACTGTGTGTGTGACCATTTATAGCACTGACATTCAGTGCTTATATTTTGAGTAATATTCATGCTTGTTTTATAATTGTGTCTTACTACTAGTAGAAGGCTACTACATCTTGTTAGCAAATTGTTTCTAAACTACACAGGAAATACTAATCATACTGTAGATCAGAAATTTATACGTAATCTCTTTTTTTTTCAGAGCTGAAGTGAAACCTTCTACCAATGAAGGTAAAATTGTAAGCCAGTTTTTTCCTCAAACTTTCCCTCAGAAACATGCGTTTTCCTTCACATATATATTTTAGAATGATGTGCATACTCTGTTGATATTTTACTCCACTTTTAGTGTATCATCATTCATTTTGTTTATGCCTTGAGGTATATAAATAATTAAATAAAATAATTAAAATAAATTGTGTTTCACATAATCAGCGGAAATTTTTATATTGGAACTCGCTGAAAATTATTTCTTTTTGGTTTTATAGTTAAAATTTGGCAAATATTCTTTTTGCATTTCTCATAAGAATAGGAGTATATTTATATCTACAAAAACAACTTTTCAAAAGTAAAAAAAGCCAAGCGTTAAAAAAAAAAAAAAAAAAGTTGTGGCTAAAAATGATGTGATATCAAATTTCCAAGCTATTATATTATTTATTTAACTTTTTTTCATTAAATAAGTTATTATATATATAAGTCGAGTGTCTACGTATATGTTAATAGAAATCGTTTTCTCCTGTACTAAATACATCCTAACGAGTTTCTGAAAATGCAATTTTTTTTCAAATTATGCATGATGGGCTTGGCGGCCATCTTTGCATATTATTCACAAAATTCTAAGCACTCAAATCCGTAGTTAAAATCCGAAGTTCAAAATTGTTATTTAAGCAAATGTTTTAAGCGTTTCGTTTATAGACTTGTATGCTCTGAAAATTGTGTCTTAAGATAATGATGACTTATCTTAAAGATTCATCTTATGATTTATTTTTTAGAGTAATTAATAATTTCAAACTAGTAAAAATCAATTTCTCAAAATATCAGTCTTGTCTAATTTATCTGTCCGTAGTTAAAATCTGAAGTTCGAAATTGTTATAAACATATTACAGTGCAAACATATTACGCTTTTACTTTAGAAATTTGGATGCTTAGAAATATGGAAAGATGGCCGCCAAGCCCATCATGCATAATTTGAAAAAAATTGAATTTTCAGTAACACGTTAGGATGTATTTAGTACAGGAGAAAACGATTTCTATTAACATATACGTAGGCACTCGACTTATATATATGATAACTTATTTAATGAAAAAAAGTTAAATAAGTAATATAATAGCTTGGAAATTTGATATCACATCAATTTTAGCCATAACTTTTTTTTTTTTTTAATGCTTGGCTTGTTTTACTTTTGAAAAGTTGTTTTTGTAGATATCATTTCTTTTTTTTTTAAATAGATTAAACATAATTTAAATAATCTAAACATGAGAAATTAATTACATTTTACTTTCAGTCATTGTTTAAAGGGTTAACTAGAAATGCCAGTAAATTTTTCAATTAAACTAATTACAATCTTAAAAACAACATACTAAATGTGGCTTGTTATAATACTTGTTATCCTCCGTTAAAAAACATCACTGACTTATCCATAAAATGAATAAAAATGGAATACGTACATAGCGTGTCAGTGCTGCATTTGATATCAAACGTGATATCACGCTCTTTTATTATTAGCACTAACTGGCTTCGCCCGCTAGCGGGTCCCTAATTTACATCGGGGCCTCGAATCTTGTAAAACCTCGAACGAACGAACCTCCGACCAGGTTCCCCACTGCCTTCGGCACCGAATAATCCCTTAATATGCACATCGAATAGTATAAACCTCTAACCAAACGAACCTCCGACACGGGTCCCCACTGCCTTCGGCACCGTATAGCAGTCGTGCTGCGCACGCTCAAGTTCCATCTTCCACCACCAGGTAGCGCAATATGTTCTATATGAACCTCGGGCACTGAAATCGTTAAGGCTACAGATGTCGAGTCGAATGAGCTATACCCCGTCGTGATCCAGCCCATAGTACCAGAGATAGGAAAGTGCCCCTGGTGGTGAAAAAACGAACTAAAATCAGAAAGCTATATCGATGTCGAGTTGAATGAGCCGTACCCCGTCGTGATCTGACCCATAGAAACAGAGATAGGAAAGCGCCCCCTGGTGGTGAAAGCTAATCGCGTTTGGGGGGGGAACTTAGGGGGGGTGAACACCGGAGATGCATAATAGGATTAAGCGGTCACAGACGTTTCCAACGATGTATCACATGAGGGGTATGTGCAAAATTCAGAAAATACCCACCCCCTGCATAATATGAGTAAGTGTTCACAGACCTTTCCAACGATATATCACATGAGTAGTGTCGGGGGGGGGCGCAAAATGTGGGTGGGGTGACACCTGTGATGTATAATATGAACAGCCCTTTGTAACGATATGTGACATGACGGATATCGTTAAAATTTAGAAAAGTGTCCCACCCCTTGTATAGGCAAAACACGCTCCGCCCCTCCCTATTATTTTTGACGCGGCTTTATTCTTAAAATTTATGTTATGTGTTATAAAATATAGTAAAGTTTCAAACAGATACCCTTATTATACTTCCTAATTTTGTTCACGTCCCTCCTCATCCCCTCCCCGAAATGTGACGCGCCATTCTTTTTTTTTTAAATTTTTTTTTTTTATCATGTGTTATAAACTATCTTAAAGTTTAAATCAGATCGCATTGGAATTTAATATATTTGCTAAAATTACTATTATATATAGAATAATATAGAAATAAACCCTTCTTTAGCATGTAATTAAGATATACGAACAATTTTTCGAAATTCTGAAAGCTTATTATTTTTTTTAATTTATCTATTTACTTATTTTCTGTTTATTTATTTATTATTATTATTATTATTATTTTGCGTTGCCCTGTGCATGTTTGGAATTTCTTAGCAATTTCTTAGATTTACATTATTTTATTCAATTAAACATTGTACTGTTACAATAAATTTAAATGGAAACTTCACTTGTAAAAAAAAAATAATTTAACAACTGGATTTCATTAATTTATAGGAAAATGACGTGAAAGGTATTCCTGCAAACGAAATGCCTGTCCTTTACCGTTTTTTTTTTTTTTTTTTTTTTGAAATAAATGAATCACATTTAATTCATTTAAAAAATTTTGTTTACGTTTGGAAAGAAATTTTAAATGCCGATAAGTCTTAATGTGAATTTTAGAAGGTACATCTTCCCTCAAAAACTAATTTATTTTTAAGATCTTTCTAAAAACGTAAATTATATATTTAAAATACTTTTTAACGCATAAACACTACGTCTGATTACTTTATTTTACAATATTATAAGAACACGCAATTTATCAGACAATTAAATACACTAAACAAACATGAGTGAAAAGTTGACCTGGGACAGAACTCGAACTTGGGATCTTGTGCATGCCGTTCTGACGCGCTGCGACTGAGCTACCCAGACCGATATCCTTCAGCGGCAATTTCTCATACTTATTCATGTTGGAAACAGTCATCTGTGTCACAGTTTGCAGTCATATTTAATTGTCTGATAACGTGTGTGTTCTTATAATTATGAAGTTTTATTTTTTTTTAAATATCTTCAGAAAAAAATGGCTGACTTGCAGATGAAATTGGATGTGGTTATAACCTGTAACTGATATGTGCTATTATAATACAGATTGTACATGGTCGTTGTAGGGTTTTATCTCTGTTTTGGCCTAATTTTTTAATCGCCAAGTTAATTAACAGTTTTTTGCTAATTAAGGATAGAAAATATTTTTTTTTTTTTTTTTACACTGAATTTTATAAAAGCACATAGATTACGTAATTACTTGTCCAAAAATGCAATCCTTTTTTTATTCTGCCGAATATTAAGGCCTGTAGGTTGTTTGAAAAAAAAAAGTTTGACGAAGAAAAAAGTGATCATTTTAAGTAACTCGACGTTTTATTAAAAAAGCTATATCTCTGTTTATAAATCACTTATAAAGATGAGTTTGGTCTTAAATTGAAGAAATTCTTCCTTAGATTCTTCTAGTTTTCGTTTTTTTTTCTGCGACGCTTGGTTTCTTTGATATTTTAATCTGGCATGTTTTGTCGATTTAACATTGGGTAGTTGATTTCTGTAAGTAAGCATTAGCGGTCTTTATTCCAGTTCTTGGCGTTGTTTATGTGGCGTTCTTTTTTTTTTAAAAGCTTGGCTTGGCAGAGCGACCGCCCTGCTTGATCGCAATAATGTTCTCATTATTTAAAACAACTTTTCCAAAATGAGAAATTTTCTAATATAAACATGTAATAATGTTGGTATATTTATTTTACCTGGAATCAAAATTTAAATGTAACTGTGGAGTATTATCAAAATAAAAACAACGGATATAATCCTGCTGACAATTTGGAAATTTTCTGCTTTTGCAGTAAAAAATAATTTTTTCAAATTAAAATGTTTTACTATTGCGTTTTAAATGTATATAATATCTCTTATATATATTATAACGCAAAAATTTTGAAGTGAGTTCTTAATGAAAGAAGTACTTTTTCTGATAAGATCAATAATATCGATTTATTGCAATAGTATATGCCAGTTGACATACATAAATACAATGTAAAGGAAATAAATATGCTGCATAACATCTGCTTACATTCACTATTAATCTATACTTTACGAGTTTGTAAATGCAAATTTAATATATATTGTCGTCATCTAATATAAATGTTATATCTGTTGTGGCTATGGCAAGAACTTATTTTCTGACACTTAAATTTAATTTGTGAACATTCGGGAAACATGCACAGCAGCAATTAATAATTAGATTTTCAAATATATTTCAATAAAATCCAAGTAATAGTACATTTTTGTAAACAATACATTGCTGTAAAAATTTACATTTTAATATATATATTTAAAAAAATATTTACAAGAATATCCTTTGCCTATACATATATATAAAATTGATAAGAATATATTTTACAAAATTTAAAAAATTATATTCACTAACGATGCTACTCTTAGAATATCTTAAAAGTAAGATTTTTAACAGGTTAAAAAAAATCAGCTAAAGTTTGTAATTTTTGAGAATATTTGTGAGTATTTTTAAAACGAATTTTGGACGATACGAATTTTGGGAAAATATTATATTTAAAGGAAGTTTAGTTTTATATAATCCTGTATGGTTTAAAATCTAATTCCAGTATTTGATAAATCAACCTCTTAATAGTTATTAAAACATTCGACGTTGCATCTTGCTTGAGATTTAATATTAATTTTGATTATAATTCGGGCAAGTCTTAAATTTTTAATTTATATACTAGATAAATGACCACGTAGGTTTACAAGACGTGCGCTACGAAAGTACATTAATATAAAATCTCAGAAAAAAGTGTAATTTTCTTTAAGCATTGTAACATTTCCTTTTTGGTTTTGTGGCAAAGCATTTAAGGTAAAATTTACGTTCCATAAAATGGCCTAATGAAAATAGAACATAATAGTAAATTATGTATTCAAAAATTAAAAAATAGTCTAATTGAAAAGTACGCATATTTTTTTTCCTGTCTACTTCCATGGTTATATTAAAAAAAATAATGAATGATTCAAAAAAATTAATAATAAATAAAAGGAAAAAATAAAAAGGAAAAAGAAAAAAAAAATTTTTTTTAATTATTTCTATTATTTTATTTTCAATTATTGTATTAATATAAACATGAAAATCAATATACAGAAACGTCAATAATAATACAATCAGACAGACGAGGATAAAAAAAATATTATTCAAAAGTCGAATTTCGTAGTTTTTTGCCTTCTTTAAATTATCTGCATTTCTCAGATTTTTCCTACTAATATTTTTCCGATTTAATGTTTATTGCTTTTATAGATTTACACGTATATAAATAAGAGTTGCAATACACAAAATAAAGTATCATATTACTTTTTCCTGAAGTTTATTGTTCTCCTGGGTGCAAAAGGGGACAATTCATTTTTTCTAAATATAATTACAGTCTTTACATTAGACAGCTTAGTGATTTGAAGGAAATTGAAGATTTATTCGCCAAAATTATTCTTTAGCTTTCGTTTTACTGTCTCTGTAAAATATGCATTTTATTTCTCTTCTGAACAAACTAAATGAATTGTACAGAATATCATTTAGAATCTTTTAATCGTAAAAGAAAACCGAAATAATTTCTGAACGCTACTTTTGTTTTTATATTTTTAAATAATTTATTTACAAATATTTAATAAAATGAAATGATATGAATATTAATAAAAAAATGTAATGTTCATTCAAATTAAAATATTACTGTTTGATGAAATAATATTGGAATATATTTGAAATCCAATTGATTAATTTTAATTTTCCCACATAAAATCTGGAAAGGAAAAGGAAATAAAGGAAATTATTACTGTTCATTTCATTTATAATAATAAAATTAAATAACATATGCTATTTTCTAGAGTTCTCGGAAATATTTATACTAGTTTAAATAATTATGTTCAGTAATTTCTATTTTAAAAAGTGAAGTTATTTTTTTAAGGAAATATTGTTTCAAATCAAACAAAAATTACATCATAATTTGTTTTATATATGAGTATTTCTATATTAACTGTTCCGACATCTTTAACATTCTGTTTTTTTTTGTTTTGACGCAGTATATTATTGAATATCCGTGATGATTCCAGGTATCTAACTACCTTTAATCCACCACATATACCCCTCCTCCTCTTTCAACTAGAGTTCAACATGACTGTTATCATTCTGGTAACATAACTATCGGTAAATTACCCTTTCAAATATAATTAAAGAAAATTCTACGAATTAGCAGTGAGTGCTATGGGTCACAAAATATTATATTGCTGATAAATGTTTGAATACTTCCATGATGAGTAACCAACCAGATTATAACGAACCAATAGTTTATCCCAATAAATTATGTTTAAATGTTTTTATCTCATTGATGTTATAGAGACTGACAATAGATAAGCGAAAGTTTTCTAGAATCATGGACACGAGGCGACACTAAATTTTCGAAGCATTCATTTTGAAACAGGAAAGGTTTAAAAAATTTATTACACAGATGTGAATTAAATTATTTAAAAGTTTCATTGTGTCTGCTTCATAAATAAATAAATTGAAGTAATTGCTGTTTAGATAATAACGAGCAGGGAAGACCGAGCTATGCTCGGTCAAAATTAGCTTTGTGTTCAACTCGATATATTTTTCTATCTGTATTATTACTATAATGCCTTTTATTTTATAAAAACAGCTTGACCCATAATGACCCATAATCAAAATTACCCACTAATCAAATTTTCTCAAACATGTGACCAAGCATAGCGTGGATTCATCAAAGACGACGTGAGACGCCATTTCTGCGTCATATACGACATCATGATGCCAACATTCATGTTTGGCGGCATCGTGGAAAACGCACATTGCCAGCTTGCATTCGAATCGTCATACTGTCATATAACTTGGATTGACGGTATGAAGTGTCATTGGATACACGTCTCGGTAACCTCTTATTCGCATTGCCGGCAATTTCAACAGCAGCCATTACATTTCTGATGTGTTAGGGCCCATGGTTCTGCCTTATCTTCGATGCCTCTGCAACTCTACTTTTTAGCAGGACAATGTACGAGCGCATGTTGCTCGTACTATCCTGACCTTCCTTGATACAAAACATGTTCGACTGTTGCCCTGGACGGCACGTTCTCCTGATTTGTTTACCAATTGAAAATGTACTGTCAATGGCTTCTGAGTGACTGGTCCGCCACCATTCGCCCGTCACTACGGTTGATGAACTGTGGCATAGTGTTGAAGCTACATGGACTGATGTACCCGTACATGACATCCAATCTCTGTTCGACTTCATGGCTAGGCAGATAAATGCTGTTATTGCGGCCAGAGGTGGGTGCTTTGGGTAGTGTTTTCTCAGGATCTATATCTCCTAATTTCTAAAAATGTAATCATCTGTCCTTCCCATTATAATGTATTTGTCCAATAAATATCATTCTGTTATTTGCATTCCTTCCAGATGATGCATTCATCTGGTGTAGCATTTTGGATGACCAGAAGTGTAAGTAAATTGTAATTGATTTCTGTTTGCGTTAATATCCATGAGCGAAATGAGCAAAAATCAATGAATAGGAAGCATTAGTACAGCGCCTAGAATACATAGTGTGGAAACCGGCAAATGGTGTAATGCTTTAAAAAGTGCTAAAAAGTTGTAGCCTATAAATGTGCAACGGTGCTCCTACGAAGCCTACGATAATGTTGCAACCAGAGACAAAAAAAATACGTATCACGTTTTTTAGCCATGGTTTCATAATTTAAAAAAAAAGCTTATAAAAATCACTAAGTCAGAGGAGAAAATGATATAATTTAAGTATTTAAAATACTTACCACCAGCCGAAACATTCTAATACAATGTCAAGAGCTAGCAGATGGCGCTGCGAACCCATCCTAATATTTTCAGCAACGTTGTACATTTATTGGATACAACTTTTTAGTACTATTTTGTAGCCGGTTTCCACACTATGTATTCTAGGCGCTGTAGCATTAGTAAATAAAACAAGTTGGAAATTGTACGTCAAACGTTACAAACGAGGTGCGTTCGTACGCACGTTTTAGAATTAAATTCATGATATCCCGTGCGTAGAACGGGTTAAACAGCTAGTTAAGTATATATTTTATGATACTGTTCATACAAATATCTTAACTAGTTATATAAATATTCAGATCTTGATGATTTTTAATTCTATGAAATGAATTATACCGTCTGCAGATTAATTTCTGTCATAAAATAAGTATCTCGGTCGCTTGACGATTAAACTTCGGAAGCTCCTATAACAAAAAAGCACCGATTTAAAAAAAAAATTCAATTTTCTTAATAAATATTTTTATTAATATCTCCTAAAGTTTTGATTCGATTTTAATAAAATTTGAAATGTCTCGACAAAATTCTGCAAAGATAATATATTTTAAATTGCAAACCATTTGGTTGGGTAGTTTTTGCGTTGTTATATGCGGACAGACAGACAGACGGACAGACAGACAGACGGACGGACCAAACGACGACTATAGGTGCTACGTATTTATATAATTACGAACGCACCTAAAAATGCAAGTTACATTTGTCATTGATGCAAAGTTCTCGTAGCATTCTTTTAAGAACACTACTAGAATAACGACTTATACAAGGTTACTCAATAAACATTTAAATTCTTTTAAAAATTTGACAAGATTTTGGTATCAGAGATTTAATTTTCTATTTAAAAATCTTATTTTTATTTTTAATTCTTGAGGTATATTAAAGAATAAATGTTTAAAATATTTTATTAAATAATACAATTTAATTTATATTGATGATAGTTTAACAACTAATAATAATAACACAAAGTTAGGATTAATTACTGATAGAAGTTTAATGATGATACAATGTTATGACAGAAGCCTGTCTCACATAAATCTTAAAAAAGCGACATATAAGATGGAAGATTTTTAAACAGAAAAATATTTCAAAACGACCTTTAATTAAAATAAAAGAGGCTCATTGGTATGGGTTTCTTTCACTTAATATCAAAATATGAGGCTTTGTTTTAATAAAAAGAAATATCTTAGTTTTTTTAATCTTGTTAAATACACGATTTTCCACTTAACCTCAGATGTACTTAAATATATTGATTATCATAATAAACCTAGTAAATCTACTTTTATTTATTCAACTGTAATTCCCATCAAAAGTTAACAGTATGCAGGTGGCTGTTTTTCGTTTATTTTTAAAATGTCTCGGATTTCTACGCTATAATGTTAAAAATTTTTATTTCTTAAGTAAACATTTAAAAATAATGAAGCGTATAAAGAAATATTTTAATTATCTTTAAATAGATTGTCTTGAAGATATTTCTATTACTTTCAATTTAAATTCTTTATAAAATTTCAGTCTTTTATTTTAATCTAAGATATTTTGAAGAAAACATGTTTTAAAAAAGTAACAAGTAATTTATTTGTAATTAATGATAAGAATTAGATACCAATTTAATATCAATTTTTTTAAAAGTTGCCTTAAGGTTAACTATTTTTGAAGAGACATATGCTAATTAACGACAGTTACTTATATTAAAAGAACCTTAGCCCCTCCGCACATATTTGTCCAAGTTTCTTAAATTTAATGTCAAAATATGAAGAGGAATTATTATGTTTTTTTTGTTTAAAAACATCAGACGTCCGCTTTATTTAAATAATAGCATCAACAATACTCGGTTTTCCATTTATCTATCAATCGATAAAAATATTTTCATGATGATAAAGCCATTGAATTTAGCTGTAATGCCCATGAAAACCATAACTAGCATCCTCCAGGCCGCAATGTCGGAACATTTAGTGGGATAAACATAAAAGATAACATTAAAAAATTTTATTTTTTATTTTTATATTTACTATTTATTAGTATAAATGTAAATTTGCAATAAAGCTGTTGAATCTTCTTTTTTAAGTGTTTATTCAGTCGTCAGTTATTCCAGATACTGCTTAAATGCTAATATATCAGCAAGTGCAAATTCCTGTTCGAGCCAATCTTTTGCAAAAGGCAGTTCAGTGAGAACATCCTCTAAATTTTTGAGAAAGTCAAACCCTGAGATTTTTGCATGGTGACAGCGTACGTAACTGTTAAAAGCAACTGAGTACGAGAGCATGAGACATTGTTTTCCTTCCATGATTTTATAATACGTGCGACAAGGAAAAGAGTTTCAGTGATACATTGTCCACGATAATCATTAAAATGAACCATTGCAGCCTGAATTACAACCAAATCACCCATCTTCATACTTCATCAGGAACTTAAAATATTGATCAGGAGAGACTGATTTTTGACGAGGTTATTATACGTCAGCTGTACCATGTAAGAAAAAATGCAGAAAAGCGCGTGCGAGGAAATCATCTTCTTGTAATTCGTTGCTAGGCTTTGAATTTAATGAAGGATGAGGTACAGGAATTGCGTCATTTATTAAATTGTTTTGATCTACCGGTTCACGTAGTCTAACGTGTCACGTGTCTAAATGACTTGCGTCTTATTTCCTCGTTCAAAGTATTAAGTTCAAAACTGCATATATAGTAAGCGTACTAACTTAATACATACAATAGGTGATCAAAATTGACACAACTGCGCCATCTTGTAGACGGGTTTGATAATGCCAATGCGGGGTTTTTTAGGATGAAGTCATTTGGTATTACAGATTTGGTATTACACATTTGGTAGTCATTTGGTAACTCATTCTTCCGAGCATATTGTGAGTATATTTACTCAATCATGAAAGATGTATCTAGTTTACCAGACTCATTGCCAAATATTTTTGATACGGTTTTTTCGACAAAATATGTACATTTAAAACTTTCACAATATCATTTTAGTTTCGGTAGTAAAGGTAATAATATATAAGCATTATGTAAGTACTATGACGCATTATTACCTTTTCTACCGAAACTAAAAAGATATAGTGAATGTTTTTTAAACATAAATATATTTATTAAAGCAAGCTGTATCAAAAATATTTTGAAATGAATCTGGTAAATAAGGTAAATATTTCATGAGTGAGAAAATATTCACAATACATATTCAGAAAAATGCCCAGATGATAGATTTATATATAACTAGCTGTTACCCGTGACTTCGTCCACATATCATTAAAAGAAGAACAAATGCATTAATTAACCAAAACTTTCATTCTCGATAATTAGAAACATAAATAATTAATTAACTCTTTATCACATTCCATAGGAGACAATACAGTATTTCTATGTTATAGAGGCCTTTGAGAAATTTTGTGACAAATAATCACGAAAATGAAACTGCAACCAATGAAAAAAGGCGGGCCAAATAAAATCGTGGAAATCATCGAATTGTGTAAAAACATATGTCAAGTTTACCTGGTAAACCATTTTACTTTTAACGCCTTTGTGAAACGTTTTAATAGCCATCCTTCAAAGATAATGGAAATAGTATATTCTTTTTTATTAAATTCAATTCTTGTGAATAGGGAGGAATAATTGACGGAGAAACCTTTTTTATGCAGTGAATAATCTCCACGTGCAGCGAATGATCGAAATAAGAACATGTTAAAAACCAGACCCCAATTACCAATAAGTACTTCAAGTGCCGCAGCTGAAAAACATAGTGAACAAAACCAGAAACTGTCGAAACCAATTAAGTGAAAAACTCTGCAGACCTCCCTACTTCAAAACTACAGCTGTTATCACGCGCGTGTGAACTGAACTTAAAGACATTCCCTTCAGAATCTAAAATGAATCCGAGCAGTTAAAACGCTCTTGTACATATGTGTTGTAAATATATATCTCAAATATAATGTAAAATTGGAGCATCTAAAAGCAGTCTCCAAAAACGCGATTTAAATGTAAATATCTAGCAAAGAATTATAATATTATACTCAAAATGGATCTACTTCTTATTTCGTGCATCTCTACTTACTAATAATAATAGTTCTTATTACTTCCATATAGCGAATACTTCAATCAGTCGATAAGATAAATATCAGTGCAAACACTTTGGATTACTGTGGAAATATTCAGCGCATAAGGAAAATCTCAGGTAAGCTGAACTATCCTTCTTTACCATTATTAAAAGACGAAAACGTATACTAAAATATAGAAGACCAATTTAACAATTCGAAAAAGGAGAAAATTTATTACGCTACCGACGGTTCCCCTAACAAAGATTATGAAAGACTGATTCTGAAAAAAGAATATTATCCCAGTATCAAAAACGATAATTTAACAAATTTCTAAAATATAATAATAAATAAAAGAACGCTAAAGAAAAAAAAAGAAAAAAATGAATGCGATAAAAGAAAATACTCAATTTATTGAAAAACTCAATTCTACAAATTATAGTACATGGAAGTTCAAGATGCAGATGTTCCTGATTAAAGAGGAACTCGACGATATTATAGTACAAGATATTATAGTTACAATACTTTGATAACTGCGTTGGAGGCGAGACCAGAAAATGAGCTCACCCCTGATTTTATCAAAAACAAATTAACGGATGTATATAATCGTAGACAGGAAATGTCAGAACAATCACATAGCGGATATAACAACAGCGAGAGAGCATTTAAAACAAATAGGAGATATACACACACTGAAAATAGAAGAGAACAAAAATATTGCAACAACTGCAAAATGAAAAATCATTCCACTTACGAATGCTGGCACTACAAGAGCAGAAACACGGTACAATCCGGAAATCATCGTAACAATCAATTCAAAAATAAAAAGAATTTCTCATCTTCATTATGTTATGAAAAAAACGAAACTCGTAGAGAAAATAAAATTCCAAACGAAAGAAAATACGCAAATGATCAGACGCAAAATAAAGCATTAATCACTCAAAAAGTAGGCAAAAATAACTGGATTCTCGATTCAGGATCTACCTCGCACATTTGTAATGATAAAAGCCTATTTAGTAAATTTATTGATTATAATAAAACTTCAGTAACGATCGCGAATGGTAATAAACTGACAGCGTTAGGTTCAGGAGAAGTTTTTATAAAAACATTAACCCCCGAAGGAAAAGAAAAACTAACGAAATTACGCTAAGTGCAGCCGCTAAAAACGGGTGTAAACTAATCTTCGACGACAATAAATGCGATTTGATCTTTGATGAAGAAATATATATTAGGGCGAAAAATGAGAAAAACTTATACATTATTGAGGAAATGGACAATGTGGAAGAACCACAAAATTATATAAACATAACGTATAACTGTGACAGCAAACAATGCATAGATCTCTGGCATCGCAGACTAGGTCACAGAGATTATGACGCGATTAAATCAATGATAACAAATCAAATTGCGGACGGAATAAAGATAGGAAAATGTAAACATCAAAATAAAACATGCGTAACTTGTATCGAAACTAAATTAACTAACATGCCGTATCCTAAATCAGCAACAAATCGAGCTACTAATATTGCGGATTTGATCCACAGTGACGTGTGTGGACCTCTAGATAAACCGACCTTAGGCGGAAAAATATATTTTATGACTCTTATTGATGATTATTCCCGATATACTACGATATATTTATTATCTAAAAAGAGCGAAGTTGCTGAAAAGATAAAAGAGTACGTAACGATGATATACAATCAGTTCGGTAAAAAACCTAAGGAAATTAGATCGGATAACGGTCGTGAATATGTAAATCAAGACATCGATGAATACTTAAAACAGAACGGAATTTTACACCAATTAACTGTCCCGCATAATCCGAGCCAGAATGGAGTTGCGGAGAGAAAAAATAAAAGTTTATTAGATATGACTAGAAGCATGCTATCACAAGCAAAATTAAGCAAACATTTTTGGGGTGAAGCCATAAACGCCGCAACATACTTACAAAACCGACTCCCAACCAAAGCAAACAACAACAGAACACCTTACGAATTATGGAAAGGAATTAAACCGAATTTAAAACACTTAAGAACATTCGGTTGTAAAGCGCTATTTTACGTCGATAAAGTAAATAGAGGAAAACTCGATAACAGGGCTCAAACCGGAACGTTCGTAGGTTATGATACACGATCGACTGGTTATAGAATTCACACACAAGGAAAACAAATTATAATAGCGAGAACGGTGAAATTTCTTGAGAATGAAAATGTACACTCAGATAACATTGAGGAGATACAAATCACCACAAAAACATCCGATGACAATACACAATTACCGGATAGACATGAAAATCACTTAGAAATAAAACTTGACAGTGAAGAGACACCATCCGTGCCCAAACAGCAACCAATTGAACCAAGAAGGTCTAATAGGACAAATAGAGGCGTTCCTCCTGACAGATATGTTTGTCTCATAAATAGTTCATCTGAAAACATTCCCGAAAATTGGGAAGATATCGAAAAAATGGAAAATACTAATGATAAACAAAATTGGATAAAAGCAACACAAAATGAAATCCAATGCCTAAGAAAAAATAACACTTGGACTTTAACAGATCCACCACCCGGAACAAAAATTATCGGTTCAAAATGGACCTTTAAACTAAAAAAGGACAATTTAGGAAATATTCAAAGCTATAAAGCGCGTCTAGTAGCACAAGGATATAGTCAAAGATTCGGGATTGACTATGATCAAACTTTCGCACCTGTAGTTTCGCACGCTACAATACGAGCATTTCTCATCTCCGCATTGCACAAAAATTTGAACGTGAAACATGTTGACATAACCACAGCATTTTTGCATGGTGAATTAACTGAAACTGTTTATATGAGTCAACCAGATGGGTATATTAAACCCGGCGATGAAAGAAAAGTTTGTAAACTTCAAAAAGCCATCTACGGTCTTAAGCAAGCAGCAAAGGCCTGGTACACTAAAATATCGGAAACACTCAAAAACAATAATTTCTTACAGAGCAAAAATGATCCATGTCTGTACTTTAAATCAAATCAAGAAAATCCGATATACATCATCATTTATGTAGATGACATCCTGATAGCAGGAAAAGACAGTGACATCGAAGAAACAATAAACCAACTTGAGAAAGAATATGAACTGAAAAACTTAGGAGAAGTGAATAATTACCTAGGCATAAACATTAATAAAATCAGCGATACATATTACCTAAATCAAAACAATAAAATACAGGAACTAGTGAAAAAACTGAATTTAAACGACATGAAACCTCATTACACACCCATGATTGCTGGATTCAACAGACTTGAAGACGACGATAATCTTTTACTTAATAACACGAAATATCGACAAGCGACAGGCACATTACTTTACATATCAACAATCACGCGTCCTGACATATCTTCAGCAGTAAACATATTATGTCGTAGAAACGAAACACCACGCCAAAAGGACTGGTCAGCAGTAAAAAGAATCATTTCATACCTCAAAACTACAGAAAATTTGAATTTAACTCTTAGCGCAAACAGCAAGCCCATCCTAACAGCATACGCCGATGCAGACTGGGCAGGTGACTTGAAAACACGTAAATCTACATTGAGGAGATACAAATCACCACAAAAACATCCGATGACAATACACAATTACCGGATAGACATGAAAATCACTTAGAAATAAAACTTGACAGTGAAGAGACACCATCCGTGCCCAAACAGCAACCAATTGAACCAAGAAGGTCTAATAGGACAAATAGAGGCGTTCCTCCTGACAGATATGTTTGTCTCATAAATAGTTCATCTGAAAACATTCCCGAAAATTGGGAAGATATCGAAAAAATGGAAAATACTAATGATAAACAAAATTGGATAAAAGCAACACAAAATGAAATCCAATGCCTAAGAAAAAATAACACTTGGACTTTAACAGATCCACCACCCGGAACAAAAATTATCGGTTCAAAATGGACCTTTAAACTAAAAAAGGACAATTTAGGAAATATTCAAAGCTATAAAGCGCGTCTAGTAGCACAAGGATATAGTCAAAGATTCGGGATTGACTATGATCAAACTTTCGCACCTGTAGTTTCGCACGCTACAATACGAGCATTTCTCATCTCCGCATTGCACAAAAATTTGAACGTGAAACATGTTGACATAACCACAGCATTTTTGCATGGTGAATTAAGTGAAACTGTTTATATGAGTCAACCAGACGGGTATATTAAACCCGGCGATGAAAGAAAAGTTTGTAAACTTCAAAAAGCCATCTACGGTCTTAAGCAAGCAGCAAAGGCCTGGTACACTAAAATATCGGAAACACTCAAAAACAATAATTTCTTACAGAGCAAACATGATCCATGTCTGTACTTTAAATCAAATCAAGAAAATCCGATATACATCATAATTTATGTAGATGACATCCTGATAGCAGGAAAAGACAGTGACATCGAAGAAACAATAAACCAACTTGAGAAAGAATATGAACTGAAAAACTTAGGAGAAGTGAATAATTACCTAGGCATAAACATTAATAAAATCAACGATACATATTACCTAAATCAAAACAATAAAATACAGGAACTAGTGAAAAAACTGAATTTAAACGACATGAAACCTCATTACACACCCATGATTGCTGGATTCAACAGACTTGAAGACGACGATAATCTTTTACTTAATAACACGAAATATCGACAAGCGACAGGCACATTACTTTACATATCAACAATCACGCGTCCTGACATATCTGCAGCAGTAAACATATTATGTCGTAGAAACGAAACACCACGCCAAAAGGACTGGTCAGCAGTAAAAAGAATCATTTCATACCTCAAAACTACATAAAATTTGAATTTAATTCTTAGCGCAAACAGCAAGCCCATCCTAACAGCATACGCCGATGCAGACTGGGCAGGTGACTTGAAAACACGTAAATCAACATCAGGAAATCTACTCATGCTAGGAAAATCACCGATTTACTGGATTACAAAAAGGCAAAATTGTATTGCACTTTCGTCAGCCGAAGCTGAATACGTTTCAGCTAGCAACGCAGCACAAGAATTAAGTTGGATAACAAACTTGCTAAGCGACCTCAACATTCCACAAAAACTACCCATCACGATATTTGAGGATAATATGTCCTGTATAAAAATGACTGAAAACGATAAAGATACTAAGCGATCCAAACACATCGACATACGTTTCCACAACATCAAACTGATGAAAGAAGAAGGAAAAATTGATTTACAATACTGCCCCACCGAAGAAATGACAGCTGACACTCTCACGAAACCCACTCCCAAACCTGTGTACGAGAAACACCGTAAGAAACTGAATCTTCAACCATTCCCCACACAGGAGATTACGGGGGAGTGACGGAGAAACCTTTTTTATGCAGTGAATAATCTCCACGTGCAGCGAATGATCGAAATAAGAACATGTTAAAAACCAGACCCCAAATACCAATAAGTACTTCAAGTGCCGCAGCTGAAAAACATAGTGAACAAAACCAGAAACTGTCGAAACCAATTAAGTGAAAAACTCTGCAGACCTCCCTACTTCAAAACTACAGCTGTTATCACGCGCGTGTGAACTGAACTTAAAGACATTCCCTTCAGAATCTAAAATGAATCCGAGCAGTTAAAACGCTCTTGTACATATGTGTTGTAAATATATATCTCAAATATAATGTAAAATTGGAGCATCTAAAAGCAGTCTCCAAAAACGCGATTTAAATGTAAATATCTAGCAAAGAATTATAATATTATACTCAAAATGGATCTACTTCTTATTTCGTGCATCTCTACTTACTAATAATAATAGTTCTTATTACTTCCATATAGCGAATACTTCAATCAGTCGATAAGATAAATATCAGTGCAAACACTTTGGATTACCGTGGAAATATTCAGCGCATAAGGAAAATCTCAGGTAAGCTGAACTATCCTTCTTTACCATTATTAAAAGACGAAAACGTATACTAAAATATAGAAGACCAATTTAACAATTCGAAAGAGGAGAAAATTTATTACGCTACCGACGGTTCCCCTAACAATAATTGTAGACCTAAATGTAAGGAGCTTTAATTTGCCACCTTGATTTAATCTATACCTTAAAAAAATCTTTATTTCTAAATGAAAGTATGTTGACAGACGATTTTTGTTCTCCAGAATAAATTGATTCATGAAGTTTGAATATGTGAAAATACGTTTTTATTTTTCAAAAAGTTTACTGTAATCAAGATTTTTTTTTCTTTCACCATCTATTCAAATAGAAAATATTTTTTTTTCAGTTTTAATGAGAAAAATATATTAATCCGTATGATTTCTTCTTTTTTTATCACAAAAATGGAATAATTTAATTGCCAACTTTAGAGAAACTTCGTTAAAATTTACAAAAAAAAATAATAATAATATTTCGGAATTTAATTTTTTTTTTATTCTGAGAGTTTATGACATCCTTGGATCAGTGATAACCAGTGTAAGTAAATCGCGTTGCGGTCGACAATCTGTAAGGAGTAGTTGCGAAATACAAACAGGCGGTCAGATTTTAATATAATAGATTCGTATTTTTTTCCCCTAATAATCATAATGTGGTTTTTGGCAAACAATTCTCATCTGTATGTAACTGATATTTATGCTTAATAATCGGTATAGATAAAAAAAAATATTTAAATTTTTCGTTTTAAATATGGCGTGAAACTTATCTACTTTCTAAACTTACTTATCCTTGTATTATCAATGTAAGGAATTGGTTCATGCTCCTTGTAAAACATATTTGAAAATTCCCGTTTTATTTCAAATATGACGTCACTTTTACCTCAGAGAAATATCTTTTTAATGCCATAATTCCTCTTAATTTTCTTTTTCTGGCAATCAGGACGTAAATTTTAGCGGAAAACTCACATTTGTATGTAACTGTATTCAAGCTAATTATTAATCAGTATTGATAAAAAATATTTCAGTTTTTCATCTTAAATAATACGTCCATTATGTATCTACTTTCATTATACATTGATATTCATGCTCCTTGTTTTATTACGAACATTTGAAAATTACATGTTTTATTTATGACGTCATATTTGTCCAAACTGAGGAGGATCCTTTTCATAGTTCCATGGTGCAAGCGAAATCTGTTTTTAATAATATAATTATTGTTCATTTTTCCTTCAAATTATAACGCAGTTTTTGACAGAAAAAGATCTTTTTAATGTAACCGATATTCATACTTCACGTATAATAACAAATACTTCATATTTTTGTTTCAAATATCACGGAAATTCATCTTCTTTTGAATTCTTTTTAATTTTAATTTTTCACGTGAAAATCGTTCAATTGAAAATAGTTGAGGAAAAATTATTTTTCCGTGTTTTTATTTATTGGCAATGATCGAAGCCATAGCAACGATAAAGTAAAATGGTTAAATTTTATGGGAAAATGTCATCTATTCTCTATGAAAATAAGGAAAATTTTAATTAAAAAATATATTTGAATAAAATAAATAAAATCTAGCCTATGTTCATTTATGGGTTATAATCAACTTACACGCAAAGATACAGGATCATTAAATTCTCTATTTTGACGCTGGCGTCAGCCAAACATTTGCACACAATCGGATTTATAATATGATTAGGATTCTCTATTTCGCCAATGCTCCTGTATTGAAAAAAAATGCCTTACCCTCTAAACATATTAAAATTTATTGTTACCGAAAAAACACCTTATCTAATTTTTATAATTTTAGCACCTCAGAAATTGAGTGGAAATTCGATTATAAAATTCCCTCTTTACACACAAGAACTATAGTTAAGTTACATATAAATGCGTGTAACGAATAATAAAATAGAGTGAAAATAATTTTATAAAGTATGGTAACTTTGGTGGCTTGAAACCAACGAATTTTGATAGATGGAAACTGAAATTTTATTACACATATTTATTTCAACATTTACGCAAACTTTCACTACATTATAACTAATATTTCCATATTTATATTAAAAACAAATGGAAATTAATATAAACCAGGACTCGTGCTAGGATTTTGCACTGCAGTCCAATTTTTTTTAGCATTGTAATATTTTTTTAATACAGATTTAAACTTCTAAAGAAACATTAAGAATAAAAATAGCTGTAAACTACAATGGTACAGATGTCGGAAACGCATTGGGATTTCTTTTTGGCGCCAAAATGGCGCTGGTAACTTTGTCTGGCACTTTGTATTTTATAATAAAATGAAATTTTTATGTAAATAAATTAAAAATAAAATAATATAAAAATAACTAATTAATTAAAAATAATGTGTGTGTTAAATAAAACTATGTGTAATAATAAAATTAAATGGGTGTGTTTTAAAGTAAAATTATAATACAATTTTATTATAAAATAAAACTAACATGTTTTCGCAAGCTAGGCCTAACAGGTATTCGAAAATGGGGTTTTCTCGCCGAAGTTGTATCACAAAAAAAATGCGCCAACCCCGGTGCGTCTACGATATCTGTTCCCTAACATTAATTAGTTAAGCCAGAATATCAGCTCATTTATTCCATCAAACTGACAAAAAAGCACGCTCAAAAAAAAAAAAAAAATCCTATTTTAACAGCATCGAAAAAAAAAAACATGGGACAATCCATGGTGTCTTTTTCTCCTAAGCATTGCAAATTCAATTTTTCTTTTTAATCATAAATATAAAATAAACACAGGCGGAGATGTCACACTTTATCTCGTTTGTTTTATTTATTTTTTTATAAGCGTTGTTGAGCGTGATAAAATCCGAAATTTTAGTTTTGTGGCAACATTAATTTGAACCTTTCATTTCATTTATGAAAACAATGCCGATTTAATTTTTAATTATCAGCAAATTTTAATCAAAAACATATTTTAGGAAAATGTAAGTATTGTCAGAAGCATGTTCAAAATCTTTTCATATGGCATCTTATTCGTCCTTCTGCGTTTCGTATTTTCTTAGAAAAATGAATGTTGACAGGAGAAACAATATATATGATCTGTAGATTATTCCATGATGTTCAAAATGGCAGACGATAATAAAGCAGATATTGTCACTTCTAGAATGATGATTATCTGATAGAGATTCAAAACAATGTAGATATTCAATAAATCTTTTGTAAAAATGTAATAAAAATATTTTGTAAAGAGTGATAATATGCAAAATAATCACGAATAACAAAGAACGCAATATCTATACGTTCAGAAAATTAAAACTAATATAAATGAAATCATGACGTTTGCGCTTGCGCAGCTATTCCATAGATATAGGAAATATTAGATTGCACATAAATAATAAAAAAAAAACAGTTATTCACCTTGCTGTAGTTCAACCCCGTCCGTTACGTGGCGTACGACCTTGAGTGGCGTGGCCTCGTTCAAGGGAATGTCATTGCCATTTATGGTTGGTCGCTTACTATGTATGCAGTTCTGATGAAGATCTTCAGTATTAGCGGTTGTTGTAGGTAACATTTGATATACATCACCATTCTCAGGAAGTGTAGCGATCAAATCTTCAATTATGATATTTGAATAACAAGAATTGTGAGCTTTAAGCTCACAATCCTTATTATTCCTGCTTCTAGAAGGCGTTGTGGGCGAACAGAAAATTTAGCACATCCTCATAGAGTGTCTCTTGTCATCAACACAGTTGAAGCCATATTTGAAAGATTGACAAGCAGGCACGAAATAAAATTTTATTTATTTTGTTTAAAGCTGGTTACATTTCCGTGATATACACATTCCGTGTGAGCCTCGTATACGGTAAAGAGAAACCACTGGAAGTGTTATAGGCAGCGATTCTAGCGATCATTATTTGTTCAATGTAGCTCAGATCTTTGAGACAAATAGGAACAGGACCAGGGTCCTTCGAATTAACGGTAGAAAACTTCAAAGTACCGTCTCTAGATTTGCATAATTGACAGAGCCTAGCAATATTTAATATGATATCATGGAAAGTGGTTTGACACGTATTACACAGGACACATAGGTGGTGTGCAATACCTCTCTATTAAACTTGTTTGCTTCATTCATATGAGTTGTCGTTGTATCGTTTCTTGGCAAAATTTCTGAAGGCAGCTGACTTATTGTTGTGCGACTTCTCCGCATAGAATTACGTCGCGCAATTATTCTCATCTCGTCTGGTTGCTTTCTTTTAACTGACATTATTGCAACTTCTAGATATTAAAATTATAAAATCCGTTCATATAGCACTCAAAATTGCGATTAAAAGCAGCTGCTAACAAAACACTAAGTCACAAAAATTGCTTAAACTTCACTTTGTAACTCGAGACAGATGTTCCAAATAACAGAACAACAATTGCCGTGATATCGTTTTTGTGCGTCTTTTAAATGATAAATTCCGGGTACTCTTCAAACAGAAAATGTAGTGTTAACGATTGATAAATTTAATAAAGAGACGGAAACCATTAAATATGCAATAAAGAATTTGTTTGCAGGTAAGTTATTTTCAGAATTTATTTCCACTGAGCCGACTTATTTTATTCTCATGATAATCTTATGAAAATATTAATAGTACAATTTCAAATGTCTAATTTAAAAAAATTGTCGTTTACATAATTAGGACTTTGATTAATTTCTAAAACTCTCGTCTAAAATATTTTCGCAAAAATATACAGAAATATATTTTTGATTATTTTTCTTCAAATTATATCAAATGCTATGTGTATCTTTTTATTTTGAATGAGACGCCACACATTTAAATGAATATACGTTTGCTAAAAACACAAACTTTTTATTATAGTAACAAAAAGAAACATTTAAAATTTAAATTTATTTAAATATGAATGGTGATTTACCTTACATTATCTTAATTAAGATTTCTATTTTTAACTGCTTAAATAACACAGGTCAACATGCATAAACAAAAAAATAATTAAAAATAATTCAGTCAGTAAACAAAAGTTAAGTAATATGTATTCTTTTAATTTTTTTTAGTATATTCTTTTTTTTTAAAAATCTCGGAGAAAATAAAACCATATGGCTTGTTGGAAAGAATTTTCGCTAACATAGCTTTCAAAATTTAAAACATTTGAACACATACGCGGCGTTGTTATTCATTTAGCATATGCAAACACTTTTCTGTAATTGTGGGTGAAATTAATGCAGAAAAAAAATTAGATTTCTAGAATTATTTTATGTTATTATTACAAAAGTTAGTTATGAATAATTATTTTATAAAACTTATTCTTACTTTCTTCTGTGCATGTAAGGAGAAAAAACTGGAATTTTAAAAAAATGACTTCTGTTTTTTAAAGGATTGACACGTTTTGGGATGTCCATAACACAATTTGAACACAATATTTTTGGACCCTGTGTGTCCGCATGTCTGTATATGTCTCAAATTTTGTGGCCGCTATAACTTTTGAACCAATTTCTAGTATTTCATCAAACGTCACATTCATTTAGGTCATAACATAAATTAGTGTTCATTTGGTTTTGGTCTAAGAGGTATATTGATATGTTGTATTTTGCACTATTTATTCGACAGCTAACATGACTACATCTATTTGATGCACTCGAATTGAACTTCCTTTTCACGTATACCTTGGCACATACACTTGATTATTAGATTTTGGTGTGTATCGCTCAACAGGGGGGATTTCTATGCTGCTTTTTTACTATTTCACTGATAATTATATCGCGGCATCAACGGGAGGGAATTTGATCAAATTTAATATGCAAGATATCCATGAAAATTATGTCGA
Organism: Maratus michaelseni; assembly: GCA_963931845.1. Taxonomy (NCBI): domain Eukaryota; kingdom Metazoa; phylum Arthropoda; class Arachnida; order Araneae; family Salticidae; genus Maratus; species Maratus michaelseni. The sequence continues at coordinate 246,439,472 of OZ007589.1, forward strand.
ATCAATTTTGGCTTTGTTCATTAGAGAGGGGTCGATGCATTCCTTTATTTCTATTACAATTGTAACTATATCTCAGTTTCTAATAATTAGTAAAAATAAACCAGATTTTATGTGATTAATAAAAAATATATATATTGCTTAATTTCGTGTTTGGGTATTCATCAGAGGGCGATATTGAACTGTGCTTTTCTTATTCTCTAATCACGGTAACCCCCACGTTAAATTCAAAGAAATGTACAATACTTTGTAATCGTTTGTGTCTAACAGTGCTATATGAATTTGTATATTACAATGATATAGAAGAAGGTTTTCAATAATATATCCGAAAGCATACTAATTACTTACAGGATTTTCCATAAAGATTGAATCGCAGTTTAAAGCTTCTCGTTTAACTTTTGGAGATACTTGGGAATGCAAACTGCAAAAGTGTTAAAAATAAAGTAGGAAATAAGACTATGTCGATGAAATTGTCTTCTTCTGCAATCAAAATTAACCGAGTTATGATACTTGGAATTTTATGAAACATCGGAGCTTTCAAGCATTAAAAATATAAAGATACATTTTTTATTGCTGGAAATTTCATAAATTTCATAAAATTCAAACTCGTAGAAGTTTGGAATGTTCACTACTGCATTTGTCAAAGCATGGGGGAAATGTTTCTATGTAAAAAAATGTAGTTATCAGGAAGCATATAAATTTTTAAAAGAGCAATGTTTCGAAAATTGATATAAGGTTGTTTTTTTTGTCGAGATTAGTCTTATTCCCTACATTATTTTGCACAGATTTTCAATTTCCATTGCCTATGTAGCTCCAACAAGTAAGGAAATTAAAGCGTTCATCAGACTTTTTGAGTCGCCCTTTATGTTATGTAAATAATCCTAAATTTTTTTAGTAGCATTCAAGACTTTTTTTTTCATTTCACGATTTCGAAGCTAAATAAGTCCTTAATCATTTAAACTTCACATTTATCTGGGGCTATAATTATCACTTTTTACTCCGTCACCCCAAAGATAGATGTAGAAAAGTATATATTGTTTTAAACAAAATATATTTATATGTAAGAATATATATATGTGTATAATGCATTTATATATAAGAATGAGACACTTAAACACAATATATTTATGTAAAAAAAAATTGTATAGAAAAAGGTTCAAGAAATAAGTAGATATAACAGACACGTGTCCTAAGTTTATCCATTATGTGAAGGGGCGTGTTAGTTGCAACAGATCGAATTCGAGGGGTTTTCCTCGCAACTTAGTCTTTCCGTTAATAGGAAATAGATACTTTCAAGAACGTGAGATTTCTGAACACATAACAGTAGACATGAGAAAGAACTACATGCCATAAATGAATATTTTTTTAAGGATAAAAACTATAATAATAACAAAAAAGAATAATATTTTAAAGGTGTTCGCATACTTGTTTTTAAAGTAGTAATTACATAAAAAGGAAAAAAAAATTGCTCAATGTAGTTTTACATTTAGAAATAATTGATTAATCGTCTTATATACGAATATTTATTATTTTCCTATACTTCATAAAGTACTTTAATTTTTTAATGTGATGGTACTTATATATTTTTTATTTTTAATGTGTGTCTCAATGGTAAATTGAAATTGTTCTAAAATAAATGCATAAAACTTTAGATGCTCGTTAGAAAAGGGAATATTTCATATCGTTGTCTGTATTAGTTATGCAGTCTTTGTAGGATTCTTTTCAATAAAAATATTTTTGGTCAACAAACATTTATTCTAATAAATTTCCACAAAAAGTAACATTATTTTACTAAATCCTGGTTGTTGATTAGTCATTAAAACTTATCATTATTACATATCTTTGTGTGATTTTTTATTTTTAAAATGTTCTCTGCACAGAGTTGGGAACAATAACAATCATTGTTTCTACTATTGTATGATAAACACATTCCTAACTGCAAATTGAAAGAGTCTCCTGTTTTTTTTTCTTCTTCCAATAATAGAAGAAAGTATTGTAATCGAACTTTTTCCGAATACCGGTTTTCGACGGATTTGCACATTTTAATTATTTTCCCAAAAAACATGTTTTTATGAAATGCTTGTCTGTCCGTGTGTATGTCCTCTTTGGGTTTGTATCATCGAAATGTGTATGAAGTTATGTTTAGAATTGAACTAAATTTTATATATATGTTTCTGACTATGGGCTGCAATCCCAGCTGAATTTGGGGATATTCCGCGGGAAGGGGTCACTGTGAAAGCGACTTTTCCCCATTCTCAATATTGTACCATCGAAAAATCCTGAAATTATGTATAGAATTGGACCAAATTTCATATATATGTTTTTGGCTATGTTTAGGTAAGCAGGTCTCAGTTGAATTTGAGGGGGGGGGGGGTTCCGTCGGAAGGCGGCGCTATGATAGCAACCTTTCTTCTATTTTATTATTGTATCATCGAAATGTGTAAAAAGTATGAATGTATAGAACTGAACCAGATTTCATATAATATGTTTTTGGCTATGACCAGCAGGTCACAGTTGAACTTGGGGCTTTTCCAACTGAAGGGAGTGCTGTGATAGGGAATTTTGGAATGATTTTCTCTATTTTGTGTAGTTTTGTTGCACATCGGCTACTTCATCGGCAGTAGTGTTGTACATCGTGGCGAAGCGTGCTTCGCATCCAGGTAGCCCTGTGATTCGTAAACAGCTGACGTACAATAGAATGACGAAATATATTGATTTTATTGGCACTGTGATAGCGAACATAAATTCGCTATCACAGAGCCAAGTATTAACATGTATGAGATAGAAGAAAGTTTTGGAATTGGCACATCTAACTATTTTTGCTTTAGTCTCAAGCATACATTACTCTTTTAAAGAGTTATTTCAAAACACATAATTTTAAAGCATGATGTACAAAGAATAAACAATTTTTTTTTAAATTAGAAAATAGATGCAGATTATTTAGTAGTAACAATTTCGAAAAAAATATATATGTATAAAACAACAATATCTAAACCAGTCGTTGGGGGCCACCGTAATACTTACCCATCATGCATATGCATAATACAAAATATGAAAATAAAACATCTGAAAACTATCTATAAAATGCATTGCAATTCGTATAAAATCGTGGCTTAATGGCATCATAAACTTTAAATGCTGTATTACTCATTTGCGCAAAAGAAACATCCTTGTAGCTCCAAAAGTGATAATCATATTAACTAACGGTTTACTGCGTCGAATTAAGCGTCTCATTTCCTAATAAAATATATCTTTGAATTGAAATTTGAATGAAATACGGGGTCATAAAAAATCGAAGAGTGTGAAAATATGATTAAAAATATCTCCGCAACTCATGATCCGATCGACGTCATTCTTTATGCAAAATTTATATTTTTGTTGTCTTTTATAGTCAGTCCTTAAAATAAACAATTTCGAAAATTTTTATATACCTTTATCAGAACGAATATTTAGAGCGTCCCAGAAAAATAGTCTTTAAATTCTGTATTAGTGATTTGCGTAAATGAAACATCCTTATAACTCCAAAATTGATAGTGATATTAATTAACGGTTTACTGCGTCGAATTAAGTGTCTCATTTCCAATTCAAATATATCTTTGAATTAAAATTTTAATGAAATACGGGGTCATAAAAAATCGAAGAGTGTGGAAAATATGATTACATATATCTCCGCAACTCATTATCCGATCGACTTCATTTTTTATGCAAAATTTACGGTTTTTTATTGTTGTTCCGTATCTATTGGCGATTGAACATCCCACCCCCTCTTTTTTGTCTCTGGCAAGCCGTTAATGTAAAATTGTGGGTGAAGCAGGTGTGCTCGGAACTCGGTGGCGACAAGCCGCCGTTGCTGTCTTCTCTTCATCGTATTTATTAACTAAATAAATACTATAGCATCTGATACAGTCCACTATGTTCTAAGTATTCGCACAACTAGTACGAAACCTCCGCACATTTTTTGTCCTAGGCGACCCGGAGGTAATCAGCGCATCTTCAGTGTTTTAACGAAACACTTGTGATTTCTTTATCTTCAACAAGAAGATCAACAGTATGTCGGACGCAGCAGTTACGACTCTAAATCAAAAGCGCGGTAACATAAAGTCTCAGCTCACCAAAATATCCAAAGCGATTAACGAAAATACTTTCGAAATAGCTGAATGGCAGTCTCATCTGGAGTGTTATCAAGGAGGATTATTATAAAATCATGAAAGATGATGATTTTGAACAAACAGAGGAGCAACTGTCTCTACTGGATGAGAACATTAGAACAATAGAGGTAAGTCTTAAATTTCTATTAAGAAATTTTATTGTGAATCTAATGTTAGCGCTTCTTCAAGTAATGATATAAGTGTTAATAATCATAAAGCAATTATAAAACTGCCCAAAATTCCATTACCGGTTTTTACTGGAAAAATTGAGGAGTGGAGCATTTTTAAAATTGCCTTTAATACGCTCATTACGGAAAATTCTGATTTGAACGACAATGAAAAGCTTTTCTATCTTCGTGGGCTTTATTGGGGGAACCCAAAAGCATACAAGCCCCAGACGATAGTTATACGTCTCTCTTTAGTGCATAAAAACAACGGTATGAGAACAAAAGAAGAATAGTAGATTGTCATATAAAAAATATTCTCAACTTGTACCCAATCAAACATGAATCCGCAAAAGATCTTCGAAATTTATTAGATAGTGTTAGAAAGAACTTAAGAGCCCTTAAAGTTTTAGACTTTGAAAGAGATACATTCTCCAACGCCATATTATTAAATATACTTTTAGACAAACTTGATCGAGACACTCGTAAACAATATGAGCTCACGTTAAAAGATAACGAAGTTCCTAACTTTGACGAATTTCTCGAATTCTTAGAACGAAGATGTCAAATCTTAAATAGCATCAGTGCTAGTTCTTCTTCAAAATTCAATTCTAACTCTGACCGTTCTAAGTCTTTATTCATGAAATCTGATAAAACACAGAATAAAAAGTGCACTCTAAGCTCTGAAATCCACCCACTGTACCATTGCAAAAAAATAAGATTATGAAATTAGCAGATAGAATAAATATTGTCAAGAAAAACAAACTTTGTTTAAAGTGTCTAAATTCTTCACTTTATTATTATCCTGTGATTCAAAATATACTTGCTTTGTTTGCAAATCAAAATTTCATCATACTTCCCTACATAAATATTCAGCGCCACAAACTGATCGTTACGAGGCCAGATCAAACGTCACAGACACAGCGGCGACGGCTTTTACGCAAAGAGAGAATTCTGAAAACGATGATACTCCCAAACATCCGTTTTTTTCTCATGGAAACAATAAATCCGTTTTGATAGACACGACGATAATTTATATTACAGATTCTAATGGGGGTTAAAAGACCGTTACGTGGCATTTTGGACTCTGCGTCAGAAAGTAATTTTATCTCATTTCACGCAGCAACTTTGTTGGGATTAAAGAAAGAAAAAATTCATATACCGATTGCGGGTTTGAATGATTCAACAATAAATATAAAGGCAAAAACTGCAGTTTGCTTATCTAATAAAAGCGGGGATTCTCAATGGAATATTGATTGTCTGATCACTCCGAAAATAACAAATTTCAGTCCGTCTAGAAAGATAAGCATTTCTAATTTGAGCATTCCACAAAACATAAAACTGGCAGACCCTGAATTCTTCTTTCCGCAAAAAATAGATATACTTCTGGGTGCGGAATTGTTTTTCGAATTTTTAAATGCTGATCAAATAAAACTGAAAGATAATTTAATTCTGCAATCAACTTGTTTTGGATATCTGGTATATGGTAGTGTTTATGATAATAATATAAAGCATAATGAAACCCATTGTTTTCTAACAAAAAATCTAGAAGCACTCTAGAAGCAAGAGAATGTTGATGATTTAAAGCCGTGCAGCAGTGATGAATTAACATATTGTAATCAACATTTTGATAAAACGCATTTCAGAAAGGAGGATGGGAGATACGTAGTTGAAATGCCGTTCAAACCAGAAATTTCTGAAACTAATTTAGGAAATTCTAAAAAAATCGCATCTAAGATCAGATTATTTGTGGCAACGTTTAGAGCGTGATCCAACAATCAAAAATTTGTACATAGATTTTCTAAATGAATATAAGTATTTGAATCATATGCATGAAATAGAGGAAAATAGTGATTTTGAAGACGGTTTTTATTTACCTCATCACGGAATCCTGCGACCATCAAACAAAACTACCAAACTGCGCGTCGTTTTTGACGCAAGTGCAAAATCAACAACTGGAAAATCTTTAAATGATATGTTATATAAGGGAGGGGTGCTTCAGGAAGATCTGTTTTCAATATTAGTAAGATTTAGAAAGCACATTTACGCATTCACGGCAGATATTAAAAAAATGTTTAGAATGATAGAAATTAACCCGTCACAGCATAAATTCCTAAAAATTCTCTGGTAGGACAGTAAGTCATCGCCTGTCAAAATTTTCCAACTCTCAACCGTTACCTACGGGACCGCCTGCGCCCCATATCTAGCAACGAAAACTTTGCAACAACTTGCTTTGGATGAAAAAAGGGACTTCCCATTGGCTTCGAATATTTTATTAAATGATTTCTATATGGACGATTGCTTGTCTGGTGCTTCAGATTTAACCCAGATGCAATTAATTCAGCGAGAATTAACGCAACTTCTCCAAAGAGGAGGCATGAGCTTGCACAAATGGTGCTCCAATGGAGTACAGTCTAAGGATCAGGAAATATTTCCCCTTGACAGAAATTCAGAGGAAATTGTGACAAAAACTCTATGAATGCTATGGAATAGCTTCAGTGATACATTTACCTACAAGGTAAACATAATTGAAAAACAAAACTTTACTAAAAGAGATGTCCTTTCACAAATAGCTCGTATCTATGACCCCCTTGGTCTACTTGGACCGGTGATAGCAAAGGTAAAAATCTTCATGCAACAACTGTGGCTACTCAATATGGATTGGAACGAAAAACTACCACCACACGTTACTCAGCAATGGGAAAACTTCATCGCAACATTACTAGAATTAGAGGCAATTAAAGTGCGAAGGTGTTTCTTCAAAGTGAACGTTAAATCTGTGGTGCTGAACGGTTACGCAGATGCTTCTTCTAAAGCGTACGGTGCAGTCATATATATTCAAACTATCTCTAACACTAATGAACTATCTAGTCAACTTCTTTGCAGCAAGTCCCGTGTGGCTCCGACGAAAGTAATGACAATTGCTAGATTGGAATTAGCTACATGTCTTCTTCTGACAAAATTGACTAACAAGGTCTTAGAGGCCTTAAATCAACCTCTCGACTCCGTCCAGTTGTTCTTTGATTCAACTATAGCTCTAGCTTGGATTGAAACTCCTCCAAATTTATTAAAGACATTTGTGTGCAACAGAGTGTCGCCAATTCAGCAGTTATCAAAAAACTATAAGTGGTCTTACATTCCATCCGAGAGCAATCCAGCTGACATGGTTTCTAGAGGACTTGACGTAAAAGCTCTTGCTGCTAGTGAACTGTGGTGGCAAGGTCCACAACTTTCAACTGTTAGTGAACAATCTTTAGAGACTATTCGTAATCCAGATAGTCTGTGTGACAAGTTATATGTAAATGAACTGAAACCTCCTGCTAAAAAGACTCTTTTTAACATTAATGACTCTAATTTTATGAATGGTTTATTTAATTTAACTAATAATTTTTTGAAATTAATTAGAATTCTAGCCTTTATTTATAGATTTATTGGAAATTGTAAAGAGCGCGATAAATTAAAGGGTCCTCTTTCTGCCAACGAGATCCAGAAATCGGAAATTTACTTATTGAAATACATTCAGGTAAAGTATTTTACACATGAAATTGATGCCTTGAAAAAAGGTTCTTCAGTCCCTCCTGCAAGTAAGTTATAATTTCTGAATCCTTTTTTAGATTGTTATGAACTAATCAGAGTAGGTGGGAGACTCTCACATGCGAACATAAATTATTAAAGCAAATATCCCATAGTTTTGCCAGCAAAGGATAGGTTACTTATTTTTCAATACTATCATCTTCGTGATTTTCATGTAGGACCCCAGGCTCTTTTGAATGCTGTACGTCTAAAATATTGGCCACTTAGCGGCAGCAACATTGCACGTAAGGTTGTGCATGAATGTGTACAATGCTTCAAAGTTAAGCCCATAATTGCTAACCAGCTGATGGGGGATCTCCCTCCTGAGAGAGTAATACCTATCTCTCCCTTTTCTAATGTCGGATTAGATCTATGTGGACCCTTTGAAATAAAATACAAGGGCCAGAGAAAGGGTACCCTCCAAAAAATCTATGTAACTATATTTGTATGTATGGTCACTAAGGCTGTACACTTGGATTTCGTTTCAGACTTAACATCTGAAGCAATAATTGCTACTTTAAAACGATTTTTCTCTCGTCGTGGGAAAAGTTCAACAATTTTTAGCGTCAACGCTACAAATTTTGTTGGGGCTTCAGCAGAACTTAAGCGTCTACGAAAACTTATGAATAGCGAAGAAATCTCTAACCTTTTGGCATCAGAGGACATCTGCTGGAAATTTTCTCCTCCTGGAGCACCCAACTTCGGTGGCCTTTGGGAGGCGGGAGTTAAAGCATTTAAATATCATTTTAAGAGAGTAGTGGGTTCAGCTCATTTAACGTTAGAGGAATTTCTAACGGTAATTGCACAAATCCAGGGCATATTAAATTCGCGGCCACTTTCTCCTTTGTCGACAGATGCCGACAGTTTTGAAGTATTGAATCCTGGTCACTTCCTCATAGGAAGACCGCTTAATGCGCTTCCAGAACCAAATTTAATTGAGGTAAAGGATAACTTATTAAACAAATGGCAAAGAACACAAAAAATGGTGCAAATTATATGGAAGCTTTGACAGAATAATTATCTTAGTTACTTACAACAACGAAACAAATGGCTATTCAAAGAGCCAAATATTTTGCCAGGTATGTTGGTATTAGTAAAGGAATCACAACTTCCTATTTGCACTTGGTCTCTAGGCCGTATTACTAAAGTAATCCCAGGTGGTGACGGACATGTCAGAGTAGTAGAGGTACGAACCGCGAAGGGCATTTTTAAAAGATCTGTATCTAAAATTAGTATTTGGCCCATGATAGATAATGAAATTAATTCTCAGTTTTTAATATTTTTCTATTCTCACTATTTAATATTTTTTATTATTATTATTATTCTTAATTGTATATTTATTGTGATGGTTTTAATTGCTTATAATTGTATCATGTTATTTTCTTTATTATCTGTGTTACATTTGTTATATATTGAAATACGTGTAATATTTCAACGCCGGGCCTGATGTTCCGTATCTATTGGCGATTGAACACCCCCCCCCTCTTTTTTGTTTCTGGCAACCCGTTAATGTAACCTTGTGGGTGAAGCAGGTGTGCTCGGAACTCGGTGGCGACAAGCCGCCGTTGCTGTCTTCTCTTCATCGTATTTATTAACTAAATAAATACTATAGCATTTGATACAGTCCACTTTGTTCTTATTCGCACAACTAGTACGAAACCTCCGCACAATTGTCTTTTATAGTCATTCCTTAAAATAAATAATTTCGAAAATTTTTATATACCTTTTATCAGAACGAATATTTCGAGAGTCCGAAAAAATAGTTCCGGATAATCAAGGTTACTCAAATTCAACAAACTTTTTCCCATTATTACATACTAAGTACATACCAAAGTCTCTATCTCAATTTGTTTGGGAGATAGAGCGTTTACAGACACACACACGCAGATACACACACAGACAGACGAACGGCAAAATTTTTTTTTCTAAAAATATGTGTTTCGGAATCTCCAGTGTCTGAAACGTGTAAATCCGTCATTTTTTTTCGATTTTGAAAACGATTACAAGATTTACCCTATACTACGTATGATGGGTAAGTAATAATAAATGAAACATCAAATTTCAATATTTTACTTAACATAATTAAAATCTCTGTGGCAGATTACAAGGCATTATATTCAGCATTTGCGTGTATATTATGAGTTTCTGAATGTTAATTTGTATCTGCGGAATCCAGTTTAACAACAAGGATAATGTCTGTTTGAGTTGTAGTGAGGATTTATCTTCTGACAACTAAATCTGGATGCTGTTATGTAAAGAACTAAAATTAATAGTAGAAATCTCTGATATATTTCAACAAATGTCAGAAAGATAAACATTGAATTATTTAATTATTTAAATAGTTTATTTGAGTTTAATTTTTTTTTATCCTTCCACGTTCGTCTAAACTTATTACTTTAATGTTTCTGAAAAAATATTACTAAAAAATAGAATTTCTTATCTTGTTTTTAAAAGTATGTATATACAAAAAATATCGCACTGTTCTATATTTTTGTAATAATGTTATTATTATTTTTAATTGTGCCAAAGTTAAAAAAAAATATTTGCATAAATAGAATTAAAATGATGCTAAAGCTACGTAGGACTTGAATAATCCACGTTAAATTTTATTTCGTCAGATAATCTCAAGTAATTTTTTTCATATTTTTTCTGTTTTTAATTTACTACAATGTCACCTAATTAAAGGGTCAGTCAATGAAACATAAATATATTTTAGACAAAATCTTGCCTTGACTTTTTAACTTTTGTTAAAATGTGGTACTTAATATGTATGAATTTTCTGAATCCAATAAATAATTTTCGTATATGTTTAAAACATTTGCACAATAGTTATAGCCATTTGTCTACATCATGAACAAAAAATAAAAAAACTCAGGTTTTGATACTTTTTCAAAAAACTGTACATTATCCTCTTTAATAAAAATGTATGTGGATGGGAATTCGCTAATCGTTGCCACAGATTAATCTCGGAAAATGAAACTTTTAAAATTAGTGAAAAAATTAATTGCTCGAAAAGTATTTGTCAGAAAATTGTTAGACAAATTGCGTTAGAAATGTAAAAAAATGTATTTTTCTCGATATAAATTTCAAATCCACTGATTATGCCATTTTTCAAATGTTGAATTTAAAAAATTACCAAATTTCACAATGGAATACCACAGCGAAAACTTCACGGGTAAAAAAATAATACTAACAGCAATGTGTCAGCACGAGTCACAAATTATAGTAACCGTATTATTCTGTTAAAATGTAAAAGTGAATTATGATGTCACGAGTGCATGATTTTTATTTAATTCTCGACAAACACTAGATGCGCCATTTCTTTTTAGTTGTGTATAATATAGGTTAATTCACGTTATTAAAAAATGTAGCTATAAAACATATAAATCAATGGAAAACGGTAGGTAATAAATTGTGAACGTAATAATAAACCGTATTAAAAAAAACTTAACTTAGTGAAATAAGTATCCGTTTTTATGTTAATTTAGGATATTCCAGGTAAAGGTACAGATTACTTTAAAATACAAGGTTAAATTCACCGATATATTTCGTTTGATTCAGGGTTCTTTTGGAGAAACCGACCAGCGCAGCGGGCGTAGTCTGCTAGTTTACAATAATTGTTAATAAATAATATAGACTTCATTTTAAAATTTAAATGATGAATTTTATATGTAGAGACTAATTTGCGATTAGCCTAAAATTAGGAATGTGGAAGTCGAATTTCTGTTCATGAATAATTTTTTTGTCATTTCAAACATTTAAACATAGAAGGACTTAATTAAGGCCATTTTTATAACATCTATGTAGAAGTAGGTTGTCGTGAAAAAAAGTAAGCTGTTCCTAGTGGTCCCTCTTAAAAATGTTACATTTTACAAAAATTCATAATTTTCGTTTTTTGTACGTATTAAAACACCATGTAGGATTGGTGATCATTTTTTTAATTCCATGATTACGAGATCCTATAATGTAATAAAAAAAAATAAAAATAATAATATCATCATCGCAACGGCTAAAAGTGTTACAAAGTGTTGATGTGACCAAAAATAACTACCATTGATTAGCATTAGTAAAAGTGTACATGCAGTATATTTGCCAGGAAAATTTATTTATAACTCTTTTAACATACAAAAAGTGTAATAGCAATTATCAACAGTTAAATAAACATAAAAATGATAAAAGGAGAAAACTACATGTCACTAATGTCGTGAAAAAAAGGAAACTTTTTTTCCAAGGGACTTGGAAAACAACGCAAATCCAAACCTTTAAACAATCTAACTCTATGAAATGTAGCCATCGAAAATTTTAATTAATATACAATTAATATGATTCAAAATGTAAAATTTTTAAGGTTCACAGACTATGGATTACCTTTGATTCTCAAGTTAAACGCATCGTGATATTTACAGAGGAGCATTCAATATTGTGTAATATTGCGATTTCTTTCCATGTTGGCTAAAGTCAGTTTAATGCTTAATGTGTCTTAGACAAACTCAAAGTTGCTATAGATATTAATAATATTTAACGTTTGGATTATGATTGTAAAAATTGAACCCGAAATTCTTTATTATCATCATAAAATTTCATTATAATATATAAACACATTATTTTAAACACATTTTAAAAAATGAAATTTGAGTTATTTTGCTACATTCAAAGCTCCCTAAAGTAAGTAACTCCTTCCTTATCGAATGTAATTTTATAAAATGCATGTGATATATTGTAAAATATGGGCAGAAACCAAATAGCTTCCGTTAATATTGGCACGATCTTTGGCATGGAAAAGTAGTATTATTTTGTTTTTTAATATTATGGGCAACTCTCTAACATTTTAAACCGATAATAAAAATTTTGAAGCATATCAAATTATTTGTCTGTAAACTTTATTGCCAAAAGCTTCCCTCATTACACCTGCAGAACATTATCCAACAGAATAATGCCCCTATCCATGTGCTATCATCATTATCATCAAAATTGTGGTTTAAAGGAAATGATGCCTCATTCGCCGGATTGGCCATCACAGAGCTCTGACATAACTACAGTAAAAAACTTGTGGGTAATATTATTGAGATATATTTACAGTAAAATAAAGTATTATGACAATAAAGACGAACTTAAATCCACTTCAAAAATTTCCTGGAAGAAACAGTGAGGCTCCGTTCGTCATTATTTACAGATGTATCTTAGAGTTCATGTGGCGACGTATTTTTCAAAAAATGAAATTTTACTGCAGTTTTGAGAAACATTTATAATTTTATGCCTGCAGCTTAATTTGGGTTTAATTTTGTTTTTCTAATGTATAATATTTATTTGTTCTTTCATTTTAAGTATATATTTGAATTGATTTAATAAAATAGTTCGTGAAATATGTAATTTTTAATTGATATTTCTGGATTTTCCGGAATTCCGGAAGATTAATATTAAAAAAAAAAGAACAATCGAATGTGATAAAATGCTCAATCTTTTGCATTTCCAAATGATTGGCACGTTTACAAGTACTAAAATTCATTTTAAAAAGTTGATCATCGTAAAGAAAGAGAATTCCCATTTAAAAATTTTAGAGATGCAGGGACGTTACCTCGGGCTAATTGTGTAGAAATTCCATTGTAAAAGTTTCGCACTGTTCTAGTAGAATATAATATTTCTGATGTCAGAATATATATATTTTTTTATGCAAGTACAAAAGTCGAAAGGTTTTTGAACAGCTTTGAAAGTAGCACTTTTATTTCCTTAACTCATTGGCGACGACACACACACAAAAAAAAAAAAAAAAAACTTGTATTATTTTATAGACAAAAAATTTCTACAGAAAAAAATAGACAGAATTTATTTTTAGTAAATTTTTCTCGTTTTTTAGACTATTTAGTCTCTGAAATTCCGTGATTAAATAAGACGAAATAATAAATAATACTGTGAGATATTATTGATGTCAATACTCTATGATTTATCACAACCTAAACAGCTGCCATATGGGCAAATGAGTTAAAACACATTGTTCAATAAAAAATGCAGCTAATTAAAAAATAATGGGAAAACGTATCAACAAATAATTTCAAAGATTGCTATGCTAAAGCCTCGCACGATTCTACTGGGGGTAGAATGATAATATTACATCATGATAATATTACAAGTTAAAATGTTTGTGATTGCAATCTAAATAATAAATCGACAAAATAATCTTTTAATGAAAATTATCTTCACCCAGTGTCCTAATATAGCATCTAAATTTAGTTTTAGAACACATCGTGCATTATATGTAAGAATAACCTCTTATATTCACCATTTGTAAGTTCATACGAAGTGAAAACTTTATTCATACTGAATCTGCTGTTTATTGTATGTTCTGATGATTCATATGTTTTTTTTTTCGTTTTTTTTTATTATCAAGACTAAATTGTATAATTTTTATCCGTTAAGGCTTCTTTATCAGTCATTGACGTTTGTAATTTTCACAATATCAGTCAACTAAATCCAATTGAATTTGTAAAGTTATAATTGTTCAATGAATTTATGTACCTTTTAGACTTGGATAAGGAAAAAAATACAGAAAAGCATTATGTAATATTTGTTAATAAAATCAATCCTTAGAAATATTCTAAGTTTGAATTTATTTAATATTCGAAATTTAAATCCGCATTCTATTTATTATTCTCAAAATAAAATTTTATTTAAATTCTAAAGTAAAAATTTCTATAAAACATATTTATTTGCAATGTTAGTATAAAGTTGAAAAGAGAAATTGTGTAAACTGCATGCAGTCTTTTTTGAAAGTAGAAAAACTGTTCTCGTGAAACTAATATATTTTTTGAAATATGACAAAGAAATTCCACCGAATGTGAAAAAATATTCTCAAGAAAATGAAAAATGTCACAGAAAAAATTCGGAATGTGTAAGGTTTTCGTTCACATGTAAGGTACAGTAAAATAAAGAAAATTTGAGGAAAATTCATAACTTTGAAGAGGATTCTATACTTTGATTTCAATTTCTTTTCAATATTTGAATTTGAATGCTGTTTACTAAAGTGCAAAAGGTTTCAGGAAGAAAAATATTATCTAAGAGAATTTTGTTTAAAAATAAAAAAAATTATATAAAAGTTTTTTAAAGTAACGTATGTAATAAAACTACCGTTGTTGCTTTAATTTAGATAAAATACATTGTTGCCTACTTGTTGCTTTGTTTTTGACAAATATAATGTGTGATAGATAACTTTAATTAATTAATTTTCAAATATTAAAAAAAGAAAAAAAAATACTTGTAAATAGGTGGTTGCTATAAAACATGTTTTAAATATTTTTCTACTTTTCAAAAATAATGTTAAATGAGAAAATGTTAATAGTCTATGATAATAAAAATAGGTCCTTATTCGTTATATAGAAGTATAATTATATTTTATGCGTATGCAGAAAATATGAAGTAATATAATAAAATTGCAACTCTTACGTAATTTCAAGATACAGATAAAGTTTAACAAAATTTTCTTTGATATTTTTGTTGCTTTTTACTGAAACATGTTTTATATGGAATATCTATTTATCTCAAAAATGTTAGTTTGATAATTAAAACTTCTAAATAATATGAGGTTGAAAAGCGGATAAAAATTTAACTCCGTTAAAATTGAAGCGCGAACTAGTGAAGATGATTATATCATGATTTGAAAATTGACTTCTAGTAAAAGAGGCTTAGGATTATGTTGGATGGTCATGCGTATATGTAGAACGTACAAGTATTTAACTATTTTTGGAAAACGCCCGTCCTTCAGTATGTCAGTATATCTGCCTGTTAAGCAGTGTGTGACACAAATTTTGTGACCACTCTATCTCAAGAAGTAATGAATAATCAAACTTATAATTCAGTTATACCTTGACATATATTGGTTATGATTAAGTTTGGATGTATATCGGTGTGTGTAACAGGTAGAGCTGCAATGCTGCATTTTTCAGGACTTCCGCGATAGCTATATGTCAATAACTAATGCACAGAACTTAATCAATCTTCATATTATTTTAGACATTGACATAAATAGGTACTGATTATGCTTGGGTGTATACTGCCCAAAGGTCCTACTATGCTGTGTTTTCCACCATCTTGTCGGTAGCTATATCTCAAGGACTAATGCACATAATTCATCAAACATAATTCACTCTATTAAATTGTGACATGTATAGACGCTGATTCAATTTCGACTTTGATATAACAGAGGGTGCTATTATACTATACTTTGGGAAAGATTATTATTTGGGTCAATAATCAGTTGATGCAATTTATCCAGCGTGGTTTGCATTATTATATTGGCTCTTGTAACTCTCATATACGTTATGCACATTGTTTTCAGAATCTCTCATTTTTGACGTCAACATTTGGCTATGGGCAAGAATACGAAATATTTGCCCTATGCCAAGGATGGCGAATCTTTTCACCTCCACGTGGCAATTTTTTCAAAGAAAATATTTTGTATGATCATGACATGCCAATGACCAAAACAGTAAGGCTATAAAATAATGAAAAATCCAAATCACTTAAAATTTTGCTTTGAAGATTAAAACAATATGGGTATATACTTTAGAAAGTAGTTTAAAAATGCTATTTCCGTTGTTCTATCATAGATGCCAAATAATTAATAGTAGTTTAATACTTAGTTAATTTTTTTTAAATGCAAGCTGAATTGGACTAATCGGACAACTGGTTTCTACATGATTATATTATTTATTTCCAAAAGTATTGAATCACAAAAAAAATTGTAAAAACGAGAAGTACTAGCTACTTTAAAACAGTTCTTCATGTCTGGAAATGAACTGAGATTTGTCATGATTTTATCATCGACATTTTTGCTTCTAATGCATTAAATCTTTTCTTTGCAATGATCTCCTATTTCTCTCTTATTCTAAATTTTTTTCAGCCAATATTGAACTAGATAGATATTCATTAAATTGCATTTCAGCTTTCTCAATATGCCTGACAACAACAACCAATCAATTGAATCTAATCCAGACAATCTGAACTAGGCAAAATGCATGCATTTTGTGCAATTTTATTTTATTTTAATTTATAACTTGAATCTATAGAGTGCCAAAAATATTCTGCGTCGTGCCACCTATGGCGCGCGTGCTATAGGTACGCAATCCCTGCCCTATGCTATTTGAGATAAACTTGATGATTTTATATTTTTTTCTCTTGTATAGAACATGCACTAAATGTTGAATTTGGGATTAAAAATGTGTATGCTAATCTAATTTTGAACTTTAATATGCAACAGGGGACGCAGTTGTTCTATTCTCCTTTTAATTGATTAAACACTGTAACTCCGTGTTAAGGTTTAATAAATGCACTATGCTTTATATTAAAAATCCTTGATACTATTATAAAATAATAAGTATTTAAATGGTATAAAGAATATTTTGTGATGGTCACAGAATACTAGTTTAAAGTATGGGAAGTGTAAAGAAAAATATATATTTAAAATACATATTCAGGATGTTGAAGTTGTTTCTTAACGTATAATAATTATTTTATTAATATTAAATTATTAATTAATTAAAACTTGTTAAAAATATTACACTTTTTATATTATTTTTACACTTTATTTTGTACGTTATAGTGTTTAAAATATTTCATAATTGCAGTTTCAGAATCATTTGGAAAATTTAGCGAGCATTGTTTGTCGCATAATTAGCGCCTATGTCGTTGTAACTTGTATATAGCGGTAACAATAAAGATTGAATGGCGATTTGTCAATAACCCGTCTAATGAAAAAATGGCTTAAAATGTATTTTGTTAATTTATAAAGTTATAATTAAGTTATGTAAAATTAAGCTAATGACAAATAGTTTTTACTTGGATGAAAACAGATATCGACACACACTACCCGAAACTTACTAACTACCTAAAAGCGAAGAAATTATTTCGTGGATAAAAGGAGAAAATGGCACACACTACCCGAAACTTCAGACAATGTTTATCGTCACGTTTCCATCAGATGAAAGAAACGGTACTTGAGACTGATTTATCATTTGCTAGATCTGAAGATCATAAATGCTTGTATTTCATACAAAAGAGCAATCAAAGTGAGAGTAAAAGAAGACAAGACTCAAGATCAACTGTTGACTTTATGCATTTTCAGAGCAGAGATGGAAGAGGCCCTATGTAAGCAACGGATGAGCCAGTCTAACAAACGCGGACGACCTTCATCGGAACATTTACAACAGATACGCCAAAAATCCAAAATGTCTTACGTATCACATTGTAAAATTCGCAAAGACGCAATTACCTATTTTGCAATGATTGTTGACAATTGACAGCGATGCAAGTATCCTATATGTGGAAAATTGATACATAAATATAAAAAACAATTTTTAATGAACAATAAAATAACTGATGAAGTTTCACTGTGCATCGGGAAAAGCATCATGCATATTGTATCAAATTTGAAGCATGAATAAAATTCCATTTCATTCTATTACTTAAAACATGTTTATTTTTTTCTCTAGTAATATATGAGTCAACCATTCAAAAAAATTACTATTATTTTGAAATTAAAAAAAAGTATATTGTGTATGGTTAAAGAGGCCTTGAATGCTTTACCTGCGTGTATCTCAAAATTCGACTGCCATGCGATAAAAGATGCTGCCGTTGGAAAAAGCCAATTTTAGTTTAACAAGTAAACAATGTATTCAGAATAAACCCTATTAAAAATATTGGTCGATGGTAAACTTCTCAATAGTTCAACTACTATGCGATTGCGGAGTTGCCGTTAACACCACCTGATTTTTTATTCAGCAAAGCAACAATATCTATGCAATACCTCTGATAAAAATCTTCGCTTGTAAAGAGTGCGATCGACAATAGGCAAACCGGAGTCTTTGATGGTCCTAACCTTTTGTGCTAACATTTTAAAAGCTATATAAAAAGCTTATATAGAAAAAAGTGAAAAAAATCATTGAAATCCGCGTGTGTTTTAATGTTAAGTATATGACACTTATGAAATTTAAAGTGTGGGACCACCGTAAATCGAAACTCCTGCGCGTTTTAGCATTACATATACATTTATAATCTATAATTACTCCTCAAGGAAGAAAAAATATATCCAATTGTTTTATGCGAACAACTATGACAGCTATCACTATAGTGAATTAGATGTTCATCGGCCGAACAGTTTAGGAAAAATAGCGCTAAAAATTACCATTAGAGCAGACGCAAAGATCTTCGCAGCGTATTAGAATAGAGTAATGATACTATATCTAGAGCAGAGCAAAGTAGTTGAGTTGATAAAGTTGGTGTCAGTTGATATGTCTAATTTCTTCTGCCATGGAAATCTGTTTTAATTTCTGCACACTGACTGCTGACATACCGATAAAACAGGTAAAACTTATTACTACGTTTAAAAAATAATACACCATGCATTAATGTTTCCTTTCTTTTCAATGTTCTAAATTTTAACAAATTCAATATTCGAAACTTAAATTTTAACTTATTTGTTATTCACAAACAAAATAGTAATTTAAAATTCTGATCAAAACTTTTCTTTGAAACGTATTTTTTTGCAATGTTATTATAAAGTTAAAAAGAAAACGTGTGTAAACTCGATGCAACCTTATTTAAATTAAGAATATATTCTCGTAAAATTAATATATTTTTGAAATTTGACAAAGAAATTGTAAAGAATGGAAAAAAAAATCGGAATAATCACAAAAAGATGAAAATAGTCGCAATGAAAATCATAGTACGTAAGGTTTTCATTCATATGAAAGATACGTAAAGTTAAAGAACACTTGAAGATAACGTATTTGTTTTTTAAAGAATATTCTCTACTTTGATTTCCTTTCCTTTTCGAAATTTTATTTTGAATGCTGTTTTCTAAACTACAAAAGTGTTGGAAGGAAGACATATTATAATAGAATTTTGTGAGATAGTTAAAGATTGTATGATAATTTTATCAAACTAAACTCGATAATAAAATTGCAGTTTGTAACATTTAGGTTTAATACATTATTATGTTGTTAAATATTGGGTTGTTCGGGTAGTTTCTTCCATTTAGGAATGTTTTTGGTAGCAATTCGTTCTGGAAAATTCTGCCCGTCAATTATTAGACACTAGATATCGGAATTAATATCTAATAATTAAATGATAGAATTTTCTGGTACGAACCTACTTTCCTAAACGGAAAGAACTTTCCGAACAACCCAATAGTTTGCATTTAAGAATTCTAATATACCCCTACACTGTAAAAATATTTGTATTTCTATTATAATTAGAAAATGACATCAATAAAGTTATAGTCAATAAAGATAAACCCCATTATTTCTATTTTCTCTGCAACAATGTAAGTAATCTAATTGCCCCCACTTTGAAGAAATGTCATATAAAACGTTTTAAATTAAAATAAAAATATAAAAATGGAAATATTTAAGAAAAATAGCTAGTTTGGGCACATTTACAAATGAACAGTTTTCATTCAAAATATAATTAGTAAAATTAGTTCGGTAGAAAGATCAGGGCAGGTGACTAAAAAAACAGCCTTGTGTTTTATATATATATAAAGATACCTTTTTTGCTGTTTGTCAATTGAATTTCGGAAATGATGCTTTCACTGAAAATTAAATTAATTAAAAAAAATATACTTACAGAAATTTCATGAAGGAATGAAGTTTTTTTTCTATTGTTATATCTGGAGAAGATTTTATTCATGCTCGAATTAACCATCTTGTATCAAATCACTTCTAAAAAATTTTATAGTTTTAATACATAAAATTAGTCAATATTTTATTTACTTTCAATTTTACTCTTAATTCATTAATTTTATATAGTCTAGCTTTTTCAGTATTAAACTTTGTATTCCTTTTTTTTTTTTTTCTTCATTTTTACATATATTTTACGTTTTATTCCAATCTGTCACGATGTAATCGCAACATTTTTAGCGCAATCGCGATGTGTACGATTGCACGTGTTCAATTTCCCATTAAATCTCTAAATTTATTAATTTTAATATGTTTCTTTCAGTATTTAATTATCCCCGTATCAGCGTTTTTTAATTATCTTTAATTTAACGTATCCGTTGTCTGCCAACGCTGTTTCTTTCTCATTTTAACTTTCGTCAAACGCCGATATTTCGCATTTCAGTCGATGCATATCGCGGCAGTTTCGTGGGGAATTCGTCATCGGCTCACCGCTTCTCCCGTTCCTTCGATCCGGCAAAAGCGCTCCACATGCTTCGCCGAGGAACGCGTTGCGGTAGGTTCATCGCTCTTTGGCGCGCGCCAACAGTTGGCGTGTTTTCGGAGCTCGCTCCGTTTCTGCGCATCGCTATTGGACGATCGCGGGTTTTATCGCCAAGGGCAACCGGCTCGGCACTTCGCACTGATGTTAAAATCAGTTATGTTCAGGATGTGCTCAGTGTAGTTTGGGAGATCTTATCTTATTCAATTTCATCAGTCATGGAGGACACGATGTCACCGGAGTCCCTCACCTATGCAGAGTTTTATAGATGAATAAATCATCTCTTGTTTTTACCATCAAAAAGGCTTTTGTCTCAGTTTTTCCTAAAATGAGTGTGCTGTATTATCAGTCATTTATACATCGCATCGTTCCTGCTAAAAATGGGTGAGAGAGTTCCTTTTTACTTATTTTAATTATGTGTTAGTCCATCGCTAAAATAATAGCGAGCGTGAGACCTTGGGTTCATTTTAATATTTATATTTTGCGGTTCTTCACTTGTGATCTCGTCACCACGTGTTAGCACATGGTCGGCCTCTTCAACACAACGTGTCTGAAATGTATCACTACACAATCAATAAGTAATAAACGTGAAAAAATAATGCAAATGTTTTAAATAATTATGTAAGTCTTTGTTTGAGTGCAATTTAAATGACAATAATTTATAAAACGAGATATATATATAAATTTTTTAGCTGTTTATAATTATGTTTATATCATGTATTTTAAAGTCCAGATCAAAAGTACAGCACGATATTGCAGATTAATATTCACCGTGATATAAAAAGAATTCTGGAATAAGAATAATTAAAAATCCCGACAGCACAGGCTTTTGCTGCAGGTAATGTTATAGAGGTGTAGCGTGCAATAAAGTAAAGCCAGGAGAGATTGCGCACAAAGAGGATCGAGGGGAAAGGAGTAGAGTCCGCACGCAGCGACTCCTATTAGTTACAGCAATAGTGAAGTGTCTACTTGAATGTACACATTGATTGTTTCGAGTGTCTAGGATAGGTATTGCTATTTGTTTTGTTTTCTCAAAGTAAGTGCTTGAATTTTCATAACTATTCGTCATAATTTCTATATAATGTCAGTATTTAAAAATATTTTTAACTTAAACGATTTCTCATAATTTGACCTAGACTAACGGGGCAAACATCGCCGGTTCGTTTTAAAAGCGTCGATGTTTAAATAAAAGGCCGCACAAACTCTCCTACCAAAATTGGAGAGACTGCGCATCTGCTACTTAGGAGAGATGGCGCATTGTTCCCATTTGTTTCCATGCTAGGACGATTACGCAGCTTATTGGTAAATTTGCATAAATTACAAATTACATTTTAAATATATAAATCAATCAATTTTGAAATAATTTTTGAAAAACACATAATCATCGAAACTAAATTTGTCAATAAATTAATTTGCTAAAAAATACTGGGCTATGAAGATGAGTTAACTGAATGTCTGGAACTGTACCAGGAGACAACATCAAACAGTGACTTTATTCAATGTATTACTTGTGGCAATAGGTTGCACGAAATATGCACCATTTACAACAATAAGTGCATCGATTGTGGACGACGGCAACTTCGATCTTCAAACAAGAAAACTTTAAAACTGTGGAAATTAAACTGGACTAATTTTAAGTTAAACGTGTTATCAAGTAACTTAATGTTATTTTGTAATCTTATCTGGGTTTGTTTGTTTCTGATTCTTTGATTTTTTTTCTTTAATTAAAACATTTTAATTGTTCTTAAAATTCTTTCCTTTTCCTGATTCTTCAATCGTTAGGTTGAAATATTCACTCCTAATACAATAACATTTATTCGCAAAAACATTACAACAATATCATTTAATTCTAATTATTATTGTTAACAATTTAATTATAGATATTATTAATAACAATTTTTCCTACGCATGTGCGCAATCACACCAACCCTGTAAGAACAGATTGCGCAAAATAGCTTTCTTGGTTTTATTACAACCGTTCTATTAAATTAAGGAATAACAACAAAATAGCAATGGATTTGCATAAAAAACAAATGAAGTCAAAATTATTCATGGTTAGTTTAGCAAAAAATTATTATTTATATATATATTTTTTTATTCTTTTGTTGAATTGTGTTCAAACTCTCCCATCTTTACCTTATAGTTTGCACAACGCAAATTTAGGATCAGGCCAAATCATGTCGGGAGATTTCTGGCATGTGTTCACAGAGGATATCCACAATCTTCAATAGTTGGGCTACTAGATTTAGTAACTCTAGAGGGTCCATTTACTAGCACTGAATAATAGCATACGTAATTGGTAGGCAGGGAATAGCATCAGGAATATAAGAATAAATAAGGATGTAATAAGCAGTCATGATTCCTATATATAAATAGGGACAGAATAGCTGCCATTTTCGATGATGTGCTGTTTCATGCTGTATTAGGAGTAATACGGTGATTCCACTCATTTGGTACTAGAATGATGCGTTAAGTCATTGAGGTCTTGCAGCTGTAAATCACGTAGTTAAATATTCTGTTGCGTCAAAATTATAACATTTCAATATTTGCTTTGCATCAACGCTCTTTACTTTGGAGGTTATGAAATAATTTTTTTTGGTCATATCATACAAATTCCTCATTCACGGTGACCACAAGTCGACCGTATGATCTTATTTATAGGTTTCTAATTTTCTTGCGAACATTTGAATGTTCCATTTTTTTATTCAATATTTTCTATTGGGTAATCCATACTACATGCGAAAGAGAGATCAAAACTTTTTGTCAGCTTAAAAAAAAAATGACTTATTTAAAATGAGTTTACATTCTCTGAAATATATTTTTAGTCTGGTGTAAAAAGTGCATTAGTACGATAAAAGATTTCTTGCTGAAGATTATTTCTGAATATTCATGTTAAGAAGAATTCATTCGTTGCAAATATAAAAGTTACTGTTAATTACATTTTATTTCACTGTTTAATTAAAATGCTTAATAACTGGCTCAAAGATTTTTCTTTAATTAAAATGGCAACTGATATCGGCTTTAAAAATAAGTCTCTTAGTAAAGGCTATATTTTGCGCTTCATGCTTCTGAAAATAATGTTATTTCATTTACTGTGAAATTGTTAGTTCACTTAACGAGCAATATGGTAAAATAATAATTTTAAAATAAATACTTCATATGACTTTTAAACGACTTTTATCATAATTTTAAAGTTACTCGAATATTTCTATTCTATTGCAATGCAAACATACTTTTAATATATTTTATGATACACCTTTTCACATTTTAGAAAAGGATTCGTTTTAACGAAAGTTAAACTTTAAAGGCCCGGGTGGCTTACTGAGTGCAGCACTCAGGCACAAAACAGTTGAGAATTACAAAGTAATTACGTGGTTTAATTCTGTGCTTCATTTATCCTTTTCCTAAAAATCCTTCAATGTTCAACTAATGTTTAAAGTTGTTACATAAAGTTAAATACACAGTTTTGTCTGCACTCTTTTATTGTTTTTATTGGTAAGTCTCCACGTTTGTACGGAAAGCGTCTCCCATGTATTTGTGCAAGTTATTGTATTTTATTTATTAAATTATTATTTATTAAATTATTTTTTTTTACATTTTATATATATTACTTTTACATTAATACTATACAATTAAATGTTATTCTTCTTTAGCATGAAAAGTTGATATTTATGCTTTAAAATGTGTTGGCGCATATAGTATGCTGCCCGAGTTTTTGTGTTACAAAAAACGTCGTGTTACATTATTCAAGTATAGTTCACTCAAACATTAACTGTGGTAGATTTCTCTTGAAAGTATCCTAGTATAAGTGTATGGCAGTGTTTACTTTCCAAAAAATGGTGTGACTAGAATAAAGAAATAGTTGCTGGGGCAACATATGTTCCAACACCGTAATCAAAAGGTTAATTCTAATTAAACAAGTATTCTGTTATCAATTTGATGTTTCAGTATGTGCTTCTACGGAACATCGGATTAAACAAGGGTAGCTTTAAAAGCTGATTTAGGCTTTAAAAAGCATTTATGCATACAGTACACCACCCGTGTTTTTATGTTACTAAAAATTGTCCTTGTTTTTAAAGGTTAAAGATGTCTAATTATATTTTATTTATATTTCATCTAGATCTTTTCTTATTCTAATTTTTTTTTTCCCTTGGAAATTTTTAAATGAAAATCCTTTTAATATATTATGTACTTGAAAAGTGTAAAATAAAAAAAAAATTCAGTTAAAATATCAGTTTATTTTAACTGAAATATAAATTTTTAAAGTCCTCAGATGCGTTATTTAAAAATAAATTTGCATTTAAGATGAAACATTTCAAAAGCGGAAAATCACATTTAATGGCTTTAATTAAAATAAAAGAGACACAGCTGTCTGAACATTGCAACATAATATCAAATTATAAAGGTGAACCTTAATAAGATAAAATATTGGGGTATTTTGTTTTATTCTTGACAAAAATACACGAATATCCACTTAGCTTCAATAGAATGCATGTATAAATTTATCGTTAAAAAAAGAATGTTTTGAGGGACATATGTATAGAATTTTCTTCGACTGCAATATTTTTTAAAGTACGACAAATTTTAATTCAAAGATATATTTTAATTGGAAGTGAGACGCTTAATCCGTTAGTTAATATGATTATCAATTTTGGAGTAATAAGGATGTTTCTCTTACGCAATTCAGTAACACAGCATTTTAAAATAAAGTTTATGACGTCGTCAAGCCCCGATTTTATTCGAATTGCAATGCATTTTATAAATAGTTTACATATGTTTTATTTTCATATTTTATATTTTGTATATCCATGATGGGTAAGTATTACGGTGACCCCCAACGACTAGTTTTATGTTTAACCCTTAATTGTGCGAGTTCTAACCAGTTTTAAATGTTTACTGCAATGTGAAATATACTTATTACGTACACTACGCTGCAATACTAAGAAGCTGTAGCGGTTATTACGATAATTCTTTTACCTGGCAGGCAAATAATTAGAGATTATTTAATTGCGCTTAATTATGACATTTTTTAAGAAATAAAAGCAAAACATTGTATCACAAACACTAATAAAACTTTTTATTATATTTATTCACTTAGTCCAAAGATATCGTTTTATCGTCTGCTGCCTTAGCACCATGATAAATTAAATTTCATTAAAAAAATGCACAGTTGTAGAAAAATATTTTTCTAAATCGAATATTTATTGAACAACTCAACACTTTAACAGGGGAATTCTTATTTCTTATTTAGATTTTTAACGTTGTATATTAATTTGTACTGATTTTTATTTTTAATTTTGGTTTTAGAATTAAATTCATGAACTCCCGTGCTTAGAACGGGTTAAACAGCTAGTATTTGAAATAATGTAACTTGAAAAATTGCGCTGAAAACACTTTTTTCCGCATTGACCATTAAATAATTGAATAATTTTTTGCGCCCTGGAAATGAATAATAAAAGTTTTGCGTCTCACATGCTACAGAATGCATGTTTTAGTGCATTTGAATATGTATGACACCACTACGATTTTATAAATCGGAGAATAAAATATTTCATTTATTACTTATTTTAGTTATATTAAATGGGTGGGGGATTCATTTACATTCAGAAACTCGTAAGTTATAAGTAAATGTTGAATGCTAGTAGATATTAAAGGTCATTTTTATTAACACTTTCGCACATAGTTGGAAAGTATGTATGACTTCGGTTTGTCTGTCCGTCTCTCCATCTG
Organism: Maratus michaelseni; assembly: GCA_963931845.1. NCBI lineage: Eukaryota > Metazoa > Arthropoda > Arachnida > Araneae > Salticidae > Maratus > Maratus michaelseni. The sequence goes on from OZ007589.1 coordinate 246,466,290, forward strand.
TCCGGCTGTCTGTGCTCTAACTCGCGTAAATATACTCGATTAGCCCTGAAAATTTTATATTTTATCGACGATTACGCATTAGCGACGATTACAATTACTATATCATGGTCGTTATTGGAAATGAAATGTGTAGCATTTATCGTTCGTTTACAGGGACAGTCAAAGGTATTCTGTTGCATTACGGTCAGTGGGAAAAAAGCGTTTTACATGATATCAAAAACATAAGACAATTGTAGATTATCGCCAAAATATAAGAAAAGCGTATAATTTTGCTTACTAGTTGGCGAAAATCTGCTATTCAACAAATATTGTGTTTATTGTGTTTTAAATGATGAAAATGGTGCTTTAAATATATGTAATAACAAGTGAGTAAAGAGAAACGTAACACTCAAAAATATTGGTTAAATGATAAATAATTTACAAAAACTCACAAAAAACTTCAGCAAATGTAATAAAAATGACATATAATAAGTACTAGCATTCAACATTTACATGTATCTTACGTGTTTCAGAATGTAAATTATTCTATATTACACCCCCCCCTCCCAACTTAATATGATATCTGTTTTGACTACGCTTAGAATTTATTTTATGACAACTAAATTTGAGAACATGATAAGAAACTTACACAGTTACAATTAAGAGTAAGATTTTCATATTAACATTCTTTCGTGATTTTAATGCCGTAAATAAACAATTTTTTTTTTCACAGAGTTTACAAAATGAATACTATCGGAATATATTATAAATTATTTCAAATTACCATTGCAGTTTAGAAAACCATCATCAATTATGAATATAGAATATTAATAATATCAAACTAATAAATAATTTCTATCTTTGTAAGTGAATAGAAACGCCAGAAAATGAAATAAATTTGTTTTTACAATTATTAATAATTAATATTAAGTAGGTTTTCACTTTTTTAAAAATTTTAGTAAATAATAATTTTTTTTAATATATTAATTAAAATCGTGATTATAACGACTAAATCCCCAATATTCATTACTGTTAATGAATCCCACAACTGAGAACCACATTAATAAGCTGCAAAAATTAATTTTCTGACGGATATAGGTAATAGATTCAGATTACTTTATGGTTTAGTTTGGGTAAATTTTTCTAAATTCATGGCATTAATTAGATGAAACTACAGACGTTTAGATTGAGTTCTGAAAGAATGACTATCAATTAGTTTTGTAGAAGCGCAGGATACCATGGATATCACTTTAGAGGTGATCATCATTTCCTCAATTATTCTGCTTCTGTCGAACTAGAGCGCGATACCAGATGAATGGTGTTTATAACCAAAAGTTTCGTTCTCAAATAATTAAAATCTAGTTTATTTTCTTTAATAATAATGCTTTTAAATATCTATTTGAAACTGCAATTTTTACAGAAAATAGACAAACCACTTTGAAATACATTTAGAAAAAAATATGGCAAGCAATTGAAATTAATAATATGCTTTTCAGAAGATTATGTTACTTTTTTTGTGTTTTGAAACCGATGTCACTTTTTCAGTTTTTGTATCTGCAACTAAGAACAGCTGAAACCGTAAGATGTATTGTAAATTTTATAGCATCCAGAAAATGGTACTTTTATAGCAGATTGGCGTACAGTACATTAAATTGTTTTATGTTTAATTTTGTATGAAAAAACTCACGAGCTATCGAAATTAAAATCAGTTAAAATGTTTATATTATTTTATATATCTTAAGACTTTTTTAAATGGATACACGGCAAGACTCCAAATATTCGGACTAAAATGTTCTGGATGAAACTCTGATAGTTGGGACAGTTGTTAAAAAGGGTTATTTAAAAAATAAAAGGTTTATATTTTTAGTACGATAACTTTTACTGCAAACAATAACGACAATACTGATAATTATGATGATGATAATAAAAATAAATACGCTGCTTATATATTTTCGATGCGTAAACTGAACATGCCCATAAAAGTATATAGGAAAATAAAAATCTCCTTTGATTACTTAAAAGGTAAGAGGCCATTGATTTTAATTTACGTTACGCCGACATTTTTATATGTTCACTTTTAATACAAATAATAATAATAAATGAATTACTGTACTCACATGAATTTGAATGTTTTATCATTCTCTCAAAGAAATCCGTGAATTGAACGAATTTTTATGTTAATTATATTTCGTTAAAACCGGAAAACTTATACTTTGATTTGCCGACTTTTAAAATTCCATTCCAACATTTCAAAATTTTAGAATTCCAGAATTTAGGAATTTGAAAATTTGGAAATTCTAACGTAAAAAGTACCTGAAATCATCCAATGTAAAGCTGCATTTTCGTCAAATCTCAGGGGTGTACGGGCAACTGTGATATTTAGTACTTTTTCGTATTCGAAACGCTATTTTTATGTATGTCTCTTTACCCCTAAAATGCGAAAAATTCACAAACTTAAACTCAATACTTCCTGAAATTCTTCAGTCAAAAGACGGAAATTTCTTCAAATAACCCAAAAATTTCTTCCAATCATGGGGGTGTTGCGGCAGCTTTTATTTTTGAGTGCAGATATCCAATAGAGATAATAGTAATCGAATAGATTGCAATTATCAGCTATGAAATTTTTAAATAGAGACTGTTTCAATAATGTATACATTGAAAATAGGGGTTTAAAGAAAAGTACATTTTAAAGACCAAACATGTGAATCCGAATTTCAATTATTTTGTCCCTAAATGCTTTTTTTTATTTCCTGAAACGATCGAGATATCTAACGTTCGGAATAACTGGGCGTCGAATAATTGAAGTTTTACTATATGGATCTTACATTATAATATTTAATTAAAGAATAGAAGGTGCCTTCGCCAAGCTTTTCTATAAATAGCAAGTTGTGATAACCTTTTAGTTTTTTCTTAGCTATATGTATTTATTTTGTGGTGCTGAAACTTTATTTGAAAATATTCGGGGTGTGCCAATCTCAAAACATTCTTTTATCCCATACATGTTAATACTTCGAAATTCGCTATCATAGTGCGAATGAAAAAAAAGTCTTGTCAGTCTGTTATATGTCATCTGCTTGCGAATCATTGGTTTGCCTGTATGCAAAGCACCCTTCGCTGCACGAGCAGCCAATGCATAACACAACTAAGAATATCGAGAAAATTGCATACAAATCGCAATTCCCTTTCCTACGGAATAGCCCCAAATTCAACTGAGACCAGCTAGTCGAAGCCAAAAACACATATATGAAATTTGGCGCAATTTTATGCATAAATTCATACACATTTTGATGATACAATAACGAAACAGGCACAAAATTTGCTATCATACCGCCCCTTCCCGAGTAATATCCCTAATTCAACTGGGACTTGTTGACCATAGCCAAAAACAAATATATGAATTTAGGTAGAAATCTATGCATAACTTTATACACTTTTCGATGGTACAAAGAGGACAGACAGACATTTTGTAAAAACATGTTTTTCGGGACCTCTGACTCATAAAACGTATTAATCCGTCGTAAACCGGAAGTCGAAAAAAATGTCGATTACAATATTTTCTTCTATTATACATAGAAGCTATAGTAAAACAGCAGGTTCACTGTTACGTCACCTATTCATATACAGGATTCGTCAAAAGGAATCATACACGGATTTTGATCAATAACTTTATTTATACTTGGTTTATATTTGAATTTCTAATTTCAAAATGAACCTTGGAATATGAATAACATTATAAAAATGGTTCGAAATGTTTTCACCTCTCATGTCAACAACCTGGGTAGAAGGTGGGCTTTCTCCAAAATCAAGTGGAATCCCACCCGTGTCTTTAATAAATTGTGGACAGATGAAGCTTATTTTTCGATTCATGGCGAAGTTAATACACATAATTATCGCAGCTTTGCGACGACTAGTGCACGTGATTACACACAGAAACCAAATTGTGCACAATTTGAACTTTGGATAAATATGCAGTTCACCTCTTGGGATGCGGAGAACACTTGCCTCAGAAATGCCAATCTCTTGAGCAAGTCTCGATCTTGACAGATATGGATCTCTATTAAGACTTTCATCCACTTGCTGGATATTTTCAGCGGTCCTCGCATATCGTTGTCTTCCGGTTAAATCTGCCTTATGATAGGCAACAATTTCTGTCTCCTTAAATTAAGCGATTAAATTGTTTATCATTTTTGTTGTTGGTGCACTGTGTCTTCAATATTTTTTCCGTAAAGAGTACACAATGAAAAAGATGATCCACAAGAAAAATCGTATTTAATGACGATACAAAGTCGTTGCTCGAGCGTCAAAATTTGGTTAGGCATATTTGGTCCTTTTCGGTCGGATTGACTGAAATTTCAAAACTGAATAAAACTTTAACCGTACCTTTATCCCTACAAACTATCACATTTTCTGATAGCTTAAACGGAAGGCTTTAATGATTGAAAAAAAAAATCAAACTTACGGTACACAATATAGGGTGATTCAATTGAAACAAAACCCAGTTTTGGCCCAAAATTTTCGCAAAGACACAACTAGAATGGAACAGCCTTTTTTGCTCAAACTTTCGCTTTCTTTACGTATGCATACTTGGAATTTCCGTTTAAAATGAACACCGCCTCTCACACGGCTCTAGTTTCCACTCATGAGCGTAAAAACCGTGTAGGATTCATTTTGACGGGATCTGTATATAGAAAAATGCACTCCTGATACGGTGATTTGAAAGTAAACTTTATGTTTCATTAGACGAAATCAAAATACTTAGGTTGTTTGTTTAACGAGGTTGTTTGTGATAAAGCGAAGCCGGGACATCTAAAAGTATTTTTGTGCTTAGTATTAATTATCGACACTTTGTGCTTTAAAGTATACTATTCTAAACGGTATTTCCCTGTATTATATAGAAATGAACAAACTTAATAATCGTTTTAATAAGTAATTTTTTTTCTGGCTTTTGTTTTCGTGGCATAATAATCACACACCATCTAAAATTTGATTTATAGTATCTATTTTCCTAACTTGTGTTTTAGATGGAATTCGTTTTTTAATTATATATTTCGGGTATGCAGAATTACAGTTTTTTTTTCTTGTATACATAATAGAATAAAGTATTGTAATCGAAATTTTTTTCGACTTCCGGTTTTCACCGAATTTTCACGTTTTATGAGTCAGAGATCCCGAAAACGATGTTTTTAAAAATGTCTGTCTGTCCGCATGTCCGTGTGGCTGTCCGCTTTATATCATTGAAAAGTGTATGAAGTTATGCATAGAATTGAACCAAATTTCATTTGTAGGTTTTTGGCTATGGACAGCAGGTCCCATTTGAATTTGGGGATTTTAGAAGGAAGGAGTTATTAAACTAAAATAATTCAGTTTTTCCAGAAAATTATTAAATTTTTTTCATTTTTATTCGTATAAAGTAATTATATTCAATGAATTGACATTATAATAGTCAAATTATTACTTTTAAACATCGATTATAACAAGAGTGAAAACATATATATTAATTACTTTCATAGATGTAAGATATCTTAAACATATTAATAAGCTACTAAAATGTATTTTCGGAGGAATATTGGTAATCAATACAGATTACCTCGTGGCTTAACTTCGGTGAATGTTTGACAATTTATGGCATTAATTTGATGAAAGCGCGGAATTTTTTTGTTTAGTTGTGATAGAACGATTACAGAGGGACAAATTACAAATTAATTCTATTTATGGATAATACTTACTTTCGTCATTCTTCTGTTGTTGTCAAACTGGAAATTGATATCAAAGGAATAATGTTGATAAGCAAAAGCTTTCCATTCTCTTTCTACTGATTGAATTACAGCTACTATTTCTGTGATATAAATTATAATGAATCAGACAAAACTTTCTGAAAAAAGAAAAGATTCATTGAAAATATATTTGCTAATTTGAAATAGACTTCCAAAATTCCTTCAAAAAAGAATTTTGTAACTAAATTTTTGTAACTAATTTTTGTAAATTTATGCTCAATATTTCTTACATCCCTGAAAGCAATGAATAATAGTGCTTTTCATGTTGTTATAATTGCAGTTTTTTTTTGAAAAAATGACAATTATCGAGGACATTCTTTTGACAAATAATTCTTTTACTTACCTAAAATTGAGACGAATAAAATTTAAAAACTAGCTGGAACACGCCCGCTAGCATGCCCGTAATTACATCGGGGCCTTGAATTCCCTATTTCATTGATTCTTGGTTTTTCTATGAAAATATTTCGGGCGTTGATTAGCGGAATATTAGATAACATCTTCTTATCACTTTTTTTATTTAATTAAATTTCCAGTGTGTAATTCTTCAATATTATTATTTAATATTTAATGTTAGATTAATACCTTTATTTCGACACCTTTCCCACCAAAACTGGCCATTCCTTCTCCATTTTTCTTTACCTTCAAGCGATTTTCTTTTTAATTGTTTTAATTACTACATGGCCGTTTTTGACGTGACACAAGGCACTCTTCCCTGCCGATTTCATTCGTAGTTTCTTTACACCAGGCTACATCGTGAAAGAGTACTACCAAGCTTAATAGTTTAAACGTTCCTGAGGAATAAATATTTTCTAATTATTAAAAATTTTCAATTTAACCATTTTCTTTAACAAATGGAGATTCGGGGATTGTCCGGCGAAAACAGATTTCGTTTTCGATCAGTTTTGAATGCATATCACGTCCCTATTTCAATCTTTGCTGGATTTTCTATGAAAATTTTTCTGGCATTGATTAATGACATATTAAATGACATCTCCTTATCACGTTTATATTTAATTAAATTTCCAGCATGTATTTCTTCAATATTCTTATTTAATAGTATTGGATTAGTATCTTTATTTCGACACCTTTCCCATCAAAATGGGACATTCTTTTCTCATTTTCTGTACCTTCGAGCGATTTTCTTTTTAAATGTTTTAATTATCACGCGGCTGTTTTTTTTCAGCTTCCCGGATAGCCCTATTCGGGCAGTTTCTACCTCATCCATTCCCGCGCGATCGGGAAGAAGGCTTGACCGTTTGACGTCACGCACATTATTCTTCCCTGCTGATTACATTCACATTTTTTAACACCAGACTACATTGTGAGCGATTGCCTCCATGGTTTAATATTTTAGACGTTCACGATGAATGAATCTTTTGTGTTTCGAAAATCTTCAGAAATGTTAAAATTGTTTATAACGATGATGTAACAATATTTGTCTGTAAGTTGCGACAATACAAAATTAACAATCACAGTGGACTCAACAATGTTAAAAAATATACAAACGCCTGGCATGTGAAAAATTAAAGCAGGCATCCCAGAACTGCTGATGACAGCCATATGCTTCGCGCTTTTATTATATAGATATAACTTAATCCTAATTGGAATCAAGATTCGTTACTATGATAGATAGAGTATCGTTAACCGTAGATGATATATGCGATATGTAACTGAAAAGGGTTTTTCTCATCCTTCTCATAGATTTAGAGTAAATATTAAATGAAAAGTTCAATTTAAAAATGAAAGAGTAACATAATACTAATCAAATTCTGAAACAATGCGTACTTATTTTTCGACTCGGAACTCTCCTATTTTTTGCACTAAAAAAAAAAGTGTTCTAAACTAATGATATTCTATAAAAAGAAACTAGCAGTGTTATTTTTTTTCTTTACTGGGGAATTATGTTTTATAAATTTTAAATTAAAGAAAATAATGAAATCGTTTTAATACATTTTGCTTTAAAAAATAAATATTCACTATAGTAAAGAATAGTTTTATAGAACATCATATGCTTCTGTATATGATAGCTTTTAAAACTACATTGAATTCATTGTAATTGAAAATTCTCGCTTCATCACAAATCTGACAGTACGGTACATCATTTATATTATCTTGAATCTTGATAATTAAGGAAATCTAAATTACTTCAATAAATGAAGACAATAAATTAAAGAAAACTAATTACGTGGACATGACATTTAGTTAAGTATTTTCCCTTTTTTTTTTTGGTTTAGAATTTTTATTATATATATACTTACATAAAAATGGTTATATTTGAAATATTTAAAACTGCAGTTTATTTATAATGAAATTATTTGAGTTAAACTCTTTTTAATGATGTCTCGCCTACATAGAGACATTAGATTCACAGTTTAACTGGAGTTATGGAGTCATTTAGTCCCTACGTACCTTTTTATCTATACGTAATTTCATCATTAATGAGTAATATTTAGATAAAATAATAAATTATACAACTGATATAATTATTTATTTATTCAACTAGCAACACCATTCGTGTAAAACTAAAAAATCATTTTATTTGGTTTTATATATAAAATACTAGCTGGGAACGACTAGTACCATGACGCAAGTTGCACAGAAAAAACTTCCGATGTCAGCTGAGGATTAAGAGTAAGTATATATTGTGACATATGTAAAAAATAAATAAAATTTGGCTAATTGCAAAAATATCAGTACTAAAGATCTCCATTGAGACAAATTATTAAGAATTAAACCTTTATTGAAAATGAATCAAATTGGATAGCAATAATAAATAAACCGAGCATGATAAACCCCTATGATCAAAAATACCAAATGTCACACAATTGTTGTAAAACACACAATATATGTAAAATTTTACCACTGTTTTAGTGGTAAAATTTTACATATATTGTCCGATTAATGAAAAGGCAAATTTTCTCCTGACTGCGGTTAGAATATTCTTGGTAAAGATATCGATTTTCATAGTTTGGTAATTAAATTTTAGAAAATGCAATTTCTTTATATACAGGGCCAACGTTCAGCCATGTTGTGAAATACATATCCGTATTTGAACAAGTGAAGTGAAGAACCATGGAAATGGCTAGTACGGTGCTTGTGCTGCTGATCACCTGGAAAAACTGCGTACTATTGGATTTCGTGTGTCTACAATACACTTGTACGAAACATCAATGATATGTAAAGCCATCTGCCTGGGATGTTCGTAAGTGGGGGAGAGTTATGGAGCCAAGAAGACGGGAATTTCCTGTTTCTGTAAAGTTAAATCTCGTAGGACAATTTAAATACCTCAAATTTGATTGAACTGTATATCCACAAAATCCACACTTTATTTTAATAACCGTGTCATTGACTTTGCATTGGCGGCAAAATTTCGCTCTAAGGAAACAGTCGTTATTTGCAGTAAACAGTTTAAGTGTTTAGGTGGCAGCATTTTTTAGTTAAAAATAATAAGAAAAAGTGATTAGTTGACCCGCCTAAATTAAGTGCACAAAATCGGATGAAAAATTCAAACATGTGTAAAAAGAAAGGTAACATGATCATTATATAACATCTAAAAGTTTTAATACATTGTGGACAGTATACCTTGGACCGAATCGAGCTTCGAGTTTTCGTGGTTTTCTTCGAGCCGTGGATTTATCCATGCGTAAATACGGGTTAGGTTCCCTTAGAAAGACCCCCACGAAGGGCACTCCCCCCGGGCCTATATCCCTAGTGTAGATAATTGGCCGTCAATAATCAACCCAACCCGAATCGAGCTTCTGTTTCAGCACAATTTAGGTATATATGTGAAATATAAGTGCACCTATTCCAACCAGTTTGAATATTTTATTAAAAATTGGTTGGTAAAAGGTATACAATTATCGATGATAATGTTTTTTGTGTGTTATTTAATAAAACAACCCATTATGGAGATGGTCATATATAAGCCACAATATCACTTTCAGAAATACTACGATATTCATTAGCAGTTTCAAAATCACTTACTAAATCTGAAAACACATCTTCAAAAATTATCAGAGGGATGCTCCATTTTTTATAAATTGTTCAAAACAGAGTTGAGAGTATCATTACGTTACATTGTTTGTGTAACGTAGGATAATGAAAACAAAAGCAATACATTACACGCTAAAGTAATGAAGAAATTTGTAAACAATTGTAAGCATATTGTGTTAAAAATATTGCTTCAATATTACATCAAGCAAGTCCAGACAATAATATTAAATTTGAATTATGGATTTAGTACCGTTTAATCAACTTATTTTACTTTTTTGCGAGGTATACTAAACAAAAAAAAATGGAGTAGCTATCCCTCGCTTTTGTTAAAAATTTTAATTTATTGATTTTTTTTTTCTATTAAAAAGTTTTTTTCTTCAAAATATAATTGTTTGCTGTATTATTATAAAATTTAAAAATGAAAAAGTGTAAGCTGCATGCGACGATTTATAAAAGTAAAAACTTTTCTCGTGAAACTCATATACCTTGAAAGTATGACAAAGAAGTTCTATGGAAATATAAAAATTAGGAATATTCACAGGGGATATGAAAAATGTCAAATGGAAAATCAGAATACGTAAGATTTTCATTTACATCTAACGTACAGAAAAATAAAGGGAATTTGTGTAAAATTCATAACTTTTGGAAGAGAGTTCTGTTCTTTGATTTCCTGTTTTTTCCAATAATTTATTTTGAAAACTGCTTCCTATCTGCAAAATGTTGGATGAAAAATATTCTCAAACGAAATTTTGTATGAATTAAAGTTTTTAGAAAAACTTTTTATAAAAGTAATGTTCGTAATAAATCTATCGTAGATAAAATTTAAATAAATTGATTTACTGTGTTACTTTTTGCTTATTCTTTTCAATTTAAATGTACCATAATCAAATTCCCTTACTTAATTTTACTTATTAAAAAATCTATAACCTTCCCAATAAAACGTATGTGCAATTTTAAGTATAAAAGGTGAAACTAATAACAATAATAATAATCTTATAGTTGGAGAATAAAATTCAGGAAAAAAATGTAAAATATATGTAGATGCAGATTTAAATTAAGCCTTTATTAAAAAAATGTAATTCTAGGTTTTTTTTTTGTTATTGACAAAAAATTGCACTTAATTGCATCAGTGCATATTTATGCATGAGAGGAAATTGGTATAAGCAATAAGCAAGTTAGCAGATGTCTAATCACTATGCAAAAGGTATAACACAAAATTTGTAAAGGTATAATAAATAGTATTCTGCATTCGCAAAATTTATAATTCTCGATTTGAATACAATACTTTAACTTACGAATGTTTTACATTGAAAACTATTGTGATGCATAGCGTTTAATATTTATTACGAAATATATCGTTTATAAAACAATCTAACTTAACCTCTCGCACTTAATCATTGTCATTTTGATGTACATTTTTCATTCGAGTAGCATATAATACCAAATTCAACTTTCTAAGTTTAAAACTTAGTAATAAATGTTGTGTGCTAGTTAACATAAACGGAAAAACCTTTCCTAATAATATTACGTTGAGTAAAATGTTTTACGCCAAGGGGAGATATCTTCGTGCAAACAGTTATCATTTGTGCGGTTGTTAGCTTTTCAGCTCACCAATTTTTGTATTCGAAAGCAGAGCACAGGAACTACATGACTGCGTAATTTGTTTGTTAAAAATGTATTATCTTGTGCTTCAAAAAAGTGTTTCAAATGGAGCTATCACGTCCAGACGTCTATCAGACCAGAACGATTATTTACTATGAGTTCCGTAATAAACTCAGTACGACTGAATGCCACATTAAGATGTGTGAAAGTTTAGGAATCAATACTGTTTCTTATGATACAGTCAAAGTTTGGTTTCGGAAGTTTAAAGCTGGAAATTTCGACAGTGAAGATGAACCACGTTTCGGCCGTCCTATTGAAGTTGATTGTGAGCAGTTAAAGCAAATCATTGATTAATTCAGAAATGTTTCAACACGAACTATTGCGTTAGAGCTTAACGTTTGTCAAAAAAATGATAGTTAACGCTCTAAAACCCATAAACGTAACGTTTAAGTTCAATTGCTGGGTGCCTCACGAATTGACTGCTGAAGACAAACGCAGGAGAAAAAAACTGTTGTTTGGCTCTGCTCAGAGACCAAAGGAAAGAGAACATTCTGGACAGAATTGTGACCTGTGAGGAAAAATAGGTGCACTACAACAATGCAAGCCATAAAGGAGGGTGGTAAGCACCTGGGGAATCAGCTGACTGGGATGCAAGACGTTCCTTAACTAACAAGAAGGTGCTCCTCTGCATCTGGTGAGATTGTCGTGGAATTCTGTACAAAGAGTACCTGAGAAGCGGACAGACTATCAACAGTGCAATATACAGCAACATGCTAATCAGAGTTCGCGCTGCCATTCGAAGAAATGAGTTCAGAAAAACGAAGAAATGATTTCAGAAGGGAGGTGTTTATCTTTCATCAAGGTAACGCCCAGTCACACGTTAGTACGATGACCGACTGGATGCTCTACAAGTTGGAGTGGGATTTGATGCAACATCCGCCATACAGCCTCGACATGGCCCCTTCAGATTTCTATCTCTTTTCACATCTGCAGCTGCATCTTGGTGGCACAATCTTCCATTCAAATGAGGAGGTCATAAATGAGGTCGATCTCTTTCTGGACTCGCACACGCCACAATTTTTCGCAGAAGGTATTGAAAAGTTACCAAAACGTTGGCAAACGATTGTAGATTCAAACGGAGATTACTATCCTCGTTAGGTTTGATGATTTTGTATGTATTTATCTTTTTACAATAAAAAACAATTTGGCGGAAAACTTTTTACTCAACGTGACACATTGAATTTGTACATCATTCCGACAGTCATTACTAGCGCATATTAAAAGTGATGCATTCCTTATCCAAACACATTATGAAATCACGGGAATTTTTATCTTCAAGTGCTGTATGCAGTATTGTCATATTGGAAAATCTTTTTATTTAATACTATCAAATCCCGCGGCTTTGCTCCCGAAATTTTTGAAAATGCCAAGTGGTGTTTGCGTGCCTATATTTGGGCCATTCTATGTCAAGTGGCCTAAATTTTCGCAGGGTTCCTTCTCGACCCCCTTCAATTTTTATATAATTGTTACAGGATATACGTGTACTACTAAAATGGACATCTGCAAGCTGTAGTGGCACCGACATTAAATATAGCCGATGTTGGAGTAGGGATTGTCCTTATCAATTTGCCACCATTATGTTTGAAACGGTTCGGTAGTTCCAGAGATACCGCCAAATGTCAAGTTTCTAGTCCCTGCAGTATCATAAAAATCGCAATTTTAGAACGTTTTGCACTGTTTTGGGGATAATGTCACGTACATAAAATATAGTCTATGTTGGAGCAGGTAGCATTACCATCAATTTGCCACCATTAATTTTGAAATCCATTTGGTAGTTCTTGAAATTACCTTCTACAAACAAACAAAAACTGTTACTTTTTTATAATATTAGTATAGTTATTTTTCGTTTTCTCTTAGCAGTGATCTGTGGTTTATTTAATAACGATATATATAAATAAAATTAATATTATAAAATGGTGCTACGTATTTTGAATAAAAAATTCCCAAACTTTGAAAACAAACTACCCAAATGGAGGCATTTGACCTGTCGTAGATATTGAAAACTTTAAAATGCGCTGAAAGTTGTTTGTATTTTACGCCAATATAAATCATATGCTTTTTAATCATTGGTTCACAACATTTTATTGACCACGTCACACTGAAGCATCTGTAGAATCAGGATGTCTCTTCCCCCACTCTGTAACATACAACTGTTATATGTAACTCTTCATGCTCCGGCGGTATTTAAAAGTACCAGTAGAATAGGATTGTTACAAAAAATTTCTCTTCTTAGTACTCTTCTTGTGTACAGATGTACAGCGAGCCGTAAGTTCTCTAAATCCTTTGATCCCCTAGTATTAATAATAATCAAAATATTATATTTTCTGTTTTCACATTTTAAATTATAATTATTAAGTGAAATCCATCTACGTGCAACAACTTCAAAACACTTGAAGTCGTTCACTCTGTTTGTCCGTATCGTCATACGGGTAGGGCGGCTACCTGAACAGAATTTCTGACTTCGGCCTTCAGAGCCTTAAACAGAGCCTTTACATTAACAAGTCATTTTACACTAATAAATTTATCACACAGGCGAATTTTTTGTCACAAATATGCTTTTAAAATATTCTATAAACGCTATGAGGCTATTCACCATCACCTTTAAGCCAGTTCCTATCCAATTTACACCAGTGTTAAAGAAAAATTTGTCCATGATCTGGATTTTTATCTTTACAAAATGTCTTGAAGAGACTCTCACATTTTGCATTAAAATGATTAGCATCGGTACATTTTATAGTTGATTTTTAATATTTTATTAAAAAATATTGGAAACTAAATTTTCTGTATATGTATCACAATACACAAGAAGCATTTTAAGATTCGCATTTTTATCAAATTTTAGTAGCCATTTTTATTTCCCACCATAGCAAACACCTCTGTTAGAAGACTTTATTTTCGACTTCATCGTCAGTTGATCGCCGAATATTATCTATTTATAAAATTTAAAATGTATATTTTATTATGTATTTTTTTTTACTTTGTAGGAGGCTAGTACATGATATTGACTATTTAAACTTTAGCTTTTCTGATGCTCATTTGCGATTTAATGATTTTAAAATGTCAATATTACCTGGTTTAGATATTTCAAATATCTTTTAGGTTCCGTATGTTCAAGACAATTTTTGATAACCTTCAATTTGTTACACGTGTAAAAAATATTCTTCATGTTATATATAGTAGATCCACTAAAAATACAAATTTCATTCAAACGTTGTCAAGAGTAAAAGAGTTGTGAAAAATTATAAAATACAAGTGTAATCAAAAAGTTGTAAAAACTTTTAAAAATAAAAAAAGAACGAAAAACCATGCACCACGCTATAGATTATGAAACACTTTCCAACACTATCGGAATACTGTTAGTAAATGTCATTTTTGTTCATACAATGTTAAGAGATATCAAAATAAACATTAAAAAGTAACCACAACACAGTAAAAATTCATTTTCAGGAATTGCTCTCCATAGCCGGTAATGTGTGCGAATTCTATATTGTGCAACCTTGTATATTAAATACACACCTCATAATACTCTAAAAATAAACATTTTAAATGCATATCACAATTTAACACTTAAATCCAGCAATTATGGCTCATAGTCAGTTCTGTAACCGATATATTTTGAGTGTCTCTGTAAATACACGAAATATTCTACATACTCAATAAATCTACAGAAAACATGCTTTAGTGCACCTCAGTAATGTATATCAATTTCATTAAAATATACTGTAAACGATTTTCCCCCCCCTCATATATATATTAATGCAATGGAATACTTTTGTGCGTTCCTGTAAACGAACTGTAAATGCTACTTACTCTATACTCTATATAAATCATGTTGCCAGTCACCTGAGTGACTCATATAAATTTTTGTATGTTTGAAACAGTGTAACAACATTAAAATGTACTGCAAACGATTTTTCCCCACTGACCATAATGTAACAGAATACTTTTGAGTGTTCCTGTAAATAAATTATAATGGCTACTTACTCTATACTCTATACAAACATGTGGTCGTACACCTCAATGACGCATATCAATTTTGTTGTGATTGATATGGCACAACATTAATAAATGCACTGTAAACGATTTTTCCCCATTCACCGTAACGTATCGGAATAATTTTGATTGCCCCTGTAATATAACCATGAACGCTACACGCATAATTTCCGTCTCCACCGCCTATCGACGATTGGGACTTTAACGCTTTCTGATTATTTGTGAAATCAAATGCTTTTTAAGTCATTTCCGGTATTTTGGAGGATTATGAAGATTTAAGAAGATATGATATAAGAAATTAATATATATTATTAGATTATATAGAAATATTAGATTATATAGAGATTAGATTATATAGAAATATAATTAGGTTACATTACTATAATATTTATTATATTACAGTTATAAATTAATTAGATTATATAGAAATTAATAGATATTATATAAGAAACCAAGTTCAACCAGAAATGACTTAAGAAGCGTTCGGTTTAACAACTAATCAGAAAGCATGATACTCGCAATCGTCGATCGGCGGTGGAGAGGGAAATTATGCACGCTACACACTTCATTTTCAATACCGAACATGCTATATTCAACCTCAATAACATATATAAATTACATGCCTATTCGACTGTATTTACGTGTGTTAGAGCGCGAACAGACAGACAGGCAGGCAGACGACGACGACTACCAGACAAACCGAATTCATAAACACTTTTCAACTATTTTGGAATTTGAAAATTCATTAAAATACATTTTTACCTTTTAGTTTTTTAATGTTGCATGTGTCACATCTATTTTCAATCTGCAACACTAATTTTTGCAAAAAAAAAAAAAAAAAAAAAAAAAAAAAAAGCCAAGAATGTTTAGTATCTAAATAGGAATTTCCTTCTCCTGGTACGCATGCTCCACGTTGGTAACCACTGTCTTAAATCAATATTAATTATTATATATAGTTATATTTATTTTTCATCTCTTTTGTTATTTAGGAATGAAAGAAATGACAAGTATTCCTCTAAATTTAATATTATTTATTTTAGACAGATAAAATATTTGAAGTTGGAATTATTTCCGTATCAAAATTTAAATTTTTGTCTTATTTATTATCCACAAAATTAAATTGAATTTTAAATTATTCATAAAATTTTCAAAGAAACATATATTTATTATATTCTTATAAAGTTGAAAAATGTATTGTGTGCACTACATGCATTATAAGAATATAAGTTGTTCTCATGAAACTAATATATTTTGAAATATGGCAATGAAATTTTAAGGAGTAAAAAAAAACTATGAATCTTTACAAGTTGATGAAAATGTCACGGTGAAAATCTGAATCTGTGGATTTTCTTTCACATGAAAGAAAGAGTAAAATGAAAAGACTTAAGAAAAATTCATAACTTTTGGTTAAGTATTCTTTATAGATTCAATATATATTTTTTTAATATTTTATTTTGAACTACAAAAGGTGTTGTAAGAAACACATTCTCTATTTTGGGTTTTGCATATGAAGCTAAATATTTTCATAGAAATTTATAAAATTAATGTGGCTCATAATAAAATAGCCCTTAAAATTTCGGTAAAATATAAAATTGTGATGATTTTTCTTTTTTTTCTTTTTTTTCTGAAACAAATATCACAAAACCGTTTAATCATCTAATATTTAATTAAAATAAAGAAAACTGGAGACATTTTCACAATAATCCTTTTGTGTAATCTAGTACATTTTAAAGATTTAAAGGGTGCATACGAAAAAAATCTAGTAAACGAAAAGAAAAAAAAATACAGACTATGATAATTCATGAGCATTCGCAGAAGCAGATTTAAAAATAAGCCTTTAGTGAAAAGAAGAAAATGTGGACATATATTTAACAATTGAAAACTGATTGTGCAGATATGATAAATAGTTTGCGTGCGTTTAGAGTTTGTGTAAACTTTAGACAAATACTTAGACATATAAACAATCATCATTCTAAATTGTTAACTAGTAGCAAAACAACATTCGTGTAATACTAGTAACATTTAAGTGGTAACATCTTGGACAATATTGACTTTATTATGGCCACTATTGAAAAAATTGGCATGGAATGGTGCACCAACATATATTTTATAACAATTCCATTAGTATTGAAGATAAGTACTTCCCCATTTCCTTGTATAATGTTTTTAAAAACCCAATATTCCTGCATTATTGGGATTTCATAACAAAAATCAAGACAGCATATAAATACAGTATTTAACGGGCATTGGTACGCCTTTGGAATTATTTCCAATATATAGAAAATTGTACAGTCAATTAAAAATAAACAAGAACGAAAAATCATGCTTCAAGCATAGATTATGCAACACTTTCCAACGCTTCCAAAATAAATTTACAAATCATACCGTTTAATAAGCTAAAAGATAACATCTAAGTAATCCGAATACTTTTCATCAGCCCTGTATAGGATCTATAGATTTGTATATATACTACATAGGATGCTAAATTTTAGTTCAGTTAGGAAACGCGTAGCACAGTTTAAAATTCTCCGTCTGAAGTTTCTGTCAATAAACAGAAATGTGTTTGCGAACTTTTGCCCTGTATAGGATCTACAGAATTTATACACACCACGTAATAGAGAAAAATCGAGTTAAAATTAAAATCGCGTTCAGTAACTTAAAACGCACTTCCAGGAATTATTGTTAACAGACAGTAGAGAATTCTTTTGTGTGTCCCTGTAAATGAACGATGACTGCTATACACACACTATTCTGTAGTAAGCCTCTTGTAATGCACCTTATATAAATTTCAATGCGTTTAAAATAGGGAAACATTATTTAAATAAACCGCAGACGATTTTTCTCCATAAACGTAATGTAACGGAATACTTTTGACTGTCCCTGTAAAGTAACTATAAGTGCTATGCACACACTATTGCATATTAAGCTTCTTCTAATGCACCTTAGTGATATATATAAATTTCAATGCGTTTAAAATAGTGAAACATTATTTAAATAAACCTCAAATGATTTTTCCCCATAGACCGCAATGTAATGGAATTCTTTTGAGTGTCCCTGTAAAAAAAGTATAAGCGCTACACACTTCCGTTGAAATAGGGAACATGCTATAGATAACGACTATAACATATAAAAATTGCAGAGCAATCCGAGTATATTTGCGGGAGTTAGAGCACGGACAGACGGCCAGACGGCAGACGGCAGACGGCCAGACAAACCGAAGTCATAAACACTTTTCAACTAGGTTGGAAAGTGTTAAAAAGAATGTCCCGTATAAATACGACATTATCGCAGAGGTATGCAAGAAGTACCAATCAGCAGAGAATGGTGTCAACTTTCCAAATATGGATGCAATTTTTGAAATAGAATTCGTCGAAATGTTTAAAATTGTATCAACTTTCATTTTTGGAATGATAATAACCACTTTTAACACAGTTTTACAATTTCTTCGATACAAGCAACCTGGAAAAAGTATAGTTCATATACGATTCTTTAAATATTCATAGAGTTACTAGACGTCCAATTAGTGGATGCTAATGTTAAGTGCACGTGACAAATTTTATTTGGTATCTCTTTTAATATTTTTCGAATGAAATGTTATAATCTGACATTTATTTTCATCCAACCACGTTATTGATTTGTTATTCAGGAGTAAAGGGGGAGTTAATTAAATCAAATTCGGTTTCAGTAGTTTTTGCCGGTCAATTCACTTATAGTTTTTCAGTGCCAGATACGATAGAAAAAGCAGTTATATATGTAAATTAAATATTGTATAATTTTAGACAGCAAAACTTCGAACGATTTGAAATCTAAATTATTTCAGTATTCAAAACTTTTGACTTGTTTATTATTCACAAAATTGTCTTTAATTTTAAATTCTGGACAAAATTTTCTAAAAAAAAAACATATATTTTTCTAACTCTATTATAAATTGAAAAAGATATTGTGTGAACTGCATCATAAGAGAATAAGTTATTAGCGTGAAACTAATATAGTTTGAAATATGACAATGAAATTTGACGAAATAAGAAAGACTAAGAATATTCACAAGAAAATGAAAATGACACGGGAAAAGTCTGAATATATAAGGCGGATTGATATATAAAAGTTTTAAGAAAATTCACAACTTTTGGACGACGGTTTTTTATTGATTCCACTTGAATATTCTATTTTAAACTAGAAAATGTGATTTAAGGAAAACATCCTCTATTTAGAGTTTTGCAAGAGAGCTAAGTACTTTGATAAAAATTTATAAAAGTAATAGCGCGAAAATCAAAGTAATAATTGAAAATTCGGTAAAATTTAAAAATTTATTGATTCTTGAGATTTTTATGAAAAGTATTACAAAAACATTTAATTAATCTTTAATTGTATTTAAAAAAAAAAAAAAAAAAAAAAAAAAAAAAAAAAAGATACATTTTTGAAATAAACCTTTTGTGTAATCTAGTACATTTCAAAGATTAAAGGTTGCATAAGGAAAAAATCTAATAAATGACGAGAAAAAATACAGACTATGATAAATTGTAAGCATTCGCTGATGCAGATTCAATATGATCTTTCAGTGAAAAGATGAAAATTTGAGACATATATTTGATAATGAAAAACTGATTTGAATAAATGATAAATGGTTTACTTACGTTTAGAGTCAGTGTAAACTTTAGACAAATACATGTACATATAAACAATCATCATTCAAAAATGCTACATATTAGCAAAACAACATTGATCTAATACTGGTTATATCTAAGTGGTAACATCTTGGTCAATATTGGCTATATTTAGGCCAGTCTTGGCCTGGAATGTTGCATCAACATATATTTTGTAACGATTGAATTAATATTAAAAATTACTATAGCTCATTTCATTTCAAATTGTTTTTAAAACCCAATATTTCTAAATCATTGGCATTTCATAGCAAAAATTTAATACATTATATAAAGACAGTGTTTAACCAGCATTGATACGCCATCGAAATATTTCCAATGAATAAAAACTGTACAATCAGTCAAATAGAAAAAGAAAAGGAAATCCATATTACTATGTTATTAGGACATTATTGCAGAGGTATACGAGAGGTACCATTCGACAGGGAATTGTGTCAACTCTCCGAATATGGATGCAGTTTTTGAAATAGGATTTGTTGAAAAAATTAAAATCATATCAATTTTCACTTTTGAAATGATAATAACCACTTTTAACATTGTTTTTTGTTGAGTTAGTTCGATCAAACTAAACAAGAAAAAAATATTTTATATGCTATTCGTTAAATATTTACAGAGTTACTAGATGTCAAAGTTAGTGGATGCTAATGTTAAATACACGTGAACAATTTTTTTTCCATCTTCTAAAATATAATCCCATTGAAATGTTTCACTTCTAATGAGACACAATGATTGAATCCAAATATATTACATGCATTTTTTCGATTCACAAACATAACACTCATTATGAAATTTATCAGTAGATTCGTTTAAAATATTATTCATGATTACGGCATTAAATTTTACATAAAAAAATAAATGGCATCCAACACATGGCATTTCATATTCTATGTGCTTTTACAATTCATTTCTATCACGATTTTCGATATAGATAAGTTTTATTTTTCACCGGTCTTCTGTTATCAAATGAATCACAGAAATGAAAAGTATAAATAATATATACCGGAAAAAAATTGAAAAAATTGTTTTGATATCAAATAGGTTTATTTTTTAATTTAAAATTTCTGTATAAAGTTACACGAAATGGAAGCGTGTTTTCAGTAGCATTCCGTGTGATATTTTAATTTTATTTTCCAAAACTTAAGTATAAACCTCTAAGACCTATCCTTTTATAACTGTATGAGAATTGATGATAAATGATACCATTTTGGGGGCTAATTTTATCCAAATAATTCAAATATGACATCAAATGTGGTGTGTTAGAAAATTAAAAATCAATGTTGCTACACATTGTTTTATGTAGACAACACCTATTTTAAAACATTCACTGAAATTGAAAGAAGATACAAATCCCTGTCGTAATGTACCTTTCGCATCCCTTCTACAATAATATATATATATATATATATTTACAATGTAGTATAAATTAAACATTAATTATTTAATAACAAGTCTAATATAAATTTAAGTAGTAGTAAAAATAAAACATTAATTATTTAATAAATGTCTATAATATCAGTGGATTAACACAGCTGGCAGCAAAAACAATTTGAATTAAAATAATATCTCTTTTACATAATATATTCTTGTTAAGAATATCTGAAATGCTGTGCAAGTTGAATTAATTCTGTGTAGATTTATTCATATAGTAGTAATATATTTTATTTGAATTTAAAGTAAAACTACAAGTTAGTATTGTTTTTTAAAGTTTATTTATATAAATAAATCTAATGAAGTGAGTATGTAACTAATAAAGTGGATATTTAACTAAATATTAATTATGAATTATTATAATACCAATAGATGGCGACACTTTACCTTTCAGGTAGTTGTAGATAATATTGTTAATATTATATTTAATTTAACTATAGAGGGAGCTATTGATTGTATATTAATTTTACTTTCAGGAATTAAAATTGGATGGAGTAATATATATTCACGGATATAAATTTGTTATAAGTGTATTAAAACCAGAAT
Organism: Maratus michaelseni; assembly: GCA_963931845.1. Taxonomy (NCBI): domain Eukaryota; kingdom Metazoa; phylum Arthropoda; class Arachnida; order Araneae; family Salticidae; genus Maratus; species Maratus michaelseni. The sequence continues at coordinate 246,488,326 of OZ007589.1, forward strand.
TATTTTGAGTGTTTTTGAATCATTTTGTGATTGGGTGTCATCGATGGGGTTGAGTTTTAAAAAAAGTGTGCTCTCAACTTGTCTTACAAATCATTTCTCTCAACTCGACTTAGTAAACATGTATGATGCATTGCCATGTGGATGTGAATATTATGCAGAAGTTGTGACATTTTAAGGATTCTGTATAATTATTGTGAGTAAATATTTAATCTACACTTTACGCGTTCATATTTCCAATTTTATTATTTCAAAACTGTTATCTCGTGGTAATTTAGTGAGGTGTTAATTACAGTTTTTTGGATAATCGATGTGAGTGAAATATATTGTATTTTCTTAATGGTTTTTTATTTCCTATTTAAATATTTCCAAATTTTAATATTTCCAATTGTTGTCTGGTAATAATTCAGTGTACCTGGATGATTCTACTGATCTTAGCATTATGCCAGTAGAATTATGAAACACTGAATTATTATTTAAAACACATGTGGGTGCATCCAGGCTGATGAGTACATGTGCATGTGTTTTTCCATATCCAATTCATATTTAATTCTCATGTGGTCCAATTTTCCATTGTATATGGTTCATATTTAATTTATTAATCCATTTGTATTTACTTAATTGCAACTCCAATTTATAATTTTTTTTTCCCTTTCTCTATATTTCTTTTTTCAATATTCTTTTGGTATGAGTAAAATTTGGCCAATTACCATTGAAGCATCAGCTATGGTAATATTATGTTTGCACATGTTAATTATTAGCTATGTGGTATTCTGTATACACAATATCATTAATTATCTCTTTGGAGATTTAAGTAGAATAGAACTTGATATGTTTTTTGAAATTCATAGATATTATAATTATATATATATATATATATATATATATATATATATATATATATTTGTTTTCTGTGTGCAATTGTACCATAAAATAGCCAATAATATATATATTGTTTTACGATTTGAGAAATAATTACAAAAAATATTAAAAAATATTATAAACTGCAATATCAAAATTTATCACTTTCTCAAATTTTAATACGATATTCTATTTTTTTTCTTGTATTTTAAAAAGATTAGTACAATGAAAGAAATTGAACATACTATCCAAACTAAATTGTTTGTAAAACAGTATAATTTAAAGGGTACTAATTAGCAGAATATAATATAATAAATTTACTTAACAGAATTTAAAGTTATAATTATTTTGTTGAAGTAAACAAATGTTTGCTGATCTCACATTCAATTCGTACAAACAATCACTCTTAACACATGACAAGCATTATGCATTTCATGGTCAAATAAATTATTAACATTAGGAATGTAATCACTGAAACGGAATGTATTTAATGTAGAATATGTGCTTCATGTAAAGAACATACTACAATGCATTGCACTTTCTGGATCGTTTTTAAATATAAGAATAACTTTATGAAGCTAAAAGTAATCTATTTTCAATCTTTTTAAACTAAATAAAAACTAGTCGTTGGGGTCCACCGTAATACTTACCCATCATGTATATGCATAATATAAAATATTAAAATAAAACATGTGTAAACTACTTATAAAATGCATTGCAAATCGAATAAAATTGTGGCTTGATGACGTTATAAACTTTAAATGCTCCATTACTGAATTGCGTAAAAAAACATCCTTATAACTCCAAAAATGATGATCATATTAACTAACGGTTTATTGCGTCTGATTAAGAGTCTTATTTCCAATTAAAAAATATATTTGAATTAAAATTTGGATGAAATACAGGGTCATGAAAAATCGAAGAGTCTGGAAAATAGGATTACAAATATCTCAGCAACTAATTATCCGATCGACTTCATGCTTTATGCAAAAGTTATTTTTTTTATTGTATTTTATATTCAATCCTTAAGACAAACAATTTCGAAAAATTTTATATACCATTACTTTTAAATGCTAAAGGTGTAAAATTAACAACATAATATAAATTAAAATAAATTTTATTAGTTGTTTTATATGTTTCGACTCTTTCCGAGTCATTTTCAAAAATAAAATGAGAATATTCTAAAGCTGCACGGGCTTTGAAGTTATTATTTTCATGTACTTTTTTAAAAATTACTCACGTTATTTATTATTTTTTACTTGGTTGTTTATTTCCATATCTTTGACCATGGATGAAAAAAATAACAGATAACGTGCGTAATTTTTAAAAAAGTACATGAAAATAATAACTTCAAAGCCCGTGAAGCTTTAGAATATTCTCATTTTGTTTTTGAAAATGACTCGGAAAGAGTCGAAACATGTAAAACATCTAATAAAAGTTATTTTAATTTATATTATGTTGTTAATTTTACACTTTTAGCATTTAAAAGTAATATATTATTACAAGGTATTATAAATTAATATTTTGTTATTTTATATACCTTTTATCAGAACGAATAATTCGAGAGTCCGAAAAAGTAGTTCCGGATAATCGAGGTTACTGAAATTCAATTAGCTTATTTCCATTATTACATACTAAGTACATACCAAATTGCAAGTCTCTATCACAATTTGTTCGGAATATAGAGCGTTTACAGACACACAGACACACAGACGGACGGCAATTTTTTTTCTTCTAAAAATATGTTTTTCGGAATCTCCAGTGTCTGAAACTTGTAAATACGTCAATTTTTTTTTGATTTTTAAAACGATTACAAGACTTACCCTATGCTACGTATGATGAGTAATTAATAGATGTATTAAAAAAATAAACTCTGAAATAATTAAATATAAATGATATTACAGATTCAGTATGTTTATTCCAAATGAGTCCAAATGAGTATTCCAAATGAGTCCAAATGAGCCACCATTTGAGTCCAAATGAGTGCCAAATGAGCTACATTGAGTTTTATATTCTTCTTGTTTTTGTTATTGTTTCACTTATATACTGTATCAATTAAGAGAAGACTTATTTGTGAGTGAGACTAAGAAAGAGAGAGACACTTTTCTAATTTATTTTAATATGAAGAGTTATATCAAAATTCTTTAAAAATCCAATGCATAAAAAATGTAAACCGTCAATATTGATTTATTTTTAATACATATACTTAGAATATTCATTATTTTAATATAATAATGTTGCAAAGAATTTTTCTTTTGGTATATATTTTTTTTTCTTTTTAAAAGTATTTGTCTTTTTTGAAAAGGATAGTTTTGTACTTGTAATGTAGTTTAGCATCCGATATATGGAGAGATTAAAATGTATCCAGAGTTCTTTTTGTGAGAAATATCATTACAAACACTCCTAAGAAGTGGAAACCTTTTACCATACTGCTTTCTATGGTTTAAATGGTTCGGTGCACTATTTATACACATAGTTAAAGAAACTCAAATATTTTCTTCACAACATTCTTCTTACAAAATGTAAACAGTTACCGATAATACAACTTTTCATATTTATAACGTTACTTTAAAAATGCATAAATTACATATGTTACTTGAATTTTAATAGCAGTTTAATTTTCATACATATATAATAATTTGAATAATTTATATCCAAGCGCTGTTTAAAAATATCTAAAGATTTTGTCTAGAAAATATATATATATATATATTTAATATAATAAGAGCTTTAAATGAAGCTGCATTATTCATACTTAAATAAAATTTTCTTTCACTTTTATATTGCTAAAAGAAGGAAGTTTTTGGAACTTAATCTATTTTTTTAAACTTGACGTTTTTTATGATATCTTTCCTTTGTGGAATGAAACATTTTTTGCAGTACTTTTAAATGAAAGTCTTTTTTTTTCTTTTTTTTTACATGAAGTAACAGTTTAAAAAAAACTGAAAAACATTTCATTTAAAGCTTAACAAATATTTAATAGCTTTTGAACTTTTCTTTAAGGAACGAAGTAACATTAGAATCTTTTATATTTCCTTTCCAAAGTTTTACACTATAGCAGAATATTTAAACATGATATTACTAATACACATTTTCTAATGAAATGCAATTTAATTTTAATTCTTCAGCATTAGACATTAGGGAGTCATAGTCCTTGCCATAGAAATATTTCATGCTGCATTTTTATATAAAGTAGAAATCTTCAATTTCGAATAAATTATCATTTAAAGTTATTATATTATTAAAAAGATTTTATAAAAGCTTTTATAAACCTGTCAAGCTTTGTAGATTTAATAATTTTTTAATTACAAAACAGTATATTTTTAACGTAGTTTATAATTTTTATTCGAAATTTTACACTAAAGCAGTGAGTATAAAAATTATCTCAATATTGAAAAGAGTTGAAATAAATACAGCTTAATGTAGTTTTTCGGAATTATCTATACGTGTTTGTAATGTTCTATTATTCTTTAAAAGTGTCTCTCTGTGCATTTGTTTTGCGCGATAATTTGTTTTTCGTATAAATGAACACTGTAAAAGACATTTGTGAATTTATTTTAATAATGCCACAGCGCAAGTCCGAGAATCGATCCGGATTTGGGAAGGTTCGGTGAAACTTTTGTGTTTTCGAGGTAAAATAAGTATCAAGTTTGCTTGGGAACTAAGCACTGGGGCTCCTCTTTGACCACATGACCGACCATTTATTTATGTTAAAAAAATACACGATTTTATGAAATAGAACAGATATGTCCCAAGAAAAAAGTAAACATGAATGAACTCAGATTCTGCAGCTTCGATTATGTACCAAAATTATATGAAATACTACATGCCTTAAAGAAATCCGATATCAGCTTAATAACTAAACCACCGGCAAAGTTAAAAAAACATTTAATTCGCAGGAAATTCGACCAATACACAACAATGAAATCGCAGGACTGAATTCTATCCCGTTTAGTACATAAATGCAAAAATATTTAACCTACATAGACTTGACTACTCGAAAGTTTAAAGAAAGATTGGGAGAATACATTACAGACTTCAAATTCAACCGACAGTCTACAGCATTATCAAGATTATATCAACGGCAGATTATAAAAAAAAATTTCGAAAACTCAAAAATTATATTAACCTACAATGAACTATTATACTTCAAAAATCAGTGAATCATTAGAAATTTTGAAAAAGGGGAACAGAGAATGTAATGATGTTTTATCTTATAACATATCTGATAAATGGCTAAATATTTTTAAATATCAAGAACTGAAGTATCTGAACGTACGAATTTAATATACACCCCCATCAATTAATAGACTCGTCCTTGTTCCAAACTGATGCAAAATAGCACAGCGTAAGCGACAATTTACCTTAAGGTATCCCCTTGAAAATGATCTCTTCCGTGATTTAAATAATAATATTGGAATATGTATGTAACATATTTTTTCATATATTTTTAAATCCTACTTATATGCAATGGAATGGTTTTAAAATAAATTTTTGGAACCATTTTAGTAAATTAATAATTACTTTATCTACATTAAACTACTATATAATCACATCAGACCTGTTTTTTTTTCCATTTGTAGCAAATTACTTTAGTAAAATATCTAGTTAAAAAGTTAAGTTAATAAAAGTTATATTTAATAAAATCTAGACGTAATATTCTGATAATATTTTAAGAATAAAAACAATAATAGTAAAATAATGCAAAAAAATAAAAAATAAAAAATAAAAATAAATAAAAAATAAAATAAATAAATAAATAATTTTAGACCAAAAAAACAATTTTTTTAGAAACTGTATCCCATTGTATAATTATTCGGTGATAAAAAGAGAAATTCTTATAATTTTGATTAAAAAAAATTCCAAAATATTAAACTTTGAAAACCATAATAATAAATAATATTTATCAAAGTAATAACAATCTTTCAAATAAAAAAACTTCTAACCAATCATGGACTTGAACTTTTAATTAGAAAAATTTGGTCACTTTCTTGAATTTTAAGCCTTTTAATTGGCTTAATCATTTAAAATTCCCATAGTTTCTAAGAAGTGGTCTCTGTGTATGAGGAATTGTCTCATATTGATGGATCTTCATTGAATTTTACGGGAACTAGACATCAGGGTAGATATATATATATATTTTAGACATGTAATCCATATCCTATAGACTTTAGATGCAACATTTGTTTAATACTTGGGTGACCAAAATTTTCATGAGCAAAATCTAATAGTTTTTTCCCTTAGAGATGTGGGTACTTCTATTGTTTGAAATACTTTTTTTTTTTACTAAAATAATTCCCTTTACAGTTTTAAATCTTTGCTATACACATTATCTTTTGCTGCATCTCTACCATTCACTACCATTTAAAAGTAATCTAACAGGTATAATAAAATGAGATATAGGATTTCTAGAAAACTTGTCTGTTTCGACATTTATGGAACCTGTATCAAATTTAGTCTCATAATCAAAAATGCTTAGTTTCAATGACCATCTAAATAATCTTCTCCTAAGTTTTTACTATTCTTTAACCAGAGTACAGATCAGTGTGAACAGTAAATTGTAAGCAATATATAAATTATGATAAAACTTGTTTAAAGTACCTACAACAGCAAGACATTCTAGCTCAGTAATTATATATATATATATATATATATATATATATATATTTAACTTCTCAAAGGTCGGAAATAATAGGCAATAGGATGTAAAATGTTGTTTTCATCTGGTTTCCAAAAAATTGAAACACGCATAAATGTTTTAACCGTTGGAGATAGGTAGGCAATGTATATTGAAAACATATTCGCAATAATCTAGGAATTACGAATATGTTGATAAAATAGCCTCTGCCATTAATTTTCAAAATATTACACTTTTTAAACTTCTATATGGTCTCTTGATCTTACAAATTATATATAAAAATATTTTATCCATGGTCTGACAATTGAAAAAGTAATGATTGCTTTCTGGTATGACCAACACGGAGTCAGTTGTGATGCTCTAAATTTATGAAATTTCGGATCTTGCTGGCACTAGAAACAAAATTATAAAAAACGCCTTTAGTGTCGAAAGGCTCTGAAAATTTATAACAGTAAAAGTACTAAATTCAGTGTGTCGTGACAGCTAAAGAATATATTTTTTTACTGTTGTACCTGTCGAAGAATATTTTTTTTCTTAAATACAATTTATAAGACAGAGGGACCTTATAAAAAATTTAAAAGTGTAACTTTTTAAAATTAACGTTAGGACTTTTTCATCAACATAATTTTAATAACCACCTTATTTCTAAAACTTTTTCAATTCACAATAGATATTTATCTCCAACTGGTAAAATATTAAAGAACATTTTAATATTTTTGAGACACACTGTATAAGGTGATAGATAACGATTTTAAATTTAGAATTCTAAACGCAAACTTTATTTAACATTTTAAGCAATTATTTTATTCGAAACGCACTTTGCTACAATATCATAGAGCAATAAAAATTAAATGTGGAAACTGCACAATTTTTTTTATGAAAATACAAACAATGTTTTAAAAATTAGACTATCTTTGAAATAAGACGGAAAAATACCATGGCAAGATAAAAACAGGAATGTTCAGAAAAGGATGACAAATTGGGTGATAAAATAAGTGTTTTTATTTTCTGGAATAGCAAACTAAAAGAAAAAATAACTAAAGCGCATCATGTCAAAGAGAATCTAAAAACAGATTTTGTTTCGTTTATAAATTACGTTAAATATTAGTGTAAAATAATTAATATTAATAACTGAACTAAATAATCAAATGTAAAAACTACGAAATTAAAATAAAAGTTCTAATAAATTAATGTAAAAAGGAGACATTTATTAAAAAAAGTTTTTTTTTAATAATATTTTTCAAATTCAATTCATCTACCGACCGCTTAACACAAAAAATGGCTGAGCAATAATGAAATTAAAATATCAAAAAAGATTTAAATGGAAATTTTAAAATATGGAATATTGATTTACTTTAAATATTTTTATTGTGAAGCAACAATATATTTAATAGCTATATATTTTCTACTTTGTGTTTTTACATTGATCTAATATTAAGTATTAACGATGTAAAAAAAATATATATAAAGCATTTGAGGCTAAATAACAGCAGTAACTACAGTGTGTCCGAAAAAGGTCTTTATCATTCTAAACATTAATAAAAAAATACTAACAGGTGAAATAAAATGCAGTTTGCAGCAAAAAATCAAAAAAATCTAAGAGGTTTGTTTTTTTCAAAAATATAAAGAAATCTAAGAGTTTTTTTTTTTTTTTTTACAGTACCTTCAATGTAGCTAGCTGTACGTGAGCTCCGTTAGTAGCACAAAGAATGTCGAGCCTGTACTCGATTTTCCTCCAAGCGTTTTTTTAACATTTGCGGTGTAACAGGGAGGATTGATAATTGTATACTTTACTTTAAAACGGATATGTGACAAACAAGTGTTTGATAAACCTGTCTTTAACATAACCCCACAAAAAGTAATCCAGTGGAGTTATGTCCGTCGATCACAGAGGCCACGGTATGGGTTCTCCTGGACCAGTCCATCGTTCGGGAAACACTCTACCTCAGGCAATTGATACCACAAAAACTTTTTGACTTTTTGATTCTTTTGCAGAAAACTGCATTCAATTTCACCTGTTAGTATTTTTGTTATTAATGTTTAGAATGATAAAGACCTTTCTCCAACACGCTGTACTTTGTAAACTGCAGTTATAAACTGTTATGAAGAATTGACCAATAAATTAGCTTTGAAAATTGTTTTCTAATTAACGATTTTTAGTAGCGATTTTAATATGAAATTATCAGAGTAATATGCGATTTTTTGAGACCGTTCTTTTTATCATTATTATTATTATTATTATTATTATGCAGCAAAACTATTAAATATAATTTATATTTAATATTAGTGACAAAATATCAAACAAACATTTGCTTCTCCTCTACTTTTTAATGATTAATAAAATATAATATTATTTTATTATGACCAAAAATGTGTTTTATTTTAGCATATTAATAAATAAAATGTGTAAAATAACATAACTTTCTTAAAATATGAAAATTTTAAATCTTGTACACATCATGTACACATCATGGACACATTTATTTTATTAATAAACTAACTTTGAGTGAAAGGATTAAACATATTATTTTATCATTTGTAGAAAAAAATCTAGTCTTATTTTAGAAGTAAAGCAAATAAGAAACGTAACTCCATTCATAGTACTAATGAACCACTTTAACTAGCTTAACGAATATTTTACTGTGTGATTTTACAAACAATATAATAAAATCACTTGTTAACTTTAAATTAAAGTATAATTATTACTTAAAGTGATAGAAAAAACATAACCCAAAAGGTTTAAAAATACCTTTTAAAAATACCTTTTAATAAAGACTAGATGAAACCCGTCAAAACTTGACGGAAAAAAACTATAACAATATTAGCAAAATAAGCTTCTTTATTATTTAAGATGGGGTGCGTATGAAACAGTCTTTCAAATATTTTATTAAAAAAGTTTTTCCCCCCAGTCAAATACAGTACTATTTCCGATGCAAACTCCAACCAAACAATCTGTAAACAACTGTGTAGTGCAAATCAGTTTGACATTAGTGTCATATTCCCCTCGGCAAGAAAAAAAATTCATGGACCTATGAAGTATACAAATAGTATATTCCTACGTCGATTTCATATTCGGTAAATAAAAGAACATGGTAAATAAAGCGCACATATCCCCCCCTGTGATTATGCCACCGAATGAGCTCCTATGCACATGTGCATTGCATCTGCCCAAAAGCACCGTCGAAATTCGACGTTAAAAAAGTTTTAAAATGTTTAAATTAAAAGTTTTAAATTGTCCTCTTTAATCATTGTTCGTTTCAAATCCATATCTTCTAAAAGACATCCATAGTTTTAAACTAATCAATTTTTATATAAAGATGAAGAATTTTTTTTTTTACAGTAGTAAATCAATCTGCAGATGAGGGAGATTTTTAATGTTTTTAAATGTAATTTATTTGTTTGGTTTCTTCGGTTCCTTGACATAATCAGGATGATTGTCCCTTTTCTATCACAGTCGGGGATATTTTCCCTCTTATACAGTTGGCAAATGGATCTTTAAAAAATAAAAAAATACCATTCGTAGCATAATCTGATATCTGATGGAACATATACATCAACGAATTCAACATATCATTTTTATGTTCAACATAAACTGAAAATAGTTTTTTTTTTTTTTTTGACAGAGTTTCGTTTAGCGCCAAAATGCTCTATCTTATGGATAATCTGATCTTATGATTTATCACTGTTTTTATTATTATTATTATTATTATTATTATTATTATTATTATTATTATTATTATTCTCTTTTTATGATGGTTAGGGAAATCTATTTTCAATTGTGGCAACTTTCGCGGGGCTATTTTACATTATTGAAGCAAACTGGTGGTCATTGATAAGATAGAATTGAAAAACTTTTCATGCTTAAAAATTATTTAAAAAGTCGTTAAATTAAGCGGCAGTTTTCAAATAAATTTCAATCGAATGCTAATTTTTTTTTCCAATTGATGAATTGAAATTGTAAAATATAGTAAAATGTAGTAAAAAATAGAAATTTGTACTATTTAGAAGTGATGTAAGCGCGATGAAAGCTAAAGCGATAGCGCCGTTTGTTGTCACAACCGTTGTACATTTCTAAAAATTGCCACTGTCTTTTAGCTGGCGTTAAAAAGTAGAAAACCATTTTTTGACATCGAAAGATAAATTCACAGTGAAAGAAATAGGACTTTGTGCTAATAAAGAACTGTTAAATGAACTTATAATAAACCTACCAAAATAATTCGTATGAAATATTAGTCTTACATTGTTTATTCTAGCTAAAAATACAATCATTATTTCAAGTTTTTTTTCTACCATAACACTATTTTTAATAATTTTAAATTTCCTGAAATCCTTTACTTTTGTATTTTTTATTATAAAAGGAAATCTTCAAACCTATAAACCGAACCTTCAAACCTTTGGCCATTTTTGGGACCTCTAATATAGCTCCCTTAAAAATCAACCGATCCACTAGTTTTTTTTTTTTTTTTTTTTTTTTTTTTTTTTTAATGATAACTTTTTTGGACTTTCAGCTACTATATGAACGACAAAAAAATTTCTCGGAAAAGTCCCGGGCCCCCTGGGCACCTTAAAATGTTTGTGTCCTAAGTTATTAATAATTTGCCCCATTTTCTCAGATCTCCTTCGTTTTTGGTGCCTTCTCTCCATTAGGCTTTTCTCCCATTTCTATGTTCCAATGAAGACCCCAGCCCCTGTGGGACTCGGCATAGGGGCACTGTTGAAGTTTTTGTTCCCTAAATTTATAATAACTTGCTCCTTTAAATACGATTTTTTTTTTCGTTTTTGGCGCCTTTTCTCCATTTAGTTATTCCTACATTTCTACATTCCAGTTAGGACCCTGGGGCCCGACTCGAGGACCCTTGAACTTTTTGTGTGCTATTCATTTTTCACCCCCATAATTATGTCACCCTGTTACTAAGCAACTTTAAAGTTTAGCCTTGGATTACACTCCCCGTGTCACCACGTTTATATTTTTATTGTGCCTTTAGGGCCCTTTTTTAAGCATTTCTTTAAATTTTGTTCTAATGACTAATTTATACCATATGTTTAATTCCGACTAATTGAAGTTCTAAAGTGCTAAGTACCAGGATCTTTTAAGATGTTTTCCTCTTAGGGCCCTGCTCAAAACTATCAGTTAGACCCCTTTGTTACCTTCCCTTCAAAATCGGCCGATTCACTAGCTTTTTTTTGTCTGACAACTACTTAGGACTTCCAACTACTACTTGAACGACAAAAAAAATATCTCGGACCTCAGCTGCCACCAATTTTGAATATTAATCCCCTTCTTGGGCCCCTCTATGCAGCTTCTTTTAAAAGAGTCATAGATGCTTGAGTTCTGTTTATGGTTATTATCACGGGCAGGGAAAACACCGGGTGGGTCACCTAGTTAGAAAGTAAACCATAATTTTATTATATAATTTTTTCCACCCACTAATGCTGCTTGTTGTATTCAGTAAATGTTTCCAATTTATGATTTTTTACTTTCTTCTATAGAAGAAAGTATTGTAATAGAATTTTTTTCGACTTCCGGTTTTTGACGGATTTACACGTTTTAGGGGTCAGAGATTCCGAAAAAAAGTTTTTACAAATTGTCTGTCTGCCTGTCTGTCCGTCCGTCCGTCTGTCTGTCCTCATTGTATAGCCAATTAAAGATTACAATTTCAAAAAGTTGTAAAAATAAAATTAGAAATCCTAAAAACTTTTTCCGTTAAATGTTATGTCTTGATCCAAGGATTCTAGAGCATTTTTTAATTTGCCTCTATCTTAAAAAATGGCTGAGGTATAAGCGGTTTGAAATTTTAGGGTGGCTGACATTTTCAAACAAGACAGCAGAATTCATCCCTAAACGGGTTTAATTTATGAGTTTTAGTTAACATGATTTCGGCAAATTTTCTTTCATCTCCCCCCTCTTTTTCTCTCCTATACTGAATCCCAGGGGGCCAGGGTCTTAACTGGAACATAGAAATGGTGAAAAGCTTAATGGAGATAAAGTCCCAAAAACGAAGGAGATCGGATAAAAATGGGGCTAATTATTAACAATTTAGGGCACAAAAATTTTAAAGTGCCCAGGAGGGTCGGGACTTGACCGAGAAAATTTTGTCGTTCTTTTGTAGCTGGAAGTCCTAAAAAGCTATCAGTAAACAAAAGCTTAGTGTATCGGTCGATTTTTAAGGGAGAGGTCCCAAAAGGGGCCAACTGATAGTTTTGAGTAAGACCGTAAGAGGCAAATATCTTAAAAGATCCTAGTACGTAGCGCTTTACATCTTCAATTAGACTAAATTAAGCATATGTTATAAATTAATTGTTAGAATAAAATTTGAAAGAAATGCTAAAAAAGGGCCCTAGGGCTTCAATAGAAATATGAGGGTGGTGGCCCGTTGAGAGGAGTCCAAGACTCAACTTAAAAGTCACGCATTGAGAGACTGACACAATTAGAGAGGGTGAAAAATGCATGGCACACAAAAGGTTCAAGTGAACAACGCATCGGGCCACAGGGGGCCAGGGCCCTAACTGCAATGTGGAAATGGGGGGGGAAGCTTAATGGAGAAATGGTCACGAAAACAAGGGAGATTAGATAAAACCGGGGCAAGTTATTAACAATTTAGATGCAAAAACCTTAAAAGGGTCCCAGGGGCCCCGGGTCTTAAAATATGAAAAATCTGAGCCTCAGGTCTTCAGGGATTTCCTTGGACTATCCGCACCCAAATTTTCAGACTTCTACGTGCGGTAGATTTCGCTTGTCATTTCACACACACACACACACACAGAACTCAGAAAAAACAAAGAACTTTCTTTTATTAGTATAGATGAAATGAATGAAAAAACTTTTTAAGCCAAAATATCATATCATGAAATTGCATTCATGAAGCGATCAGTTCAATCACAATCACAAAAAGTTTTTATGTTTACATCTCTAAATACTTTTTTTACTTCCTAATTCTTTCAAATATAAGGAGGAGGAGGGGGGGGTCCTCTTTTGTGCCTTGTGTACGCATATGTAATTTTTTGCTAGCATTTGTATCCGTCATTTTTTCATGCTCTGGGTGATTTTATCCTAAATCTTCTGCCATTTTTTCGGTAATCTAAAGCAATATTTATTCGATCTCTAATTTAAATAAGCAATGAGTTGTTCTAATTCATTAAACCTTCATGTTCTCACCAGGGAAATTCACAAAAATCACATATGAAAAAAGATTCCTCCAAAATTGCCTGTAAAATGTTAGTTACAATTCTCTAAATCTAAAAAACAAATTATCATTAAGTAATTTTACTGAATTATCTTTATTTTTATCATAATAGCCTTCAAAGACGTTTTCGCTGCGACGAATTGAGCCCGCGACGAATTGTCGCCGCGATGAATTGACTTTGCGACGAATTGTCGCCGCGATGAATTGACGCTGCGACGAATTGACGCTGCGACGAATTGTACGCGATGAATTGTGCGTTTTCGCTGCGACGAATTGACGTCGCGACGAATTGAGCCCGACGAATTGAGCTCGCGACGAATTGTCGCCGCGATGAATTGACGCTGCGACGAATTGACGCAGCGACGAATTATGCGCGATGAATTGTTCCGCGATGAATTGTGCGCGACGAATTGACACAGAACCTTGAATTTTACCCCTACAAAATCAGCCTCTTGCACGAACTGAAACCAAGTGATTATGATATGCGAGTGACATTCGCTCTATCGTTTCTTGCCAGGGTAGAAATTGGTGATGCTTTCCCATGGCTCATTCTGTGGGGAGATGAGTGCCATTTTTATCTCAATGGGTCCGTAAACACACAAAATCGCAGAATTTGGGCTTCTGAGCATCCCCACACCGTGCATGAAATCCCATTAACTTCCCCAAAAGTCACTGTTTGGTGTGGTTTCACAGCCGAATTCGTAATTGGGCCATTCTTTTTTGAGACCATCACTCCGACAGGACCCGAAACGTGCACCATAAATGCAGAAAGGTACCACGAAATGCTGCAAACGTTTGTTATTCCACAACTTCAGTAAAGAAACCGTCTCCAACAGACAATCATTATGCAGGATGGTGCTCCACCACACATTGGTAATAAGGTAAAGCAGCTGTTGCGCCAAACCTTCACTGATGATAGAGTCATAAGTCGGAGTTTTCCAGTTGCATGGCCGCCTCGTTCCCCTGAACTCACGCCATGCGATTTTTGGCTCTGGGGTTATTTGAAATCTCAAGTTTATGTTGGTGGAGTATCAAATTTGTCTATTCTAAAGGACAACATAACAAAGACAATGCGGAATATTCCTCGTGATATGTTACGTACGGCTGTGGAGAACGTTGTGCACAGAATGCACGGTGTTATTTCTGAGAACGGTGCTCACATTGAAGGTGGTCTAATTCCTCACAGGGGAAGTTAATGTAGTAAAATCATTAATAATTTAACTGTACGATTGTATGTGTTAGTATTTTTCTTTTCTCACATTTTATACATTGCAAAGCGCCGCAAAATGCCCTAGCGGTGATTTTTGGAACTAATATTTTTTCACGGATTCCATTTTCCCATGTCTTGATTAGTCTAAATACCAAGTTTGGTGCCATTTCGGCTATTAGATCGCGCTACAGGGCGCTCCAAACACTGTCACTTTAAAAAAGATCACCCTGTATATACAAATATTATTAATTATATCTATCATTTCATATACAATTTTCGTGTTCATATAAATATTAAAAACAATATACATAGGCATCAAAATAATAATACAATCAAACAAAGCGAAAATAAATTATTTATTTTCTTAAAAAAAGAATTCCAGCTTTGTTGTCTTTAAATTATCTGAATTTCTCAGATTTTTTCAGCTAATATTTTTTCGGTCTAACATTTATTGCTTTTATAGATTAACACGTCTATAAATAAGAGCAGCAATACACAAAATAAAGTAGCAGATTACTTTCTCTTGAAATTTATCGTTCTCATGGGTACATAGAAACAATTCATTTCTTCTAAATATAATTTCTTTTCTAAATTTTATTAAGTCTTTACACATTATACAGCTTAGTGATTTAAAGAAAATTGTTGATTTATTCGTTAAAATTATTCTTCAGATCATGTTTTGCTATATTCTTAATATATAATTTTTATTTATCTTCTGAACAAACTAAATGAAATGTGCAACATATCTTTTAGAATCATATATTTTTAAATCGTAAAGAAAACATAAATTATACATTTATGTTTTCACACGTTATGGATGTATGCCGTGTGACCAAGGGTTCACACATAGAACACCTGTAATGTATGTAAGTAAAACTTGAATAGTTTCGGAATAATTTCATATGTTTCTTTTTTTCATATTCGTCTTAGTTTTTTTACTATAACGTTTCGAAACCCCGGAGGGAATTATGAATGACCCTGTATAATTTGTAGCTTAACAAATATACATGTTAAGGCAGCGTATAAATGTTTCTAAATCAAGTTATTTCGCGAATGTTTAAACGCTTATGTGTTTAAAAGCACGATAAAACTCGAATTATATGACCTGTAGTGAATCGGATCGGAAATTTCGGAATCGATATCAAGAAAAAAAAAACTTATTTAAAACAATGATAATAATAACATAATCTCTGAAAAAAATTAATGTCTTTAACAAGCTTTTATTAAAGATATTTCATTTCCGGTTAGAAATTGTTATTAAAATCAACAGTAGTTAAATAAGGATTTTTTCGTGAATCGTTCTTACAGAGCAGAAATTGTTAGTGATAAAGATAAAATTACAAACAAACAGGTATTTATCAAGTATTGGCGAATTCTAAACTAGTTAAATTTAACTATCCTATTATAATTAAAACATTGAAATTATTCTGAAATGATTATTAAACATCCCCAACATTTAAAAATTTAATTAAATTCAGAACGCTATTTTTTGCTATTTTTGTTAATATAAAAAAACTGGTCAAATAGTAATGCATTCTTACTCCTAACCAATTAAATTAGCTGAACCAAATTTTTAACTTAATAGTAAAGGTGTAAAATGGTTCAGTGTTAATTAATTGCCACCTACAATGAACTTTAAAGAAAATCACAGGATATTGCCGAACTGATTTCTCTTTTTATAGATGACATACTTTAAAATTTCTCATTCATTATTCATGTCAATATAAGGCAGATATGAAGACCACGTGCTTTCAAAAGAAGTTCTCTTGTATAGGACTAATTATAAATTCTGTCTAAAGTATTTAACAATTTTAAAACTAATATTTCGTTAACAAAAAAAAAAAAAAAAAAAAAAAAAAAAAATATCTGCGATGGAACAAAGATGATGAATTATGTTTCTGCATTTTTAAAACCAGAATTTAAAAAAAAAAACATGTTAAAGAAAAAAAAAAGGGGGAGAGAACACTATTTTTTCAAACAGTTAAAAAAATACATACTTGCTACTGAAACGTCTTGAAATTATTGGTTGTACTCTTTTTCGCTATTGTATGTCTTTAAGGATGTTATTTTCAAAATAGGAAAATTGCGAAAGGTGGCAGACATTGTAAAAACTTTTATTAAAAGTATCTAATATATAGGTATAAAGAGTTATTTATAAAAAGTTTATTTTTTCTTGAAAATCACTATTTTAATTTATTTTTGTAGACATAGCTTCATGCTGTTTAGACTGTGTTGTCTTTTTTACAATATTATTTCGTTATGTGTTTTATATGTATTACAATAAAAAATAATTAATGCTGACAGCAATAGTATACTTCCAGTAAAGGTAAAATTGCATTTAATAAGTCACTGATCAACAGCATAAGTGTGCATAACTACTAAAAATGTCTAATATGTTGAAAAAGTATCAACAGTTTTTACATTCAGAAAGCGCATGTTATTTCGCATTAAGTCAAATACTATCAATAGTACAACAATGCAATTTTTTAAAAAGTACTTAGAAAATAATGTCTATAGTAAAAAGTATCTGCATTGTATAACACCAGAGAACATTTTACATTATTATTATTATTTTTTTAAGTATTTGTAAATATTGTATATAAATATACAGAAATTCTGCGAAGCAATAATTTGTTCATGTGTTTGATATTATGCATAATAAGATACCTTTATCATTGATGATTAGTTCGTTCACTTTTGATATCTTTTTTGATATTCTTAACATATATTAAAAGATTTTTCGTATACATACACCTGGCTTTATGCTATCAGAGATGTTTTTTATTCTTTGTAACAAAATAAAATAAAATAAAAACAGCAAAACAGTAACAAAGGATCAAAATAGTTATCATTTAAATGGTTATGGAGAATTTTACAAAGAAATATTTAAAAAATATTTTTTGAGCACTGGCCTGCAGAGAGTTTTCGTTGCAAATTTCAAAAACTGCTCAATTTAAAGGGCTAAATAAAATGTAAAAGAGTTAAAGCACTAAATTTTCATATAAAAAAACTTCCAACATTATTAAAAAAGTAGATAAATATATATAGATGTGTTTTTTATGTTTTTGGACTTTATCAGTGCTATTCTGCACATGTAGTAAAAAATATATAAATTTCGTTTTATAACTATCTCATTATTATGTACATATGTATTTTTTAAATAGTACATTTTATCTTTGAAAAATATGTTACTGAAACATTCGACGTTTATAACATATATAAATATTGTAAAGCTATCCCTGGAAATTTAATATTGTTTTGTAATTCTGTACAGACAATATCCGAAATATATACTGGTTGTAGATTATTAATGATGTCTTTTCAGGAGATGCCGGGATTGAAACATGTACCTGAGTAACCAACGTGTGTTACAGCAAAGCACAGGATATAGTTTATCAATCACATTAAATCCTCTTATCCAAATATTTGGGTTTGATAACTATTGATGTTAGCTTCTGAAATGATAGAACATAATGATCAGTATATGGCGTGTTCAGTTATGCTCTAACAATACCAAATACAGAAGTACGTGTATTTCGACTTTTATTTTAATTGGCTTTTAACATATTTTATCTTTGCTACATATTTTTCATTTTCTTTGAAAATGCGTTATTAAAACTTTATTAAAAATGTTTGAAGTACTCGGGAAAATAAAGATCATATATTTACAACAAATAATAAGACTTCGAAATAATTTTTATCGAATATACTGAACATGTAATTTACAATGACAGTTATTTTTTTATTGGTATAAAATTTTATGCAAAGACTCAAACATGTTTTTGATATTGTTTTAAATTTTAAAGTCATATTATAGTTAGAAAAATACCAGAAGTTCGGATGAAAAAGTAAACTTTTTAAATACATCGTTTGAGTTTTAGCAGTAAATAAGGTGAAATGATGGAATAATTTTTTGAGTTAAAAATATGAGTTGTATGGAAAAATGTAGAAAATTGCCCTGTTATAATACAAGAGTATATAAAAATTCAATTTAATCTCGTATTTACCCACGATTCAGAAACCTTCCCTTTATCTTCAAAAAGATTGAAAACGAACAAATCATAAATATCAAAAAACAATAAATCTTTAATATTAATAGAAACGTTCCTTAATTTTATAAAGGCCACTTCCCTACCTTTACATTTCAGAAAATATGTTTTCTTTTAAAGTTAAAACGTAAGTGTTTTCCTAAATTTGATATTACCTTCAACCTACTCCCAAATGTTTCTGGAGAGAAGCAAAAATTTGCCAGAATCACGGGTAAAATGTTACAGTAAATTTTTGAAGCGTACATTTTGAAACTGTAAATTATTCTTCAATTTATTACAGTGTTCATTACAAAAGTGAATTAAATTATTTAAAAATTTGATTAAGTCTGCTTCATAAATAAATGAATCAAAGTACTTTTTGTTCAGATAAAATTTCCATTAATAGCTAAATTTAAATATGTAAAAAGTAGGAAATTTTTAAATATGGCTCAGTTTTACAGGTGGTTTGACTAATAATCACTACAGAATTTTGTGGATAAAGAGACTCATCATTATTCGGAATTCAAGGAAAACTTTAAGGGGTAATAGAACATATCTGAACAAGCTCAAAACACCACATAATGCATGGATTTAACTCAAGCAGTCAGACGCTACAGAACGCTTTCTGATTGTGGTGAAAAGCATGTTTCTACACAATACCTAAAAAATGTTTACTGATTTTCTTTATGTGGAATATGGTTACTAAATAGGATGCTAATATGTATGAAAATTAGAAGAGGAAATAAAGAAATTGTAATGAAAGTAGCTCAAGAGATTTTGTGTGTGTGAGGGGGGGTGCTGTATCTTTAATCGGGCGGCATTTCCTTCGGAGAAGTTGAGGGTAAATCAGAGCTCATGGGCAAAATTTTATGGTGTGATAGAACACAACTAAACAAGCTATTTTCGCCGTACAATACATGGGCCTATCTAGATGGCTCTGTCCTTAATCATACAGAGATCTAATCTTTCACATCGTCCTTTTTACCATAGACTGCAAAACAGATGGCTGATTTTAGTAATTAGCAGTTTTATATGCATTTTATACATTGTGTTACGGTTGTAAGTGCTCTGGGAATCCTAATTGCGTTGTTAAAAGGGTTCTCTCCGCAATCAGAAAGCGCCCTGTAGCGCTTCACTTTTAAAGTTACGAGCATACATTGAATGGTGTTTTGAGGTAAACGTGTTTTATCAACATTAAAGTTTTCCCGAGGAGTGATCACCATGTATATTACAATGCTTATCTGACATAAAAAGAAAAAAACATTCATATTCAAAATATTCTGATGCCATCTTAACAAATCATAAAATTTAAAGATTATCTTCGAATTTTAACGATAAAAGCTTGAATTCGATGAGGGAATACTAATATAAATGTAGATTTAGCTATTTCTGTGCATAATAAACATTTGACATGAAAATGTACCATAATAACAAATGTATTACTGTTATTGAAAAGAAAGTTATATAGTGATTTTTGTCACCTAAGAACTATATTGAAACAAACCTTGTAAAAAAAATAGGAATCTGTTTTTAAAAATATAGGATTAAAATAGTACAATATAATTACATTATTTTCTGAAATTCTTCGTACTATAAACAGCAAATAGCGAATAAATATGTTTCTTAACTGATCTCTTTAATTTAAACTGAAAGGTAACTATCCGAGTAGTTCAATTAAGTGAGAAAAACTTGTTTATTTTAAAGTATTTAGAATATTTTTGAGCTAACGGTATACGATTCTGTACAGAACAGGTTTCCATAACGACACCGAAATTGACAGAATCAAGAACGGTAATTACTTTTGAGTTTAACTCTTATCCGCAGCTATCTACTGTTGGCACCTTGTCGATGTCACAGATTGGAACTCAAAATCAGTGGTGTGCAGAAACCATTCGTTGTTATGTGGGTATGTGAGAGAGATTTGCAGAGCTTAAGATTCTCCTTCTCTGTTTTAAAAATATTAATACGGAGTCGATTCATTAATACTATAAGGTGTATTCAATAAATATCGAGTCGGAGTCTTACGAACCAATCGGATTTTTAAACTTTAGCAGTATTGTGGGGAAATACTACCAACTATATGTGTAGAAACTATTCCGTACACGTTATTAACGGAAGAGGGCGTGCGTGTAGCGGCTTGTGGCGAGAATATCAGATAACAGAGCCCCAGCGCCGTCCAAAACGCATTTCATGTTCAACCTTTGAAATGGAAGCATCAAAACAGGAACAACGAGGCGCAGTCCAATTCCTTACAGTAGAATGCTATATAGGAACGGAAATTCACGGACGAATATAAATTGTAGGGTAGACCGGGGCACGTTTACGCGGTTTTTTTTTCAATGAATTTTCTAATTTTTATGTTTTAACTTACGAAAGTTTAGACATTGGGGTTTTATAAAGCAGTTAATAAAGTCAAAATTTGTGTATTCATTTGTTGCCCTATTTGTGTTTTTAAGCGTAAAAAAAAGTTTTTTTTAGATCCAAGTCTTTTGCGTTTACGCATCAAGTGGGACACGTTTGCGCATATTACAAGTGATACCAAGGAGTACGTGAAATAAATATTTAATCAAATTGAAATGTTTTATTTATAAATTAAACACTGTTTAAAAATAAAAAAATAAAGAGAATTAATTAAAGAATCTTTTATAGGCTAAACTGAAAACATAGGGCTTATTGCTAATTAAAAACATAAACTATTTAGTCATCTTCATCAGCACTGTTAGAGTTTTTACAAACAAAAAATAAAGTATTTCCTTTTGCACACTTGTCATGGGCCCACCTTTAGCATCTAAGATGTTGAACCCAGTCTCGTCCTTTTTTGGATTCGTTGTGTGATTTCAAACAATAAATACACGCACAATTTTCATCTACGCCATCAGATTCATTCGCTATTTTCTTTTTTACAGAGTGTATCAACTCTTTTGCAGTTTTTGGTTTCATACTTTTTCCTTTGCTGTCTTCCTGTTCTGCTTCCATAGAAACTAGTAAATTTTTACGTAATTTCTTCTTTTTGTATTGCTGTGTCATAATTTTTTTCTTTTTCGCTTCTAACTGTTCTTGTCTGAACGCTTTTTTAATCGGACTATCATTTAGGATTGCGGACTTCCTCTTTTTCTTCCCTTTGTTGGTGCCAAGCCTTGGTCCTGTCTTTTCAAATGGTATCAGTTGTTCAGGTGTTGGGTAGTCCACATGTGACGAAGTGGAGGGCCTACTGGAAAAAATACTTGAAGGATGTTTACGCAGTAAGAACGTGCGTAAAGGTGCCCCGATGTCAATGAGTAAACGTGCCTCGTCGCCATGTTTGGATTTATTTTTAACGTGCAACGAAAATTAATAACATTTCTGTTCATACAAATACTGTTCTAAAAAAAGGATAAAATTCTGCTAATGTCCATATATTTGTTTATCCTTAACTAAGTATTATTAGTTGACAATTAGTTTCAATAAGTTCAACACAAAATTTACTCATTTTGACAAAAAACAGGTTATCCTTTCCGCATGCTAGACCGAAGTTTGACTGACGCTCAAAAACTTGTGAGAATACCCGCTACGGCGCAGCATCAATCTGTCATGACTGGTAGCGCGCCAGTAATAACTCGTTTCGAAAAAAGTGCACTGCGTAAACGTGCCCCGGTCTACCCTACTGAGAACATTGCATGTCGCTTTCCAAAATGAAGGTGTGATAGAAGGCCAAGTATCGCTAGCAGATGACGCTAGCAGATGACAGCCTGGCCCTCCAAATCGTATTAGTGATGGCATTGTCGCTAAATTGGATGGCATGATTCGTGAATTTTACTTGGAAGAAGATTTTAGTCGGATGATGAAGTTCAGGAGGAGATTCGAAATTTGTCCTTGCAGCAACCGAAGACTTCCTATGAAAGAGCAAAATCGCACCTAGTTTTACAGTGTGATAAATGCTTAAAACATTAGGGCCAATATTTTTGAATAAAAACAACTGCTGTTGTCACAGGTGGCCACGGTTCGTTATTTATTGAATGCAGCTCATAATATACATTTATTAAAAAAAAACAACTACTTAAAACAGAACTTACGAAACGAAAAACTCTTGAAGAATTTTAGTAGAAACTTCTAATTTAGATAAATAACACTCATTATTCATATATATATATATATTTAAATATACAAAGCTTAACTGTATTCTACTGCTAAAACAACAAATCAATGGACAATGCACATGTACTAAGTTCACGTAAGACAAAATATCAATTAGCACAAACAAGTCAAAATTTTAACACTTTGTTATAAAAAAAAATAAATAAATAAAATAAAATATTTAGGAGATAACAAAATTTCTATTAATTATAAAAATAAAATGAAAAACTTTATACTAAAAACTATATTTTATTTTTAAAAGGCATATTTTATATTTACTATTTATTTGTGTAGATATCAATAATTTCAACAGTGGACAGAAAAATTACCTAGGCTTAATTTTTGTATAATGTTAATTTATTGTAAAATTCTTTTGATATTAAAAATTTCGTTTTTATTACATACGTTATTCCTCACACAAAAATTATCGACTGATTTGTTATTTAAAATTCTTCTATAAAAAAAATAAAAGATTTCTAAGAATGCAAGATTGTTTCTTAAAAATATTTAGCATAGTTTTCATTAATTCGATGTTAAGCAATGTATTTGATTTCCTTTTTACATTTTTATTTAGTTCAAGAATAGATTTCTTTTCTTTTGAATTTTTTTTTTCTTCTGGCTACGTTTCTAAGTAATGATTGTAAAAACCGTACAGTTATTTTATCGTAAAATACATTTTTATTATTTTCTAATTGTTCTTTTTATTTTCATTATATTTGTATCATATTATCTTCTTCAGATAGCAAAAAATCTAAAAATAAATGTCCTTTTCTTCTGCAGTTGTAGTAATATAATATCTAGCTGCCATGAAAACTATATGCTTTGATATATGACACTCGGGCGAAGGACGGAGTAATATATTCTCCTCTACTAACTCTTTTGTAAACCACTGTATTAAAATGCAACTCGTACCAATTGATTAGTGCTATATACTTAAATTTTACTTAGGCGATAAATTCTGCATTTAGAAATTCTAACGGCCATTAAAATTTCCATACTAATACCTAATTTTCCATCATATTTATATTCTTTAGTGAAATGTAGCGTCTGATATCAAACAAGAAATCATTCGGTCAAGTGGTTTAGGAATTATGAAAGTCTAAAGTATGAAACTTCTAATTGTTAATTCATTTTTAATTGTTCCAAAACGTAGTGAAATGCTCAAATGTTTTAAGCATGACTCAAAAACTGCTTGGCGGAATGCACAGTAATTATGATTTCCCATATTTCAAGATTCTAAAAATCAATATATATATTCAAATTCATTAATTAAAATATATATTTTGGATATATTTTTAAGATTATCTATATTTCTGTTTACTTATTGTGTGCCATTAGGCGTATTTTAAAAAGGTTGTCTGGCACAACAGTATGTGTTTTTGAGGCAACCCTTTATTGTATGCACACAGAACTTAATTTACGTTGTTCTGAGTAGAGTGCCTTTATGTATTATTGTGTGGCGGCACACATAAAGAGCGCATTCTCAGATTGCACATTTTTGTTCAAAATCTAGCAACTTATATTCCAGAACTTGTCAATATTCGCCAAGATCATCGAGAAGAACGCAGACTTTTTTTTCTAACCTTCTCCCAAACAATAAAATATTTTGCCCGTATGGCGCCATTCTATTATTTATTATAGCACTCTCATTTCTAATAGCGCTCACATTTGACTAAAGTTTCAAAAATCCCAGTTTTAAACTGTTTTTATCCAGACATTGAAATTATATATTTGAGATGCAGTACACTACGATATATAAACATTTTTGACGTGTCCCTATGAAATGACTCCAGACGATACGATAAATAAGTCTATCTTAAAACCTTACTCGGTTTTCTAGAATTGTAAGGAAAAATGACACTCATATCCATTTATTGTCTATTAAGAAAATTGCGGACATATTTACATACATGACGGTG
Organism: Maratus michaelseni; assembly: GCA_963931845.1. Lineage (NCBI taxonomy): Eukaryota > Metazoa > Arthropoda > Arachnida > Araneae > Salticidae > Maratus > Maratus michaelseni. The sequence continues at coordinate 246,513,276 of OZ007589.1, forward strand.
AAAAAGGGAAGCTTCTTCTTTTGGATTTTATTAATTAAATGTAGGAAATTTAGTTTTACCAGCAAACATTTTTTTTTAATGTTTCCGTTATTTCAGGCTTCTCATGTTATTAGGGTTAATCTGAAATATAAAGAATCAAACTATCATGTTCGAGTAGTTATTTAGAATACATATTTTAAATAACCGCATATATATATATATATATATATATATATACAGGGCTTGACAAATGCGGTTGCCAGGACGACACTGGCGACCGACTTTTTTTATCTGGCGACAAAGTTTTTTTGTTATTTATTTACAAATTTTATTTTTTTACAAAAATTGAACTAAAAATTGAGCACAAACGACATTTTGTCTCTCCAACACCCCTATTCATGCGGGCAGCAAGCGCAGTGATCTCCTCGCAGTAGCCCCTCTTCTCTCGCACTTTTAATGGAAAAGTCGAGGCTAACGAAAAGAAAGGCTACCGCAGTGCTTTATGCATATCTTCTTTTACAGACCGCGGAAATCACGTGATGCTCGAATCCACCAATGCAAGTTAACGAAAATAGCATCACGTCACTCTAGCGGTCTGTAAAAAAAAGATAAGTGGAATGCACCGCGGTAGCCTGTCTGTTTCGTTAGCCTCGGGAAAAGCCAAGTTTAAAAGGCATTTTCTATTTCATACATATAAAACGCCATTTTTTACGCTGCATTCGGTTAGCATGTCACGTGGTTAGAATGTGGGGAGGGGAAGTTTCAATAAGAAATATTGTCAATCCAAACTATTTGGTTTCTAAAAATTGGATGCAATGATAAAAATAGCTTACGCTTTTTTGTAAGTTTGGAATCAGATTTTTGTGTTCAGAATTACATTTGATTAATCTATCACATTCATTTTATAGTAACATATAAGTGATTATAAGTAATGCATTCGAAGTAAATCTGTAAAACTTAATTAAAACTTCAATAATAATTCATTTTAATAAAAATAATATGTATTTTTTAAATATTTCTTCCCAGATTAAAATGCTTAGCGCCTAGAACCTGTGTGCACCACACACTCGGCGTCTTGGAGACAAGTGTCTGGTACTGGGTTGTTACTCAAGAATATTTTATAATTACATTGTTTAGATATCTGCAGAAATGGAAATAAAAATTCATTGATTGCACTTCAGAAGGGTACGGTATTTATTTATTTATTTATTCTTAAATTGTTATCGTAGATTATTGGATCAAAATAAACCTCAGCAGACTGATGATTCCGATTATATAATTCTAGCGAGGGAAAATGTTTTTCTTTTCTTTTCTTTTAAGCAATGCATATTACATGGTAACTCTCGAGTTATTTTGCGAACGTCACAATGTTTAACTAAATTTCTTGTAAGATATCTCATTATAGATGCTGCAAAGTTGCAAATATTAAGAAATAAACTTGAAATTATATTCAAACAAACAAAAAACAAACCTTTTATTTTTATTTTGGCAAAAATTAAAAGAGTTCATTGAATGTAAATTTTGAAATATTAAAATCAGAATTATTTGACTGAATTTGATAGGCTAAATAGGCAAAAAAAACGTTTTCCGGCTTCACGATTTTATCGACACCCTCTCATCAGATATACATTTATTAGCACACAACTATTCGGACATTTGAAGCATGGCAATCTGGACAATCCGAACATTCGGCATTTCCGAACATGTCGGTTAATTCAGAGTTTATAAAATGTACTTTTTTTTCAGATATATAGAATTTGGATATGTTCACTTAGAAAACTTATTTTTATCTTTTTAAATTACGTACTATTCTAAACTATGTAACTAATAATTCTAAACTATGTATGTTTCTCACACTATTCATAAAAACCGTTTGTGCTTTTTGAAAATCAATAACAGGGGCGGGGAGGTTAAATTTTTTTACTGGCGACTAGAATTTATACCTGGCTACCAGATTTTTTCAAATTTGTAAAGCCCTGTATATATATATATATATATATATATATATATATATATATATATATATATATATATATGCGGCTATTTAACTAGATGATTTTATAACAAAAAATGGTGGAAAAAAGAGAGTCAATGTCCTAAATTAAGGAAATGTATGGATAGGCGTTGTAAGGTACGTTTGAGTGTGGAGGAGGTGTACAGAGGTATTGAAGTTGAGAGGCTCTAATTAGACAGTATTCCCTGTATTAACCCAGTGCTTACTCTTTAAATATTATGTAGGTATATGCTGTGAATCGACTCACACACACTCACGTCTACGTCTGAAGGAAGCCAACTAATGCGCCAGAAAGAATGGAAACTTTACACTAACAAGTGATTTTGGCAAAATTCTCACTGTAATTCATTTAAACAAGCATTCGCTGTATTTATCGTTCAAACTTATCTCGGGAACATTCTTCTGGTATTAAGAAAATAATTTACCTCTGAATTTGTGCAGCTGATCACGATCTTACGGAAGACCCACCAAATTACATGTTAATAGAATAAAATTTGCACGCTAATAAAAATAAATAAATAAAGAAATTCAAATAAAGAAAATTCGAAAAAGAAAAAAAAACTTTCAATGGATGTGAATTATAATCGATAATTAAGATGCCTCTTTTATTTAAATGATAACAATTTATTCTATTTTAATTTACTATTCATGTATGTCTAAAATATCAGTTTCTATGTCAATGAAGCAGATTTGAGTATTAATAATTTAAAACAGAAACACTGTTTCATCTTCAGGCTTATCCGAGGGAGTTCTCCAGTTATTTTCGCTCATCTACTTTTTATTGGTTTTGCATAATTTATTAAAATCATTTTTTATTATTATTTTAGGTTACTGCAAATAGTATTTTACACTATTATAAGTCTTATGTTTAGAGTTTATTTCATTTGACGGTATCTCTATTCATCTCACTCCTGTGTCTGTTCTGTCAAAGAGCATGTTCTGGGAAACTGTATGTAATGTGTAAGTTAGAGATGTGAAATTTCGCTTACTTATAGCTGAATACCTCCGATCACACGACAAATCATAAAACTTTGAAGGAGTATAATATATTTTTAAATAGATGAACTAATTCGATAACATTCGACCATTTCTGAGATTTTGATTTTAAACAGACCCTTCATTTCAATCTTTTTGACGGAGGCTAGATGGCCCAGTGGTACCGCTTTTGCTTTCTAATTGAAAGGTCCTCGGATTAAGGCCCCGCACCGGAGTTTGAAGTTTTCAATCCCCCCCCCCCCTCCCGAAATAGATTTCATTGTCTAATAATTTGCAATTTTACAGAAATTTCAAATTTGTTTGCCTAAAGCAAAAGTAATCTATGCCGTAATTTTTGCTTCGTTTTTTTTTTTCTTTAGCTATTAAATTCGTTTAACTAAATATGTTTTTTGGATTTCTCAAAAGATGGCAGCACTACTTGACTGTCTTTCAAACAATAAAAATATTTCGATATACCTTTGTTCAACTAACATTTAACTTTTTATATTATAGAATTTTTTATTATTTTATCTTACTAAATATAACGGCTACAAGTTGTTGAAAAATATTTTATAGATCATTTTTTTATTTAAAAATTGTTTTTAAAGACATTTCGAAATTTTAAATTTTGTTTAAACGTCTGCTATAAGGATAATTAAACGAAACCTTATTTTGCGATCTTCTATCACACTTACCCACTTGTTTTGCATTGTTACTTGTTGATAAAATAAAAAATTGCACCCTTGGAATTAATTTAAATGATTAAAAAAATTCGGTAAATAAAGTAACATTTTTTTCAATCAAATTTTATTTGAAAGTGCATTTAGTGCTCTATTTAACCCTAGAATACTAACATGCGTAAATTTTACTCACACACACAGGAAATGCCGGCACAAATTATATTACAAGGATATGTTTAATGAATATTTTTCTGGATAAAATTTAAATGTATGAGTGTATATAAAATAATTATTTTTTTAAATATGCCTTAAATGTACTTTAAATATGGAATGAGTAAATTTTACGCATGGTTAGTATTTAAGTACTAAATATAAAGGTTAGTATTCTAGGGTTAATGGGGTGAAAACTCTAAATTAGTACTAAAGTTACATACAAGTAAAGCGAAATCGGTAGCGCATTATCGTGAAGTTTACAGATATTTTTAATGCAATCTGTGTAAAAATTATCCGGAATTGTGAAAGAAAAAAAAAATATATATTTGATTCCCCAGAATCGTTCAATAAAACACACAAAAATACTTCATTCATCGAAATTTATTTTGTCCTAGGTGCCCACAGAGTCCAATAAAACTATGCCATAGCATGACTAACCCCCGAGATATTTTTCTTAGGCATATTGAGGTATGGCCTTCAGCTACATCAGCAGAGTTTCTTTTATGGCCTCAAATGACCCAAAACGCCTTCCTCGAAGAGGTAAGTTTATTTTTCAGAATAATAAAAAGTCATACGAGGCCAAGCATCAGTCAAGTAGGATGCTTGGGCGATGACATTTGTTGCATTTGTTTTGTCCAAAAACTCATACACACTGATATGTGAGGGTACGATGGTACATTAGTGTGGTGCAGAATTCATCCAAAATTTCAGAGATTTCCAAGGTATTCGTCACACGACATTTTGTTTGAAACGCAAAATTTAATTTTTTTCAACTAATTTCTTCATTGTCAAAAGTTGCAGAGCACTCAAAATATGACCAAAAAAAGTTGCGATCAAAATACTAAGTCACAGATGTCACACGAATTCCGCGTTGTGACTCGGTACAGTGGTACCAAATACAGAAAAAAAATTTCCTTATAAGTTGTATGTGCATTTTTAAATGATAAATTCTGGGCAGTCTTTACAGAGAATGTATAAACGAAGGATACCTTCACTATAGAGAAGGGTGCCACTCAATATAGATTAAATACTATGTTTACAGGTAGGTTATTTTTAGGGATTGTTTTTCAACTGCTCCGACTAATTTTATTCTCTGGATAATCTTACGAAAAAAAAATCATAGTACAATTTAAAAAATAATTGTTTTCATATTTAGATTTTTTTTAAATTCTCGTTTAAATTCTTTTCGCAAAATTAATAAGGGATATGTATTTTTTATTATTTTTATTCAAATTATTGTCTGAGTGCAACGAAGACTCATATACAGCGCAGTATTACTTTGCCCCATATATAGCTACGATGGATATTAAAACCTTTCGTCAAGCATAACTCAAAAAATATTTAACGGATTTCGTTCAAATTTTTACAGCAGGTACCTATAAAGGTGACAACGTCGTCTATTTATTACCAAGAATAAGTGTCAACCCGTTTGGAAGTTATATTAAAAAAATAGATAAAAAAGCACAATTAAAGTACATACGTCTCTAAAATTTAGTACATACGTCATTTTCACCGGCGGAGATTTTCGTAAATAATAAGATTTTAAAAGTTCATGGAGTAACATGGAGCAAAAAAATATGCACGCACAATACAATACAATATCAGTACAATAAAACATATTTCCATTTATTAAAAATGGAAAATTAATCTGGATTTTTTTCTGTTTGAAAGAAAAAAATCCGCAATAACTTTGTATTAGAGATTTGGCGCAAATCTCACCATTGGCAGCTTTTTATTTCGCGTGTGTAAATGGGAATCAATTCTATGATGTTTAAATAAAAGATTTTGATTTGCGACATTATTTCTTTTTATTTTCTTCTTAGTATTTTAAATGGAATTAGTGAAAGGCATGTATTTTAAATTAAATGAGTGGAAGACATGAATTTTTAATGTATGTATTTCAAATGAAATGAGTGAAAGGTTTATAGTTAAATGGGTACTTATGTATTATCCGTGACAGGAGATTGACCGCCAAAAATGGCTGCCAAGTACCAATCTTGTTTATCGTTGCCAATCATGTTTTCAAACACAGTAATTTAACATTATCAAATAACATAGTTAAAAATGGTAATTAATATAAAATAAATAAAATGTAATATATGTTTATTAAATTTTTAACATTGTTAAAAATAGTAAATAACATTATTATAGTAAAATTAATAAATGGTAAATAGCATAGTAAATAAGAAAGAATAATATTATAGATTATTCACAGGCATGTACCATGTAGCAAGAAAAAAATATATAAGGGTTAATATAATTAGTAATATTGGCTCCATTGGCGCAGTTGGCTTAAAACTGACACGGATAATACGTAAGTACCGTTAAATGAAATTAATGAAATATAAAGATGTTATGAGAACAATATTTGGCAAATTATCAACTGCGCCAAGTTAACATAAAAGTACCAATACATAAGTGAAATGACAGATGTCATATACGCACCACGTTGGCGCGATTTTTTCCCCCACCAATTTGGCGAAAACTTTGTTTTTGAATTTTAGTCACAAATATCAGGCAATAATAGCACGTGATTTTTTATTTCAATATAAAAATAAAATAACGTAATAAACGTAACTTCTACTATTTTAAAAAAGGAAATAAAAATAAATAAATAATAGTTTGATATCAATAAATATTGACAAACATATAAAAATAATCTATAGAATTAAAATAAAAAATAAAAGTAAATAAACACAACAAACAGTTTTTGCCAAATTGGCAGGGGGGAAATCGCGCCAACGTGGTGAGTATATGACATCTTCGCCGGGAGTTTTACCCCTTTATCTGTTCTTTTGGAAATATCAAAAAATTAAAAAATACTTATATCAGGCGTATTATGTTTTGCATTTTTATACGGACCACTTCTCCATTTTAAGATTTTAAAAGTTATTTATAATTCCCACAAGTTATTTTCGGTAATCGGTTAGTTCGCTTATTAACTGTTTACAATTTGCCCCCCCCCCCCCTGACAACAACAATTATTTATCACAAAAATGTCTCTTAGTTTTGTTATATATGTTTGTTATGTATTTTCATTAAAATATCGAAAATGGCAATAAAATTTTATTTTAGCATCGTACTTATATTTTTAAGATGACGCAAAAACATGGTTTAATAAATGTATATTTGTAAATACTTGAAAACATATTTTTCCTCTCTCTAGGAAATTTTGGTAAGATGCTAAAACTGCCTTTTAGCACCATTTTTAATTTTTTTCGCCAATCGTGCCAACCAGCACATGATACAGAACTTTTCCCCATTCAGATACACAAACAAGGTTGGTCTCAAACAAGAGTAATGCTAGCAACAATATTGTTTTAACTCTATAAGAGTTACAAACAATAATGATATTAAATTCTCCGATTAGCTTTGGGCTCGTTTACGGAAGTTTCTCCTAGAAAAAAAAAACTGTGGAAGAAGTCTTTTGTTTCGAATGAAGCTCGGTCATAATAATACAAACAACACTAATATTAACATGGGGGTAATACTTTGAATTTAAGTGTAAATATTTGGACCCCCACCCCCCACCCGCCCTCAAAAAAAGTAAAAGGAAGTTACAGAAATGAATTTAAAATGGCGTTAAGCCACGCTTTCTGACATAAGCAATTGATGCGAACTCGATTACGAAACTTTCACTTAACTTAATAACATGTATATTGTAGCCCTTAGGGTACTTTTCCTTCCCAGTTATACGGACCTTGGGGCTTTTTTAAAAAGCTTAACGCAGTTGGGTTTTAATAAGTTCAGATTTACTGCCAAATGACATAAACTACAATGAAAATAAACCTGATGAATTATTATGCTGGTATATGTATGTATTTAAAAAAATTGCATCTGATTACACTTATTAGATAAATTACTTCTGTTTGCATTTAATAACAGATGAACAGCTTCTGTATACTAAATTGTTTAAATATTGGGAAGGTGGCGAGATGTACAGAGACGTGTAAACGAACGGGTAGAGAGACGGGTAGAGACGGATAGCGACATAGATAAGCTAACGGGTAGCGAAACGAATAGACAGACGGGTACTGAGACAAAAGAGGGTTGACAGAGGGGTAGCGAGATAGGTAGGGAGATGGGTACAGACACGAGTAGCCAGGCCGGCAGACAGACATGTAGAGGGAAAGGTTGTGAGACGGGTAGCGTGGTGAATAGAGAGACGAGTACAGAGATGAGTACAGCGACGAGTTGACAGACGGATAGAGAGAGGGGGTATATAGACAGACAGACGTGTCGAGAGACGGATAGTGAAACGGGAAGCGAGACAATTAGAGAGACGGATAGACAGATGGGTAGAGAGACGCTTAAAGATGCGGTGGAAAACACATGGATAGTGAGACGGGTATACAGACGAGTAGAGAGGCTGTCGACAGATGGGTACGGAGAGAAATGCAGTATAGACACGCGGCTAGACATAAAAGTAGTTAGACAGTGATGGTTAGAGAAACAGATAAATGGGCAGGGAGACCAGTAGGGAAATATATGACATGTAGCGAGACGTGTAGAGAGACAGTCAATCGGGTATGGAGATGGGTAGAAGAACGGATAGGGAAACAAACAGATTGTAGAGAGAGACAGACAGACAGGCAGAAGAAAAGTCTGAGGTTTGAAGCAGTAAAAGCGCAGGGGGTAGAGTCTCCTAGAAAATAATCAAGAAGTATTATCTTTGAAATATATGTATTTTTTTCAATTTGATTTTTACAGAAGTCATCGAAAGATTTTTTATATTACTTTAGTAGGAATTTAGGCTACAGTTTCGTAATCAGGTTTGTAGTAAAGCTTGTTATCAATGTGGTTTGAAGTGTATGAGTTTCTATAAATAGTTATACAAATAAACAAGGAGGAAATTTTTTTAATTCAAATCTAAAAATTTGTCACAAAGAAAATGTTTCAACAATGAAATTAAATTTGCGTTAAACTACGCTTGCTAAAATACGCTCTCGGCTGCAAATCTGATTACGTGACTTTAAAAAGCTTGGCGTTTTAAAAAAAATCCGACTTTTTTTTTTGTTGTTGTTTGTTTGTTTGTTTGTTTTTTAAATTTTTGAGCTATTCCAACTTAAGAAAATGAGATTATTTGCCAAATTATATATATATATATATGAAAACATAACAGTATATATGAATTTATATATGATATTTTGTAATTCTATCATTTAATTTGCTCTTTTTCACACATTATATGTTCTTTATATCGTAATTGTTAACCCTATGTTCTGAGAAATATCACTCAGACTAATCCCTTTGAGGGAAGTCCTAGTATCAAATGTTAGGTGTGTCTTTTTATTTTGAATGGGAAGCCACACATTTAAATGAATATAATTTTGCATCAAAACACATACTATTTATTATCGTAACAAAATGTAACATTTAAATGGCGTCCATAATTTGAGATTATTTAAATAATGGCGATTCGCATTACATTACCTTAATTAAGATTTATATTTTTAACTGCTTCATAACACATTTTAGCATGAATAAACACAAAAAATAATTAAAAATAATTAAATGAGTAAAAAAAAGTTCAATAATGAATATTCTCTTAAAATGAGTTTTTTCCCAGTATAAAATGTCACAGGAAATTAAAAAAATATATATGCATTGTTGGAAAAGAATTTCGCTAAAGGAGCTTTAACGTACATAAACATTTGGACACATGCGGGACATTGTTATTCAATTAGCATATGCAAACACTCTGCTCTTACTGTCGATAAAATTAATGAAGATATTCGATTTAAAGAACTGTTTTATGTTACTATTGCAAAAGTTATTTATGAATTGCTGTGACTTATAAAAGATTATTACTTTATTCTGTACTTATAAGGAGAAAATAGAGAAATATTTAAAAAAAATCGACTTCTGTTTTTTAAGGGGACAGATCACCTTTAAAATGGTCAAAAATTCAACTTCAAGGTTTTGATGTCAGTAAATAGTGCATTTTATTCTGAGTAGAAAGGTACCAATGTTTTTCAGAGGCGATAATTATTGACGAAGATATAAAGTAAAACGCAATCGTCATTCTTTGTTTTTGAATGGAGAGTGAACATTTTAAATGCATTTAATTCACAACAATGATTTTCAAACTTGCGCGCACGATTTCTCCAAAAATAATTTAGATAGAACCTCAATTTTTTTCAAACTTATTATTGTTGTAACAATGAACAAAATGAAATAGAATCTTTTAGTTTGGTCAATAAATTAAAAAATAATTAACTGTAATTAAATTAAAAACGCATTTTGAATGCGCTTTTCGATGAATTACAGCTAATTATTTTTTAATTTAATTTTAATTTTTTAATTTTTTAATATTTTGCGCTGCAGTAGTGTTTGATTTCAATTTCCACCGCTAGAGGGCACAGAATCATCATACTTAGTTATCTATATCTTAAATGGTTTATGTTAAATTGAATGAACCTATTCTCGTAGAAGAAGATTCCAAACATTTTTTAGAACACTTAGGTCGTATTATGAAAATGTCCTAGGTCGACCACTTTCAACCGCCATATCTCCCACAGCCCCTAGAGCTACCGACATGCAACCACCAAAGTGGGCGTGTTCATCTTCGACGATGACTTCGACAATGATCAAAGGAGACTGGCTGTTGCATTTCCGTGTTGTATTTTGTTGCATTTTCGCTGTGTGCTTGGTGGGTGAATGGTTAGAGCATTGACTTTCTATCTAGATATTTTAAGTTCAAATCCCACGCTTTCTTCAAGTTGCTTTTTTATTTAAAAATGTTTTGTCAGTTGCTATATATTTTTTATGATAAATGGAATCTTTTTAATAAAAGTAAATTTTGATATTAATAACAATTACATATTTATTTCTATTGTTATTATAAAATACTCATTGAAATACGATAAATGGGCAATCTCCCGATTAAAATTTTCTTTTACAGCGCTTTATAATATTTAAAATTTCATTCGAATTCGTTAATATTTTTTTAGTAAATAAGAATTGTGCGGAAATATCTGTACGCATACGATGTGTGTGTGTTTTTATAGCATACCTTATTGGTTTATTATTACTAAAACTAAAATGGAAAGCATATTTTACAATATAAAATTCAATGTGTAAAATACTATAAAAATAAAATTATACGCATAACGTTAAAAAAAATTAAATCAAATTAAAAAATGAATTTTGATAATTGAATATTTAAATTTCAAACAATTTGTTATCGAAATAAGTGTTTTAATAAAAATATTAAAAACTCTTTTTATCAAATTTTAACAAATATTTTAATTTACTAATACAAATGAATCTCATAACAGGTTGCTATCACAGTTTTGTTATATTAACAGTATTCCATTTTAATGAAAATGTAAAGCAACTGATGAAGCATTTTTATATATTAATAAAAATTGAAAAGAAGAATCTAAAATAAAAGGAGAGGCTTATGATCTAGGTTCATTTGTTTAGTGTGACAAAACATCGTAAGTATATGTAATATTTTTTATTTAATTTTTATTTTTGAGTGCTTGTGCCTAATTATTTTAAGGATTTCTGTGTTAGACCTGTTGGGAGACGACTTTCATATACGATCCTTAATTATTTTAATATGTGTATTTCCAAATAAAAACGACTGACATCTCTAAATCAGTTTTAACTTTTCAGATAAATTATTTGCACAGAACAAACTTTTTAAAGTTCCAAACAAAAACTAAAACTTTAGAGTGTTGCCAAATTTGAAAAGCAAAATTACATAAAATTGTGAATTAGATAAATATAATACAACGAGCTAAACATAATATGATGCCCGTGTAAAGACTATAAATTATGCTACAACAGACCCACTGAGTTATATAGAATTATATTAGAGCTCAGTGGTTAGGCCAAAGCTGACACCAATCGGTGATAGAACATCTGGCCTGTCATCAACGTATATGTCACTAAATCTGACATACTAACCGTACTCCGGTATTGTTATATTTTTTATACTGTTTCGTTAAGAAATACGAAGGTTTAAAAAATCAGTTTTTAAAGTTGAAAATTGTTAGATTTCCGATCGAATTGATAAAGGTGTTCAATCAACCTTCCAAACGAAAAGCCCAATCACGTGATCAAATCACCCACAAATTCTTTTGGGTCAAGAGAGCGAAGTCTGCGCAGGCTCATCGGACTAAATCAGATCACGTGATGCTTTTCATGAATGTTTCGGATGTTGTGTTCATTATTCCTATTATGATATTCCTATTACAAGAGCCACTTTTTTGGAAGGATAAGGACGTATAGTAGCTGGCTTTACCTATTATGAGACACAGAAACAGAATATAATTCAAATAATTCAATTATGGCTTATTTCCATGCTTCCAATGAGATCCACTCCATGTATATTTTCTCCTTCGACCATGGTCAATGTGATCGTCTAAGGTGAACACGCCCAGTGCCGGATGGGAGATTCTAGGCTACTACAACACATAGAGTTGCAAAGACTAGAATAAACCGCGTTTTTTGGAAATAAACCGGGTTTTTTGGAAATAAACCGGGTTTTTTGGAAATAAACCGGGTTTTTTGGGAATAAAACAGGTCTTTTGGGAATAAACCTGGGAACAAACCGGGTCTATTGGAAATAAACTTGGGAATAAACCGATTATTTGCAACTCTAACAACACATAAACACCAGTCGCCTGCGCTGAGTAGTAGCTGCTGAAAAGGGAATTATAAGGATGCACACGTCCATTTTTGAAATATGAAAACGCCATACGTCAACGACATTTAACCACCATATACCCCACACCCCCCACAGCTACAGACATGAAAGCACCATATTGCACGATATGAGCCTCGTATCTAGTACCCCACATAAATACCAGTGGTTTGCGCTTGGTAGTTGTGACTTCAACATGAAATATAGGGACACACGTATCTATCTATCTATATATATATATATATATATATATATATATATATATATATATATATATATATATATACACAGGATGATTATAATTAAAGCTGCAATTTCAAAAGGCTGTAAAAAGAAACCACTGATCAGAATGACCTGATAATTTCTCTGAGTATACGTGAAGCAATGGGAATTTGTTTTGCGAAAGAAAATAGTTCAAACGTGGACAGACAGATGACGCTGTACTAGTCATAAGATGCTAATGTTATGCTGATGCGATGTCTGGTCCGATGACTGCATTCGGTCTGAAGAAGATGATTGACAAATTCAAAGAGACGGGTTCATTTGACGTGAAATATGGCAGAGGGAGGAAAGCAACTGCTTCGACGTCAATGGCGGATGTGGCTACAACATTGCAAGAAGCGCCAAGCAGTGCTTTGGGAACGTGCAGTGGATTGGGAATTTCCCGAACCTGTCAGCACGGTTCGTAAATTTTAATGAAGCATCATGCAGTGCTATCCATACAAAATTACGCATGTTCAAGAGTTGCTTCCTGCTGACCTGCTAAAACGAGAAGTTTTCGCTCTGAATTTTTTTGCTCGAATGGAAACGGACAATGCACGGCCATGGAATATTTTGTGGACAGACGAAGCTCATTTCCATCTCCAAGTCAATTCTCAAACTTGCAGAATATGAACAAGGACATACTCTCACTCTCTCTCTCTTCATTCTACAAAGGTCAATGTGTGTTGCGGGTTTACGGCAGCCTTTACCGTTGGCCCTTTCTTTTTTGAAGAGATTAGTCTTTTGGGGTCCTGTCACCTGTACATTCAATGGGACACGCTATGAACTTTTTTGCGCATCCAGCTCATTTCAGCATTGCAGCAACACGAATAGTACAACTTTTATGCAAGATTAATCTCCTCCGCACATTGCAACACCAGTGAAGGAGCTATTGAATCTGCATTTCGGAAATGACAGAAATATCAGTAGCCATTTCCCAATAGCCTGGTCGCCACGATCACCTGACCTGAACCCTTGAGACTTCTGGCTGTGGGGTTATCAAAAACATGTTGTGTAGGTAGGTCCAATTGCGAACTTAGATGAATTGAAAACACGCATGAGGCAGCACATTCACACTATCACAGCTGAAATACTCCGATCTGTTGTGGACCATGCTGTTTTGCGTTTTCAGCTCGTATGAGAAAACGATGGACAGCATGTTGGACATTTCTGAAGCAAGTCGTGGCTGACTTCCTTTTCTTGATGGCTTCATCAGTTTTTGCTTTTTCTACGGTTTTTGGCTTAGGGACAATTAAAAACCGATTTTTTCCTAACCGCTGTGGCACCACTTTGTCGTAGTGGACAGGCTTTGAACAAAAAGTGCCACAACAGCAATCCGCGTCTTTTAATTAGGAACTTATGGCTAATACAGCTCCATCTATCAGTCAACATCTGAATATACTTTTCTTGTCGCAAAAAAATTCCCATTGCTTCACGTATACTCAGATGAAATGTCAGGTCATACTGATCAGTGGTTCTTTTTTTACAGCCTTTTGAATATGCAATTTTAACTAAATCACTCAAACTAAATGAATTTATAGATTGTAGCTGTATCTCAGTTTCTATTGAATAGAAATAAACCAAATTTTATGTTATTAACTAGCAAGCTACGCCCGCTACGCTGGTCAATTTCTTATAACGAACTTTTAATCCAACAAAATATTGACATTTCATAATTCACTTTTATATTTTAACAGAATAATAAGGCTACTATAATTTTTGACTCGTGCTATAGCCAATATACACGCCAGGACACGTCGCCCTTATCAATATCTTTTTACGCATGAAGGTTTCGCTATGGTACTCCATTGTGAAATTTGGTAATTTTTCAAATTCAATATTTGAAAAATGGCATGATCATTAGATTTGAAATTTATATCAAGAAAAATACAATTTTTTACCTTTCAAACACAGTTTGCCTAACAATTTTCAGACAAATACTTTTCGAGCTACTATTTTTTTTCAGTAACTTCAAATGTTTCATTTTCCGAGATTAATCTGTGGCAACAATTAGCGAAAAACCCAGTCGTCAGAAACGCATAGTTTTTTATTAAAGAGGCTGTTGGAGCAGGGATTGTCACCACCAATTTGCAACCATCACTTTTGAAATCGGTTCGGTAGTTCAAGAGATTCCATAGAAATTGTAATTTAAAATGTTTTTAGAACGCTTTTCGCCCATTTCACCCTTTTAAATTTCGATTTTTTTTATTTTGTTCTTAGAGAGCATTTACATCTTATAAGTAACTACAACGCCAAATTTCAAATCGGTTCGGTAGTTCTAGAGATTCCATAGAAATTGTAATTTAGAATGTTTTTAGAACGCTTTTCGCTCATTTTACCCTTTTAAATTTCGATTTTTTTTTATTTTGTTCTTAGAGAGCATTTACATCTTATAAGTAACTACAACGCCAAATTTCAAATCGGTTCGGTAGTTCTAGAGATTCCATAGAAATTGTAATTTAGATTGTTTTTAGAACGCTTTTCGCTCAATTCACCCTTTTAAATTTCGAATATTTTTTATTTTGTTCTTAGAGCGCATTTACATCTTATAAGTAACTACAACGCCAAATTTCAAATCGGTTCGGTAGTTCTAGAGATTCCATAGAAATTGTAATTTAGAATGTTTTTAGAACGCTTTTCGTTCATTTCACCCTTTTAAATTTCGAATTTTTTTTTGTTCTTAGAGAGCATTTACATCTTATAAGTAACTACAACGCCAAATTTCAAATCGGTTCGGTAGTTCTAGAGATTCCATAGAAATTGTAATTTAGAATGTTTTTGGAACGCTTTTCGTTCATTTCACCCTTTTAAATTTCGAATTTTTTTTTTATTTTGTTCTTAGAGAGCATTTACATCTTATAAGTAACTACAACGCCAAATTTCAAATCGGTTCGGTAGTTCTAGAGATTCCATAGAAATTGTAATTTAGAATGTTTTTAGAACGCTTTTCGCTCATTTCACCCTTATAAATTTCGATTTTTTTTAATTTTGTTCTTAGAGAGCATTTACATCTTATAAGTAACTACAACGTCAAATTTCAAATTTCTAGCTGCTTCAGTATAGAAAAGATTGCAATTTTAGAATGTTTTTCGCTCCTGCACCCCCCTGGGGTAGTGACATCGACATAAAATATAGCCTATGTTGGAGCAGGGATTGTCACCATCAATTTGCCACCATCACTTTTGAAATCGGTTCGGTAGTTCCAGAGATTACCCCCTACAAACAAACAAACAAACAAACAATCTTTACTCCTTTATAATATTAGTATAGATTAAAATATATATGTTACCTAATTTCGTGTTAGGATATTCATCAGAGGGCAATATTGAAAGTTTTTAACACTTTCCAACCTAATTGAAAAGTGTTTATGACTTCGGTTTGTCTGCCGTATGGCCGTCTGCCCGTGCTCTAACTCCCGTAAATATGCTCGGATTACCCTGCAATTTTAATATGTTATCGTTATCTATAGCATGTTCCCTATTTCAACTGAATTGTGTAGCACTTATAGTTTTTTACAGGGACACTTGAAAGAATTCCGTTACATTACGGTCTATGGGGAAAAATCATTTGCGCTTTATTTTAATGATGTTACACAATTTCAAACATATTGTAATTGATATATATCACTAAGGTGCATTACAAGAAGCTTAATATGGAATAGTGTGTTCATAGCACTTATAGTTACTTTACAGGGACAGTCAAAAGAATTCCGTTACATTACATCTATGGAGAAAAATCGTTTGCGGTTTAATTAAATAATATTTCATTATTTTAAAGGCATTGAAATTTATATATATCACTAATGTGCATTACAAGAGGCTTACAACAGAATATTGTGTGTATAGCAGTCATCGTTCATTTACAGGGACACACAAAAGAATTCTCTACTGTCTGTTAACAATAATTCCAGGACGTTCGTTTTAAGTTACTGAACGCGATTTTAAATTTAACTCACTTTTTGTCTATTACGTGGTGTGTATAAATTATGTAGATCCTATACAGGGCAGCACAAAAGTTCTCAAACACATTTCCGTTTATTGACGGAAACTCCAGAAGGAGCATTCTAAACTGTGCTACGCGTTTCCTAACTAAACTAAAATTTAGCATCCTATGTAGCATATATACAAATCTATAGATCATATAGAGGGCTGAATAAAAGTATTCGGATATTTTTCCGAATATTGTATATGTTGGAAATATATTTTGGGAATTCCTGAAATTACGTTTTTAAATATGTTATGTGTTTTCCAAATTGTTTACTTAGATGTTATCTTTCAGCTTATTAAACGGTAATGATTTGTAAAATTATTTTGGAAGCGTTGGAAAGTGTTACATAATCTATGCTTGACGCATGATTTTTATTTCTTGGCATAAAGTACTTTGTTAAAAAGGTTTAACCTCCACGGACATACAAAAAAGTTACTCTCCACCTTAAAGGATTCTTGTCCTTTATATTCGAAGATAAAAAAGTGGGCTTCTGAATTTAAACATGCTAGGAAATCAATTCACAATGATGAATACGCCCAAAACCCGCTACGACTGACAAAATCGTCTCAAAAATTCACAATACCGTATTGAATGATCGCCGATTGAAGATACGCGAACTTCGGGTATTACAAACATCTCGATAGACCGTGTCTACTACATTTTACACGATGTTTTGGGTACGAAAAAGCTTCCCGTTCGATGCGTGCCGCGTTTGTTGAACCACTGCCTCCTTGAACGTAGACCAGAAACGACAAAAATTGAACAGTTCTCAAGAGTGTTCTGATATTTATTGTGTTGCAAGTTGAAAATTAATAGGAAATATTGTCAAAAATCTTGTATTTTCTTTGTCAGGCCGACAATTTTTTGAAACACCCTCGTACAGGGCTGCTTTAAAGATTTCACACACAAGAGTGTGTCTTAAATGTATTGAGTTGTAAGGGGACTACATGGGAAAATAATATGAAATTATGTCAAAAATTCTGTGCTTTCACTGTCAGGCCGAGAACTTATCATTCCACTCTCGTATGTCTATAAAAGTCCATTAATTTTTTTAATTTAAATTTTTTTAAATTTTTATACGCTCCCTGGTTAATTTATTTTAAGAACATTTGTCTCCTTGCTATGATAAGTACAACAGTAAAACCATTCTTCTGCAATCAAATTCACCGAGTTATGATACTTTGAATATTATGAAATATTTTAGCTCTCCGGCTGTAAAATGGACAAAACTTGTAGTGCTGGTAAACCAGTAAAGTTTTATAACTCGATGAATTTGTTTCAAAGAAGAAGGGGATATACTTGTCAGAACATGGAGAAGGATATTCTACATATAAATATGGTATGCAAAAAGCGTATAAAAAATTATTTTTTTGTAAGGGCTATTTCGTCAGCTGAGTCTATTTCCTATCCTAAATTGAACACCTTTTAATTTACATTGGCCACATATTTCCAACAGTTAAAAGAATGAATTTTAGTCTTTTGGGACACTATGTATATTATTTAAATTATTGCAAGTTTCTATAGTAGTAAATAAGATTTTTTTCTTTCATGATTTCAATGCTAAATAGCTAACTAATCATTAAAACATCATTTTAATCTGATATAATAATTATAATATTTTTTCTCTAATTGTTCCCAAGCATAGATGTGAAAAAGTATATATATATTTTAAAAACAATATATTTTTATATAAGGATATTTGTATAAAAAATGCATTTATACATAACAAACATAAATGTAAACATGTGAGACGTAAAGAGAATATATGTGAAGTTATGTGTGTATGTTCATATATAAGAACATTTGTATAGAAAGAAGGAACAGTACAAGTTCAAGAAATAAATAGACATAAAAACACGTGTCTTAAGTTTCTCCATTATGTGAAGAGGCGTATTAGTTGCAACATATCGAATTCAAAGGGTTTTCCCGCAACTTAGTCCTTTCGTTAACAGGAAATAGATACTTTGAAGAACGTGAGATTTATGAAGAAATAACAGTAGAAATGAGAAAGAACTACATACAATAAATAAATACTCTTTTCTTAAGGATAAAATCTATAATAATAATAAATAAAGATATTTAGAAATGCGATTGCATATTTGTTTTAAAAGTAGTAATTACATAAATAAGAAAATATGTTTTGTTGAATGCAGTTTTACATTTAGAAATAAATGATTAATTGCCTTACATCCAGATTGTTATTTTTTTCCTATCTATACTAATATTATAAAGTAGTAAAGATTGTTTGTTTGTTTGTTTGTTTGTATGGGTTAATCTCTGAATCTACTGAAGAGATTTTAAAAGTGATGGTGGCGAATTGATGGTGACAGTCCCTGCTCCAACATAGGCTAAATTTTATGTCGGTGCCACCACTCCCAGGGGAGTGCAGGAGCGTAAAACGTTTTAAAATTTCGATTTTTTTTTTTATACTGAAGGAGCTTGAAACATGAAATTTGGCATGGTAGTTACTTATAAGATATAAATGTTCTCTAAGAACAAATTCTAAAAAAATTCGAAATTTAAAAGGGTGAGATGAGCGAAAAGCGTTCTAAGAACATTCTAAATTATGATTTCTATGGAATGTCTGGAGGTACCGAACCATTTTCAAAAGTCATGGTGGCAAATTGATGGTAACAGTCCCTGCTGTAACATAGGCTATATTTTATGTCGGTGCCACTACCACAGGGGGGGGGGGGATAAAGTAGCAAAAATCGCTCTAAAATTTCAATTTTCTTTATACTGAAGGTGTTAGAAATATGAAATTTAGCATGGTAGATATTTATAAGATGTAAATGCTCTCTAACAGCAAATTCTAAAAAAATTCGAAATTTAAAAGGGTAAGATGAGCGAAAAGCGTTCTAAAAACATTCTAAATTATAATTTCGTCGGAATCTATGGAGGTACCGAGCTATTTTCAAAAGTGATGGTGGCAAATCGATGGTAAATGTCCCTGCTGTAACTTAGGCTATATTTTATGTCGGTGCCACTACCACAGGGGGGGATGCAAGAACGAAAAACGTTCTAAAATTTCGATTTTTTTTATACTGAAGGTGTTAGAAACATGAAATTTGTTGTTACTTATAAGATGTAAATGCTCTCTAAGAACAAATTCTAAAAAAATTCGAAATTTAAAACTGTCAGATGAGCGAAAAGCATTCTAAAAACATTCTAAATTACAATTTCTATGGAATCTCTGGAGCTACCGAACCCTTTTTAAAAGTTATGGTTGCAAATTGGTGGTGATAATCACTGCTGTAACATAGGCTATAATTTAAATGGGTGCTACTACCAAAAGGAAGTGCAAGAACGAAAAACGTTCTAAAATTATTTTTTTTTTATACTGAAGGAACAAGAAACTTGAAATTTGGCATGGTAGTTATTTATAAAATGTAAATTCTCTCTAAGAACAAATTTGAAAAAAATTCGAAATTTAAAAGTATGAGATGAGCGAAAAGCGGTCTAAAAACATTCTAAATTGTAATTTATATGGAATCTCTGGAACTACAGAATGATTTTCGAATGTGATGGTAACAGTCCCGGCTGTAACATAGGCTATATTTTATATCGGTGACACTACGACAGGGGGGGGGGGGTTGGTAAAAGAGCGAAAAGCGTTCTAAATTTTCGATTTTTTTCGACATTAGTGCGGTTTAATTAGTAATTTCTGAATTATCTGTGGCAGTAACGTTTCCTCTAATGAAAATAGGCCAACAAATACCACTTAGCATTTATCAAGAATTACGCGAGCAAAGCCGCGGGTTTTGCTAGTACTTGATAAAGTAAGATTAATTTTCCCTCTGATATATCATTTTAAATGTTTTAATCCATCATATACCTTGTGTTTCAATTATAAATAGAAATATGTCTAAAATAAATGCATAAATCTGTAGGTGCTATATAGAGCAGGACTTGTTTCGTATCGTTGTCTATATTGACTATGCAGCCTTTGTAAGCCTTTTCAATAAAAAAATATTTTTGGGCAGGAAATTGGTCGAAATTTTTTTTCTATAAAATTTCCAAGAAAAGTAAGAGTGCTTTACTATTCCTGAGACCGGCATTTGTAATTAGTATTACATAAAACTTAGCATTCTGTATATATTTATTGTGTTTTTTATTTATAAAATGCTCTTTTTATAGAATTGTGAATAAAAATAGCAACCATTATTTATACTAGTGGGTAATAAACAGATTCCTAACTAGAAATAGAAAGAGTCTCCTGTTTATCTTTCTTCTATCTATAATATCCTTTTTTTTTTAGTTCCGACAATAACTTCTTTCAAAAGCTGAACATTTAATTTAAAGCATCATGAACAAACAATATTCAAAATGCGAATATGTTTGTTTTTAGACTATAGATGCATATTACTTAGTAGGAATGATTTTAAAAAATACTATATTAAAGAGAAATAGCTAAACAATAATTGAAACATCAAATTTCAAACTTTTTACTTAACATGATGGAAATCTTTGAGGCAGGTTACACGGCTTTACATCAAGCATTTCCACGTATATTATGAGTTTCTAAATGCTAATTTGTGTATAATGATTCCAGTTTAACATAGAGTAGGATGTTTGAGTTTCAGCGAGGATTTATCTTCTGACAACTAAATTTGGATGTTGATATGTATAGAGGTAAAATTAATAGTAGAAATATCTGATATATTTCAACGAATATCAAACAGACAAGAATTCAGTTTGTTTAAATATTTGAATAACTTATTTACGCATGGTATATTTTCATTTTTCCACACTCGTATGAGATATATAAATTTATTGTTTTAAGTTTCTGGAAAAAGATATTACTTAAAAATTAATTTTATAGCTTGTTTTTGAAAAGTATGTATGTAAACATTAATATGTGTAAATTTTATAAAATTATTATTTTTTAAATTGTGGAATTGTTATTAAATATTTGCATAAATGGAAACAAAACAATGCTAAAGTTATATGGAATATGAAATCATCTTGCTTAAATTTTATTTGGTCAGATACCCTCAAGTATTTATTGTTATTTTTTTATATAATTTGTTACAATGTCACCCAAATATGACTGATTCAATGAAAAATAAACAGATTTAGAAAAATAGTCTTGACACGTCATTTTATCTTTTGGTAAAATGTGATATGCAATTTGTACCAATTTTCTAATTCCAATAACTGTTTTTTTTTATCTTTTTAAAAATGTTTACACAATAGTGATAGCTCTTTATCGACATCGAGAACAAAAAATAAAAAAACACTGTCCCTTCGTTTACACCATGAACATGCAATATATATATATATATATATATATATACAGGGTGATTATAATTAAAGTTTAAGCTTCAAAACGCTCTAAAAAACGAACCATTGATTATAATGACGTCAAAATTGAACGGCGTATCATTAAAGAAGGGGGAAAGAACATGAACCAAAAAAATAATTCCAAATTTTAGTGACAGATGGCGCTGTAAGTGACTGAAGATGTAAATTAAAATACCTGGCATGCGCACGACCATTTCAGGTGTTTTAAAGGCGTTGGGTAAACGGCGTTTCCTCATTTCGCGTCTCAGACGTTCGCCATGAGTGTCTCAATGAAGGACACGCTCTGCTTGTAAAGCTTTATTACAAGAAGGGTGATTCTGCACCAGTAGCTCTGCAGAAGTTCAGGACCCTCAAGGGTATGAAATAAGAACGAAAAATCATGCGTCAAGCATAGATTATGTAGCACTTTCCAACGCTTCTAAAATAATTTTACAAATCATTACCGTTTAATAAGCTGAAAGATGACATCTAAGTAAACAATTTGGAAAACGCATAACATATTTAAAAACGTAATTTCAGGAATTTTCAATATATACAATATTCGGAAAAATATCCGAATACTTTTATGTAGCCCTGTATATGATCTATAGATTTGTATATATACATAGGATGCTAAATTTTAGTTTAGTTAGGGAACGCGTTGCACAGTTTAAATTCTCCTTCTGGAGTTTCTGTCAATAAACAGAAATGTGTTCGCGAACTTTTGTGCTGCCCTGTATAGGATCTACAGAATTTATACACACCAAGTAATAGACAAAAAGCTAGTTAAGATTAAAATCGCGTTCAGTAACTTAAAACGCACTTCCAGGAATTATTGTTAACAGACAGTAGAGAATTCTTTTGTGTGTCCCTGTAAATGAACGATGACTGCTATACACACACTATTCTGTAGTAAGCCTCTTGTAATGCACCTTAGTAATATATATAAACTTCAATGCGTTTAAAATAGTGGAACATTATTTAAATAAGCCGCAGACGATTTTTCTCCATAGACGTAATGTAACGGAATTATTTTGACTGTCCCCGTAAAGTAACTCTAAGTGCTATACACCTACTATTCCATATTAAGCTTCTTCTAATGCATCTTAGTGATCTATATAAATTTCAATGCGTTTACGATAGTGAAACATTTTTAAAATAAACCGCAAATGATTTTTCCCCATAGACCGCAATGTAAGGGAATTCTTTTGAGTGTCCCTGTAAGAAAACTATAAGTGCTACACACTTCAGTTGAAATAGGGAACGTGCCATAGATAACGACAATAACATATAAAAATTGCAGAGCAATCCGAGCATATTTACGGGAGTTAGAGCACGGACAGACGGCCAGACGGCCAGACGGCCATCCGGCCAGACAAACCGAAGTCATAAGCACTTTTCAACTAGGTTGGAAAGTGCTAAAAAGGCGTTGGACCGATGACTGTCATGGGTCTGGTGAAAAGGATGAAAAAATTCGAAAATATAGGTTCGTTTGATGTGCAGTCTGGTAGAGGAAGGAAAAGATGTGATTCGGCGGTAGTTGAAGAAGTAGCCACAGCAGTTCAGGAGGAGTCGCGCGGTGGTGTGCAACCATGCAGTGCACGGAGAATTGTCCGAACATTGGACAGGCCAGTGAGCATGGTGCATAACATTCTACGAAACATCCTGCAATGCTATCCGTACAAAATTTGCCATGTGCAGGAGTTGCTTCCTTCTGACCTGCCAGCAAGCGAGTGTTTTGCTTTGGAATCTCTTGTTCGCATGGAAGTGGACAATGGTTGGCCGTGGAAAATTCTGTGGACAGACGAAGCCCATTTCCATCTGAAGGGATATGTCAATACACAGAATTGCCGAATATGGGCAACAGAATCTCCCCTCGCAACGAACCCAGTAATACTTCATCCTGCAAAGGTCACTGTGTGGTGCGGATTTACGGCATCATTTATCGTAGGGCCATATTTTTTCGAGGAGACGGTTGCTTTCGGTCCTGTTACCGTTACCGTCAATGGTCAGCGCTATGAGTCTCTTTTGCGTAATGACGTCATTCCAGCTCTACAACAGCGTGGATGTATGGATAGTACCATTTATATGCAAGATGGTACTCCTCCGCACATTGCAAATCGAGTGAAGCAGTTGTTGAGGCGGCATTTCGGAAATGCTAGAATTATCAGTCGTCATTTCCCTAAAACCTGGCCGGCCCGATCACCTGATCTTAATCCGTGTGATTTCTGGCTGCGGGGTTATCTGAAAGATGTTGTGTTCAGTACTCCGATTGCCAACGTAGCTGAATTGAAGACACGCATTGCGCAACACATTCTGAACTTGACCCCGGTGAGACTTCGATCGGTTGTGGAACATGCTGTTTCCCGATTTAATCTTGTTGCACACAACGGTGAACAGCATATTGAACATGTTTTGCGCCAGTCTCGCGAAACTTAAAAACCGATTGGATGGATGCTTTTTATACGGTTTTTGGCCTCAGGACAATTAAAAACCGATTGGATTGATGCTTTTTATGCGATTTTTGGCCTCAGGGCACTTAAAAACCGATTTTTTCCATCCGATGTAATACGACCTTGCCGTGGTGGATGGGTTTACGTAACTAACAGTATCACACCTGTACAGTCATGCACACTGAACAGTACAGTTGGTTTATCGTGTAACTTACGCCTTAGCCGATGTTTTACGATTTGTAATTTGTAGTTGAAATTCTGACGCTTACAGCACCATCTGTCGCTAAAATTTGGAACTATTTTTTTGTTCATGTTCTTTCCCCCTTCTTCAATAATACGACGTTCAATTTTGACGTCATTCTAATCAGTGGCTCGTTTTTCAGAGCGTTTTGAAACTTAAACTTTAATTATAATCACTCTGTATACATATATTATTAAAAAAAAATCAATATTCACCAGAAATATCTGATTACTAATATAGAGCTCATTCGAAACCTTAAATAACTAATTTTATGTGTATAGACTAAATTAGATTAATGCTAAATTTAAAGTGAGTTTTTTGGAACTCGAACTTCTGTTCATGAGTGCCTTTTTTGTAATATAAAATTTTTAAAAACATAGAAGGACAAAGAGGACTATTTTAATAACAGTTCTATAAAAGTAGGTTTGGGAGAAAAAGTAAGCTGTTCTCTGATAAAAAAATTATATTTTACAAAAATGCATTATTTTCATTTTTTACATCCAGTAAAACCCAATGTGGGATTTGTGATATAAATTCTAAATTGCCATGATTACAATATCCTATAATGTACTTTAGAACAAACTGAATATCATTTTCTTATCGCAACGGCTAAAAGAGTTACAAAGTGATAATGTGACCAAAAAAAAAAAAAAAAAAAACTTGACAGCAATAATAAAATTTTACTATTCAGTGTATTTGACAGGAGAATTCATTTAAAATTCTCATAACATACAAAAAGTGTCATACCAATTATCCACAGCACAGTTAAATAAACACATAAAAAGTATACTTCATATAAGTAGTAAAAAAAAACGTGGAAATAGCGGTATTCTGAACATTTAAAAAATTTATTGTATGAAATCTAGCTAAAATTTATTTTAATTAACATACTTTGATTCCAAATGTAAAATTTGCTATATTCACAGTCTAATGGATCCTCTTTTATTCTCAAATTCAACACATCGTCATTTTTGTATTGACAGTAGCTCACTCATATTTGGTGTCATATTGAGACCTGTTGCCATATTGGCTAAGTTCCGTTTAAGTTGTCTAAGGAAAATTCAAAGCTGCTATGTATTTTTAGAAGACTCACCTTGTGGATCCATGCTTTATTATGTCAGACTGATTGTAAAAAAAAATGAATCGAATTTTTTTATTATCATCGTAAAATTTCATTTCAGTTTTTAAACACATATTATTTAAAAATGAAATTGGAGTTTTTTCGCTATATTAAAAACTAACCAAACCAAATAACAATTTCCTAACCGAATGCAATTTTCTGAAACGCATGTGGCATATGGCAAAAAGTGAGATGCATTTTTCTCAGATGCGTAGAAATTCAGATTAACTAAATATTTTCCGTTAATACTGGCATAATATTTAGCGTGTACAGGCAATATCCTTTAAACAGAGGAAACATGTTTGTTCTTTGTGTTTTTGCATATAACATGACAACTCCAACAACATTTATAAATAATGAAACAAACAATAATGTATATAAAGTTATTCTTCTTTAAACTTTATTATGAGAAGCTACTCTTATTTTCTCAGGAGAAAAAAATTTTCAATGTAATAATACTCCTATCCTTGTGTCATTATCATAATCAAAATCATTGTTTAAATGAAATGATGCCCCATTGGCTGGACTGGGCATCACCAAGTCCTCACATAAATCCAATACAAAACTTGTGGGGAATATTAGTGAGAGATATTTATATAAAAGACAAGTGTTATGCCCATGAAAAGGAAATAAAATTTGCTGCAGAAATATAATGGGAAAAAATATGAGATATTTTCTTAAAAACCCTCTGACATCTAGACTAAAAAATTCATTAAAAATATTGGTAAGTCTTAAATGTACCAAACTTACTTTTGTGAGAATTCTAAGCTGTCACTACAATTTTTCCATATTTCTTCTGGTACAAATATAAGTAAAAAATTATATAAATGAAACTGTAGTTTTTACCGAATGTATGTAATGCAAATTGTGTTGCATTATGTATTATTGCCTTATTTCTTATGTTGCTTACTATTATGCTCTGATGAGTCTTTCTTTCTTTTGAAATCTTTCGAGTTTTTCTTCTTAATCTTCTTATCTTTTGACACGAAAATACCTTGAAGCACTTTTTGTGCACGGTAATTCAGGTCTTTTCTTCTTGGAGTTACTGGCTTCATTTGGTGGATCTCTGGTGTTACCAATAAATGGTAATACTTTTTTTAGATATTTAAGTAGAAATTTTGAAAATCACCTTTACTACATTGAATTTCAGATTTGTTTCTTAAGGTGGCCCTACACTCGGGCCACTTCGTCATTTGCACGACGTAAAAATATCAATCTGATACATTTCTTAGAATTGAAGTAAATGTTGTTAAAGAGAAATAAATAAGCTTTCAGAAAACGTACCATAACTCAAAGTTCTAAAAATTTAAACACGTGTAAATTAAAATATCTTCTTACCTGGAAATTCGAACGACTACCACTCAAAAGTGAAATCACTACATGCAATGGCAGACAATCAAGATGATCTCTTCAAATTGAGCCACGTGTACTGCAGATATATGATTGACAATGCAGTAGCGCCATCTTGTGATTAAAAATAAAATTAATTGTTATTTGGGGGTCACACATTAGGAACACTGGCAACCTTTGGCTCACCTATCTTAAGTATTTTATGGTACGGTAAATATACAAGATTAAATAGTGAAATTTAAATTAGAGTTTCCTTTTTGTGAGTCAGGGGTTTTACAGAATTGTTTTCAGTCTCTTGGATTTTATGCTCCTAAAATATTATGGTGCGCTTTATACATAAGACATTTTTTTTTCATCGTTCCCCATTAAAAAAGCGGCTACGTATTATACATGAGTAAATACGGTATATACAATTATTTTTCTTCGATTTAGCTTATCACCAAAAGTTCCTTTAATTTCTGAATCTAAGTATTTCTCTGAAATGCATCCCGAATATTCAGATTTCTGTTGTTTTGTAGAATAATAATAATAAAAATAATAATAAAAGTCACGAAATTAAAAAAAAATAATTCAATACTCACTTCATCCCATATTTTGTGTTTCCTGGAAAAAAAATGTTAACATCCTCTACAACTTTCAGAACAAAATTCATATTAATGCGTTTTACTCGTAACAACTGATGAAAGCCAAAAAGTGATCCAAATTGAATTAAAAATAAATGAAATAATTAAGATAAATAAAATAGATTTCTTTAATGAATTTTAAAGAATCAAAGCACACTACAGTCGATTTCAACCGTTTTTGCATTACACCATATTTAAAATCGGGGTTCAACTGTCGCTGAACACTAATAATATTAAGATGATAAAAGCACTTGCGAAAGGAATATATACCTTTTTTAATACAATAAATAATGTTACAAACAAAACGCTTTTTTAGAACAATAAATTAAAATTTCACATACATATATATCACAGTTTGTATTAAAAATTAGTAAAATTCTTAAAGGATTATTTTCTTTAATATATATTAATATTTAATGAGATATTTCAGCTTAATTTTTTTTTATTAAAATACTTCTTCCTAAGATGGAATTTATGGATAGGTTATATTCTTAAATATATTTTCGAGAATCTAGTCGGGAATTGTTTTCTTTTTAATATTATTTGTCACAGAAAAGTTTTCGTGATCAAAATTCTCAAAAATTAAATTTTGAGAGAGAAAGATATTCTTCGTAACGCTTATTCAGACATGCTAGAAATGCAAGGAATAGTAATATATGTTGTTTGTTTCTTATTGTAATACTCTGCCGTTTCTTAGTTCTAATAAATTCAATTCGTAATATTTAAATTTTCAGACATGCATGCTATATTGAGTGCGAGATTTTCATCTCGCACTTAAAACAAATGCATTTCTTTCCTAGTGTAGTGAAGTTGCATGGACAGAGGCAAGAAAGGATTATTGAAAATTATATAATTTAAATATAAAGTTTTTAAAATTTAGCTAATCAATATATTATATATTTGACGTCTGAACTTATTTATATTTACATTAAAATCATTAAAATTACAGACATTATATTACAATTATATAAAATATTAAAAACATATTAAAATTGGTCGTTTCGGATTTACATGAAAATCCCTCATCAACAAATATTTTTCTCAACGTAAGTCACAGTTAAAAAATATCAACACATAGAACATGCAACGTATCAAAATGTCGAGGCCAAAGTCAACTTTTCTTAGAAGCATGGTATACGAAAATTATAGATTTACCTCTTAATGAAGCAGGTACAATCCCTAATGAATACTCCGTGTTATTATAACTGTAACTTTGGCCTCGACATTTTGATACGTTGCATTTTCTATGTGTTGATATTTTTGAACTGTGACTTACGTTAAGAAAAATGTTTGCGGATGAGGGATTTTCATGTAAATCTGAAACGTCCAATTTTAATATGTTTTTAATATTTTATGTAATTGTAATGTAATGTCTGTAATTTTAATGATTTTAATATATAAATATATTATATAGATTGGATCATATGAAGACCTTACACATTTCTACTATATTTTTATTAAACAATTAATGAACAATTATAATTACAATTACAGCTGCATAACCGAATTTATGCACGCAAGAGGAACAAAATGATACTATTTTTAATGTTGATGTTATTGTTGTTATTATACGTTAATGCTGATGTTAATATATCATATTTGTCTGTAAAATATGCTTGTTGTACATGCAAATTACCTCAGAACTGATACCATCCGAAATACCTATATATTCCAGGTAGAGAAAATTTGTATTACCTTATGTAAACTATTCGGAAACATTTTCGAAAATCAGTGGCAGCAAAACTAAAATTTGTATTCATAGATGCTTCTTTAAATCTCGAAAAGATATTAGTTTCTGAGGTTTCTAAAGACAAAAACTGCTTTTCGAGAATGTGGGTAAGTCGGATGAAGTTATTGTGTATTTTCGTTTGTGGTTACATTATATTTTCCTAGATTAAGAAACATTTGTCTGTTTTACAGTAAACAAGTGCATATATAAAATATTTTGTAGTTTTTTTTTTTTTAACAAGAACTTATTTTCTTATTAATTTATATTTTATAATAATTATTATAAAATCTTTAAAATATACTTATAAAAGTAACATTTTATCATCTGAAATTTGTAAATCGATATTGACACTAATTTTAACATTATGTTTACTACAACAGTACATATAGTTATTACATTAGTTATAACATTTAACATATAAAATTTGCTTTTTGAATATGAAGATATTTTTGTTATGGTTAGCATAATTTTGTAATGGGTAATATTATTCAGATTTTGTCGAGTGTCTATGAATTAATCATTTTATTTATCATTTATTTCGCTGTAACTCTAAAATATTTATTACCGGAAAAAAAAACTGCTAATTCAGAGCTTAGATGTTTATTTGTTAAATATATGTATTAAAACTGCTATTACTTTTGTAAAATACACACACACACACACACACACACACACACACACACACATACACACACACACACACACACACACACACACACACACACACACATATATATATATATATATATATATATATATATTATATTTTTTTACAAATTAAACGATTTTATTTATACAACAAATGATAAACGAATTCAGAGCTTAGATGTATTTTGTTAAATATACGTATTAAAAAATAGTATTTTTTTAATGTTCTATTTACTATTACCAAAATACATGGGATAAATTGGATAGAACTTTGCATATCTTTATTTCACATATTTCCTTTTTCTTTTGTATAACTATGTTTCTAATTTTATGATTTATTTTTTTTTAGATATTTCTCAAATATTGATAACAGCCATCATTTGAAAGGAACGCAAAAATCAGATCAAATATAGTGTAATGACTCTGTGTAATTCGAACTACCAAGGGAAACAACAAGATTCATTTACGTACAATTTATAACGTAAAACAGGTATAAAATGCTAA
Organism: Maratus michaelseni; assembly: GCA_963931845.1. NCBI lineage: Eukaryota > Metazoa > Arthropoda > Arachnida > Araneae > Salticidae > Maratus > Maratus michaelseni. The sequence goes on from OZ007589.1 coordinate 246,543,992, forward strand.
TCCTGGTGGTTGCACAGCAGAAAGGACAATAATCTAAGGTATGCAAGTATCGGACAACGATTGTACACATGGAATTGTTCTGTACTACATGTGTGAATAAATGAAATATACTGAAAGTGTATGGTAAATTCTATAAATATTATGGGAGGGGGTAAGTTTCCTTTTAACTAACTTTTAAAATTTTCTCCCAAAATGTTTGTTCCTTTTATCTAGCACAGTCATAAATGTAAATACCGAAATAAAAATTATTAAAATCCATTTTTTCTCCTATTTATTTCATATATTTTTCATTTCTTTTCCATAGTTCGTATCTGCTTCATTTTAGTATGCTAATATAATATTTTAAGTACTACTACATCATTTATCGACATATAAAAAGTCACTGAATAAATGTTTTACGATTTGATTTATTTCAGGGAATTTATAAAAAGCTCATTTCCTGAACAAATATTTAAAATAATAAGGAAATCAATAAAGATCCATTTTTATACAATATTGCGCATAGAACTACGATAAAGTAATGCTATTACGTAATGTTTTAATTAAATAATATTCAGAGTTCACAGCTTTAATTAAAATACTAAAAAAGTACAAATACATTTTGCATAAAAGTATATAATGCACACGAGGAAAAATGCTTAAACTGCGGTGAATTGAACATGATATTTTCTAAGAAAATTCCCCCTTTTACCATGAAACTAATACTATATATTAAAATATAACAAAAAATTTCATCCAATATTAAATTCACTAAAAATATGAAACATGTCACAGACACACACACACACAAATAGTATTGCTGCTTTTATTTCTATTTAAAGTAAAGTTAAAAGAGAAAATTTGAGCACAACTCATAACGTATAGGGAATAATATCAGTCACAAAATTTCATTTAATTTTGAATATTGCATTTTGAATGTTGCTTTTCTTAAACATAAAAAAGGTTTTGAAACCAAAATATTAAAGAAAAAAATACAAGGAAAGTAAACTGTATGAAAGCAGACAAAAAATCGAAGTCAGAAACGAGTTGTATTTTTGGTGACAAAAAAACATTATTTAGTTTTCTTTCTTTATTTTTTTTTAAATATTTGAAATATTAAGACAAATGAAACAATAAAAACTTTTGAAGGATGAGAGTCGTGCAAGAGAAATATGGACAAAATTTCATTAACCGTTATGAATTAGCAATATAAAATTTCAAACAAATACAGCGCTGTAATTTGATAAACTTTATCCGAAGCTTAAAGATGAAATAAATTATGGTAAACCTATACAAAACAGTCATTCAGCTATGAAATAATAATTTAATTTTATCGAAATGCACATAAACAATTCAATTGATTGAATTCTGACATATATTATCTACATAAATCTGTAATATTTGATCCACAAAGAAATTGCGTAAACGCGAAATAAAAGAGGATGAAATTTTGTTCGCTCATTACAAAGGTGCACCGACGGATTTATGAACATTTATATTATTATCTTGGTGTAAATACTGTATAATAATTAAAAGTAAGAGTTGCATAACTAAAAGGCAATTGTGCCCGTTAAGAAGAAAATCAGATAAATAACAAAATCAATAATTTGAGTTATATATCGGCTTTTGACAGTTAGCAATCAGAAATGAATTGCAGAAGTTACGAAGATTTAAAACAGTCATTACAGAATTAAAAATATCGCGATGCAATACGTCATTTGAAATTAAGATAGAAATGAAAGTGCAAAGATTGATTTTTAATATTAGTATTATTAGTATTATTATTTACCTTTGAATATATCATCAGTTATGATGAAAAGAACCTAATAAATAGAAAAACGGTTTATTTATAATAAAAGGTAAAATGGTTTTGCTTAAACATTAAATTAATAAGATGATTTTTTTACATGAAATAAAGAGAAGAATATAATTTAAGACTACTTTAAATTAAAAATATATGATTTGTATCATAGATGGACAAGATTTCATAAAATAATTTTCTCAAGGTTTTGTGAAGAATTGAGCTATGTTTCATTGACAGGGGTAGTATACGCATGCAATTAAAAGTATTTCTGAAATCTTTTTAAAACTGGAATTGACCTTCAAAGCTTTTAGCTATCTCACAGCTGGATATAAGAAAAAGCAATTTATCTTACATAATATATTAACATATAGTGAATTTAAATTGTAGTTAAACACATACTAAATAAATATAAAAGTAAAAATACCCTTTTATGTAAAAAAGCACACGTTTTTATAAGCATCTGCAATCCATTTTATTCCCAAACATGTCTGATACAACACGGGCATTTGGCGTTGTTCCCGATTATGGACAATTCACCGTTTTTATTTATGCTTGATAGAAAGCGCGAAATAGTTAATTTCTTTTTAAAAAAAAGTAATTTTTGTTCAGGTTCTTTTTAACATATGCACATTATTTAAACTATCTATAGAGAATTTATAAATTGTTTGCTCGATATATATTTATAATTTAATTATAATTAATCTATTACTTAAAAATTAAGTTAAGAAAATATGATAATAATTTAATGTCATCGGGAACGTATTTAACTGTACACAATTTCTACACTGTTAAAAATTTGCACTAAACTGTCTGGTCATTTGACCGTTTTTGTAGAAAACAGTTACATAACCGTAATTCAAATATAATCTGACCGTATTATTGCTCATTTTAGGGTCATAATATAGTTATGGTTATCTAACTGTTTTCTATAGAAACCGTCAAATGACTGGACAGTTTGTAGCAAATTTTTAACAGTGTAGGGCTGTCCCAGATCAGGTAGTTGGTGAAAATGTATTTAAAAATTCCATTGTTACATTCATGAATGAAGATACCTTTAAAAAAGAAGTGTGTAAAACATGCAAAAGTTCCTCTTAACATCCAACTTCAAGATGATAAAAAATGGAATTATATGTCATCTTATATACACATCAGAAAATAATAAAAAAATAACACTTTGTTGACCGGTGACGAGTACACCCCTCACTAATGTGCTCTACATATTCTACATTATCATTGTTTATAGATTTAAGTGTTATTTTTGATACATCCTTAAAGTTATACAATCCAATCTCCCTTTAAAAGTTGACGTAAAGAAATTTTTTAAAAGTTATGTTTCCAGTGGAATTTTGCAATATGTAATATGTCCTAACGTCACTAATTAAATGTATTTTGTTTGAAATTTCATTAATTTTAACTGTTTTCAACGTAAAAAATTCATTATATAATAAAAATTAGAAAAACTCTTTATGTATGAATATTCTAGAGGAGAAATCAGTCCATTGAGATCACTCTAGAGAAACTTTATAATCAACATTTAGATTGGCCTTGTTCTTGAACGGAAACGCTTTAATACATGTTACGGTGATATGAATTGACATTATTTTCCAAAATAAATGTTAGCGTACCATGAATGATTCCATCATTAAAAACAATTTGATACCCGCTGAGGAGAACTAGACACTCCATAAAATTCAGCTACAAAAATTAATATTCCCCTCAGACACCTGCCTATAATTTGAATGCTGCATAATTCGCGATCGTTTTCCTTCGGTTAGAACTTATAAATCTACCACAAATAAAATTTCACCACTTTTTGCTACTTTGTTTTACGCAATTATACCGTAATAATAATGTTTTTTTTTTTTTTTTTTTTTTTTTGCAAATGAAATTAGTCGTTGGGGGACACCCCAACCAGTCTTTTCACCATAATTCTTACCCATAATGGATATGCATAATATAAAATATGAAAATAAAACATGTGTAAACTACTTATAAAATGCATTGCAATTCGAATAAAATCGTGGCTTGATGACGTCATAAACTTTAAATGTTCTATTACTGAATTGCGTAAAAGAAACATCCTTATAACTCCAAAAATGTTCATTTCATACAAATTCTAAGTTAAATTAATTTTATCATGAGACAGTGATAAAATGCCGATATTAGATGCTCCACTGTTGCTAACAATTTTTGGTCCAGCAGCCAGAATTTTAACTTTTCCGAAAGCTCAATAATTCAGAACCAGTCATCAATAATCGACCTCCGATTTTGGGTGAGTTATTCACATATGGAAGTACTCAAACAGTTAGGTAAATGTTTTGGGCTGCTTTAAAGAGTTCGCACACAAGAGTGTGCGAATTCTTTATCAACTTTCACTGCACACTAATAATATTATGATGATGAAAACATATGCGAAAGAAATATATGCTTTCTTACTACAATAAATAATATTACAAACAAAGCCCTTTCTTAGAACAATATAACTAAAATTTCATATACATATATATATCACAGTTTGTGTTAATAAATCAGTAAAATTTTTAAAGGATTATTTTCTGTAATATGTATTAACATTTAATGAGATATTTCAGCTTGACTTTTTTTTAATTAGAATACTTTTTTCTAAGATAGAATAATGGATAGGTTATATTCTTAAATATATTTTCGAGAATCTAGTCGGGCATTGTTTTCTTTTTATCGTTATTTGTTTGCAGAAAAGTTTTCGTGATCAAAATTCTCACAAATTAAATTTTGAGAGAAAAAGATATTCTTCGTAACGCTTATTCAGACATGCTAGAAAGGCAAGAAATAGTTATATATGTTGTCTGTTTCTTATTGTAATTTTCTGCCGTTTCTTAGTTCTAATAAATTCTCATCGTAATATTTAAATTTTCAGACATGCATGCTATATTGAGTGCGAGATTTTCATGTCGCACTTAAAACAAATGCATTTCTTTCCTAGTGTAGAGAAGTTGCATGGACAGAGGCAAGAATGAATTATTGAAAATTTATATAATTTAAATCTAAAGTTTTTAAAATTTAGCTAAATAATATATTACATAGGTTGGACCATATCAAGACCTTACACATTTCTAGTATATTTTTATTAATCAATTAATGAACAATTATTATTAAACAATTTCAGCTGCGTAACCGAATTTATGCATGCAAGAGGAACAAAATAATACTATTTTTAATGTTGATGTTACTGTTGTTATTATATGTTAATGCTGATGTTAATATATCATATTTGCCTTTAAAATACGCTTGTTGTACACGAAAATTACCTCAGAACTGATAGCATCCGAAATAACTGTATATACCAGGTAGAGAAAATTTGTTATTACTTTATGAAAACTACTCGGAAACATTTTATAAAATCAGTGGCGGCAAAACTAAAATTTGTATTTATACATGCTTCTTTAAATCTCGAAAATATATTAGTTTCTGAAGTTTCTAAAGACAAAAACTGCTTTTCGAAAATGTGGGTAAGTCGGACGAACTTATTGTGTATTTTCGTTTGTGGTTACACTATATTTTCCTAGATTAAGAAACATTTGTCTTTTTTACAGTATAATGGTAAAAAAATGCATTAGTATATTTTGTAGGTTTTTTTAACAAAAACTTATTTCCTTATTAATTTACATTTTATAATAATAATTATAAATATCTTTAAAATATGCTTATAAAAGTAACATTTTATCATCTGAAATTTGTAAATCGATATTGACACTAATTTTAACATTATGTTTACTAAAACAGTACATATAGTTATTACATTAGTTATAACATACAACAACATATAAAATTTGCTTTTTGAATATGAAGATATTTTTGTTATGGTTAGCATAATTTTGTAATAGTTAATATTATTCAGATTTTGTCGAGTATCTATGAATTAATCATTTTATTTATCATTTATCTCGCTGTGATTCTAAAATATTTATTACCTGAAAAAAATACGTATTAAATATACGTATTAAAACTGCTATTACTTTTGTAAAATATATACATATATACATTATATTTTTCTAGAGATTAAACGATTTTATTTATACAACAAATCATAAATGAATTCAGAGCTTAGATGTATTTTGTTAAATATACGTATTAAAACAGCTATTACTTTTGTAATATATATATATATATATATATATATATTTCTAGAGATTAAACGATTTTATTTATACAACAATTGATAAACGAATTCATAGCTTAGATGTTTATTTGTTAATGATACGTATTGAAAAAAAAATATTTTTTAATGTTTTATTTACTATTACCAAGGTACATGGGATAAATTGGATAGAACTTTGCATATCTTTATTTCACGTATTTCCTTTTTCTTTTGTATAACTATGTTTCTAATTTTATGATTTAATTTTTTTAGCTATATCTCAAATATTGATAACAGTCATCATTTGAAAGGAACGCAAAATCAGATCAAATGTATTGTATTGACTCCGTGTAATTAGAATTACCGAGGGAAGCAATAACATTCATTTACGTACAATTTATAACGTAAAGCAGGCATAAGATGCTAATCCTGGTGGTTCCACAGCAGGAAGGAAAATAAAGTAAGATATGCAAGCATCGGACAACGATTGTACATCTGGACTTGTTCTGTACTACATGTGTGAATAAATGAAATATACTGAAAGTGTATGGTAAATTCTATAAATATTATGGGAGGGGGTAAGTTTATTTTTAACTTAGTTTTATAAGTTTTTTCTCTCAAAATGTTTGTCACGTTCATCTAGCACAGTATTTCGGTAGCACAGCATCTTTTTTCGGTAGTAAATACCGCAATAAAAATTATTAAAATCCTTTTTTTCTACCATTTACTTATGTTGATATATTTTTCATTTGTTTTCCATAGTTCGTATCAATTTCATTTTAGTATATTAATATAATATTTTAGTACTACATCATTTAACGACGTATAAAAAGCCACTAAATAAATTTTATGCGATTTTACTTATCGCAAGGAATTTATAAAAAGCTGATTTCTTTCACAAATATTTAAAATAATAAGTAAATTAATAAAGATCCATTTTTATACAATATTGCACATATAACTGTGATAAAGTAATGCTATTACATAATGCTTTAATTAAATAATATTTAAAGTTCATAAATTTATTTAAAATACTAAAAAACTACAAATACATTTTGCATAAAATTATATAATGCACATGAGGAAAAATGCTTAAACTGCGGTGAATTGAACGTGATATTTTCTAAGAAAATGTATCCTCTTTCCATAAAACTAATACTATATATTAAAATATAACAGAAAAAATTCCATCCAATACGAAATTCACTAAAAAATATGAAACATGTCACAGACACAGACAATCAAAAATTATATTGTTGCTTTTATTTCTATTTAAAGTAAAGTAAAAAGAGAAAATTCGAGAAAAACTCATAACGTATAGGGAATAATATCAGTCACAAAATTTCATTTAATTTTGAATATTGCATTTTGAATGTTGCTTTCCTTAAACATAAAAAAGGTACTGAAACCAAAATATTAAAGAAAAAAATAAAGGAAAGTTAACTTTATGAAAGAAGACAAAAAAGCGAAGTCAGAAACGAGTTGTATTTTTGGTGATAAAAAACAATATTTAGTTTTCTTTATTTATTTTTTAAATATTTGAAATTTTAAGACAAATTAAAAAATAAAAACTCATGAAGGATGAGAGTCGTGCAAGAGAAAGCTGGACAAAATTTCATAAAATAATTTTCTCAAGTTTTTTTGAAGAATAGAGCTATGTTTCATTGACAGGGGTAGTATATGCATGCAATTAAAAGTATTTCTGAAATCTTTTTAAAACTGGAATTGACCTTCAAAGCTTTTAGTTATCTCACAGTTGGACATAAGAAAAAACAATTTATCTTACATAATATATTAATATATAGTGAATTTAAACTGTAGTTAAACACATACTAAATAAATATAAAAATAAAAATACCCTTTTATGTAAAAAAGCACACGTTTTTATAAGCATCTGCAATCCATTTTATTCCCAAACATGTCTGATACAACGCAGGCAATTGGCGTTGTTCCCGATTATGGAAAATTCACCGTTTTTATTTATGCTTGATAGAAAACGCGGAATAGTTAATTACTTTTTTTAAATAAGTAATATTTGTTCAGTTTCCTTTTAACATATGCACATTATTTACACTATCTATAGAGAATTTATAAATTGTTTTCTCGATATATATTTATAATTTAATTAATATTAATCTATTATTTAAAAATTAAGTTAAGAATTGTATTGTCATCGGGGACGTATTTAACTGTACACAATTTCTACACTGTTAAAAGTTTGTAGCAAACTGTCCATTTGACCGTTTTTGTAGAAAATAGTTACATTACCGTAATTCAACTATAATCTGACCGTATTATTGCTCATTTTATGGTCATAATATAGCTATGATTATCTAACAGTTTTCTATAGAAACGGCCAAATGACTGGACAGTTTGCAACAAACTTTTAACAGTGTAGTGCTGTCCCAGATCAGGTAGTTGGTGAAAATGTATTTAAAAATTCCATTGTTACATTCATGAATGAAGATACCTTTAAAAAAGAAGTGTGTAAAACATGTAAAAGTTCCACCTAACATCCAACTTCAAGATGATAGAAAATGGAATTATGTCAGAAAATAATAAAAAAATAACACTTTGTTGACCGGTGACGAGTACGCCCGTCACTACTGTGCTCTACATATTCTACATTATCATTGTTTATAGTTTTAAGTGTTATTTTTGATACATCCTTAAAGTTATACAATCCCATCTCCCCTTAAAAGTAAGTTGACGTAAAGAAATTTTTTAAAAGTTATGTTTCCAGTGGAAATTTGCAATATGTAACATGTCCTAACGTCGCTAATTAAATGTTTTCTGTTTGAAATTTCATTAATTTTAACTGTTTTCAACGTAAAAAATTCATTATATAATAAAAATTAGAAAAACTCTTTATGTATGAATATTCTAGAAGAGAAATCAGTCCATTGAGATCACTCTAGAGAAACATTATAATCAACATTTTGATTGGCCTTGTTCTTGAACGGAAACGCTTTAATACATGTTACAGTGATATGAATTGACATTATTTTCCAAAATAAATGTTAGCGTACCGTGAATGACTCCATCATTAAAAACAACCTGATACCCGCTGAGGAGAACTAGGCACTCCATAAAATTCAGCTACAAAAATTAATATCCTGCTCAGACATCTGCCTATAATTTAAATGCTGCATAATCCGCGATCGTTTTCCTTCGGTTAGAACTTATAAAGCTAACACAAATAAAAGTTAACCTAAAAAAACAAAAAAACAACGAGGGTTGTGTAATTTTCGGAGAAACTCTAACGTTTGAGGGTTAATAATTACGAATATCCTTACCGGATATTATATTTAAAATGTTCTAAGCAGTAAAACAGGATGTTAGATAAAATAAAAATAATACAAGATGGAAAATAAAATAAAAAATACAATTTAAATAAATGATTACAAAATCATTTACATAAATTATTTGGACAAAATACATAATTACAATTAGCAAAATGAAATTGTTCTTTCTGCAAAAATCTTAAATTTTTCATTATCAAAAGCATTAATTATTTTGATCATGTTATCTTAACGGTAATTGACATATATTTTTCGTATACGATCGTATATTTTTTCATTGACATATTTAAGTAGTTTACTATTAGATTCATTTATGTGCTATATTAAATAAAATAGAAAATTAAAACTTTGAGACTCTTAAACCTCTCAACACAAATGACACTGTTTGCCATATTCATTAAATAAATTCAAATTTAACTTTTTACTATGAGTAAAAATACGTACGTTGGAGTTTGTTGAGAGTCCGAGGCTAACGAAAAAGAAGGCTACCGCGGTGCTTTACGCAATTTTTTTTTTTACAGACCGCGGGAGTCACGTGATGCTGAAATACACCAATGCAGGTGTACGAAAAGAGCATCACATCACTCTAGCGGTTTGTAAAAAAAGATAAGTGGAATGCACCGCGGTTGCCTGTCTTTTTCGCTAGCCTCGTTGAGAATCTGTATGACGTCATCGTCATCATCGTGACGAATCTGATGCACCTTTCATTAGTGTTAAGGCCTGTTATATCTTTAAAAAAATATATAGAAAATTTCACCACTTTTTTGCTACTTTTTTTTACGCAATTATACCGTAATAATAATGTTTTTTTTTTTTTTTTTTTTTTTTTTTTTTCAAATGAAATTAGTCGTTGGGGAACACCCCAACCAATCTTTTCACCATAATTCTTACCCATAATGGATATGCATAATATAAAATATGAAAATAAAACATGTGTAAACTACTTATAAAATGCATTGCAATTCGAATAAAATCGTGGCTTGATGACGTCATAAACTTTAAATGTTCTATTACTGAATTGCGTAAAAGAAACATCCTTATAACTCCAAAAATGTTCATTTCATACAAATTCTAAGTTAAATTAATTTTATCATGAGAGAGTGATAAAATGCCGATATTAGATGCTCCACTATTGCTAACCATTGTTGGTCCAGCAGCCAAAATTTACTTTTCCGAAAGCCCAATAATTCAGAACCAGTCATCAATAATCGACCTCCGATTTTGGATGAGTTATTCACATATGGAAGTACTCAAACAATTAAGTAAATGATTTGTCCAGTACCCCTAAATTTTTTAGTGGCTGGCTATCGTTTCTTTAATTCACTCTGCTCCCTACCAACCCCCATCCGATATTTATCTTCTCACTTATACCCGTCCTACCTCCCTCTGAATGAATTAGACGTTGTCTTTTCATTTGTCTCCTTGCTCACCTCATCCATCCGGGCATTCTCGATTCCACTGTTTTTACAATTATCGCCATTTCATAATTGACCACAGTCTGAATTTCTTTCTTCCTCTATGTTTTTATGGATTTGTTTTTGTAACTTTTACTGTTACACTAATGTTGGAGCTTTAAAAGATCCGAAACATCTGTCTGCCCTTTTAACGTCCATATTTTCATTTGAGCCCCTACGACGTTGTCTATTCGTTTATAGCTAATTGTACTGCCTTTCCAACAAATCGATAAAAAAAATTGGGATATTTTTTTAAAATTGGCTGTTTAAACGTAATAGGTTACCTTAACTACAATATTCAGCTTTTCAGTGTTTTAAACAAGGTCTATGTAACTAAATAATCAAAAATATCTATAATTTCCGTTGCGTCCTGATTTCGTACCAAATTCTACCTAAGATATTCTAATTGAGAATTCAATGCGTAAAGCAATAAATATTGTCCTGCTTGGAGTAAACATTCACCTCTTTACTGATTATCCGTTTAAGGAAGCTGTTTGGCAAGATTTATGCGTTGCGAGCTCAAATATTTTACAAGCAACGCAATCCAATCGATCAAACAAGCTCAAACATATACAGTAAATATATCTTAAGAAATAAAATAAGCAGTGCAGTAGCTTTTCACATTATCATTGAATATATATCTTTATTAAATTGTTTTAAAATAACTGATAATAGTTTAACTAGTCAAGTTATATTACTGAAATTTTACAAATTAAATTATTACAATTAAATTATTACAATTTAAATTTATTTATCTGTTCCGTAAGACTTAGTAATAGTTAAGAGTTAATATTAATATGAATTTAAAATTCAGATTTATTTGAAAAATCTATGTCAGACTTATAAAATTCGTTTTGTGAGAGATTAAAGCATGAGTAGTTTTCGTCATGTAGGAATAATAATAAAAGTATTTTTTAAATTTTATTATTTTAAAGAATACATCAAATAATGACTATTATTTGCAATACGTTGCACAAGCAAGCATGTTGTTTTTCGTTTGTATTTAAAATAAAACAACTTTGTTTCATATTTTAATGAGGGTTACTTCAATCGAGATTTAACAATTTCGATTTTTATTTTTAATCTTTATATTGCAATAAAAAAAATAATAACCATATGCTTTAAACTGCAAGGACTTATTATAATATAACATACATAATTGCAAAGAGAAATGTGGATGTTGTGATTTTTAAACTGTTCTAAAATGATTGAGCTGGACCGTTACACCATCAAAACATTACTGTATAAATATATATTTATGGAAGCCTTTTGTTTATAAGTGTAATTGTTACTTAACATCACATTCTGAAGATGGTCATAGAAGTTGACCGAAACGTCAATTTGATGTAATTTTATACTTTTACATAAAATTTTTATACACCATTTAGTAAAAACGTATGGTTTAATATACACAAATTTTTTTATACAATACTGCTCTAAAATGTTATGCTTTTTAACTCTACTCTCAAAAATGAAATTCGCCAACAGACGTAAAAAGTACAGATAGCAAATATCCTGAGAATCCTTGTGTTTGGAATAGTTTTTTTGATTGTTTGAAGAAATTCCCGTCTTTTGACTGAATAATTTCCGGAAAATTTTGATCTAAGATTCGCGATTTTTTTGTACTTTGGGATAAAAAGGACATCGTAAAAATTATTTTCCCAATACGATAAGGTGTATGCAGTTGCCGGGACAATCCTGTGATTTGACGGAAATGCAGCTTCGATTTTAGGATTTCAGGTAACTTTTACGTTAGATTGATAAATATTCTCTATTCTCAGGAGAAATGGGCAAATGAGATCAGGGATTTTCTTGTTTTAACGCAATATAATAAACTGACAAAAAAAAAAAAACATGTCAGTTCACTGATTTTTGTTAGAGTGTAGGACACCACAAACTTCAATCCCGCACACCCTTAGACTTTAAATGACTGTCATACTGGGAAGGTGGGGAAACTTCACTGTTGAATATAGTTCTGCTTCAAAAACTGAGAGCTTGGATGCTTAAATCCACAGTTTGCGTATTCGGTGCTAAATACGTCTGAAAATATGCTTGAGAATGCTTTAAATTTTACTTCTACAAGAGCATGAATTCCAATTTCGAAGGTTTCCTATTATGTCCATTCTTTTGAGACATCTACAACATCTTTTAGTATTTATTGAATGATTAACAATTTTCGATTCTAATTGATGGATTTGTCAGCGCATTAATGCTCATCTAAGCAGATGTTGCATGAACGCGCTTTCAAATTCGTCAGGATAAAATCAAAACTTGTTAATCATTCAGTTGATACTGCCCACATACGAGATTTCAAATAATTACGCGGTGAGTTCGAAAAAGAAAACGCCGCTGCAGGGTGTCGCTGATAGTAGTAAGCTGAGCGCAATTTAAAATTGAACCGATCGATTAACAGAACCAATTTTTCAAAATAACAATTCAGTGTAAGATAGCTGGTAAAAAGAATTCCCAAGTAGACTGATTTGTATCTTTTCTTTTTCCTTTTTTGCAATGGGTGGAATACAAATGCATTGGAATGAAAATTTTTCTTCTGTAATTTATGTGTTATCTTCACCTAATGCAGTACAAGAATGAGGTTTCCAAAAAATATGACTTAATTAATAATATTTAAATTATCCGTAACAGAATAATTTCCCCAAAAGTAAATACCACTTGGCATCTTTCAACAACGGCGTGTGCAAAGCCGTGAATTTTGTTAATAGCTCTACATTTTTCAATATTGTGTTTTCCATGGATCTAAAATTAAATATTAATGATTTTAAAAACTTTTATATGAATTACTTCATGCTAACTAACAAAAGTGAACTTCTTAGCAAACTGCATTTATAACCTGTTATGAAGCATTTATGAATTAAAGAGTTTAGAAAATTGTATTATAATTTTTAAAAAATTGGTAACAATATTAGTATTAAGTTATATGAGTAATATGGAATTTTTTGAGAATATTTTTTTTGTTTTATGCTGAATGAAATTTATATTTAAACAAAATTTCAAACAACAGACATTTATTTTTCCACTATTTTTTAATTATTAATTAAGTGTAATGTTATTTAATTATGTCCAAACTATGTTCTATCAGATGTAAAATATTTTAGCGTATTCATAGATAAAAACAAGGTGGGTGAACCAAAGGTGGCCAGTGCTCCTAAGGTAGCCCATCCCTCAAAAGTGCAATTAATTTAATTTTTAATCACAAAATGCTGCTACTGCATTGTCAGTCATGTATTTGCAGTGCATGCGGCTGAATTTAAAGAGACCGGATTGATCATCCGATAATTTATACAGTGATTTCACTTCTGAGGGGTAGTTGTTCTAATTTCTAGGTGAAAATATATTTTAAATTGCACGTGTTTAAATTCTTAGAACTTTGAGTTATGATACATTTTATGACAGCTTATTTATTCTTCTTTAACTACATTTACTTCAATTCTAAGACATTTATCAGATTAATACTGTTACCTCGGGCAAATGGCGATCATACGCATATTCCCATAGTGGTCACCTTAGAGAACAAATGTGGAAATCAGTGTACTAAGGGTGATTTTCAAAATTTCTACAGAAATATCTGAATCCGTGTGTCGTTAACATTAGAAATCACTCAAAAGAAGTCATTAACTCCCAGAAGAAAATTCCTGAACTACAGTGCACAGAAAGTGCTTCAAGGTCTTTTCGTGTCATAAGATAAGAAGATTAAGAAGAAAAACTCGAAGTATATCAAAAGAAAGAAAGAATCATCAGAGCATAATTGTAAGCAAAATAGTTTGCCGAGTATTTTTTTTCACATTTTAAAAGTGATTTCAATACATTTCAAATATATTTTAAATTGCACGTGTTTAAATTCTTAGAACTTTGAGTTATGATACATTTTATGACAGCTTATTTATTCTTCTTTAACTACATTTACTTCAATTCTAAGACATTTATCAGATTAATACTGTTACCTCGGGCAAATGGCGATCATACGCATATTCCCATAGTGGTCACCTTAGAGAACAAATGTGGAAATCAGTGTACTAAGGGTGATTTGGAGCACTGCGTGCCAAAGTTGGCCCATAAGTTACAATTAATGAAAATTTAAAGAATTCCTTTAAGTAAATTTATTTATGAATTCTTCTTAAATGTTTATAACATTTTGATTGTTACTTAATATAAAATGATTAGCATAAAATGTATTTGGCCATACAAGGTGTAGGTTTAGAAGCTTTTTATGAAATTCGACCATTTCTTGATACAAATAATATATATGTATATATATATGTGTGTGTGTGTGTTAGATAATTACTATGTTATTCATCAAACGCTGAAAAATTATAAAAATAATTTACTTCTAAACTAATACGTTTATACACTTCCATGAGTAAGCGGAATGTTTTTAAATTTTATAATATATTCGAGTTGCCAACAATAAGAATAGGCAATGGCCATAATAAATATTCTAAGTACGTATTAGATAATATATCGCTCAACAAAAATAAATAACTAAATAAATTGACAACAGCAACAAAAAATCAAACACAATAACACTATACAAACACTATGATGGAGCTAATTAGTTCTCCAATTATGAGTATATTTGTTATAAAAATATATAGCAAATAAAATTTATGGAGTATTAATATTTATGTTTTACTACCGCATTTTTTATGCCATTGGAATCAGCATTTCATGATAAATAAAGATCAGTTACCAATTATTGAAAATTATGAATAAATAAATATATTTTTTTTTCTGTTTAGATAACAACACTCTAGCTATGTACATTGTTAGACTGAAAAATATTGTTCCTGATTTTTAGATGCGTTCGTAATTATATAAATACGTAGCACCTATATTCGTCGTCTGCTCCGTCCTTAAATCACGTATTAAACCACGTCATTTGCAATAACCGCCTTTCATCATAAATTTCATTGCAATTAAAAATAGCGAAAAATTGTGGTAAAATATTTAAACAAAACAATATGCACCTTGATAATGATTATTATTTTTTTTACATTCTGTGTATTTTTGAAATTTGAAAAAAACGTCTGCGGTCTCGAAATGAATTCATGTTACAATTTATGTTGCAAATATATTTTCCCATGGCGCGGATAAAAAATCATTCCTACATGTATCTATTAAAACACTTACAAACGAATGATGCCTCTCTTATAGACATATTACATTATCAGATTTATTGGAAAGTAAGGTTTTACAAACAACACTGACATATATTTTTTAAAGCAAATGCTCTTCCACGTACGAAGACAGAAAACGTTCTCGATAAATTATTTATCTAAACCCATCATCTTCTTTTCGTTAGATAAACCAAAGCACACAAAATTAGGAAGTTAATTGGTTAAAGAAAATATCCCTTTAAATTTTATTCAAATTTGATCACGAGTAGTGTTGAATTCAGAGGGTGGCCTGGGGGGATCACTCCCGCAGGAGCAATGAAATGTCCCTTCCGGCAGATTTGAGATTTTATGCTTTAAATGGTTAAAAGTGCATATCCCCCCCGGAACTCTACAATGCTCCTCCCCACTAGGAGCTACAGAAATCCATCCCGGAGAAAATTGTCTGAATTCAACACTGATCACGAGTATTACTTTTCAAACATTGGAGTGTTGACATTGGAGAGTAGTAAAAGATAAATAAACATTTAAAAACCTAATCTCTAAACGTTAGTCATAAAAGACAATACGCAAAATTTTATATTTTTATATTTATTTTACTGTACAAAATATTTACAAAATTATCTTTTGGGATTATATATATTTAAAATTGATAAGAATATATTTTACAAAATTTTAAAATTCATACCCATAGGTGATTATATATTTTAAATAACTTAAATGTAAGATTTTTTTCTTTAAATAAAGAAAAAAATGTTAAATTCAGCTTAAGTTTCTAACTGAACCTTTTTCATATATTATGTGAATCTTGTGAAAATGTTATATTTAAAGAAAATTTAGTTTTATACGAGCAGGAAAGACCAAGACCGAGCTTAGCTCGGTCAAAATTACCTTTGAGTTCAAAAATCATGACCCATGACAAAAATGACCCACTAATTAAATTTTCTCGAACATGTGACCAAGCCCAATTGTCTTCTCGTACCCGTATCCAGTAGGATATAAAATATAGTCAAAACAGTCTGAGCCGTTTTTAGATAAAATTAGCTTGACCCACAGCGACCCAAAAATGACCCACTAATAGAAATTTCTCGTACATGTGACCTAGCCCAATAGTTTTTTCGTTCCCTAAAACTATAGAATACTAAATTTAGTTCAAATCATTTGAGCCGTTTTTAAGATAAATATAGCTTGACCCATAATGACCCACTAATCAAATTTTATTGAACATGTGACCTAGCCCAATGATTTTCTCGTGCCCAAAAACTGAAGGATGCAAAATTTAGTTCAAATCGTTTGAGCCGTTTTTAAGATAAAAATAGCTTGACCTATAATGACCCATGATCAAAATTACCCACTAATCGAAATTTCTCGAACATCTGCCCTTGTCCAATAGTCTTCACGTTCCCTAAAACTGTAGGATACTAAATTTAGTTCAAATCCTCCGACCCGTTTTTAAGTTAAAAATAGCTTGACCCTTAAAGACCTATGACCAAAATGACCCACTAATCAAATTTTCTCGAACATGTGATCTAGCCCAACAGTCTTCTCGTGCCCGAAAACCATACGATGCAAAATTTAGTCTAAATAGTATGAGCCGTTTTTTCGATAAAATTAGCTTGACCCACAATGACCCCAAAATGACCCTGTGGTGGACGTATAGTGTCGATGTCATATATGTTAATAAAATTATTACTCAAGGTTCTTGCCGTGGGTTAAAAGAAACAGTTAGGTAAAAGATATCGCTATGTGACAGTTCAAATCAAAAGGAGTCGTTGTTCCAAAATCTTGCATGTTGATAAATACCATTAAATTAAAAATCATACCTGTAATTCAATGCTTGAACCCATAGTAAGGAACATAGTTATCAAGGAAAAGGACAGACGATCAGGTGCTCTTGAACAAAACTTGGATTTATTAGAAAAATCATTACGGATAGGCTGGGTGCCGATCTCTGATACCACGTGGGGTATCGATTTTCAGTTGAAATTTAAGAAAAGATAAAAATTTATTATATCGTTAAAATACGTTATTTCTATTTTTTAAAAGGTTAATAAAATAAAAGATCTATTAAAAAAAACATGAGACACGCGCTGCATCCGAGACGCCAGCGGACACGTGCTCTATCCCTAAAATCAGGGATTACAAAAATAACGTGATACTTACACGAACTCTCAGCTACTACTGACGATATTTCGGTCGGACGATCGCATGGCGAAAACTTGGCGCGAACGGAACACGCCACTGCCAAAACTTGCGCCCGCGAATGAAAACGTCAGTAGCTAGTGCCGTGCGTGACGTATTATAGACACGCCCTTCCTCCCTAGCCGGCAGAATGACCGAGAGGGGGAAACTGCTCCGAAATGGCTATGCAGGGAAGCTACGAAAAGGCGCGAAATGCGTAATGCTTTTGACACGTAGAAACGTTAAGCAGAAAATACGCGCTGGGAATAAATTTACCGATTTCGATGGGAAAGGTGTCAAATTACAGATATTTGATTAAAAATAACGATTCAGCATTAATATTGATAAAATGTTAACCAGAAAATTACGTAGCACTAAAACTTTAAAAAAAACAATGTCATCTATCATGACATACTCCCCGAGAAAGGGGAAGAAAAAAAACTAAGCAAGGAGATCAGCACCACACTTACATGGGGATGACACTCATCGACATACAACATGTCGGAATCAAAGCAATAGTAATGATTATGTTATAATTTCTATCCATGTAATTATTTTCATAAGTTATTTACACCTCGTTACATTCGTAAATAAGGCCTTAATATTAACACAAAGATACACATATCCAGAGAACAATGGAATGACTTATTGGTACGATAATAAAATCAAAACATTACACTCATGAGTAAAAAAAAGAAATACAGGGAGACAAAATAAATGGGGAATGTGATCACATTAAAAAAAATAGGCATGACATGAACACCATACTATGTACAAAACGAAAAACAGCACACTAATGATTACATATACTATTACAGGAATTATCTTTCTATACCACATTACTGTTCAAAAATTAAATACAGAAAATTTACATTAAATAACAACTTTAGTCTTTTTCTGAGAATAAACAAAAATCTCTGCTGACCCTACACCAATTTTTTTTTTAAATTAGAAAAATAGGCATGTTACCATAGGAACTTCTTGAACTTGTGATAATAACATACAGATGTCCTAACAGCAGGATTACTTACTGACATTTGTAATTCTAGAAAACAAAAAAACATTAGATAAGACAGTCAAGTTTATATCAACACACGTTCACAAGGTATTTCTGCCTGCAGAAACATCTTGGGAAGGGTCTGAGCATCTTTTGGACTGTTACAGGAAGGTGTTTAGTTGCTGCGCAGCAAGGAAGGAAACAGTCCATTAAACTTTCCGTCTGGCACTAGTGTTTCTTAAGTTGTAAAAACTGGTGATAGGTGTCGGGCGTACTTTGGTGTTGGTACGAGGACATTTATTACCTGCAGGATTTCTGGCATAAGGAGGAACCATAGAAATAGCCGGATCATCACTGGCAGCAGGAGGAACCATTGGAGTAGCCGGAGCATCACTGGCAGCAGGAGGAACCATAGGAGTGGCCGGAGCATCCCTGGCAGCAGGAGGAACCATAGGAGTAGCCGGAGCATTACTGGCAGCAGGAGGAACCATAGGAGTGGCCGGAGCATCACTGGCAGCAGGAGGAACCAGAGGAGTATCCGGAGCATCACTGGCAGCAGGAGGAACCGTCGAAGTAGCAGAAGACATATTTGGTGTTTTGTCCAACATGTTTTTATGTCGTTCAGGAATAAGAAGTCTGTTGATATGCACCTTTTGGACCCTGGCTTCAGGATCATCTGCCGCTTGAATTTTAAAAATAACATTAGAACATTTATCGATGATTTTCATAGGTGTGTGAGAGACTTTTCTGAATTTTCCAGGATTTAGTAGAAAAACAGTGTCACCTATTTGTGGATTTTGAAGTTTGGCTTTTTGATGTTGCTTATTGTTTTGTATTCTTTAAAAAAATTTTAAATTATTATATACTTTACCATACAGACTTTGTAAGTTTTGCATTAAAATAAAATAATCTTGATGTACATCCAATCTTTTGTTATATTGATCTGGCCGGAAGGTTTCAAATATGTTAGAAAGTTCTCTACCAAAGTGAACTTTGTTCGGGAACATTTGAATGGTGTTATGATAGGTGCTATTATAAATACTCTCACGAACTTTGACAGCGTTAACAAAGTTATAGCCATCTTCTATAAGAGCTTTGACTGTTGCTTTAATTGAGAAATTTATTCGTTCTGAGACAGAGTTGGCTTCGGGATGAGGTACGGTGGTGTGGTGCATTTTAACACCTAACATTTTGTTAAATTCATGAAAAATGTGAGAGTAAAACTGTTTGCCATGGTCTGTCATGATCATTGTAGGTCGACCAAATGTGACCATGTAGTCGAACATAGCCTGAACAGCAGTCATGGCAGTAATATTTATTAAAGGGTATAATTTAATGTGCTTGGAGAAGTGATCAATTGCAGTTAGAATGTGCTGTCCATTTCTAAATGGGCCTACGAAGTCAAGTGACAACAGTTGGCCAGGACCAGTTGGAATTACGGTTTCTTGGAATGGAGCAGCAGGTATGCGTTGTGGTTTGTTTACCATGCATCTGTGACATGACTTTACAAAATTCACAACATCTGCATGTAAACCTTTCCAAAAAATTTTCTTGTAAATATTTTTGTATGTTTTGTCAATTCCGTAATGCGGAATGTGATGAATTCTGATGCATTTTTCTTTAAGAGACTGTGGTACAACGATGTTATATTGTGGTGTTTCTGTATCTGACTTATTGAAATTAATGTGATATAACAACAGCCTGGATCTGTCACAGAGGATGAAATTTTTAAATTTGGGAATGATGTTATTATTAATATCTTTTATAATTTTAAGGAGATTAGGATCTTTATGTTGTTCTTGTAACAAAGTAGCTTCGGAGATTTCATTAGCTGCATCTTTAGGCAGAGTGACATTTTTCCTTCGTTAGCTTGTTTTCTATTGTTTTTGGACTTGTTTTCACTATTGTTGTTAATAACATTTACATCTTCTTGTACAATTGGTAAGACCTCTTGCGAGTTGACTAAGTTAGGTTCAGAATCCAAACTGGTGGAATTATTAGATAGAGGCGTACGGGAAAAAAATCTGCTAAAACATTTAAACGACCCGGTATATGAGAAAAGGTAAATGTGTATTCTCCAATGCTCAGTAACAAACGGGTGACAATGTCAGCAGGTGAAGTGGTACGTTTATAATGTTGAAGGGGTTTACTGTCGCTTAATAAGATAAAGTGTCTACCATACAAAATATTTCGAAAAGCTGCCATTCCTTTTGTTATTGCCATTAATTCTAACTGAATAGGTGCGTATTTTCTTTCCGCTTTTCTGAGCGCTTTTGAAAAATATGCAACAGGAAGAAGATCATTATTATGCTTTTGTAGCAGTACTGCACTGATTGACAAATTTGAAGCATCTGTATTCAAGTAAAAGGTATCATTAAAATTTGGTTGTTGAAGAAAAGGTTTTTGAAAAAAAAATCCGTTGAAGCTGTTGGAATGCATCTTCTTCCGCTTCAGTCCATGTAAATGGTACTTTTGGTGAGGTAAGAGCAACAAGTGGTTCTGCAACTTCTGCAAACGCCCGGAATAAGGTGTCTGTAAAAGCCACATAGCCCCAAAAAGCTTTTAAGTTGCCTCTTTGATTTAGGAACCGGAAATGAATTTATCTTGACAATATTAGAGTTTATAGGGTATATTTTATTATCTTCAATGTGAAAGCCTAAAAAATCACATGATGTTAAATGGAAGGAACACTTTTTTAGATTTAACGTTAAGTTGTATTTAATGAACATTTCCAGGAACTTTGATAATTTATAGATGGTTTCTTCAAATGAATTGCTGCAGATGATCACGTCATCCTGATAACTGAAAATTCCAGGTAAGTTAATTTCTTCTATGCCGGAGTCAATCATGGCTTGAAATGTAATGCAGCAGCAGTTTTTAACCCGAACGGTAATCTTTTGCATCGGTATGTTCCCCAGGGGGTTGTAAATGAAATTCTATCTTGGTATTTCTCCGGCAAATGTACCTGGTGGTACGCTGACGGCATGTCAAGTAATGTGAAATATTTATAATTTGCAATGTTACTTATTAAATTTTGAATTCTGGGTAGTGGGTAGCTGGAGTGTTCAATTATTGTGTTAAGTAATCTAAGATCTAACGCCATTCTATATTTTTGTTGCTCCTGTCCCTCTGATTTTTTCTTCACAAGTAACATGGGACATGCCCATGATGATACATTTTTCTCGATGATGTTGGCCTCTACCATTTGGTTTAATTGATTACGGGCTTCAGCTTGTAGCGCCTGAGGGATCGGAAAGGGTAATGCTTTCAAAGGATAATCACTGTTAAATTTAATTTGAGGTTCAACTAAGTCAGAGTGTCCCATGGTTTTGAGGGTGGAGGAAAAAACTTGTGAATATTCATTTAAAATTTTCCTCAATTTATTACCTTCCTGTGCATTTAAGTGCATTAAATCTATATTTGTCTTTAAGAATTCTGCTTTTCGTTGTTTAATAACATCATCGGATGGTTGGATTAAATTAACCAAAATTTCTGTACTGGTTGGTGCTTCAACCGTATTTTCTTGGTTGCAAAATGCTGGTTTTTGATGTGCAATGGCACTTAGTGTCCCAATTTGTGAATTTTTATTAAGATGTAATGTCTCATCTGAATTGTTTTCAATAAAAATATAAAACTGGTGTTCAGTAGTGGGAATGCTGTTTTTCGTGAGTAGCAACTGAGAGTCCGGCGTAGAATCACGAAATGAAATTACGGCATCTGTGATTTGACTGTTTAACTTACAGTCTGGAGTAAACAACATATATTTTTCAATGAGAGAATTATCGACAAACGACCTCGTTTTTATGTATGCACTCTCATGAGGGGGATTATTGCCTTTTTGATAAGTGTGACGATAAGCTTGACCTCTGACGTGACATTTTTGGGACTTTTAGGAATGAATGGTGGAACATTAAGCAATTTTGAGAAGTCAACATCTGATGATTTCTTATCAATTCAAATTTTTTTCTGAATTTTTGCTTCGAGATGTTGGTTGATGTTAAAGTTTTGATGAGAGTCTCTATTGGAGAAGTAAATGAATTCGTTTTTAATTTTGCAAACTTCTGTTTCAGGAAACATTATAACGTTAAATTTTCTTATGAAGTCGAATCCCAATATACCGGTAAATTTAGATGATGGTTGAAGGTCAAAGAGGTAGAGTGGGTGTCGAAAATGCATTGTCCCAATCTTAAATGACAGTTCAACACATCCGTTAAAGTCGACATGTGAATTTATTGTGGATATTTTTACGTTTCTGGACAGGTATCTATATTTAAAATTATGTTTTAGTTTGTCAAAAAAAGATCTGAAAATTAAGGATATTGAACTTCCCGTGTCTAGTAACAAGGGGATAATGTTTTCCTTAATTTTTGCTTGAATAACAGGAATTGCAGGTTGTTTAATATTTACATTTGCAATAAATTCATAATCTTGAGGAACTGGGGTACTATCAATTACTTGTGGAATTTCTTTAGTTTGCTCTGGAGTAATGGTCTTCTGAGGATTGAGCTCTCCAGATTGCCCATCCTCAATTATGCGTTTGGGTGATCTATGGCCAGCATGGAGTTATTATGGATATTTAGTATAGGTGCGATTCTGCACTGGCGGGCAGAGTGCCCCACACAAAGACATAATTGGCACTGAATGGCCTCAGATCCACTAACATTTTGCTCACTCTGATACTTATTGCGATTTCCTCTATTATTATAAAAACCTCGTGGGTGACGAAAGTTGCGTCGGTTGTTCCCACGTCCAAATTTGACCTGGTCTCTGTGAGAAGTGCCTCTTCTATGATGGAAATTACGATGGGGAAATCTTTTATTGCGAATGTTAAATGGTGAATATGAGTGCCTGGAAAGTTAATTCTATTATTCAAGGGTAGATGTGGTTGAATTTCTTGGGGAGTTAAAAGAGGCACTGTTGCCATAGAACTATCACTACGACTGGACGTACTCGCCGTATCGGCAGGATTGTTTCTGGTTCTCACCATATTTAGGCAGATATAGATACGGACTTCCTAACGTGCTTTTATTATATCGATACTATTTGTAATATAAATTTTATAAAAATTGGCTAAATAGTATAAACTTATTAAATTACACAAACATTACTTCAATATCTATTCAGTATATAAACTTGTTAACTTCATAGGCAACAAAAAAAAACAATTCATATTACTTTTAGACTTTCTACTATATCAATATTAACTCACTTCAATATGATCTTATACTTCAAATATTTAAAATAGTAAAATACTTCATTATTACTAATATTTTGTCAAATGCACAAAAATATGCCTATGCTTCTTTCATTTTTATAAATAACAGTTTCTAAGAAAACAGAAAAAAAACGGAACAACGATCGACGTCACGTGCGAACTGGTCGCAGTGGCACCATGTGGTGGACGTATAGTGTCGATGTCATATATGTTAATAAAATTATTACTCAAAGTTCTTGCCGTGGGTTAAAAGAAACAGTTAGATGAAAGATATCGCTATGTGACAGTTCAAATCAAAAAGAGTCGTTGTTCCAAAATCTTGCATGTTGATAAATACCATTAAATTAAAAATCATACCTGTAATTCAATGCTTGAACCCATAGTAAGGAACACAGTTATCAAGGAAAAGGACAGACGATCAGGTGCTCTTGAACAAAACTTGGATTTATTAGAAAAATCATTACGGATAGGCTGGGTGCCGATCTCTGATACCACGTGGGGTATCGATCTTCAGTTGAAATTTAAGAAAAGATAAAAAATTATTATATCGTTAAAATACGTTATTTCTATTTTTTTTTTTTAAAAAGGTTAATAAAATAAAAGATCTATTAAAAAAAACATGAGACACGCGCTGCATCCGATACGCCAGCGGACACGTGCTCTATCCCTAAAATCAGGGATTACAAAAATAACGTGATACTTACACGAACTCTCAGCTACTACTGACGATATTTCTGTCGGACGATCGCATGGCGAAAACTTGGCGCGAACGGAACACGCCACTGCCAAAACTTGCGCCCGCGAATGAAAACGTCAGTAGCTAGTGCCGTGCGTGACGTATTATAGACACGCCCTTCCTCCCGAGCCGGCAGAATGACAGAGAGGGGGAAACCGCTCCGAAATGGCTATGCAGGGAAGCTACGAAAAGGCGCGGTATACGTAATGCTTTTAGCACGTAGAAACGTTAAGCAGAAAAATACGCGAAGGAAATAAATTTACCGATTTCGATGGGAAAGGTATCAAATTACAGATATTTGATTAAAAATAACGATTCAGCATTAATATTGATAAAATGTTAACCAGAAAATTACGTAGCGCTAAAACTTAAAAAAAAACAATGTCAACTATCATGACAGACCCACTAATCGAATTTTCTTGAACATGTGACCTAGCCCAATGATTTTCTCGTGCCCGAAACTCGTAGGATAAAAAAATTAGTCAAAATCGTTAGAGCCGTTTTTTAGATAAAAATAACTTAACCCGCGTTGACCCAAAAATGACCCACTAAGCGAAAGTTCTCGAACATTTAACCCAACCCAATAGTCTTCTCGTGCCCGAAAATGGTAGGATACAAAATTAAGTAAAAATCGTTTGAACCGTTTTTTAGATATAATTAGCTTAACCCTGATCCCTGGTGACCCAAAATGACCCACTAATCAATTTTTTCCGAACATGTGACCTAGCCCTAGGGTTTTCTGGTGCCTCAAAACGGTAGGATACAAAATTTCGTCAAAATAGTTGCAACCGTTTTAAAGATAAAATTTGCATAACCACACACTCACAAGATTTGCTCGGATTAGAATACATGATAAACCTGTACGGTTTAAGCCGTAATTTAAATATTAGGTAAATCCATTTCGGTAACATATATTAAAACATTCGATGATGGATCTTGCTTGTGTTCTAATTTTAATTTGGATTACAATTTGGGCCAATGTTAGATTTTCAATTTTTATATTGGTTTTATGAAAATGTAAGATATCAGTGTGTAGGGGAATTAACCATAATAATATCTCATCAAAAACAACTCGTTGTAAATGATCCCGCCAAGCCACAAACCTAAAACGTCAGTCACAAAAAGAAGTGATATCACATAAAAAGAAGCGATATAGAAGTGCATACTCCGAGTCCCGTGTAAAAATCTATCACCACTAATAATGTTTCCAAAGGACTCGGAGTGAGGTCCAGTATGTGAAAACTGCTTGGCGACCTGCAGGCTTTTATAATATATGCAGTATATCAATTTTGAAAATCGAAAAAAATAAATTTCTAATTTTTGTTACATCATTTTTTAAATATTTTTGTATGCGAAAGAACTGACAGAACAGATTTTTCCCCAGATCTATGCGATTCCGCTTACGCTAGAATTACTGCAATATATCTCAATTTAGTTAACGTTTATTATAAGGTACAATGTTATTAATATGCGTATGATCATCATATATATATATATTACAAACTCAAAATCTTTACATGTTTACTTAAAAAATCCTCTTCGTAAGAGTGGTGTTTCTAGTTTAAATAATGGTAAATAAAATCAACAAATTGATTTTTCAAGCTCATAAATAAGAAAGGACATGCAAACACAGAAGCTTCAACTTTTTACAATTTTATGGAAGCAAAATAAATTAAATTAAATTAAATTAAATTAAATTAAATTAAATTAAATTAAAATAATATAGTCATATGTAATTGCAGGAAACGCAAACATTATAAAAGCCTGCAGGTCGCCAAGCAGTTTTCACATAATGTACCTCACTCCGAGTCCTTTGAAAACATTATGAAAGGTGATAGATTTTTACACGGGACTCGGAGTATGCACTTCTATATCGCTTCTTTTTATGTGATATCACTTATTTTTGTGACTGACGTTTTAGGTCTGTGGCTTGGCGGTATCATTTACAACGAGTTGTTTTTGATGAGATATCACTCCTTTTTGTAAGGTATTTAATTTCAATTATACGGATTCCATTTTTATTCAGAAAAGAAAAGATAAAAGGGGCAAAAAAAAATAATAGTGATACTATAAACAAAATTATACAATTTATTGAGTGACTTATTCCAATGCACATGTCGCTACCATAACAACTGGGAAACTTTTATATTAATTTCCTTACATTGTATTCATCAGATTATATATGACATATTTATTTTCCTTTTTCTTTTGTTTATATCAGTCTTCCGTTTATATACATTCAAAAACAAAAAATTACACAATTTTACAGTAGTTTACAAAAGAATTAAAATACGACAGTTTCAGAAAAATGTGGAAAAATAAGAAGCACTTTTTTTCGGTCAACTACAACGATAAGTTTATGGAGCATACTTTACCGAGAATAATCAACATTTTTTTTTCCCTACGAACCTATTTCTATTAGTATTTTTATACTAACATATTAAATATATTATTTTTGAAAATTACTGAGCACCTTAGAAGTTTTTTATTTGTTTAAATTTTTTAACTCAACGTTTCGAGAATTTGAAAAATATAAAATTCGCAACGTTTGCAAAAGTATAAAAACTATTAAAGTGATTTCTGTTCATATAGTCTGTTCATTCCAATTCGGTGATCCTAAAATATAGGTCACCAATCTCCGGCAGTCCATGAATTAATTAGGACATATGTATGCAACTGTTAAAATATTCTCAAAGTTGACAATAGAGGCAATAAGTATAGCTTGGCAAATATGAAACACGGCATTGCTTCATCATGGCTTTGTTTCGAGAGGAGTTCGTTCTCCGAACATAAAAATCTCACGCGAAAGTGTTCGTTAACCGATTTGTTCGTAAACCGAACAGTTCGTTATCGATCACCTATTGTATACGAAATTCAGCATTTTAAGTTCGTCATAGCCGGAGATTCGATGAACGGCAAATATTTAAACGTAAAACTTGTAATCTTGGGGTATCAACATTTTACATTCTATTACTCAGCGCATGAACGTGAAGTTGGAATTTCGTAATCGCTATTTCAATCAATTCCTAATACGCTAGAATTATATATTTATAAATAAACACAGTTTTTTTAATCGATGAAAATACTATATATTAATAGATTTAGAGTTTAACATCGACGAGATTTCAGACGGACAAAATGATCTTATATTAAATTTTAAAGCAAGATAATGAAACCTTACAGAGATTGAAACAGTGTAAAATCATTAAAATACATCTCACTCAGTAAATATACATCGGTTGTAGTGTAATCAAGATCTTCTAAGAGACTCTGTAAACGAAACGTATACGCTTCAATGCCGCTTTACAATAGAGAGGATGTAAGTAACATATTTGAATATCTTGTGTATATAGCGAATTTGACAAAAGTTATGCAATTTACTATTGTTTTTCCTCTGTGTTAAGTACAGGAATCATGTACTTCAACGTAAAATTTGCTAATTACACAACTTTTTAGTCTTATTAAAAAATCTTTTGAGTTACCCTGTAAACGAACAGTAAATTCTACACTTCTGTTTTACAATAGGAAACTAACTTAAGTAGTTCGTAGTAACATATTTTAACATCATGCGCATACGTTCTTTTTGAAAAGAGTTAGACCATTTAATATTTTGTTTGCTTCATCTTAAGTATAGGAATAAATCACTTTAAAGTGGTATACATAAAAAACTAATTAATATTTTTACACGAAATATTAAACATTTGAACTACTTTTAAAAACAATTCAAATGCTGCAAACCGCGTAAAAATCGGATAATTACACAACTATTTAGCCCTATATCAAAAGATCTTTTGTGAGACCCTGTAAACGAACCTTAAATGTTAAGATTTTTTATAATAGGAAGCTTACTTGGGTTGAGTGTAATAACATATCTTAATATCATGTGTATACGACCATTCCTAAAAGAGTTGGGTCATTTATTATTTTTTTGCTCTATGTTAAGTATAGGAATCAATAACTTTAAACTGATATAAGTCAAAAACTAATTAATATTTTTACATGAAACTTACAAAGGTTTGAACTAATCATAAAAACGATTCAAATAACGTAAACCGCGTAAAAATCCGATAGTTACACATTGCTGTAGCCCTATCAACAGTGTTTTGCTCTATGTTAAGTATAGGAATCAATAACTTTAAACTGATATAAATCAAAAACTAATTAATATTTTTACATGAAACTTACAAAGGTAACGAACTACTCATAAAAACGATTCAAATAACGTAAACCGCATAAAAATCCGATAATTACACATTGCTGTAGACCTGTCAACAGTTTTTTGCTCTATGTTAAGTATATGAATCAACAATTGAAACTGCTATAAATCAAAAACTAATTAATATTTTTACATGAAACTTACGAAGGTCCGAACTACTCATAAAAACGATTCAAATAACGTAAACCTCGTAAAAATCCGATAATTACACATTGCTGTAGCCCTGTCAACAGTTTTTGGTCTGAACAAGATTTAAAAAGTGCAAAAAACAGCATTTTTAAAATCGCATTTACTGAAAAACTATTCGTAGGATTTTGCTTTGCTTTTGAATTCTCAGTCCCGTGTCACGCCCGATTCCATAGAATCAAAAATTTTGTTTCTATCATAAATAGAACGCGAGATATAGATGTGTCAAAAACCCGTTTTGTCCCGTCCGCAAAATATAAACTAGACAGAGTTAAAAAAAAATAATAATTGTAACATCGTTTGGCATCCATTGGCGGAAATTCCTTTCATTTACTGTTCAATGCATTGCTGTTTCTTATGCTTGGCGAGAAACTCTGTCGAGTTTCTATGATAAACTTTCTGAAAGATTCTAATTTACTTTACGCATTCCAATAACGTTTTAACGAAAAACCATTTAGAGAAAAATTAATGCGCTATAAAATTATATAATAAAAATTTTAAATATTAGTAATTCAGTTATTCAGAAAGAATATAAATATTCTTAATTTCTAAGAATTCAGGTTATATACTTTTCATTTCTTCTTGCATGGTTATATTCTAAGAATGAAAAATGGCCAATTCTTTAAAAAAAAAATGAAAAGAAAAGAAAAAAAAGAAAAAAGAAAAGGAAATCCTTTTATTATTTTTTTAACAATTATTATCTATCATTTATTTTCAATTCTCACGTTCACATAAACATGAAAAACAATATATATACAGACGTCAAGATAACAATTCATTCAGACAAGCGAAAACTAAAATATTTATTATTCTAAAAATAGAATTCTAGAGCTTTTTGTCTGCTTTAAATTATCTCCATTTCTTAGATTCTTCCGGCTAATATTTTTTCGATCTAATATTTATTGCTTTTATAGATTAACACGTCTATAAATAAGAGCAGCAATACACAAAATAAAGTAGCAGATTACTTTCTATGAAATTTATTGTTCTCCTGGGTACATGGAAACAATTCATTTCTTCTAAATATAATTAGAGTTTTTACTTTATACAGTTTAGTGATTTGAGGAAAATTGTTGATTTATTCGCCTAAAATATTCTTTAGATTTTGTTTTACTATCTCTGTAAAATATATATTTTATTTATCTTCTGAACAAACTAAATGTGGTGTGCGGCGAGTCATTTAAGATCATATTTTTTTAAATTGCAAAGAAAATTATAAATATTTGTCTAACGATATTTTTGTTTTTATGTTTTCAAATAACTTATTTCATAATATTATGTTGAATGAATTAATACGAATATTAATACAAAATAATATTAATTTAAATTAAAATATTACGGTATTATGAAAAAATATTTGAACATATTTCAAATCTTATTCTTTATTTTTTTTTCTGTATAGAATCAACAAAAGTAAAGTAAAATAAATGAATTCAAAACTGTTAATTTAAATTACAATAAAACTGATTAATAACAGTTATTTTCTGTAGCTCTCAGGAATATTTATACTGATTTCAGTAATTATATTCAGGAATTCCTACTTAATAAAGTAAAGAGACCATTATTGTTTTATGGAAATATGGCTGCAAATAAAACAAGAATTACAGTATAATTTCTATATAAACTGTTAAAACTTCTTGCTCGTCAGTGAACTTCCCGATTCCCCTCGCTAATGTCAATCCTAAGGACGTAGGATGCATTCGTATATTTAAAATATCACCTCAGGAAATTAATATTTTTAAATCCTGTTTTCTGTGTACACTTCTTAAAGGATGTCTCTTTTTTTCTTAGTTGTCAAAATATTTCTAAAATATACACTTAATTTTATGTGGAGTGTTAAAATTTTATTCAGTTTCGCTAAGATTTTAACAAATAATATTATAAATTACTCACATTTCATCTTGGTTATTATTATTTTTCCGAAATTTCTGAAGTTATTTTTTAAAAACATAAAAATAACAAAATTGGAACTATCACATATAGGATATGAATATAAAGTTACATTTTGCATTTTTAACAAAACCTAAACAAAAATTTCTGCAATTTATATAATTATAATTTTTAGCAGAGCTGAAATTACGCTAGAAATTAATGAATATAACAAAGGATGTGAATTACAACCAACATGGTCAAAAAATGTCTAGACCTCGGATCGAACCCGGAACCCATGGTATCACGTACCAATTCTCTACCATTTGAGTTATCCGGACGACATCCAGTCTCACTCATTTCTCACTCAGTTGTACATTCTGTAGTAAGTGATAATTCACATCCTATATTATATTCATTAATTTACAGCGTAATTTCAGCTTTGCTGAAACATTTAATTAGATAAGTATATTCACCGATATTATGATTTAATTCGTCTCATGCATGCCACTGAAGATGTGTGCTCATGATAGACTTTGCATCTTGTGCTGCAAAGTTCTTTGTCAACATATATGGTTGAGAAATTGTCCGGATAGCTCAAATTATATAGCATTGGTGCATGATACCAAGTGTCTGGGTTCAATCCTCGGTCTGGACATTTTTTCATCCTGTTGGTTGTACGCTGTGTAGTTAGTATAATTAACATCCTTTGTTATATTTATTAATTTCTACACCATTCAATAGCAACAATAAAAAAAATAAAAAAATAAAATCTGTATCTAATATTAATGTGAGTGGGGAGGGCACAAGCAAATAATTAGAACTCTGCTTCTCTACGTGTATTCCAGTAATGCAGAGGACGAGCCAGAAAATATTTTGAGTGTGCGGGGGGACGGGCGAAATTTCTGAAAAAATATTTTTAAATCAAAAAACATAACATAAATTAATTTTAAATTAAAATTTATTCGAAAAAAATATTTTTTTTCAGGGGGGTGGAGAACGGAGCGGTCTCCCCTTACTTTCTCTACCTCCACTTCTCCAAAGGCGTGGCATTTAAATTCAACGAAATGGGGGTATTTTCAATATAGTTTATGGCGCGCGTATCTTAAAATCACAGCAGTTTTCCGAGTAACCCGGTCATTGAAGACGAGGTTAAATTTTGGTCATTGACAGTTAAAGCAACTCACTATATCGCCACTATCTTTTTGCATTTTCGCGATCTTTGACTGGACTTTTATACAGTTGCCCAGGACAGCTGACTACCAAATTATGAAAGAAAAATTTTGGTATTTTCTACGTATGCTCAGTTAAAAGTTATTTCATACGAATATATCTCAACAAAAATTTAATATATCCATTTTTTTTAATTGCAGTATACTGTTTCTACTGTTCTTTGTCGAGTTTTCGGAAAGTTGTGTCAAATTTGGTTGAAAACTGTATGCTATAAACTAAAAACTTTAAGAATATCACAGAAACGTTAACATTTTCCCGACTATGTGTGCAATGCTTATAAAACTGTAATCAAACGTTGAACAGGTCTCACGTATTCGTTTGGTACAGATACAGACCATTTTGAGATTTTCTGTTACTTGGGTGATGGCAAATATTGCTTTATTATTAAATTTATTATTAGGCCCTTAATTGTCTTCGCATCATAATTGTCTAATTGTTGCCCAATTGTCATAATTGTTTAATTTGTTAATCATGTCAAATTGTCTAAGCGACATAGTTTGTCCCTAATTGTCTTCGCTCCCTTATGACTATTCACTGAAATATATGAAGTGAAACATGTTCTTTACGACCCCGAATTTCAAGGACAATTCGTAAAGGACTTCAGTAGATATTTGACGAAACGATTAAAATCGAAAGCGTCAGGTACTGCCCCTTACTTTTTGGACATAAGTGTAGTACTAAATGTATAGACACAGACGAAACAACCATAAAATGCTGTTACTAAATATATATAAATGAGAAAATGGAAATCAAATCTTTCCACTCAATTCTGACAACTTGGAAAGCGTAGGAAAGAAGTAAATGTTTCAATAACTATAAATATAATTAAAGGCCATTAGTGTAAATTGTAGCTTATTAAATTTATATCCCAAAAACGTATATTAATGTTTCTTAATCAAGTTGTTCCACTTACGTCTAAACGACTATTTTTTATAAGTATGGTAAAACTCGGATTATCCGAAATCCAATCATGCGGAAAGAGATCGTCATATATCAAAATCGATATCAATAAATTAAAATAATATTTAAAGCCCATACAGATAAAATAACTGTTACATTGATAATCAACGAAATCTACATAATACATATATTCAAAATTCAAGGACTATACTTTCAAAAGTACGGGGAGGAAACCTTCCGCCCCAGGGTTCTTTATTTCGGGTTTAAATGAAATATTTTATTCTGTAGAGTTTACCAATTTTAGTTTTTATTTCATTATTATTATTAAACTTAACTATTAACTTGTATAACTTACAATTAGAAATTGCTTCCTGGGCATGCTTCGTGATATATTAGAAATTTTCTTTAGGTGCGTCCGTAAGCGAATACGCAAGGTAACCAAATTCTTTATGTGTTGATTTGATTATTCCAAGACTTCGTAGAAATTTAGCGTGGTATGGCTTTTATTATTACTGTTGTTGTTGCTGTTGTTATTATTTTTATTATTTTGTTATTGTTTTTATTATTATTATTATTATTATTATTATTATTATTAATGTGTTGTAGGATTATACCTAACAATGGAAGTACAGATTTTCTATTTAACGCTGTTTCGTATTGTATTTTTAAACAAACGATGGAAGTCACGTTAGAAACTGTTACTAAAGTCAGTTGTAGTCTTATAAGGATTTTGCCATAGATCGTTCTGACAGAGCAGTAATTACCAGCGATATATATAGATATAAAAAATAGCAAATAAGAAGTCAAGTGTTGATTGGTGCAAGCTAGTTAAATTTAATTATCGTGCTAAAATGAAAGCATCGAATTTATTCTACTATGACTATAAACATATCCATCATTAAAATTTTTAAATAATTTCTGAATGCTATTTTTTCATTTAAAATTTTAATTTCATAATGTATAACCGTTTCAGAAATTAATTTGATTGGTTTATTTTTTGTGTATTTCACCTCCTCTTTATACTCTTCCAACATAAATTTAATGCTCTTTTTTTCATTCAAACTCATTTTCTATAACTAATTTCGAGTCTGTCTGTAGGAAAAAACAGTAAATTATGAACTATAAATGACCGACATTAATCGTTAGAAATATGAAAAAAAAGCAAATTGTTGAGGAAGTATTAAAAATACAGAAATAATTTTTTGTTTGTTTGTTTGCTTTTATGGAAATAATTTATATGCTCTGTTAGCACTTCTCAAATACACGATTATTGCAGTAATCACAGAGCTTTACTATAACCCTATAAATCGATATCTAAGATATGTGTTTTATTTTATGAAAACAATAATTTCTCTGTTTTGTTTTCAATGTAAAAGAATATATTCAAAAAGGAAGCTGATTATGTCGCTGTCCTGTCCCTTCGAGTTACGTCTCATACAATATCGGAAATTTACGCTCAGAATTTAATTATCTTCAATTCAAAGATTTTTTATTTACTATATTTTACTCCATAAACATTCATAACAGGTATTGATTTATGAAAATATTTTCAATTTATTTGAATCCTTATTTAACTTTCATATTTCTCTTTGTCCGTTAATTTCAGAAATTTAAAATTTTAAGTAAGAATGTATGTTTCGTAGTTCGAAAACAGACTTTCCTAGTTACTTTAATGTGACCTTATATCTCCAATTTTCAATAATATTCGGGGTAACATTTTTTAGTGTTAAACATTTGCCACGTTCCGTGAACTTTAATGTAACTGCCCAGATATTGTCAAAGTGATATCAATTTTTATGAATGACATCCTTTAAAAATTCTCATTAATTATTAATGCCAATAAAGGGCGGATATGAAGACCACATGCTTTGAAGTTAAGTTCTCTTGTAAAGGACGACTTATAAATTCTGTCTAAAATATTTGACAGTTTTAAAACTCATACTTCGAAAAAAAAAAATCATAATTAAAAATATGTGTCAGAACTAAAATAATGAAATATATTTCTGCATTTCTTAAACCATAATTTAAAGTAAACATTACAATAAGAAAAAAATGAGTACTTTTCAAACATTTTCGAAAATATATTTGCTACTGTTATTTGTCTTTATTTGCTCTTTAATATGTCTTTAGGAATGTAACTCTACAAATGGATAAATTACGAAAGGTGACGTTCACTGTAAATCATTTAATTAACGATAATATAAAATGTATTATAAGTAATAAGATAATAATAAAAAAAAATCATTTTTCTTTGAATATCAATATTTTATGTATTTCTTGTAGAAGTAGTATACGCCTTTCGAATTATAGCAATTGAATTTTTAATTGCTTGCATTTTTAATCAAATTCATTATATGACGTGAAACCAACGGATTGGAAAAGTGCCCAGGCTATGATTCAAACATGGACCATTGTTGAAAACGCGACAATGCTCTATCACTTAACTACCCGGACGATATCGAACCTGGCACTCATCACTCTAAATTGTTAGTAAGGCTGCATCTATTACCACAGATTTGTGGTTTGTGACGATATTCCCTCGAGTACTCATAGTACTACGAGAACTTACATCTATGACGAATGTAGTTTTCACTTTTTTATCAATGTCACAAATCAAAGACTTTTTTTCTATAAATAGGAGACATAAAATACTCACGCACAACGACCAAAAAATAAAGCTGCTATGTAAGATTTAGTAATGCAATTTAGTGTAATTTAGTAGTCTGCTATGTAAGCAATTACTTTTAAAATACTTTTTTAAAGCAAAACCTTTAGAAATAATGAATATTGTTAAATGGAAATATGTAAAATTCTATATAAATAATAAAACTTTTGTTAATAACCATCAAATCACATAAATAATCGACAATATAAGAACCGACACTTATAATAAAATACAAATAAATATATCGAAAAATGTGAGATTCTCAAAATGAAATTACAGAAATAATAAAGTTATATATGAAGAAAAAAATCCAACATGCATACGGAGAAAAAAAGACATGAAGCAAATTGAAACTTATATGGTGGAATATTTTGTCAAGGGCAATATTCCACAAATATGAGTGAAACGTAATTGATTTCTGTTTGAATAAATAAGCCTAAGCAAAGTTTTATTCATTCAAATTTCCTGATCAATTGCTATCCAACAACTAAAGAAGATTAAATAAAAATGAACAGATATTAAATAGCTAAAGATATAATGAATGTAAAAACAATTATAATGGAACATTACGAATATACATGAAGTGATTTATTGAAAAATTATGAAACAAAATGAAATATAAAAAACCAAAACGTACCCTTTCAATAACATTTTTCAACGTGTTGACAAAATGTTGTAAAACATGTATCTACCATGTTTCTATGCGATTTTAAAAAATTGAAAAATATAATTGTTGTATTTAAAAACTAAAAATAATGGTAATAAAATTAATAAATTTATAAGGACAATTATAATAATACATAGTTAAATTAAAATTATTACGAATATATATATTATTTCATGAAACGATAGAGTATTACAAATCGACTAAGATAGGGACTTTCGATACATTTAAAAACATTTTTTTTTACTGCTACCGCCATCTACACCAAAAGTAAGTAATTAAAATGCCAGTAATGTAGGGTAGATGTGCCAGTAATGGACGGCCTTCCAGTAATGGGCCACCTTCAATATTTTTGGTTTATAAAAAAACCAATAAGAATTAAGCTTTTTTTAGTTCATTAATATGTTTTCTTTAAATTCTAGTTTTAAATACAATCATAATATCAATTATCTTTTACTTTTTTTGGGGTGTCCATTACTGGAATTTAGGGTGTTTTGATTTACTTCTGTTATTTACAATTAAATCTTGATCCACATTGGGA
Organism: Maratus michaelseni; assembly: GCA_963931845.1. Taxonomy (NCBI): domain Eukaryota; kingdom Metazoa; phylum Arthropoda; class Arachnida; order Araneae; family Salticidae; genus Maratus; species Maratus michaelseni. The sequence goes on from OZ007589.1 coordinate 246,581,180, forward strand.
AATGCGACTATGAGCATGGTTAAATATTGTTGGTAGATTAATATAACATCAAGAAAATTTTGCATATAACAATTATAACTATTAATTAAAAAATAATTTTAAAAAAATTCCTTAAGGGTGTCCATTACTGGCACATCTACCCTATAATAATAATAATTCTTACTTAAAAATATATTAAAAAGTAAAGAATAAAACGGAATAAGATTAAATATAATAAGTCTATTTGAAACCAGAGGAAATACTATAAATTATATTTATTTATGTCACTTTAATGAAATTATATTATATTACTAGCTGACCCGGCCTGCGTTGCACGGACCCATAATTATAACAATGTGTCCTATATGAACATGACTTAAATCTGTAAATAGAATTGAAATTTAACCACGAATATATTATTATTTCTAAAAAGCAATCAAACGTCCATAAAGCCCGTTCAATTTTGTATTCAAAATGAACAAGGATTTCTGGATTGACACTATTTATAAATAAGAAATATACGCTGAAAGCAAACACACTTTTTTGAATTTCGAATTATCTGTCCTTGCGCGAAAAAAAAAAAAAACGGAAATCTGCAGAAAAGAGTTGCGGAAAAGATTTTTTTCAAAGGGATAATATCCGAATTTTTTAAAGCCAAAGGCGCCTTTCGACATCTGAATGTACTCCCTTTAAGCTTCTTCTGTCAGATTTTGCGTATTTTGATAAAAATGTCCTGCGTCGGCAATGTAAGCATTGCCAAAATAGCAGAAATCGCAAAAGTGGGTTAAGTAAACGACCGGTTCCGAAAGGGTTAATGTAGATTTGTTTTTAATCTAAAGATGCGTTTTGAATAATATGGTGTCTTCTGTTTGTCCGTATTCACATTTCCCGAGTCGATGCCGATTTTTAAACCTGGGCGGACAAACGAAAATCGCGTGAGTGAGTTTTGGAAACAATTTTTTTCGGAGGTTAAAAATTAAAATTTTTCAAAACGGATACCAGATTTTAAAAAGCAAAGGAACGTAGATTAGGCGCGGTATTTTTACCTTTTTTTATCTTGTTTATAACTGCATATTCGATTTTTTACAGATAGGAGAAAATTTTTAAAAATGCAAAATTGACTTACGGTAAAAAACTATTTTGAAAGGATTAACATTATTATTATTATTTTTTAAACTAAAGGTTTTTGCCTGAACTCGATAGAAAGTTGACGTCCTCAGGTGTATTTGTTTTTGTTTGGTTATTTTAGAGAGCCAATGCGCGGTTTTGTGTTTCGCAGAAAATCGGAAAACGCAAAAGTGAGACCTGCGCGCGAATTTTTTTCGAAAATTTAATATTCGTATTTTTCTAAAACAGTTACAGCCATCGAAAAAGAACCAAATATAGATATTGTCTGGTATTTTTGGTTTTTGGTAACTTGATCGAAACCGCTGATGCGAATTTTTAAAATTCGGCAAAATTGCGAAAATCGTGAAAAGACGTACAGAAAATATATTTTTTCAAAGAGTTCAATTTCGCATTTTTAAATCCGAAGATGGTTTTGAAAAGGGCAAAGTTAGATATTTAACTTAGTGCACTTAGTTTTTCCGTATCTATCGTAGTCCAGCAGATGCAAGGCTCGAAAAACGGGAAAGAAAAAAAAAATCGGCGCTTCTTGATTTTTTTATGCAATTTTTTTTTTGAACCGATCGGAGCGTTCGAGACGTAAAAGTACATTCTTTAAGAACATGTAGATGACCGTTCGTCCGTGGCAAAATTTAGATAAATGGAAAAAGAAACAGGTTGACTGGCGTTTTGTTTCTTCGATTCACGGAAGGTGCGGAAAAGGGGATTTTCAGCATGCGCGCGCGGTTTCAGAAGAGGACTTTTTTGTTTGTGATCTTTGATCAGTTTTTAATTAATAGTTACTTTAATTTTCAAAATATTAAAATTTTGAGACTTAGGGGCACCAGAACAATCTTTGGACTATCCTCACTTAAATTTTCAGACTTCTAGGTGAGCTAGATTTCGCTAGCCATCGCAGACACACACATACTCTCTACACACACAGACACACAGAGAGAGAATTTATTTTAATAGTAAAGACAAGTAATTTGTCAATTTGAAGCAAGAGATAAAATACATGTAAATTTATTAAAGCAGCCAAAATATTATAAGATTATAAATAATGTAAAATAATAAAATGCTAATTATTCGGGAAATTCAAATACGTACGCCAATTTTGGAATGCCCGACCTGCGTTCCGGCAAGAAAAAAATCAGTGTTTCAATTCCGTGAATCAGATTCAATTCCGTTTGATACCAGAAGGTTCAATGCACCGAATAATCAAAATATGAAGTAGAATTAGGTGTCAGTATGGCACATTTTAATGTTCATTACAATTTCTAAATGTATAATGTATATCCTAAGCAAAATTTAAGTAAAACATCAATTAGTTGACGTTATTTCTAATCGATTGATAAGAGTTGTATTTTAATACACTTATGTTCGACAGACTTAGTAGCGGAGCAAACATTTTTTGCACGAGTGTGCTAGACTATATCTGGACTCTAGATATAATCTTTTTTCATGGTAGTAGTTTATTAATTAAAATTTGATGTTATACTTCTACTATTACATACTAAAAAAGACGGGTTATTTCCAGAATTTCAGACAATCTGAAAACGAGATTATGATACAAATATCAAGTAAAATTTCTTTAGCATTCATTAAAGAATTTTTTTTTATTCTAAATAGAATAATTAGAAATTCGTATTAAATTATTTTCAGTTGGAATAACTGCAGGTTATTTAAAATTATTACTTAGAAATGTCGTGAGAGGAAAAGAAAAAAATTAAAAGAGGGAAAAATCTATTCTTGAATTAAATAAAAATGTAAAAACGAAATCAAATACTATGCTTAAAATTCAATTACACCAAATACTTTTAAAAAACAATCTTGCTTCTTAGAAATATTTCCTTTTACTTTTTATAATGGAACAATTTTCAATAACAAATCGATAGTTTTTTTTATGTGAGGGAGAAAGTATGTAATAAAAATAAAAATTTTATATATCAGAAAGCTTTTACAATAATTCAAGTATAAAAAAATTGAGTATACATCATTTTTTCTTCCACTGTTTAAATTATTTATATCTACAAAATAAATAAATAGTAAATAAAAAATATACCAATTGAAAACGAAATATAATTTTTATCATATAGCTTTTAATTGCATTTTTACAATTAATTGAATTTTCGTTACCTCGAATATGCTGTTTTCTTTCTTTCTTTTTTTTCGTATTCTGAAGTGTTAAAATTGTTTGTGCTAGTTGATATCTTGTCTCAGGTGAACTTAGCACATGTGCATTGGACATTCATTTCTTGTTTTAATAGCAGAAAACAACAAATCTCTGTGTAGTTAATATATATATATATGAATAATGAGTGTTCTTTTCCTAAATTATGAGTTTCTATTAAAATTCATCATGAGTCTTTAGTTTCGTAAGTTCTTTTTTACATTTGACATATCTTTTATTATTAATATATATTAATATTAATCGATAGACTACGAAATGATATTTTTAATATAAAGCTCATTTTTACCAGTTAGGAGAATCTCAAGCTTTGACACCGCTCTCTCACTATCGATTTCCAAACAAAATCTTTCTGTACACCACTGATTTTGATTTCCAGTCTGTGACATCGACATGGTGCAAGCAGCAGAAAGGTGTTCCAATAGTCAGCCTAAAAAATAATTACCGTTCCTCTTGCTGCTTACTTTCGCTGTTGTTATTGAAACAAGTTCTTTACACAATCGTATACCGTTGACTCAAAAATATTATATAACCTTTAAAGTCCTCAACTTTGGCTCAATTATTTGAAGTATTCGGAAAATTACTGTTTCGGTTAAATTAAAGGAATAAGATAAAAAAAAATATATTTATTAGTTATCTACTGTTTATATTAAAAATAATACCAAAAAATAATTTTATTCTATTCTATTATCTTATTTCTGGATATTTTTTTTTTTTTTTTGCAGATTCTTATCTTTTTACATGCTTTATTTCAATATATTTTCTAGCTGATAAAAAGTCACTATATAACATTATTTTTCAATAGAATTAATACACCTCTTCACCTTGGTAAATTCCCATGTCAAATAATTTCTCGCATTTTTTCATGGGGTTCATTCTTTCGTCGTTCAGTTTCAAAGATAATTCTTAAAGTTTATAAATTTTTAAGATGACATCTGAGTATATTTAATAGAAATATATTTTTGTGTCTTAAAATCACTGTAATATATTAATCAGTCTCTATATCCACAAAAATGTCTAGTGAATATTAGTCAAACCACATATAAAATCGAGGCATATTTACACATTTCTACTGTTTAGATATTAAAATTTAGATATTAATGGAGATTTTTTCTGGGCAGCATGTATTTTAATGTACTTTTCTACACTGTAAAAAATGACCAATGTTTCTTATTTTATGAAAATAAACTACAACCACGAACGAAAATATAATATAATCTTCTGAGTTATCCGAAATTCCGAATAGCGTGTTCCATTGTCTTTTGAATCCCCAGAAACCAATACATTTTCTAAATTTAAAGCATTATTTATAAAAACAAAGCATTTTTCGCTGCCCGTATTTTTCAGAAACGTTTCCGAAAGATTTTTATAGTGTATTAATTAGTGTCCTCAGCCTGAAATACCTGTTTTTCGAATGCTATCAATTCTCTAGTAAACATTTCCATGCTAAAAAAATATGTTTAACAGACAAACATGCAAAATTAACAGCGTTAACAATAACATTAAAATTAAGATTATTTCTTTACTTGTTCATGTATAAATTAACTTATGCGGCTGAAACCGTTTACTTGAGAGTTGATGACATTCGAAAAACAGGTATTCCAGGCTGAAGACACTAATTAATACACTATAAAATCTCTTCGGAAACGTTTCTGAAAAATACGGGCAGCGAAAAATACTTTTATAAATAATTCTTTAAATTTTGGAAATGTATTGGTTTCGGGGGATTCAAAAGACAATGGAACACGCTATTCGTAATTTCGGATATCTCAGAAGATTATATTATATTTTCGTTTGTGGTTATAGTATATTTTAATAAAATAAAAATCATTGTTATTTTTTACAGTGTATGAAGCAGACATAATAAAACTTTTAAATGACTCAATTCACTGTAACAAAATGAAGTATCCTTTCCCGTTTCGAAAGACACGCTTCAAAAATTCAGTGTCACTTCGTACCTGTGATTCTATAACGCTTGCTTCTCTTCAGAAACATTTGGGAGGGGAGCGGGAGTAGTATCAGACTTGTGAAACACTTTATCTTGCGGATTTTTTTTCTTTAATATTTTATGAAAATTCTAGGCAGAAAAGTGATTCTTAAGAGCTAGGAAATATTTCTATTGCTCTTAGAAATTTATTATTTTCTGATTTGTTCATTTTCAAATGTTTTTGAAGATGAAGGGTAGGTTTCTGATTCGTGTACAAGTGCGAGATTAAATTGAATTTTTGTCAACCTTTATATTACACCAGAGCAATTCTCTGATTTTTTCCCTTACATCTCATATTAATCATCAGATTAATCATCATATTAATCATCATAATTTTAATTCAAAAAATTATTCGATCAGTTCATCTTATTTACTGTCAAAACATTGCAATGATCGATCTAAAACAATTTTAAAATTTCATACAAACTTGTCCTGTTTTTCCAACAGTAATTCTATTTTTAAATGTTAAACATTAGCAGCTGAATGTTTGAATCTTTGTATAAAAACCTACACAAATACAAAAATAACTATCATTGTAATTACGTGTTCAGTATATTGAATAAAACTATTTCAAAATTTTATTATTTGTTTTAAATATTTCAATTTTATTTTCATGTATACTTCTATGCTTTCGAAGCACGTTTTAATAACACATTCTCAAAGGAGAAGAAAAATATTTTGGAAAGGTAAAATATGTTAAAAGAGAATAAAAATAAAACTTCTGTATTTGACATACTTTTGTATTTGATATTGTTAGTGCATAATTGAACACGCCATATACTGATCATTATGTTCTATCATTTCAGAAGCTAACATCAATAGTTATCAAACCCAAATATTTGGATAAGAGGATTTAATGTGATTGATAAACTATCCTGTGCTTTGCTGTAACAAGAGTTGGTTACTCAAGTACATGTTTCAATCGCGGCATCTCCTGAAAAGACATCATTAATAATCTACAACCAGTATATATCATGAATGTTGGCTGTACAGAATTTCAAAACAATCTTAAATTATCAGGGATAGTTTTACAATATTTATATATGTTAAAACGTCGAATGTTTCATTAATATATCTCTTTCCAGATAAAATAAAAAAAAGATATGCATAATAATGGGATACATACAAAATGAAAATTCTTTATATATATATTCTTTATGAACACTACGAGAACAACAAATTATTAGAAAGTTATACAATAAAAGTTTAAATATTCAAAACATTTTGAAAAGATTTTGGTATCAAACATGTAATTTAAATTCATGCTAGAATTTTAATAATAAGATTATAAGAATAAGTTTAAGTTAATTAATGATAGAAGTTTAATGATGATAGAAGTTGATGACAGAAGCCTGCCTCACATAAATCCTAAAAAAGTGGCATTAAGATGGGAGATTTTTAAACAGTAATATTCGTAACGACCTTTAATTAAAATAAAAGAGACACATTGGTACGGGTTTCTTTAACTAAATACCAAAATATGAGGATATGTTTTAATGCGAAGAAATATCTTAGTTTTTTTAGTCTTATTAAATACACGATTTTCCTCTTAACCTCACATGTACATAAATATATTCATTATTGCAATAAAGCTAGTAAACCGACTTCCATTTATTTAACTGTAATTCCCATGAAATTTAAACAGAAGGTAGGTGGCTGTTTTTTGTTTAATTTTAAAATGTCTTAAATCTCTATGCTATAATTTTAAATTTTTTTATTTCTTAAATAAACATTTTAAAAGAAAACAGCGTCTAAACGAATAGTTCAATTCTTTAAAAATAGAGTTTTTTTTTTTTTACATATTTCCATTATTACTTACCCATCATACGTAGTATAGGGTAAGTCTTGTAATCGTTTTGAAGATCGAAAAAAAAAAATTGACGGATTTACACGTTTCAGACACTGGAGATTCCATGCAACATATTTTTAGAAAAAAAAATTCCCGTCCGTGTGTGTGTGTCTGTGTGTCTGTAAACGCTCTATCTCCCGAAAAAATTGAGATAGAGATTTACAATTTGGTATGTACTTAGTATGTAATAATGGGAAGAAGCTTATTTCATTTCAATAACCTCGATTAACCGGAACTATTTTTTTCGGACTCTCGAAATATTCGTTCTGATAAAAGGTATATAAAAATCTTGGTTATTTTAACAATGGTTAATACGAAATTTGTTATTTTAAGAAATGAATATAAAAGACAATAAAAAAACATAAATTTTGCATACAGCATGAAGTAGATCGGATAATTAGTTGCCGAGATAATTGAAATCCTATTTTCCACATTCTTCGATTTTTCATGACCTTGTATTTCATCCAAATTTCACTTCAAAGATATATTTTAATTGGAAATTTGACGCTTAATCAGATGCAATAAACCGCTAGTTAATAGGATTATTATTTTTGGAGTTATAAGGATGTTTCTTTCAAGCAATTCAATAATCAAGCCTTTAAAGTGTGTGACGTCATCAAGCCATGATTTTATTTGAATTGCAAGACATTTTATAAGTAGTTTACATATTTTTATTTTAATATGTTACATTATTCATAACCATGATGGGTAAGTATTACGGTGGCCCCCAACGACTAGTTTCCAATTTAAATGCATTTTTAGGAAAATTCAGTCTTGCAGTATGTGATATTTTGAAAAGAAAAATGATTGAAAAGAAAGCAACAAGCAATTTATTTGTAATTAATTATAGCAATTTAATACCAATTTTATATAAAATTTTAAAAGGTGATTTTAAATTAGCTATTTTTAAGCTATTTTACGACAGCTGCTTATAATAGAAGAGTCTCCCCTCATGCACATACATCTTTCCAAGTTCCTTCCAGTTAATATCAAAATATAAGGCGGTGTTTTATGTTTTATTTCTGAGAAGTAACTGAATCCCCCATTTTTAGCGTTTCTTTCATCTCACAAAACCCTATTACTCCCACTTAGTTGTCTGTCTGTTACAAAGCCGGTTCTCAGAAACTATATAACTTGCAAGCATGAAATTTTGTGCGCTTACAGCTGAATGTCTACTATGAAGCTCAAAATCATTAAACTTGTCAAAATCGTATTATTTTAATGGAGAGAGATAAAAAAATCAAAAATCTAACAGCCTTTTCCTATTAAATTTAAACAATTTTTGTTATAGCAATTGCCAACAATTAAAAATCCACAATAAAAATTATTTCTACAATAATCAATTTTCTATTGAAAGTTTTCCACGTGAAAAATGAAAATGAAATAAAACGTATCACCAGTTGAAACAAAGATTAATATGACGTCATATTGGTAATAAAACGGAAATTTTCAAACATTCCTCAATAATACAAGGAGTATAAGTATGTGTAAATACAGAAAGTAGCTTAATATGACGTTATTAGAGAAATAAAAAGAAAATTAATCTGACGTCACATTGGAAGTTTATCGGATTTTTCAAATGTTTGAGAATAATACAGAACGAGTATCAATATGAGTAATAGAGAATGGTAAATATATGAGTTTGAGGAACGTATTGAATCAGGATAAAAACCCGATTATGGAAATATTGGCATATTTTAACAATGTGAAGGTTATTTACAACATGTTTAATTTTGAAATTGATTTTTTTTAATATCGTATTTAGTCCGCATGACAGAGTATAATAGCGGTCTTCGTCCGATATCAGGCCTGTTCAGATACTCGAAACAAACGAGAAAAATAGACCGGTAAATTTAATTTTCACTTTATAAAAAAAAAATTAATTAAATTTATTTGGATTTATTGAAGAAAGGATAAAGTGTTTTGAAAGGAATATTAAACGAAACACTTTGTGCGATTTTCGATCGCACTTACCCACTTGTTTAATAATAGTATCAACAATACTCTATTTTCCACTTATCCGTCGATAGATAAAAATATTTTCCTGATGATAAAGTCATTAAATTTAGCTATAATGCCCATGAAAACATAACAATTTGTCGGTCAGGAAATTTCTCTTCTGTAACTGTATTTTATATCAATACATAAACATATTTTAATACATATTTTATATCAATACATATTTTATATATAATACATATTTTATATCAATACATAATATAAATTACATAATTTTAGTTTATCTTCAATTTTTCTTTTCAGAAATATTATATGAATGAACAATATGATTTTACGTATGATTGGTTGCAGAAATAGAAGTTACTAGGAGAAATTAAACCGTCTACGAGGAGTAGAATTCACTTAAACAGAAAATAAATATTTTTAAAGCTAAACCTTTCTCTACAGTATTAGAATATATATTGTTAAAGGTATTATAAAATAGTAAAAAAAAACTAGGAAGACATTTCAGTTTGAAGTTTTTCTTATTCCTATTACAAATACACGAATACCTAACTACCGATTGATGTGTATTCTTTAATTATGAAAAAGTCATTTAAAAAGATTGGCAAATATATCAACTGTAAAATCGTTGTTCATTCATGTTCCTTTACTTCAAAATCCCAGGTCTATCACAATGTTAATTAATTTTTTTTCAGAAATTATTCTGAATCATAAAGCACAAACTTTTACGTTAGTAACGCTGATATCATAATGATACTGGTAAAAATGTGGCAACAAATGTATCAACGTTTCGACAATGGAATTACGACAGTGAATTCAATTCTCAAGTAAACGTTTTCAGCCGCAGAAGTTAATTTATACATGAAAGAGTCAAGAAATAATCTTAATTTTAATGTTATTGTTAACGCTGTTAATTTTGCATGTTTTTTTCTGTAAAACATATTTTTTGAGCATGAAAATGTTTACTTGAGAATTGATAGCATTTGAAAAACATGTATTCCAGGCTGAGGATACTAATTAATACACTATAAAAACCCTTCGGAAACATTTTTGAAAAATATGGGCAGCGAAAAATACTTTGTTTTTATAAATAATTCTTTAAATTTTGGAAATGTATTGGTTTCTGGGGATTCAAAATACAATCGAACACGCTATTCGGAATGTCGGATAACTCAGAAGATTATATTATATTTTCGTTCGTGGTTATAGTATATTTTCATAAAAGTAGAAACATTGGTCATTTTTTACAGTGTATTAACTCAGTGCTTTCTCTTTAAATGTTGTGTAGCCTTATGCGGTACACGGACTAAAGCACGAATCTGCGCTCGCACAATGCCAACAAAAGCGCCAGATAGAATGAGAACATTTTCTAACAAGTCAATTTCGTAAAATTCTCTCTGGAATTCATTTTAAAAAGCATTCGCTGAATTTATCGCACAAGCTTTTCTCGGGAACCTTCTCCTAGCATTAAAAAAATAGTTTATCTGTAAGATTGTCTATCACCCCACGCTGTTACAAAAGACCCACCCCTTTACATGCTAATAGAATGAAATTTGCACACTTAATCAAAGTGATTTTGGAAAGATTTAAAAAAAATACAAAAATTAAATTTTAGATGTATTTTAACTAAAATCTAAAATTAAGATTAATCCTTTTTTTATGATGATAATTTAGTCAATTTTACTTCGTTATTAACGTAAATATAAAATATAATTTTTTATGCCAATGAAGTAGATTTGAGTATTAATAACGAACAGCAGAAGAAGGTGCAATATCCATACTTAAACAATGCAGATGGCCTGTTATTATCTTCTTCTAATTATTCTTCGTTTTGCATAATTTACTGGAACAGTATTTTTATTTTATGTTACTGCAAATATGGGTTTAGACTGTAATAGGAATCGTTTTTTCTACATCTCGTGTTGATAAAATAAAAAATTGCAGACTTAAATTTAATTTAAATGATAAGATAAATTGGGGATGTAAGTAACATTTTTTCAATTGAACGGTATTTGAAAGTGCATTTTGTGCTTAATTTGCTTGGGTAAAAATTATAATCATTCTTTATTTAGAAGGGAAGATAGATACGAGTAAATTGAAATCAGTAGCGCATTATCGTGAAGTCTAAAGTTATTTTTTAGTACATACTGTGTAAATGTAATGTTAATTGATTCATCAAAATTAATTTTGTCACCTTCAAAGTAGGCCTCATCGACTCCAATATATCTATGACAGCGCTTGGCCAACCCTCCATACATTTTTCGTAGGAATATAGAGATATGGCCTTAAGAGCCTACGCTAGTCACGCGAAGAAACGCTCAAGCTAATGTTAAGTCTATAGGAATGTTCTTGGCAGATTTCTTGCTCGTATTTTAATATTTTTAAATGTTTTTTTTTTTTTTTTTTTTTTTGCATAGGATATCTAAGGTCGATCTCTAATGTTGTTAGGTTTTACTTTTTTGATTTTGGTTAGAATTTTTTAAAAGGGGATATTTTCAATTTTAGAACCGGTTGGAACCGGTTCTGAAAGTGAAAGTACCCTTATATAAAAAAACTGGAACCAAAATCTAAAAAGTAAAAACTAACAATGTTAGAGATCAACCTCAGCTATCCTATGCAAAAAAAATAAATAAAATAAACAAACAAAGAATAACATTTAAAAATATTAAAATGCGAGCGAGAAATTCGCTTGCGCGTTTTTTCGCATGACTGATGTAGGTTCTTAAGCTCCTTCAGAGAATTTTCTTTCATGGCTTCAATTGACTCATAACACATTCCTCGAAACAGTAATTTTAGCTTTAGAATTCAGAAAGGTCACATATAAGGCCATATGTGACCTTATAAGGCAAGTACGGTGCTTGGGCGATGAGATTTGTTCCGTTTTTGTCAAAAAACGTTTGCACAACGATAGCTTAGCGCGATGGTGCATTATTGTGGTGCAAAATTCACACGAACTATTGGTTATTTCAAGGTATTCTGCACACCACACTTCCTTTAAAATTCAAAATTTAAGAAAAACTCTTTGTTCAACTAATTTCTCCTTAGTCAAAAATTGCAAAGCACTCAAAAGTATGACAGAAACAACAACTGCTGTCAGAACACTATGTCGCAGACGGTGATCATACTCCGCGTTGCACCTCAGTACAGAAATATCGAATTACAAAACAAAACTAAAAAAAATATGAGAAAATTCATAGTAAAATTAAAAATATCTAATTTGAAAAAAAAATCGTCGTTTTCATAATTGGATCTTTTATTAATATTTAAAACTCTCGTCTAAATTCATTTTGGAAAAATAATAAGGGATATGTTTTTTGATTATTTTTATTCAAATTATATATCAAATGTATTTTTTTAATGAGGGTCTACAGATTTAAATGACTATAAGTTCCTCTAAAAACACGTTCTGTATATTATAGTATAACAAAATTTAATATTTAAAAGACGGCCATAATTTGAGTTTATTTAAATATTAATGGCGATTTACCTTACATTACCTTAATTAAGATTTCTAACTACATAACAGATTTCAGTAAGCATAAATATAAAAAATAATTACGTCAGTAAAAAAAGTTAAGTAATGTGTATTCTTTTAAAAGGAAATTTTTTTCAGTAAGGTCTAATTTTTTAAAATGTCATAAAAAAATTTATAGATATATATTGTCGGAAAGGATTTTCGCTAAAATCGTTGTAAAAAATGTAAACTTTTGAACCCATGCACGACGTTACTTTCATTTAGCATATGCAAATATATATTTGTTGTCGCTGTTACTAAAATTAATGAAAAAACAAAGTAGATTAAAAAAAAAATATTTTAAATTATTATTGCAGAGAAGTTAGTTATGAGTAATTGTACTTAAAATATTCTTATTTTCTTCTGTACCTACAAAGATAAAGTAAAAAAAATCGAATTTTGTTTTTTGAAGTATTTACATGTTTTGGATCTCCTGCATCCGATTTTAATATTTTTGAACATTGTGTGTATGCATGACTGTATGTGTCACAGATTTTGTGGCACCTCTAACTCTAGAATTAGTTCATGGAATTTCATCAAACTTTACATTCATCTAGATTTTGGCATTTAAGGGATGAAATTTCCACACATTTCATATATATGTAAGATATCTATAAAAAGTTTCTTGATTCAGTTTTCGCTTTGTGCATTCAACAAGGAACGCCGTAGTGTTTTTTACTATTAAAATGTAGCTCTTCATCTCCTTTTCTATTGAGTATAAATAAACCAAATTTTATGTCATTAATTTAAATAGAAATGGGGGTCCGATTTCGTGTATGAATATTCATCAGAGGACGATAATGAACGGCGCATTTTTAATTCTGTAATTACTATAACTCGAAGCTATTTTCAAAGAAATGCACAATACGTTATAATTGTTCGTGTCTCACAGCACCATTTGTATTTATATATTAAAATGATATAGAAGATGGTTTTAAATTATATATAAGAAATATAGCCACAGCATACTAGATAAATACATGCAGTTCCAAAACGATTAAAACACGTTTTAATTTTTTTATTGGGGATATTTAGGCAGTGTAAATTGCAATTTTTTTAAAATAGGAAATAAGACTACACTCTAAGAAAAAAACGCCAAAAATTACAGCAAAATTTGCTGTAAATTTATGCACCCAAATTGCCAGCATAGTTTACTGTAAATTGACAGCAAAATAGGCCTTGAATAGTATTATGTTTGGAATTGTACTGCAAAATTTGCTTCAAACATGCTAATTTTACTGCAAATATGACTATAATGATACTAAATGTTACAGCAAAATTTGCTTCAAACATGCTAATTTTACTGCAAATATGACTATAATGATACTAAATGTTACAGCAAAAAATGTTGGCAATTTGGGTACATACATTTACAGCAAATGGTGCTGACATTTTTGCCGTTTTTTTCTGACTGTGTATGTCGATGAAATTGTCCTGGCATTATTTTTCAAAAAGTGACACTTTTTAAGTTTTTATACGGTTTCTGGATAATATACGTTATTTTAAAAACGTTTTTTTTATACTCCGACAAGTACAACAGTAAAGCATTCCTTCTTAGGCAACCAAAACTCAACGATTTATGATACTTTAAATTTTATAAAATGCCGAAGCTTTTTGACATAAAAAATGGGTATTTTATAAAATTCAAAGTATCATAACTTGTGATTTGTGCCATATAAGAATAGGAATGTTACTGTTTTTCTTGTCAGACCATGGAGTAAAAGTTTTTATATATAAAATGTTGTATTCTGGAAACGTATAAAATTTTATACGCATCCTTATTTTGAAAATTAATCGTTGGATCTTTCGTTGACATAGTCTTATTTCCTACCCTATATTAAAAACCTTTTCAATTTGCATTGCCTAAATATCTCCAACAGGAAAGTTAAAAATAAGTGTGTTTCATTCTTTTTGGAACACTATGTATATTATATAAAAAATCTTAAGTTTATACAGTAGTAATTAGGAGTTTTTTCTTTCATCATTTCGAAGCTAAATACTACTTAATCATTTAAACGTTATTTTTATCTGGGTCCATAATTATTATATTTTTTTCTCCGTTACTCGCAAACATAGATGTGGACATACCGTAATTCCTATGTATAATCCGCAGATCAAACAATATGGGGACCAAACAATCTGCGTCAAAATTTTATTCAATAATTGAAGTCTAATATTTACAGCGATCTAGTAAGTTATATTTTATAAAAAAAAAATTATGGGTCAAAACATAATTGTTTTATTTGCGGATTTTGTGCCGGAAATTACGGTATATATTGTTTTAAACATAATGTATTAATATAAAAGAATATATACATCTATTTATAATGCATTTATATATAAGAAACACACATTTAAACATAAGAGATGTAAACACAATATATTTATTTATAAGAATATTTGTATAGAAAAGGGAACAATACAAGTTCAAGAAATTTTTGGACATAACAAACACGTGTCTTAAGTTTCTCCATTATGTGAAGAGGCGTGTTAGTTGCAAAAGATCTAAATCGAAGGCTTTACTCCCGTAACTTAGTCTTTTCGTTAATAGGAAATAGATACTTCCAAGAACGTGGGATTTCTGAAGAAATAGCAATAGAAATACTAACAAAACATTACATACAATAAATGGATACAATTTTTGAAGGATAAAAACAATAATAATAATGAAAAAGGAATATTTTGAAAGGAATACTTGTTTTAAAAATAGTAATTGCATAAATAAGAAACAATATTTTACTGAATGAAGTTTTAAATTCAGAAGTAATTGAATATTTGTCTTATACACTGCTCAAAACAATTAAAGGATATTGCTGTTTTAGGTGGATTTTGTATCTGGGAAACTTTTTAGCTGATTGATACATGGTCGACAGACATAGTAGGTTATATGAGAATAAATTACACATGTTTGGCAGAAAAAAATGCATTTTATTGCGCATTTGTGTACAAAAGGAAAAAAACATAATTTGTGCATATGAGAAAAAAATAATAAGAAAAGGTGTTTTCTTCAAAGAAAATCATTTTCAGTAGGGGGTATGGTTTCCACGGGTGGCCAGCAACGTTGAACACCTTTGAGGCATGGACTCAATGAGGCTATTAATGACGAGTTGGGGTATTCTGCCCCACTCTTCCAGAAGAGCTCTTTCCAGTTCTTGGAGAGTTTGTGGGGGTTGTTGGCGGCCAGAAACTCGTCTTCCTAGAGCGTCCCAAACGTGCTCGATTGGATTCATGTCTGGAGAACACGTTGTCCATTCCATTCGAACGATTCCTTCCTCGAAAAGGAAATCCTCCACCAGGTTTGCACGATGGGACCTGTAGTTATCGTCCATTAAAATGAAGTTATCTCCGATTGCTGCAGCGTAAGGGACTACAATAGGTCTGAGGATCTCATCCCTATATGGGCGACCAGTCAGAGCTCCATCTCGAATGATGTAGAGGTCAGTGCGCCCGTCAATGGAGATGCCACCATACACCAACACTCCTCCACCGCCAAATCTGACACTTTCGTGCACGAACGCAGGATTATTCCTACTGCCACGGTCCCTCCAGATGAAAATACGCCTATTATCCGGATGCACAGAAAAACGGGACTCGTCAGAAAACAGAATATTGCTCCATTCATTTCTCCTCCAGTTGACATGCTCGGTTGCCCACTCCCTGCGGTCGTGACGATGCCTTTATGTTAATCTAACACATACCATCGGTCGGCGAGCATACAGACCTACAGCATGGAGCCGGTTTCGGACAGTCTGAGTTGAAATCGTGGTGCCTGTAGCCGAGCGAAGGTGTTGTTGGAGAAGAGTAGCGTTCATGTTTCGGTGTCTCCGAGCTGTTAACGCTAAATACCGATCTTCATTGGGCGTTGTTGCCCGTCTACGACCTTGCCCTGGTCTTCGGCCTGCACATCCACTCTCCAAAAAACGGTTCCAGATCCTGGAAATGACACTTTGTGACACTCCAATGGCTTGCGCTACTTCGGCTTGAGTTTGGCCCCCTTCTAACCTACCAACAATTCTCCAAGCTTCTGAATCTGTCAAATGACTTCGCTGAGACATCGTACTCATCGAAACAAAGCAATCACTGAATGCCGATCATCCTTGTCTTCATTCTCTTTTATCCAGTTGAAAGTCAAATTTCATTCGCTGCCGCTGAAGCGACGTTTTTGACGTCGAACTCAAAATTTGCATACTCCACAGTTTGAAAACCAGAAAAATTTGCATTTGTGATTCTCTTCTTCTATTTTCGGCAAAAAAAATTTCGTTTATATCTTTATTTTATATAAAACTTCAAATATCCTTTAATTGTTTTGAGCAGTTTATTTGAATATACACTGGCCTCAAAAAGTTAAGGTACAACATGTTTTTCGAAGCTCACCAGACAAAAAATGGCAGTCAAATTAAACTTCATAGTTTATATGAATGACAATAATAAGCTTTAAAAAAACTTACGCAAAAATTACAGATACCACTTTTATTTTATAGAAAAGAAGAGGTATTTGTGAATGCGAGAAAAATATGCAATTGCGAAGCTTTCGAAATTTCGCGTGTAAGTTTTGTTGTATTCGAACTATTGTTGTCAGTTTTGTTCACAACAGTAGAGTCTAGAAATGTCCAGAAGAAGTCGTTTGCCCGATTCATTAAGGTGGCGGGCGGTAGGATGGATGGAACCGGTTGATAGAACAGGGATGGAACATGGATGGAAATGGGGTTGTCAGAGGCCAATACTGCTAGACGGCTCAATGTGTCTCGCAGTGTAATCCAACGACTCTGGGATCAGTATGAATCCGAAGATTCTGTATCCAGAACACATGTTCCAGGCCGCCCACGTGTTACAACACCTGCAGAAGACGGTTTCTAGCTCTTTCGGCTTGAAGGAGAAGACGCACTACTGTGCCGCAACTCATTGCAGACTACTTTGCAGCATCAGGGGAAGAATATCCGCTACTACGGTGCGAAGACGTCTTCATAATGCAAGTCTCTGTGCAAGGCGACCAGTTGTGTGTGTCCCCCTCAACAGACGACAGAGAAGTGCCCGCTTATGTTGGGCAAGAGAACATGTTTCCTGAACCAGACAACAGTGGGCTTTTGTACTCTTCACAGACGAGTCCAGATTCACACTGGAGAGTGATTCAGGACGTCTTCTGATCTGGAGAGAACAATGCACTCGATACCATCAATCAAACACTGTCGAAATACACAGGTGCAGAAACGGTGTAATCATGGTTTGGGCAGGGATCTCACTCGGAAGCCACAATGACCTGCATGTGTTCCATGGAGGAACTGTGACTGGTGCGAGATATCGGGATGAGATCCTTGATTTATATGTGCGCCCATATGCCGGTGTTATTGTCAATGGTTTAATTCTAATGGATGATAATGCGAGACCACACCGTGTTGTGGTTGTTGAGGATTATCTTGAGGATCATGGTTTGGAGAGATTGAAATGACCAGCTCACTCTCCCGACTTGAATCCGATAGAACACTTTTGGGACTATCTTGGAAGACAGGTTGCAGCTTTAAGTCTTCACCGGAGCTTTGTCGGACACCGAAATAGGTAACGCTGACAAGGCTTACTCCAAGTCTGGTCAGTGTTACCTATTTCGGTGTCCGACAATTTAATTGAGAGCATGGAAAGTCGATGCCGCCAATGCATTAAACTCCGAGGTGGACATATTCCGTATTAGAACCAGTTTGTTAATGTTTCTGTCACATTTTACTGCATGATACTGCGATGTACTGATTTCTCCAAGAATGAAATTTCCTCCATGAGTGTTTTTTTTTTGTTGTAATTTCATTTATACGTTTACCTTAAGTAAATTTCTATGTCGCATTTAATAAATAACAGTTTAGCGCACATTTCCTCCAAATTTATTGTTTCTATATTCATTCATTGGCAAATTAGACGCAAAAAACCAGTTGTACCTTAACTTTTGGAGGCCAGTGTATAATAATTTCCTATATTTCATAATGTACTTTTAATTATGGCTGTGATACGTCATTTCAAAGTTTTAATCCACAATATAACTTTACATTCAATGGAAAATCGAAAACTTTCTAAAATAATTGCATGAAGGTTTAGGTGTTCCATAGACCAGGGAAAGTTTCAGATGCTTATACTGTCTAAACAGCCTTTGTAAGATTGTCTTCATAAAAATTATTTTTTGGACAAGAAATTGACCCAAATTTTTATCCTATTAAATTTTCACGAAACAAAAGAGTGCTTTACAAATTTCTGCGAGCTGCTTTTGCAATTAGTCTTATATAAAACTTATCAAAATAATTTAAATGTGTGTGTTTTTTTTAATTATTATTTGAAAAAAATGTTATTTTATAGAATTATGATTAACAATAATAATCAATATTTGTATTTATTGTACAGGGTGTCCGAAATGTCTTTCCTTGATTACAAAATTTATTGATATCCGCTATACATATAACATGTAGATATACATGTGAAACTGGTGCCAAAATGTTGGAAAAATAAGAATCCATGTTAATCTTGTTATCCAAAATAATCGTCATATTGTAACCCAGCTCAGCATTAGGAAACCGCCTGAGTAGGTGTTTGCCGTCTCTGTCATTTGTCACTCGCCGTTCTCTACTACGGTAAGCTAATTAATTTTAGCTTGGTTTCTGGTCCGTTGAGTTATTAAATGGCGGTATGATTCAGCCTGTAGTATAGGAGCTCTAGTGTATCGCTGCTAATATCCAGAAAACCAGACCACGTACCGAGAACTGGCCGACCACCAACCTCAGCGGAAAGGGTGGAGGAAGTGACATTCTTTTGTAACAAGGCTCAAGAAATCAGCGTGTACTCCCTCACGTGATTTACGGTTGCCAAACTGGTCCCGTGATACCAGCCGAGTACTGAGCTTTTTGATGTTTTGTGATCATTTTCGGTTTCCTGGACAATGACACTGCTACACTACAGCCACGTTACGGAAACCTGCAACAAAAAAGTTTCGTTAGTTTTGGCACCATTTTCATACGTGTTTCTTAAATGTAGCGGATATGAAACAAAATTGTAATCAGGGAAATACTTTTGGGACATCCTGTATAATAAACACATTCACAACAACTAAAACAAAGAGTCTCTTTTCTTGATTTAGTTTCAACCATACATAAAAGTTTTTTGAAGCCCTTATTTTTAAAGCACCACATTATGTAAAAAAAAAAAAAATCAAAAATTGTCGGTTATTAGAATATGAATGCATTTTATTTAGTAGGAACAATTTTTAAAAATATATACTATATTTTTAATGCTATAAGACTGTATAAGAGCAGTCTCTAATACTATAAGACTCTCTAATACTATAAGAGCAATATCTAAATAATAACTAAAATATCAGTTTCGAATGTTTTTTTCTTAACTGTGGCAAATTACAAGGCTTTAAATTAAGCATTTACACGTATACATATTATGAGTTACTAAATGCTATTTTGTGTATGCTGATTCCTGTTTAACAAAGAGTAGGATGTCTGTTTGAGTTGCAGCGAAGATTTGTCTTCGGACAATTAAATTTCGATGCTGATACGTATAAAGGTCAAATTAACAGCAGAAATCTTTGATATATTTCAACGAATATCAGAAAGACAAGCATTTGATGTGTTCAAACATTTTTAAAGCATTTTTACTCAGAGGGTTTTTTATTTTTCCACTTTCGTATGAGCTCTATATCAACTTAAATATTATTTAAAGTGGAACTTTTAGCTTGTCTTTAAAAAAGTATGTATATACATAGAACAATACATTATTTTGTGTAATTTTTATAAGAATATAAATTTTTAAATTGTAGAATTTTTTTTTTTAAATATTTGT
This sequence comes from Maratus michaelseni, assembly GCA_963931845.1. Taxonomy (NCBI): domain Eukaryota; kingdom Metazoa; phylum Arthropoda; class Arachnida; order Araneae; family Salticidae; genus Maratus; species Maratus michaelseni. The sequence continues at coordinate 246,601,584 of OZ007589.1, forward strand.
TTAAATGGAATCAGAACGATGCTAAATCTATATGGAATAGCAAATCATCCACTTGAAAACTTATTTGGTTAGATGCCTTCAGTTAAATTGTTTTTCTTTTTTTATCTATTTGCTACAATGACACCTAAATATAGGGTCATTCAATGAAAAATAAACAGATTTTGGAGAAAAATCTTGCCGCGTCATTTTGTTCTGTTAAACACGGTAAATAATATTTACCAATTTTCTGAATCCAATAACTGTTTTACGCAACTGTTTAACAAATTTTACTCAACAGCTATAGTTGAGTTTTATAGTTGATAGTTACACATCTAGTTTACACCATTATAAAAAAAAACACAGGCTTTGATCCTTTTTCAAAAAAGCAGTACAATATTTCCAATAATTGGCTCATCAATAATATAGAGAAAATTTTGAAAGTTATATGATTAATTTTCATGTGGAGACTAAATTGAATGTATGCTAAGTCTAAAATGAGTAATTTAGAGTTCACACTTCAATTCCTGAATGTCTTTTTTCTCATCCCAAACGTTTTAAATCCTAGAAGCGCTTAAATAAGACCATTCTTATAACATTTGTGTAGAAGTAGGTTGTGGAGAAGAAAAGAAGGTTGTTGCTAGTAGTTCCTGTGGTACAAAATTAAATTTTACAAAAATTCATAAATTTCACTTTTTGCACCCATTAAACATTCATGAGGGACCTGTGATAATAATTTTAAAATGCCATGATTACGAGACCCTATAATGTACTCTAAAACAAAATAAAAACAATCTTATTATCGCATCGTGTTGATGTGACAAAAAAAACAACAACACTTGATCAGCATTAATAAAAGTTCACTATGCATTATATTTGCTAGGAAAACTTATTTAAAACTTTCATAACATACAAAAAGTGTAATACCAATTATATACTGTTATATAAACATAAAAAAAAACACTACATGTCCGTACCCAAAATAATTTAGAATACAGCATAATCACGAACTTTTAAAAATTGAATTATATGGATTTTAGCCAGAATACATTTTAATTAATATATATTAATTAAAAATGTAACATGTGCAAGATTCACAGCCTGATAGATTATCCTTGGTTCTCAAGTTAAACTCATTGCCATCTTTGTATTGTTAGAGTTGACAGTAGCTCATTCATCTGCGGTGTAATATTGTGACCTATTCCCATTCTAGATAAGGCCAGTTTAATGCTTAAGTTGTTAAATACAAACTCAAAGGTGCTATGGATCTTTAGAATACTCCCCTTGTAGATGCATGTTTCATTGTGTTTGGCTGATTGTAAGAATTGAATCCGAAATTCTTTATTGTCATAATAAAATTACATTTTAATTTTTAAACGCATTATTTTAAACATATATTATTTAAAAATGAAATTGGAGTTCTATTGCTGCATTAAAAATGAGTAAACCAAATACCGCTTTCCTAATCAAATAAATTTTTAAAAAGGTAAATCAAATTATGCTTATTCGTTGGATTGGCCCTTACCGAGTCCTAACATAAATCCACTAGAAAACTTGTAGGGAATATTAGTGAGAAATATTTACAAAAAAGGTAAGTGTTACATCAATAAAATCGAACTAATATCTGCTGCTAAAATATTCTCGTAGCAAATCCCCAAAAATACTCCTAAAAACTTTCTGACATCTAGAATAATACAGTTGATTAAAAATATTAGTATTTTGTTCACTTTATTAGCTTTATATTGCGAGAATTCTAAGTTGTTACTACTTTTTTTCCATATTTCTTCCTAGACAAATGTATGTACAAATGTTCATAAAAAAACTACGAATTTTATTTTGCCGAATGTTCGATATGATAATGATTTTTAAGTGAATTTTATTTTGTAGCAATGGAATAAATTACATCAAATACTGTAGTATTTTAAATGTAGCAATTTGATTTTGTCTCTGCCTTTTTTTTCCCCAGCACTGTAGATTTTCTTTTCTTTAAAATCTACATCTATTCAACCGAATTAATAAAAAATAGTTTATGCAGCAAGCTTTTTAAATGTATTTTTTAATGTTTAAAATAACAAAAAAAAATGAAGTTCATGAACAGAAATTAAAGATCTAAAAACCTCACTTTAGGTTTAGTATAGATCTAACTTAATCTACAGAAATAAAAGTTAATCGTATATATAGCCCTATCCTATTATTTTTGTAATCCATATAAAAATTCTTCAGCTTTCTTGGAAAAAATGTCAAACATTGTGTTTTTTGGCTATATACAAAGTATTTTAAAAAGACACAGAAAAACTAAAACGTTTTGGCACACAATTTTGGTATTATAAACTCACTTCATTCCATCAAAATAAAAATATCTTCAGAATAGTCCACCTATGAATTTTACGTGGAAAGATTCTGAATTGTTGTTAATATACACTTTCTAAACAGATAAATCACTCTTAATAAAAATATTTTTCCCTTTGTAGAAGATTAATGCATAACCGCTTCCTACCAATGAGAATTGTATGAATTAATATACATTAAAATCTTACAGGGAGACAAACGGATATATAACTATGTTTTCTGATTAATTCATGTACCGTATTTACTATTGTATAAAGTTTTTGTGTAAGTACGTGTTTTCGATTTATGCTAATCGTGTATTTCGTTATTTAATTTTTGCTTCACGACTTTTATAGCCAAAACGCTGGGTTCATATTGTACATGAAATATTTCCGAAAACTATATGAAACCATACATGCTTTCATTAAGTCACTGAATCATAACTTTTTCAGTTTTTCTTTTCCCTTCCTCCATAATTGTAGGCAAGTCTCGATAACATTGATTTTTCAAACTTTAGCTTTTTTTGGTTGTTTCAGCATAATATAATAATTGCATTCTGATGTTTAATATACAGGGTGATTATAATTAAGGTCCCACATTCAAAATGCTGTAAAAAAGGGACCACTGGTCAGAATGACTTCAAATTTGAACTGAATATATTGGAAGAAGGGGGAAATGGTATAGCATAAGAAAGTAAAAGTTCCAAAGTGTATCAATAGATGGCGTTGTAAGCGGTATAACGAAAGGGCATGGCGTATAAAGGCATGGCGTAACGAAAGTCATAACGTCCTCATTTCCACTGTAATCACTCACTCTCTGAAAACGGAATAAGACCAAATAGGCAGTATAGAACTATTTCCCTTACACAATTTCTATTAATTACTAATAGTATTGAATATATACTTATTTATGGTGTCGGTAAATATTTTAAAACAAAGTTTCTAATTTGAGAAAAGTATATATTGCGGAAATCTTAATTTTAAAAGTATTTTAAGGTATGTTAAGTATAGTACATATTATAGTAACATAGTATAGTAACATAGGCTACAAGTTACATTTTTAATAGAAAGACGACGGCTTTGGCATGAATAGCACTTGTAAACCATACGTACTGTTCAATGTGCATGAGTTTTTCGACTATTTGACGGAAAAAATTACTTCCAAATCAGTCAACACTTGTGGTACTGTTAGTTAAAAGCCCACCCACTACGGCCGTATGCTACGTATCACATTGGATGGGAAAAGTCGGTTTTTAATTGTCCTTGGGCCAAAACCGAATTAAAAGCACATAATGATTTGGTTTTTAATTGCGCATGAGTGTCTTTTAATTTGAATAGTATGCCGCTTACAGCGCAATATATTGATACTCTTTGAAACTTTTTTCTTCTTATGCCATACTGTCCCCTTCTTCCAGTATATTCAATTCGAATTTGAAGTTATTCTGACCAGTGGTTCCTTTTTTACAGAAATTTGAAAGTGGGACTTTAATTATAATCACCCTGTATATTAACTGTCAATGAGCTATTTCAGATTGACTTTTTTAATAAGAACATTTTCTTGATAAGATAAACATATTTAAGAATATTCTGTATAGGAATATTCTTAAATATGTTTTCCAGCATTTAGTCGAGTATTTTTTTAGTTTTTAATGTTATTCATCGGAGAAAAATTTTCGTGATAAAAATTCTCACAAATTAAATTTTGAGAGCGACAGATATTTTTTGTAACGGTTATTCAGATTTCAGAGAAAACAAAGAAAGAGTAATATATGTTGTTTTTTTCTTACTGTAGTCCTCTGCCGCTTCTTAGTTCTAATAATTTTTTCTCGTAATATTTAAATTTTCAGACATGCATGCTCTCGCACTTAAAACAAATGCATTTCTTTCCTAGAATAGAGAAGTTGCGTCAAGCATTGGTTCAAGAATATATGAATTCTTGAAAATTTATATAATTCTAAAAATTTATAAATTTGCTAAATAAGGTATTGTGTAGATTAGACCTTTTCATGACCTTACACATATCCACAATATTTTGTATTATAACCTTTTTCTTTGTAAATGAATATTTTTTATTTTGAAGCATTAAATTTATATTAAGATGTGAGATCATTTTTATGACTTCTGTGGATATTATGACAAAGGAGATACAAACAAAAAAAATAAAATTTCAAGAAATGAAAATTTATGACACTAAATCTTGTTACAAAGTAAGTCGTGTAGTATTTGATGTTGTTTGTTAAAGTAATGATACTTCTATTATTTCGTAAAACTTTTATACGTAGAACAAGGCAAAAGAATTTCGGGGCACACATGAGATCCCGGTTGAGACACACTAGATACATTAATGAATCGTACACATTTAAAAAAGGCAATTGTTTCTTAATCTTCGAAAACATATTAAAGCAATATAAGTAAATAGGGAAATTTATGTTTAAGTTTCTGTTTTACGAGTCAGGATTTTTAGAGAATTTTCTCCAGTCTCTTGGAGTTTCAGCCGATAAAATATTAAGTTGCGCATTATACATGTGACACATTTTCCCCAATTAAAGTAGGGGATGGGCATTATGCACGATTGCGCATTATACATGCGTAAATATGATTTTTTGATTTTATTCTCTTGTGATGTTTTCGTTCGGTTTGAGCTTCGCATAATAAACTACACCCAGTTGATTCCACCAAATGCACAGGAAAACCTTGAAACCATGGATATTCGTCTTTTCCGACGATGTTGATGCATGGCTGGGCTTAACCCACGATTTTCTACGTATAGGTTTATAGGTATCCATTTTTGATCGCCAGGCACGATAAGATTAAAACAAACTTTCCTTGTCTGCCTTTGAAGCAGCTGTTCACACGTGAAAAGACGCCAATCGACGTCTCTCGGTTTCCACTCGTACGGCACCCAATGTCCTCGTTTTAAAAGTATTCCAAATACTTTGAAACGTTCAACTACCATCCAAAATGCGTTGTTCCGTATCTATTGGCGATGGAACATCCCCCCCCTCTTTTTTGTTTCTGGCAACCCGTTAATGTAACCCTGTGTGTGAAGCAGGTGTGCTCGGAACTCGGTGGCGACAAGCCGCCGTTGCTGTCTTCTCTTCATCGTATTTATTAACTAAATAAATACTATAGCATTTGATACAGCCCATTTTGTTCTAAGTTCGCACAACTAGTACGAAACCTCCGCACATTTTTGGTCCTAAGCGACCCGGAGGTAATCAGCGCATCTTCAGTGTTTTAACGAAAAACTTGTGATTTCTTTATCTTCAACAAGAAGATCAACAGTATGTCGGACGCAGCAGTTACGACTCTAAATCGAAAGCGCGGCAACATCAAGTCTCAGCTCACCAAAATATCCAAAGCGATTAACGAAAATACTTTCGAAATAGCTGAATGGCAGTCCCATTTGGAGTGTTTAACTAGAATACAAGAAAAGTTCGAAGTTATCAAGGAGGATTATTATAAAATCGTGAAAGATGACGATTTTGAACAAACAAAGGAGCAACTGTCTCTACTGGATGAGGACATTAGAACAATAGAGGTAAGTCTTAAAACCTCTATTAAGAAATTTTATTGTGAATCTAATGTTAGCGCTTCTTCAAGTAATGATATAAGTGTTAATAATCATAAAGCAATTATAAAACTGCCCAAAATTCCATTACCGGTTTTTACTGAAAAAATTGAGGAGTGGAGCATTTTTAAAACTGCCTTTAATACGCTCAATACTGAAAATTCTGATTTGAACGACAATGAAAAGCTTTTCTATCTTCGTGTGGCTTTATTGGGGGAACCCAAAAGCATACAAACCCCAGACGATACGTCTCTTTTTAGTGCATTAGAACAACGGTATGAGAACAAAAGAAGAATAGTAGATTGTCATATAAAAAATATTCTCAACTTGTACCCAATCAAATATGAATCCGCAAAAGATCTTCGAAATTTATTAGATAGTGTTAGAAAGAACTTAAGAGCCCTTAAAGTTTTAGACTTTGAAAGAGACAGATTCTCTAGCGCCATATTATTAAATATACTGTTAGACAAACTTGATCGAGACACTCGTAAACAATATGAGCTCACGTTAAAAGATAACGAGGTTCCTAACTTTGACGAATTTCTAGAATTCTTAGAACGAAGATGTCAAATCTTAAATAGCATCAGTGCTAGTTCTTCTTCAAAATTCAATTCTAACTCTGACCGTTCTAAGTCTTTATTCATGAAATCTGATGAAACACAGAATAAAAAGTGCAGTCTATGCTCTGAAATCCACCCATTGTACCATTGCGAAAAATATAAGATTATGAAATTAGGAGATAGAATAAATATTGTCAAGAAAAACAAACTTTGTTTTAGCTGTCTTAATTCCTCACATTTATTATCATCGTGTAATTCAAAAAATACTTGCTTTGTTTTCAAATCAAAATTTCATCATACTTCCCTACATATTTATGCAGCGCCACAAGCTGATCATTACGAGGTCAGATCAAGACACAGCGGCGACGGCCTTTACGCAAAGAGAGAATTTTGAAAACGATACTCCCAAACATTCGTTTTTTTCTCATGGAAACAATAAATCCGTTTGGATAAACACGGCGATAATTTATATTACAGATTCTAATGGGGTTAAAAGACCGTTACGTGGCATTTTGGACTCTGCGTCAGAAAGTAATTTTATCTCATTTCACACAGCAACTTTGTTGGGATTAAAGAAAGAAAAAATTCATATACCGATTGCGGGTTTTAATGATTCAACAATAAATATAAAGGCAAAAACTGCAGTTTGCTTATCTAATAAAAGCGGGTTTTCTCAATGGAATATTGATTGTCTGATCACTCCGAAAATAACAAATTTCAGTCCGTCTAGAAAGATAAGCATTTCTAATTTGAGCATTCCACAAAACATAAAATTGGCGGACCCTGAATTCTTCATTCCGCAAAAAATAGATATACTTCTGGGTGCGGAATTGTTTTTCGAATTTTTAAATGCTGATCAAATAAAACTGAAAGATAATTTAATTCTGCAATCAACTTGTTTTGGATATTTGGTATCTGGTAGTGTTTATCATAATAATATAAAGCATAATGAAACCCATTGTTTTCTAACAAAAAATCTAGAAGCACTCAATAAGACCTTGACCTCATTTTGGGAAATAGAGAATGTTGATGATTTAAAGCCGTGCAGAAGTGATGAATTAACATATTGTAATCAACATTTTGATAAAACGCATTTTAGAAAGGAGGATGGGAGATAGGTATTTGAAATGACGTTCAATCCAGAAATTTCTGAAACTAATTTAGGAAATTAAAAAAAAAATCGCATCTAAAAGATTAGATTATTTGTGGCAACGTTTGGAGCGTGATCCAACAATGAAAAATTTATACATAAATTTTCTAAATGAATATAAGTATTTGAATCATATGCATGAAATAGAGGAAAATAGTGATTTTGAAGACGGTTTTTATTTACCTCATCACGGAATCCTGCGACCATCAAACAAAACTACCAAACTGCGCGTCGTTTTTGACGCAAGTGCAAATTCAACAACTGGAAAATCTTTAAATGATATGTTATATAAGGGAGGGGTGCTTCAGGAAGATCTCTTTTCAATATTAATAAGATTTAGAAAGCACATTTACGCATTCACGGCAGATATTAAAGAAATGGTTAGAATGATAGAAATTAATCCGTCACAGCATAAATTCCTAAAAATTCTCTGAAATGACAGTAAGTCATCGTCTGTCAAAGTTTTCCAACTCTCAACCGTTACCTACGGGACCGCATGCGCCCCATATTTAGCACCCAAAACTTTGCAACAACTTGCTTTGTATGAAAAAAGGGACTTCCCATCGGCTTCAAATATTTTATTAAATGATTTCTATATGGATGATTGCTTGTCTGGTGTTTCAGATTTAACCCAGATGCAATTAATGCAGCGAGAATTAACGCAACTTCTCCTAAGAGGAGGCATGAGCTTGCACAAATGGTGCTCCAATGGAGTACAGTCTAAGGATCAGGAAATATTTCCCCTTGACAGAAATTCCGAGAAAATTGTGACAAAAACTTTTGGAATGCTATGGAATAGCTTCAGTGATGCATTTACCTACAAGGTAAACATAACTGAAAAACAAAACTTTACTAAAAGAGATGTCCTTTCACAGATGTCCTTTCTCCCTTGGTCTACTTGGACCGGTGATAGCAAAGGCAAAAATCTTCATGCAACAACTGTGGCTACTCAATGTGGATTGGAACGAAAAACTACCTCCACACGTTTCTCAGCAATGGGAAACTTCATCGCAACATTACCAGAATTAGAGACAATTAAAGTGCCAAGGTGTTTCTTAAAAGTGAACGTTAAATCGGTGGTGCTGAACGGTTACGCAGATGCTTCTTATAAGGCATACGGTGCAGTCATATATATTCAAACTATCTCCAACACTAATGAACTATCTAGTCAACTTCTTTGCAGTAAGTCCCCTGTTGCTCCGCCGAAAGTAATGACAATTCCTAGATTGGAATTAGCTGCATGTCTTCTTCTGACAAAATTGACTAACAAAGTCTTAGAGGCCTTAAAACAACCTCTTGACTCCGTCCAGTTGTTCTCTGATTCAACTATAGCACTAGCTTGGATTGAAACTCCTCCAAATTTGTTAAAGACATTTGTGTGCAACAGAGTGTCGCAAATTCAGCAGTTATCAAAAAACTATAAGTGGTCTTACATTCCATCCGAGAGCAATCCAGCTGACATGGTTTCTAGAGGACTTGACGTAAAAGCTCTTGCTGCTAGTGAACTGTGGTGGCAAGGTCCACAACTTTCAACTGTTAGTGAACAATCTTTTGAGACTATTCGTAATCCAGATATTCTGTGTGACAATTTATATGTGAATGAACTGAAACCTCCTGCTAAAATGACTCTTTTGAACATTAATGACTCTAATTTTATGAATGATTTATTTAATTTAACTAATATTTTTTTGAAATTAATTAGAATTCTAGCCTTTATTTATAGATTTATTGGAAATTGTAGGGAGCGCGATAAATTAAAGGGTCCTCTTTCTGCCAACGAGATCCAGAAATCGGAAATTTACTTATTGAAATACATTCAGGTTAAGTATTTTACACATGAAATTGATGCCTTGAAAAAAGGTTCTTCAGTCCCTCCTGCAGGTAAGTCAAAATTTCTGAATCCTTTTTTTAGATTGTAATGAACTAATCAGAGTAGGTGGGAGACTCTCACATGCGAACATAAATTATAAAAGAAAATATCCCATAGTTTTGACAGCAAAGGATAGGTTAACTAAACTTATTTTTCAATACTATCATCTTCGTGATTTTCATGTAGGACCCCAGGCTCTTTTGAATACTGTACGTCTAAAATATTGACCACTTAGCGGCAGAAACATTGCACGTAAGTTTGTGCATGAATGTGTACAATGCTTCAAAGTTAAGCCCATAATGGCTAACCAGCTGATGGAGGATCACCCTCCTGAGAGAGTAATACCTAGCTTTCCCTTTTCTAATGTCGGATTAGATCTATGTGGACCCTTTGAAATAAAATACAAGGGCCAGAGAAAGGGTACCCTCCAAAAAATCTATGTAACTATATTTGTATGTATGGTCACTAAGGCTGTACACTTGGATTTCGTTTCAGACTTAACATCTGAAGCAATAATTGCTACTTTAAAGCGATTTTTCTCTCGTCGTGGGAAAAGTTCAATAATTTTTAGCGACAACGCTACAAATTTTGTTGGGGCTTCAGCAGAACTTAAGCGTCTACGAAAACTTATGAATAGCGAAGAAATCTCCAACCTTTTGGCATCAGAGGGCATCTGCTGGAAATTTTCTCCTCCTAGAACACCCAACTTCGGTAGCCTTTGGGAGGCGGGAGTTAAAGCATTTAAATATAATTTTAAGAGAGTAGTGGGTTCAGCTCATTTAACGTTAGAGGAATTTCTAATGATAATTGCACAAATCGAGGGCATATTAAATTCTCGGCCACTTTCTCCTTTGTCGACAGATGCCGACAGTTTTGAAGTATTGACTCCTGGTCACTTCCTCATAGGAAGACCACTTAATGCGCTTCCAGCACCAAATTTAATTGAGGTAAAGGATAACTTATTAAACAAATGGCAAAGAACACAAAAAATGGTGCAAATTATATGGAAGCGTTGGCAGAATAATTATCTTAGTTACTTACAACAACGAAACAAATGGCTATTCAAAAAGCCAAATATTTTGCCAGGTATGTTGGTATTAGTAAAGGAATCACAACTTCCTATTTGCACTTGGTCTCTAGGCCGTATTACTAAAGTAATCCCAGGTGCTGACGGACATGTCAGAGTAGTAGAGGTACGAACCGCGAAGGGCATTTTTAAAAGATCTGTATCTAAAATAAGTATTTTGCCCATGATAGATAATGAAATTAATGCTCAGTAACTATTTAATATTTTATTATTATTATTATTCTTAATTGTATATTTATTGTGATGGTTTTAATTGCTTATAATTGTATCATGTTGTTTTCATTATTAGCTGTGTTACATTTGTTGTATATTGAAATACTTGTACTATTTCAACGCCGGGCGGGATGTTCCGTATCTATTGGCGATGGAACATCCCCCCCCCCTCTTTTTTGTTTCTGGCAACCCGTTAATGTAACCCTGTGTGTGAAGCAGGTGTGCTCGGAACTCTGTGGCGAAAAGCCGCCGTTGCTGTCTTCTCTTCATCGTATTTATTAACTAAATAAATACTATAGCATTTGATAGAGTCCATTTTGTTCCCGTACATGCGTCTTCATGAAGTAATGCTTTCAATTCTTCATCGTCAAACATTTTCGTTGTACCAGAGCTTTCATTATTTTCTATATCAAAATCATTATTTTTGAAACGTGTAAACCAATCAATGCATGTTGTTTCCGAACATGGTGGCCGAAAGTTTTAACAAGAATTATGTGTGCTCCATCTGCGAATTTTATTTAATAAAGTAGTGTGATTACTCTCAAATTTCTTTTTTATGCCGTGTCTTGTTCTTATTTTAGTGCGTGCGATGTTGCTAAGCCTACATCGGTGAAATTTCCTAGTCGATCACGCTACTCTTTCCTAATCCTACTACGGCATATCAGAGGAGCGTTTTCTCCCGTGGTGTTATTCCAGTGACATCGCTGCTCTTTGTGCTTATTGTGTGTGCACCCTGAGGCGTGGCTGCGAAGATGTTTTTTCTTCCACTTTAGTGCTGATGCAAAGGGAGTGTTTATTTTCTAAGAATTATAAATTGTGTTTTGGTTTTTATTTTAATTATTTGTTCTATAATGTTTATCGTCATTTTTTAATTAACAAATTTATATAATTTTTCTAGTGCTATTACTTTGAGCACCCCTGTTCATTCGTATATATATATATATATATATATATATATATATATATGAATGTAACTTTTTTTTTTAATTAAGAAGAAGAAGAATGTTAACGATGTAGTCTGATCGCTGTCTTGTTTTTCGGCGCCATCTTCCGTTATCGAACTCGCACTTCAACATGCCAAATTTTAAATCATTTTAACGTCCTTAAAATTCCTTACTTTGTGGCACATGGCATAGTTTTCGTATTTCGAATTTCCTACCCTGTCTACGCTGGAAGGAAAGCAAACAGCAGAGCCACCTCCGGGCACGATGTACCGCGTCACCTAACAACCATTGCCCGAACCTCTAATACTTCTTTTGTTCTCACTGTCCAGTGCATCGTTGAAACATGCTCCTGTGGGCGGGACTCGTATGGGCTAAAGCCTCACGGTAGGCCTTCCCGCCCAGCCGAACCTGTCTCCAAATCTGTATACTTTGCGTGCTGAAGCCTAAAGAGTATGAGATACACATTACACAGGTAAATATTTTTGTTGTCCCTGTGTTAGTTAGACTGTGGAGCAATATTACCTTTGTCATGTGATATTTCTGTGAGAGATAACAACATAATAAAAGTATAGATACTTGATGAGCTCCTTTTTGACACACCGACATGCAGTCAACGTCTAAGAAGTCAGAGGAAGTGCAGTGGTAAAGGCGTCTAGAGAAAATCAAAGAGGCGGCGCAATCTCTCAGCAAGGCCTCAATGTCTTCACATAATAAGTCTTATTTTTTATAGAAATCAGACGAAGACACGAACAGCAGCAGTGAGGCGATTTCTTTTGAAGAATCTGACGACAATGTTGAACAGTTCAGATCATATACCTCGAATCAAGTGCATCTGATGCAGGCACTGCTTCGTTGTCGATACTCTTAAATCAAAACAGAAACGACTTTGAATTAAATGGCAGCACCAAGGTTTCTTTCACAGGGGGCGATTTTCCGGTGGTCAACTACGAGAACTTCTTTATCCTGGAAGTGATCTATGTTGAAGAAGAGGCATATAAGGCGAGTAAAATGGAATGGTTGAAATCGCACTGGAGAAAAACAGCCTGACTGGATTAAAATTTGTTTAAAAAAGGAGAGGTTTTATTCATCAGCGACCAACCAATGCCAGTAGGCAATCCAGGGCTATTTGGGATCAAAGACCCAGTTTAGGCTGCCAAAAGTTTGCAAAATTGCTTTTAAAAATGTTTTAATAAATATTGTATTGCTTACTTTGCGGCAGTAATTTTTTTTCTTGCATTTCAGGGCAAAAAACACACCTGTCGCAAATTAACCCCCCGATGGGGAATACCCAAAGTTATCTGATGGAGTAACTTTTTGATTTTTTTAAACTCAAATTGTATAGTTAATATTAAAGATTTTGATTAGCACAATACGTCGTTATATAGGAAAAGGATATATCAATGTTCAGCAATTGTCTGTTTTCGGTTACTTATAAAACAGTCCGCCTGGTGTGAGAAAAACCTCAAAATGTGTTAGAAAGTACGGTATATGAAAATTTTACAAACAAAAAATATCAATGCTTTTATTTATATTTAAGGTAAAGCTATAAGAGAAAATTTGAGCAAAATAACGTACGGGTGAAAATATTAGTCAGATAATTTCATTTAAGTTTGAATGATATATTTTTTAAAACTGCAATAGGTATTAAAACTAAAATATTAATAAAAAAAATCCACAACAATTAATTTTTTTCAAAATTGATAGTGAAGCAAAATCTGAAATGAGTTATTTTTAAAATTATAAAAAAATATAATACCTAGTTTTCGTTTCGCCTTTTTGTAATATCTGAACTTTGAAGACAAAAAATAAATTTCTTGAAGGACGTTGGAGAATCGCGCAAGATAAAGCTGAACAAAATGTCATAAAAAAGATTTCTCAAGGTTTAGTGCAGAATGGGGCTACGTTTTGATAGAAGGACTAGTAAATGCAGTCAGTTCACAAGTATTTTTGAAAACCTTTTAAAGTATGAATTGCAATTTAACGTTTCTTGCTACCTCTCAGCTAGACATAGAGAAAACAATTTATCTACACACAGTGCGAGTTTATTTTTAGAGGTAGAAAAATATACTTTGTTTTTATAAATGTTTAATTAAATCTCGCTAATACCTTCGCTTCTGAGATTCCTAAAGATAAAGAAATATTTTAAGAATCGTGAGTAACTCGGAAGAGATTATTGCATATTTTCGTTGATAGTTATATTTTCCTAGATTCATAAACCTTTGTCTTTTTTTACTGTATACATTCTTCAGTTTTTCATTGTATTAAACTTGCATTCTACAACTAAATAATCATAAATCTTTATAATTGTCGTTCAGCCCTTATTCCTTACTAAATTCTATCTAATATATTATAATTCAGAATTCCATACGTAAAGCAATAAATATTGTCCTGTTTGGAGTAAACATTCACCCCTTTACTGATTATCCATTTAAGGAAGAGGTAGCTGTTTGGCGTGATTTATGCATTCCGATCTCAAATATTTTACAAACGACGGAATCTAATCGATCAAACAAGCTCTATCATATAGTAAATATACTTAAGAAATAAAATAAGCAGTAAAGTAGCTTTTCGTATTATCATGGCATATATATTAGATTATTTTAAACAAGCTGATTATTTTAAACGAAAAATTTTTAACTAATCAAGTTACATTTTAATGAAATATTTACAAATGAAATTATTATAATTTAATTATCTGCATCTTATGATTTAGTAGTAGTTAAAAGTCGATATTAATATGAATTTGAAATTCGCATTTGAAAAATCTATGTTAGAATTTCATTATCCGCTTTATGCGAAATTTACACCATCTGTAGATTTCAATATGTACAGGAAATATTTTAATTATTTGCATGTGTAGAGGTAATATTTTAATTAGTACACCCCACTACTGCGTTAATTATTTCACATGAAATAGTGACTGTTAATTTGAAATCCGTAGCACAGGAAAGTATTTTATTTATTTTTCATTTATTTTTATTAATTCTCTTTATTCAAAACCAAATAATTTTTTCTTGTTTTTTAAGGAGGGTTACTTCAATTGACACTTGGAAATTTTGAGTTTTATCTTGAATCTTCATTAAATTTGCGAATTTTTTTTTAATCATATGCTTTAAACTACATGGATATAATTCTATAAGATTAGCATCATTGAAAAAAATAAATGCGGAAGTTATTTGTTTTAAAATGCTCTAAAATGTTATGCATTTCTATCTCTATTATGTCTGATTTTTTTTTTTAATAAGCGTAAAAGGTAGAGATAGCAAGTTCTCGGAACACACTTGTGATTGGAATAAATTTTACAATTACTTGAAGAAATTCCCGTTTTCTCACTTAAGAATTTAGTGAAATTTTGATCTTAGATTCGAGAATTTTTTGTGTTTTCAGGGAAAATAAACATATGCAAAACTCCGTTTCTAATACGAAAAGGTGCTATGCATATGCAGCAGCGTTGCCAGATTACTTGCGTGATTTAATGAAAATTCAGCTTTAGATCGGATAATTGTAGAAAATTTTTACTTTAGATTGATATATTTTGTTTATTTTGGGAGAAAATGGGTGAATCAAAGCGGAAATTTTCATATTTTATTAAAATACAGGGTGGTTATAATATAAGTATCTCTATTTGGAGCTGTGTATAGTTCGAAGGAATAACCCGAATGAAACCAAAATCGGCACACATACTATTCGAGAAGGGGGAAGAAGAATGAAACAATAAAAAAAAAATAATTGCAATAATCACCGACAGATGGCGCTACTGAGTGTGAAATGTAATGTGTAATACAAGAACAAAGAATTAAGACATCAAACCGGATGGCACATGTAATTTATTGGAAAATGTCACAGTGAATGTGGTTATGCTTCCACATGGCGGTGCCAAACATGTTCAAGTTCCAAATGACTATTGTGCTGAGGACTCAATACAGGCGATGCACGACGAGCTCTTCTGCGGAATGTAACGCATCAGGAGTGATGTTTCGCACATGTTGTGATATGCGGTAAAGTCATTAAGGTTTGTGACACCTCCACAGTACACAATATTACACATTACATTTCACACTCAAAAGCGCCATCTGTCGGAAATTATTGAAATGATTTTTTTTATTGTTCTATTCTTCTTCCCCCCTTCTCGAATAGTAAGTGCACCGATTTTGGTTTCATTCTGGTTATTCCTTCAAGCTACAGACAGCTCCGAATAGAGATGCTTATTTAATAACCACCCGGTATAACAAACGGAAAAATTCGTCCAATTCGCGTATTATTCTGAGAGTATGCTAAAACATCTAAATGCATGTGAGTAAAGTAATTGAGTTGTTTATTGTTCGTAGTAAAATTAATCTTTTAAAATTATGTCTGATTGTAAATTAAATACATTTAACTAACTTTTAATTAAATAAAATATTGAATAAAATATATTTTGAGAAATTTTCATTTCCCTACATACTATTTTGGACATAAAAAATCAACACATCTAAGTATATATGTGCCACATTTAATATTATTGTTGTTACCGTTGTTGTTGTTGTTGTTGATGATGATGATGATGTTGTTTTTCTAGTAAAAGTGATATCATTAAAAAGTAGGCCTAACGTAAATTGAATAAATTAGGGAAAATTTTTTATTAAGCAACTTTTGTTTGTATTTTAATGAAAATGCAGCTTATGTTTTAAGATTTTAGATATTTTTTTACGTTTGATTGGAGATTTCTCTGTGTTTTGAGGAGAAATGGGGAAATCAATGTCTGGATTTTTGTCTTATAACTGAAAAATATTTATCATTTCATTGATTTTTGTTAGAGTGTAGGACACCGCCCATGGCAGTTCGATAAGGGGTTCCGCAGACCCAAAAGAATTTAAATTAGTGTTTTATGAATAATACTGTGGGGGGAGGGACCTCAATTGTAATTTGAGATCTGCTTCAAAGAATGAGATTGCGTAATTGGTGCCAGAGCAGTCTAAAAAAGTGTTGGATAAAGTTTAGAAATTTACTTCTAGACGAACGAGAATTCGATTTTTCAGGTTTTCTACGATGTCGAATTGTTTGATACAATAGAGAAGAAGGTCCAAATACCGGCTAGTAGGTGTTCTGAAAACTGTGTGCAGAGAAGCATAGTGGGGATAGTCAGAGTTTGTATATTTAATTGAGAGTAGAAAGTCACGAGCAGTACGTCGCTGAAGTCTGTCTAATTTATATGCACTAAGAGGAAAAGTTTCAACACGAAGAAATCTAAAGTTTTTCAGGTTTACGTTTCTTATTTCTTAAAAAAAATACTTATCGTATATTGGCCTATTGACGATGAAATCATTTTCTAGACATATACAGCTCCCAAATTTTACACTCACGTTATTGGTATTTTACTATATGAATGAGGAATACCGGTTTTAACTAAAACATAGCAGTGCTGAAAATACCAGCCATCCAGCATGGATCAAATACGGGACTTATTGACGTTAGCCAAGCTTAAAGAGGAGGAAAATAATTTTTTTATGAGATTATACGGAGGCTGTATTGCTTTGATGCGTCATTTGCGACACTGGTTACTGGATCACCTCGCAAGCAAACGTTGCTGGACACTCCAAGATCGTCCGTAATAAATGGGAAGGCGAAGAAGAAAAACGACGGAGGAAAAACTAAGAAAATATAAGTGAAAGGGGCAAAAATTGTTTTTAAAAATGTTAAAAAGGAAGATATTCGACAGAGGAAGATGATGCACTTTGTGTCTTATGTAAGGGTGCTTTCAGTTCGGACAAGAAAGAATAGGAGACAATCTGTAATTGGTATTTAGAATGCCATATGTGGGCCCATAGCGACTGCGCCGACGCAGTGAGCGACTAATACGTTTGTAGTTTTTCTAGATAAAGTAATCTACATTTCAAACAGCAACTTTTTTATGTTTAACCTATTAAATAACAAACACACAGTTAGGACAGTAGTTAAAAGTTTTATAAATTTGAGAAAAAGGCTTGTTTATTAAAATTTCCGGGTTCTTTGTGTACGTATTAAATGTAATTAATCAATACAATTTATTAAAACAGTTTCCTTCTGTCTTAATTAGCAAAATTAGCCCTATTTATGTGATTATTTTGGAGAAAACCGAGGTAGCCGGTATTTAGACCCTATTTTCTAAACTCAAAATTCGCACGTTTCCGGAATTTTCTGTTATACGCATAACACGCTTTTAAACGGATGCGAAACAATATGAAGGTACCCGACGATAACCTTCTCCTTCACTAATTATTGAAAAATCTAGATTCAAAAGAAAAGTGGTAGCCGGTATTTCGATCTTATCCTCTATATTTTAAATAAGTCATGATATAACAGGGATTAAAAATATCAGTGTTTTTGGTAATATATTTCTGATGATTCAGTTTACTACAAATTACATTCGCCATGAAAAATCTATTTTTTTTACACCATGGTTCCGAACGTGTAGCTCACAACTCAGAAAGGGGCATTTTTTATAAGGGGCAATTAGTGAATAGTTATTAATAAAACAAATTATTGTTTAAAATGGATGAAATATGTGTATCTAGAAATCCCTATTAACTAACCAAGTATCTAATTTACGGTCTTTGAACTCATTCAACTTGTCTAAAAAATATATCGTTATCGATATTATTATAATGTAGTTCTAGCTTTCTTCCTATTAAAATTTTTCAGTACGCCATTTCCGCTTAGTTTTCTTTTTAAATTTTTATCGAATGAAGAATGAGAATTACGTCGTTATCTCTCATAACCATTTAAGTGGTTAGGCGTTATTATTTTATGTGTGAGAGGTAGTATATTTTTAGACATAAAAATAAATTCTAACCGTACTTCTCTTGCTTTAATAAGGTATTAATATACATCATTTCTATAAAAGGTAATGCCAATGTGATCATTTCTTCAAGCAATTTGCTGAAGACAAAAACCTAGTTCTGAGGTAAAGTTGTTTTTTTATGGAAGATGTACGAAAAAATAAAAATTACTTTTATATGTATCAGTTTTTACTTATATATTTCAAATTTTGTTTTCTGTTTATTCGTAAAATTTCACAGAATTTTTTAAGCAATTTTTTCGCTGTATTTGAACAGACCTTTCCTTTTCCTCTTTAATGAGCGTTAGGTTTGTTTTCAGATTGTTTAGTCTAAGTTAATGAGGTTTCCTTTATTTATACAAAAGCTTTTGAAATATTAGAAATATAACATCATGAGAAGAAGGATTGATATATTAGAGAAGCGCAAGTAGCGCATGAAAAAACATAGAGTTGGCAACCACCGATTTAACAACTAATTCTCCCAAATGAGAAATACTTAATTCTGTCGATGTTTTATAAACAAATCCATATGAATTTCCGTAAAAACTTTAAATTACCCCCAATATTGGATAATTTCAAAGGTCTAGAATTTTACGTTTGCGAAAAAAAACTATGCTTATTCTATGGAGTTTTGGTGTTCTTATTACAAAAATAACCTCAAGTATTTTTTTCGACCACTATCGTCGTTATCATATGTTATATTGACATATATAGGCTGCTGAACTTAATAATGGCAAATAAACAAAAGATAATATTGTTTTTGAAAATTAATACCTAGGTAAAAGTAAGCTGCGCCGCAGGTCCCCAGAGGGAGCGCCCTGCGCGTCAGACGACCACCGAACCCAAGTCCTGAGGGACTTATAACTCACTAGCAGGTTTGTGTCCCTGCGGCGCTTCGGCCGGTCAGAAGACTGCCCCACTGCGGACCCTCTAACCTTGAACCCATGTGTCGACGACGTAGGCCGTTGCGATACGCGATGAAACCACGGGGAGTCACTGCGAAACACATGGAGACTGGCCGGCGTCCCCCAACAGCTTCGGAGCTGGAAACCCAAAAGGGAACCAGGCCCTAGTCCTTAAGTCAGGATGTTCCAGCCCGTACTTGCTCTACCGCAACTCGAGGGTGTGAAAACCTACAGAGGTAGTCACGGTTCCCTCTCGTAGTGGACCTTAATACTTAGGTATACGTACATATATAAACGTACATATATAAACGTACATATACGTACATATATAATGCATCAAAATATAGATTTAAATTCACTTTTTCTTGTTAGTCAAGGACCTTATACTGTCTTTCTGTTTTGCTAGTAAATATGCGGGTTTTTCAGTTATATAATGATTCTGAATTTTCTCGCTTAAATTTTCGGAAATAATCGGCAATCGTACATTCCTCTGACCCTGGAATAATACGTAAAGATGCATGTTTCATTCCCTTTGTGTAAAATAAGTTACTTTATGTCTTTTCCTTGCACGATGTATACGTTCACAACCAGCACTATAAATATATGCCAAATATAACAAAGACGAAACTTTGTTAAAATTTTATCCATTTCTAAATTGATCATGTTTGTGTTCTGTACTAAGGAATCGTTATTCGTATTTGTCATGCCTAATGTACTCAGTGCTTAACACAGTCGTTGGAAGTTTTGAACTAAATAAATCATTACGTTGAAACAGATTATGATTATTTAGGCATTTGAACTACATTTCAAACGTTCGCTATACATTAGCAAAATATTCGACGATTAAAATGATATTATAGAATGTAAAAACATTCATCATTTGCATCATTTAACATTTTCCTGAATGCATTGTACACTGTTAAAAGTTTGCAGCAAACTGTCCACACTGTTAAAAATTTGCAGCAAACTGTCCAGTAATTTGACCATTTTTATTAAAAATGGTTACAAAACTGTAATTTAACTCTATTCTGACCATAATATGGAGAGGGAAATAGGGTCAGAATAGCGCTAAATTACGGTTATGTAACCGTTTTGTATAAAAACAGTCAAATGACCGGACAGTTTGCTGCAAATTTTTATCAGTGCAGTCATTTGACCGTTTTTATAACGGTTACATAACCGTAATTTAACTTTATTCTGATCATATTATTACCTATATTATGGTCAGTATAGAGTTAAATTACGGATATGTAACAGTTTTTTATAAAAACAGTCGAATGACTGGACTGTTTGCTGCAAGTTTTTAACAGTGTAGATCTTAACATTTTTTTTGAATTTCTAAAGAAAATAAAATAAAATGGCGACATCTTACTGTGCCAGTGCTTACCTTTTAATGATTCAGGAAAATATTGAATATTGCAATGAGATTCGAAGTATATTTTAAACACAGCATTTTTATTCCTTAATATAATCCAACTTTTCTGTAGTTTGTGGATAGCACTTAAAAGTTTTAGTTATATTTTATTCCATTAAATAAAAACAATTAAGAACTTGGAATAAAATTCATTTACAGTACGTAAACACTATGTTCCAAATAATGTTAACTGTCAAAAATGTTACATAACACATCTTTTTAATTAACGTTTTCAGCAAGTTCAACGAATGTTTTACACCTTCATTAACTTGTCCAAATAATTATGGCAATAATATTATTTTTGTTTTGTTTAAAAAAATTTTCATTTAACTAAGCATTAATATTTGTTTTTCTGAAATAAAAAATAAACAGTAAATAACTCATTTCATTGAACAATTCAGATATATTCATTTCATTGAACAATTCTGATATATTTATGCAATAATAAACTACGGATTATATTTCTTAATTGGGTTTGTTAAGAAACAGAGAAGTTTGATAGGCAAGAACCTAACCAATAAATTTATACAAATTTATACATTTTAAATATAGAACAAAAAAAACAACAGATTATTAGTTTTTATTTTGTATGCAAGTTAGAATTTTGACTAAACAGATAATTAAATATATAAGAATTCGTAAATATACGTATTGTAAGTACTTCTGAAACAATATCACTGGTTGCACAAAAATAAAACTTTTGCTTCACTGCCTAAAACAATATTAATAATATAAAATAAGTGTGAACTATATACATTTGTCATTCCTATATCTAAATATGGGATTGAAATTTCTATACCACGTACCGTATTTCCCAGAAACAGTAATGATAATAACTATATCGAAAGACTGTTAAATAAATTTACAATGCCAGATAATATTTTGTAATGATAATAAAAAGTGGAGGATTGTTACATTAATTTACAATGCTTAGATAAAATTTCAAACATGAAGAAGATATTTACAACCTCTCAGAAAACGATTAAAAAAAACCATTATTATTGTTATTATTATTATTTACATTTGTCTCGTGCATTGTTCTTTTGACGTCTACAGAATCCACTAAGATATTTCATCACGATATTTGCACTATGATATTCATCTGTTTTGCCGCTTTATATCGGCTAATGTGTTATATACATTTATTAATGGCTCTTTTGAATTTTATTACCTACATTTATTTTTATTTATGCTGTTTCCACTAATGTTTTGGGAAGTCATAGCATACTGTAATTGTAAAATAAGACTTTCCACACAAAAAAAAAGTTAATTGATACAATAATTTATTTGCCACATTTTCATTTAGAAACGTGAAATGTACCAGAATCAACTATTTTTAAATGCGGGTTTTGTCGCCGACTATTAGAAATACAATAAATAATTCTGAATTTTATTACGAACAATATATTTCATCATCGTCTTTGAATGACACACATTAATATAAAACTCTTTTTTTATTAAATTGTTTCTCTAAAAGCCCAGAACTGCTCCAAGTAGTAAAAAGAAAAAGTGATAATTAAAGGAAATACTACATTCTATTTATTTCACAAAGATTAATCTTACAAAGCAGTCTTTTGTTCCAGTCATGTACATAAAATTAAGTTGAATTGCACAAAGAATCTTAAATGTTACATGTAGGTATAAGAAAACACGAATAGATAATAATAATACATCTGAAGCACAAGTACTAGTTTTGAACTACAGAAAACCTTTTTAATTTAATATTTAATTATTATATATTTTTAGATTATTTAGGGTTTTTTAATGATATTTCTTTTATTTGCTTATTAATAAGGCGTTATATGTTGTTGGATAATTTATTATATAATCATTATTTTAATACTGATTACTTTTTTGAAAACTTACATAAACTAACATACTATTTTTTTTTATTACATAATTATTTTTAAATTCAAAATACTAACCTTGCTACTAATTACAGAAAAAAAAACAAGAACAAAAAATCATGTAAGACAAGATATAGTGAACCTCAATGATGCTTTGAATTACATTATGTTTGAATTATGAAAACATTATTAAAATGCATATAAGCGATTTTTCCCCGTAGATCATAATGTAATGGCATCATTTTGCGTATCTCTGTCAATGAAGTATAAATGATACTGATTGTGTACTCTTGATAAAATATGTTTTTTTTTCACTTTAATTATGCGTATCAAATTCATTATGTTTGAAGTATTGTAACCCCATTAAAATGCTTCGGAAATGATTTTTGGCCATAGATCATAACGTAATGGAATTCGTTCGTGCGCGCCTGTAAATAAACTATAAATGCGACACGCTTTTTTTTCCGCTATCGAACATTGTATAGAAAACATCGGTAACATATGAACATTACATGGCAAACACAGTATATGTACGAGAGTTAGAGCACGGACCGACTGCCAGATGACCAGACAGACAGGCACACCGAATTCATAGACACTTTTCAACTATTTTAGAATGTGTTAAAAACTGATGTAAGTAATGTTATTCTTGCAATTTTCAATTACCATTTCTATTTAGTTTTCATAGAGAAGAGATAGTATATCACATCTTGTATTAGCTTAAATTCTTTAGTTATCTGTCAAAAAAATTTCAATTTTATTTACAGTATATTTAAACTCTTCATCTTTGAAGGATTCTGCAAATGCCTTTGGACATCCCTTTTCATATAAGGAAATGTTTTTTATAAATGAAAACCTAAATATCATATTAGTCAAAAGTGCACATTATATGGAAGAAACCACTTGCTTCAGCAAAAAATTTGATCTAATATTTCTGGATATTATAAATCACGATAGCTTTTAAAGCCAACTACAGGATGTCCTAAAACGAACTGAGTATTTTTCTTTTTCTTTTAATGGAATAACAAGTAAAATGTTTTTTAATGTGATTCGTACAGGAGATTAATGCATAAAGGGATATTTTCTTTAGTATGTCGGTGCAATTTGGTAGAGAAAGAAGAAGTTATTCTAAAAAAAGTCTTGACTTCTTACATTAATCTCTTGCAGAAATAATCTTATTATTTCTCATCATTTGCTTGCTGTTCCATTGTTAACACTGACAGTCTTTTTTATATCACCTTGTAAATTGCTAATGATTTTCCTCACATTACTTGTCTGCATTTTTACTAGAACAAATGTCATTAAGCAATGACATTTCAACGTAATGGATGCTTTTTAATTTAGTTCTAGAATTTTAAAGTTATGAATTTTATTCCGAAAACAAAACCAATGTATAATTAAATGAGACTATTTTGAAAATTGATCAGTGAATAAAGTTACATTGCATTCTAAATTAATTGCTAAATAATAATTTATATAAATTTTTCACGTCGTTTAAATGTATAACTAAAGCTGTATGTTTATAATTATATAAATACTGAGTACATACTCCGCTGACATAAACTTTTATATGCAAATATGGAACATATTTACAGATTCAAAAAAAGCTAAGCAAAATATAAACCTCTGGATAGAAAAAAACTGCGTTAAACTATCTAAAATGTATTTGATAAGTTGATAAAATATTTTCCGGATTGCTACAAAAGTTATTTAAAAGATTGTATATTTTAAATAATAGTATTAGCTTTATAGTGCATTTTTAAAAACTGTATTCAGTCTATTTTGATAGGGTATAATTACATTTAAGAACATTTAGCCCCTAATTACTTACCCATCATACGTAGTATAGGGTAAATCATATAATCGTTTTGAAAATCGAAAAATAAATTTTGACGGATTTACCCGCTTCAGACACTGGAGATTCCACAAAAACATATTTTTAGGAAAAAAATTTGCCGTCCGTCTGTCTTATTGTATGTCTGTGTGTCTGTAAACGATCTATCTCCCGAACAAATTGAGATAGAGACTTGAAATTTGGTGTGTACATAGTACGTAATAATGGGAAGAAGCTTATTGAATTTCAGTAACCTCGATTATCCGAAACTATTTTTTTCGGACTCTCATTCGTTCTGATATATAAAAATGTTCGAAATTGTTTATTTTAAGGAAAGAATATAAAAGACAATAAAAACCATAAATTGTGCATAAAGAATGAAGTCGATCGGATAATTAGTTGCCTAGATATTCGTAATCCTATTTTCCACACTCTTGGATTTTTCCTAACCTGTATTTCATTCAAATTTCCATTCAAAGATATATTTTTATTGAAAATGGGACGCTTAATCCGACGCAGTAAACCGTTAGTTAATGTGATTATCAATTTTGGAGAATTAGAGAATTTAAAATTTATGACGTCATCAAGACACGATTTTATTTGAATTGCAATACATTTTATAAATAGTTTACACAGTTTTATTTTCATATTTTATAATATGCATATCCATAATGGTTACGTATAACGGTGGCCACCAACGACTAGTTTTAAAATCTTAATCATAATTTATCGTATTAAATTTTATCATTTATGCACAAAAAAAAATCATATGTATCTTAACAACTATAACTCTGAAAGATACAAATAATTTAAAAATTAAAACACATTAAAAAAAAAGAAAAACATTAATTGAATTATTTTTTTTTCTTTGATTATTTTATAGTGTGCACTTTTCAAGTGTTCTTTTTTGTCAAATGAATAATGCATTATCACTTTTTGCTTAGTAGATAATTGCCTATTGATTAACCATTATTATAGAATCGCAGTTCCGTTAGAACCACTGACTTCATATAATTTAATAAAAAAGTGCTTTACAGGCTATTTTTTTTTCACGACATATTACACTGTATCATTATCGTTTTAAATAATTCTTGATATTAACTCTCGGAATAATTTAAAAATGAATCTCTCTTGACATTTTGATTTATAATCGTTTTCGTAACCATTAAAAATGAATAAAATACTGAATAGAGGCATTTTTCTCTTTTGCTATATAAAACTCTGCTTCAGACATTCTGAGTGAGATTTAAACTAAATGCGTAAGTTTATGAATATATATCTAATGTAATTTAAAATGAACCAATATTTTTTATCATAGAAAGGTATATAAACATTGAGATTTACTCACCGCTAGGGTTAAAAAATTTTCATTTCTTTAAGATATTTTGATTCATTTAAAATAAATTAGGATTATATTTCATCATCTCTGATTGACTTTTGTTCGGTACTTATGTATTATACATGCCAAATGCGCCAGCAATACCGCTAGTGATACTAATTACAGTAACTTTTACTTTTTGACAAGCATCTAGTTTATTTATTATATTTATTATATTTAAATTTATTTCTTTATTATAGATCATAATTTATAGATTGTTAGAATTATTTTTTTTATTATAGTTACAATATTTTTTGTTTAACTTTTTATATAATTCACCATTTTTAACAATGCTATGTATTTAATATTGTTAAACTACTGTTTTGAACATGATTGGCAACAATAAACAAGATTGGCAATGGACAACAATTTTTGGTGCACGGATTGACTACTGATTATTAAACACTGTTGTACCAGATCAGAAAAATAGTTCTATTTAGTAAATTTTAATTAATGAAAAATATATTTCGTTATTTCGTTATTTCGTATAAAGCGCTCATGAAACCATCGCAGTTTTGATTTATGCTTTACTTTATTTTCCACATATTGACATATGTAAAATATATAGCAATGTATACATATCCTTCTTATAAAAATAATCTAATTCATGTAATTGAAATACATAACATTCGCTATTATGTTTCTTATTTGTACACTTAAACATTTTTAAGACAAAAAAACAGAGAGGAAGTAAATATGCATTCTAACTTACATTAAGGCAGTCAAAATATCTTAGAAAAAGGAAAATATATTTTGACCATATCGATAGTTCAAAAATCCAACCCACCTCCTTATGGACATTCTTTCGGATAGGTTGCGATATCGGTAAATTACAACTAAAGAATAATTTAAATGAGCATGCATTTATTTTTCTTCACATAGTTAAATTTTTTATTAAAAAATAGGTCTGTTAATTTTTTTAATAATTATTAGGTTTATAGTCATATCGATACTGTTCATATTTAAACTATGTAATATAAGTGCCTCACTACTCTTTTATGAAGGTAGTCTACAGTCACCTAAGTTATTGGATTTTGATTGATATCGCGACGTGCAGAATTTTAACACTTGTGTAAAAAACCCCATTCTGTTGCTTGGATTGGCGAAATTAGGCGTCGCCAATAATAATTATTGTAACCCTTTCTTTTACTGTTTTCAGTTTTAATTCAGATTTAGATGTGATGTAACTTTTGAACCGAGTTGTTGGCGGTACATCCGATTTTTCTCTGAACCAGGCTTTTGCTTGGTGATAATAAATTTGTTGGTTTTAATTTATCTGAACTTTTATTTTGATGTGTAAAATCAACGAGAATCAAATAAGAGACATTGAACTTTTAGTGTGACAAAAATCTGATACGAAGAAGAACAATTAATTTCGTTTTGGAATACTTCATTTTTGGCGTCCTTGACAGGATGTCTAGATTGGATTTATGATTTCGTTTTGATTTATGATTCTCTGAAGACTTGAGGTAAGCTCAGTCTAATTTTATTTTATTGTTGAACTGTAAATAAAAATTGAAATGGATCTCGAAACACTTAAGAAAAAAAGGGCAACTATTCGTGCTCAAACTACGAAAATATTTGATAAAATTAAGGAAATATTAGATGATACACTAGCATTAGATTTAGAAAATAAAAAATCACAGCTAGGTATTTTAAAACAGAAATTGAATGATAAAATGCAAACATTAAAATAATTAAATTCACAGATTGAACAACTGGTTCTAGATGCTGATTTCGAAAAGGAAATAGAGAAATCTGAAACATATCATGAAAATATTATAGAATGGAAATTTAAAATTTCCAAATTTATAAATGATAATACCGCTATTACGGAAAATAAACAAGATTTTTCAGATAACGAAAGTGAGCATAGTAGTAACAATACTTCTTTACTAAAAAGTCAGAAAATTCTGAATCAGAATTTGGTAAAATTACCCAAATTGAACATAAATAAATATTATGGTGATTCTTGTTTATGGCTCGAATTTTGGAGTCAATTTTCGAACACAGTTGATAAAAATGAGCACTTAACTCCAATTGATAAATTTTCCTATTTGAAGTCACTTTTAGGCGGAAGTGCTGCCAATACAATTGCAGGTTTTTCGCTGACTAAAGCAAATTATGACCACGCGATAGAGCTGTTCAAAAACCGTTTTGGTCGTAATGATCTAGTGATAAATGGCCACATGACGAAATTATTAAATTTGAAACCTGTTAGAAACGCTAGTAATATTAAAGCTCTAAGAGAGCTATATGATGAATGTGAGATTCAGATTAGAAATCTCAATTCTTTAGGCGTAACGTCGGGTTATTATGGACATTTGTTATGTCCGATTCTTCTTAAACTTATTCCATCTGATATTGCATTAGAATTTAATAGAAAACGTACGAAAAATATCGACTGGTACAATAATGAATTGATTAATTTTATTAAAGAAGAAATTGAATTGCGTGAAGCAAGTTTACAATTAAATGGCTTTGAAAAACCAGTTTCTGATAAACATGGAAATTATAAGAAAATTTATCAAAATTATAAAAGAAGCACTCCTTCAGTCTCTGCATTGGCTACTAATGTAAAAAATGTTTGTATTTTTTGTAAAAATGATCATGATTCAGAATTATGTAAAGATTGTACTATTAATCAAAAACGTGGTAAATTGCGCATCCACGGTCGTTGCTTCGTTTGTTTCCTAAAATTTCATGTGTCGGCCAAGTGTAAATTTAATTCTGAACAGTGCAAGTTTTGTAATAGCAATTTTCATCATTTTTCGGTTTTGTTTAAATAGGAATTCTAATCAAACCATCCCGAAAGAAATCAAATCAGCAGACTCTGTAATCACTTCTATTTCTCATTGAAAAGTCAAATGAAAAAATTTTTAAGAGGTTATTTTACAAACAGTTTGCGAAAAAGTGGAATCTGGAATAAATTCTGAACTTTCCTTATGTTTATATGATTTAAGGTAGTCACAAATCTTTTGTAACAAAACAATTAGTTTCAAAATTAAATCCCCGAATTATTCGTAGAGAAAAACTCCAGATTTTTTCCTTTGCAGCTACTAAGCCGCAAATAAAAACTTATGACGTTGTGCAATTAAAATTATCCCATGTTGAAAACAAATCGCGTTTCATTTTTATTGAAGCTTTAGTTACAGACGTAATTTTTAACGCAACAATTCATCCCCCACTTCTCAACAAACAGATAACAGACAAATTGGCGCCCTACAAATTGTCGAATTTTGCTGCGCCATGCGATACTCAAATAAATATATTAATTGGAGTGGATTATTTTTATCAAATCTGTCACGAGGGAGAGATACAAAAAATAACTAAATCTCTATTTTTATGTGAAAGTTTGTTCGGACACTCACTTTGTGGGTTCTATGACGATGAAAAAGGGAATTTGAAATACACATCTGTTTTAAATCTACCCGTTGTAAATCTAGAGAGAGAGGATTTGAAATTTTTATGGGAAATTGAATCTTTGGGTATTACGCAATCAAATAAAAATATTTCAGATATGGATAAGGAAATTGTGAATAAATTTGAGAATAATTTAAAATTTGTAAATAATAGGTACTAAATGGGTTTATTGTGGAAGGATGAGAAAACTAGATGATTAGATAATAATTTTATAATAGTAAGGAATCGTTTTAATGAATTAAATCGTAAATTCGATAAGGATAATGACTTATGTAAAAAATATGATGCTATTGTATTGGAATAAAATCTACCGGAATTGTAGAAGACTGCCCTTATAGAATAATTGAGAATGCGTTTTTTATGCCTCATAGACCAGTTTTAAGAGAGGACAAATTAACTACCAAAGTCAGGATGGTTTTCGATGTTTCTTCTAAAGAAAAACATTTAAATTCTTTAAATGACTGTTTATACCCAGGTCCTAATCTTAATACGAACATACTTGATGTTATAATGAATTTTAGAAAATATAATATTACATTTTGCGCTGATTTAGAAAATGTTTTTTTGCAAATTGGGATAACAGAAGAGGATCGGGATTATTTAAAATTCTGAGATTTACTCGAGCTGCTTTTGGGGTAACTTGCAGTCCCTTTATTTTGGCTGCAACGATTAAATATCATATTCGGAAATATATTGATCATCCTGAAGTCGTTAAGATCTTGAATTCATCTTTGTACGTAGATGATTTAATAACGGGGTCAAAATCTGATGAAGACGCTTTTTATCTATCATCAACCGCTTCGGATATTTTTAGGGAAGCTGGTATGAATTTGCGAAAATTCAATTCTAATTCTGTTAAACTTAGAAAAATATGGGAGGAAAATAAATTATGTGACTCAGAAGAAAATTCGAATAATTCTTTGAAGATTTTGGGATTATTATGGTGTAATAACTTCTCTATACCGACCCGATAATGATGGTGAGTGGTAGCGAGATCAGATCATTGGCAAAGAGAAATTCTCGCATAAATTAGAAAATAGAATTTTATTGCATAACAATATTAATTCTAATAAAAATATGTACAAGATGTTATTACAGCATTTAATTATTTTTCGTTGGTCAATCGCTTATAAATTAATGTCCTCTTGACTCTAAGTGCAACTCAAACTAAAAAAAGTCTCAGAGAAATTACAGTCAGTCGTAACTTCTAGACAGAGTTCATACGGATCAAGGCACGTCCGTTGCTTCTCTTTCGGAAAATCTACTAATTCTCGATGATTCAGAGTTTAAGAACTCTCACTCTCGCACGGGTCGTGCTTTTCTCTTCACTGGGATTCACACCTGATACCTGCTGTATCAATCAAATAGAGGTCAGCGCTCACTAGCGCTTCCACTGCGCTAAGTCCCGAAACTGACGTTCCTTCCTCCCTTTTCCAAAGAGTCACCACTCTCGTTCAGATCTATCCAAAAAACTGTCCTCTCTAACTTTTTCATTCTCGCAGGGGATCTTTCCCTAGGGGCGGGGTTTTGGTCGAGGCGGAGCACTTAGAAACTCTCCAGCCTCTTAGCAGCCTTGAGGTACATCTCTTTCATTTATAATCAGTCCATCATTGGACGTTCTAAGACAAAGGGCATAGTTTCGTGTGCAAACCTAAAAATCGTGTGCAGAGATCGCTTCCCTCGCAGATGTTATCTTTCCCACGGTTTCGGCACAGATCAAAGCATAAGACCCCTTCTTGGGTACCACCCTACCAATGCATCAGTGTCCGAACATTTTGCTGGTAGTACAACAGATATTCGGCATTTTGCCTTCCTTCAAAGATACGCTAGCGTGGGAAGGTATGTAGGAAAAGTTCCCTTCTAAGTACTCTCACAGGAAAGTTTAGGATGACATACGCTGCACCTGAGTGTAGAGGCTCAATTCTCTACAATGGGATACCAATTGGGATATTTTCCTTTTTGATGTACAATCTTTTCCTGATGATTGGAAATTTAATCCAACGAAACGCGTTGTTCTTAAAGCCATGTTAAAAATCTTTGATCCGATTGGATTCATCGCACCATTTTCTATTCGTAAGAAAAGTTTGCTACAGGAAACATGGAAAGGGGGTTTGGAATGGGATTAAAAATTCCCTGATGATTTAAAAATTGAATGGGAAAATTGGTGTTCAGAAATCGAACATTTAGATAAATTTGAGGTTCCCCGCAAATATTTTCCGCAGGGCCTAGAATTTTAGGACCCAATTGAAATTCAGATTTTTTCCGATGCCAGCCCTAAGGCTTATGGGGCTGTAGCTTATTTTCGATATATCACAAGTAATAATGAAATTATGACCAGTCTTATTTGGGTAAAATGTAGAGTTTCCAAGATTAAGTGTTTGACAATCCCTCGTTTTGAATTAATGGGGGCATTAATAGCTGCTAGGATGTCTAAATATTTAAAAAATGTATTTATTTTTCAAAATTTGGAATTGCATATCTGGTCAGATTCCACTATTACGTTATACTGGATAAAAGGATAAGCCAATAATTGGAAGCCCTTTGTGGCTAACAGGGTTGTAGAAATACAGTCTTTGACTAATCCGAAATTGTGGAAGTATATTCCGGGTAAGGACAATCCGAGTGATCTTCTTATTAGAGGCGAAAATTTACATAATCTCACTAAAAATAAATTATGGTACTATGGTCCTGAATGGTTATCATTACCAAAGGACAGTTGGCCAAAACCTGAAAAGGTACCATTTAATGTAAACATTCTAAATCAAAGCACTTTGAATGAAAGAAAATCATCGAATTTGAGTTCTGCCCAAATATCTCCAGAATAATTGTTAAAAATAGAAAATTTTAGTAATATTTCCAAATTACTTAACATCACAGCATGGATCTTAAGATTTCTAAATAATATCAATAAAAGGAAAACTAAAATTTCAGGTGAGCTGACAGCTCCAGAAATTGAAAAAGCAGAAATTTATTGGATAAAACAAACTCAGTTATCAGTCTTTAATCGTGAAATTGACTTTTTGAAAAAGGGACAGTCCATCGATAAAGATTCAGCATTGTATAATCTGAATCCAAAATTAGATGAGAATGATTTACTGATTGTATCTGGCAGATTACAATTTTCAGAATTTTCTCAAAGGGAAAAACATCTTTTTATACTTCCAAATGGGAGTATTTATACAAAATTGTTGATTCAGAATGCCCATGAAAAGGTTTTCCATTATGGAATGGCAACTACATTAGCTCATCTACGAGAAATATATTTTATAATCAGAGCACGAAAATTGATAAAATCCGTACTGAAAAAATGCCTCATTTGTATAAAATTTAAAGCTTCTCCTGGAAAGCAGGAAATTGCACCTTTACCAAAAGATCGTATAATAGAATCCCTCCCCTTCCAGACTTGTGCTGTGGATTTTGCAGGTCCTATTTATGTCAAAGCAAAAACTGGCCAAGAAAAGTCTTACATCGTTCTTTTCACGTGTGCAGTCACTAGAGCAATACATCTCGAATTGTGTTCCAATTTATCTACTGAAACCTTCCTTTTAGCATTTAAAAGGTTTATATCTCGAAGAGGAATTTGTAGAACTATGTATAGTGACAATGCAAAAACGTTTATCAAAACAGATAGTTTACTTAGAGAAGTTTGGAGCCGAATATCAAAAGCTGAAGTTTTTCGATATTTTAATAAAAATAATATCGTTTGGAATTTTATTGTTCCAAGAGCCAGGTGGAGGGGATTTTGGGAACGAATGGTTCGTTCGGTAAAAACTCCGTTGAAGAATGTTCTTGGCAGATCTTGTCTCTCATTTGAAGAAATTCAAACCACTTTGACCGAAATCGAGGCTGTGATTAAAGGTCGCCCATTGACGTATGTCTATGAAGAAAACAGTGAACCGTATCAACTTACACCTTCTCATTTTTTGATCGGCAAGCGAATACATTCTCTATCAGATCTTCATTGTGTTTCAGAAAATAAATCGAATAAAATAACACTGACCAAAATTTTGAGATATTGAGATCAAGTTTTAAATCATTTTTGGAAACATTGGAGACAGGAATATTTGCTAGAACTTCGTTCTGCCAATTTTACAGTTCCAGTCAAAACTCCAACTGAATTCGAAATTGGAGATGTTGTGTTGATTAATGAGGATAAAACTCCAATGCACATGTGGAAATGTGGAGGAATAACAGAACTGATTTTAGGAAGAGATTCGAAAATTAGATCATGTGCCATTCAGACTGTTTCCGGTGTGATAAAAAGACCAGTCCAATTGATTTACAAACTGGAACTAGATATTATGAACTGATAAGACTTTATATGATGAACAATTTATTTACATTTTCTTACTATTAACGTTTTCTAATCCTATTATTTTGTATATTTTAGTTTCAGTACTTACTCATGTGAAAACAGTGTTTTTGTGTAATCTCCTTATTGTAAGTATATTCTATTTTTATCTTATCAATATAGTTTAAAAAATTTTAGAAATTTAATTTGAATTATGAACAATAGTAATTGTTCATCCGGGGGCAGTGTGTAAAAACTCCCTTTCTGTTACTTGGATTGGCGAAATTAGGCGTCGCCAATAATAATTATTGTAACCCTTTCTTTTACTGTTTTTCAGTTTTAATTCAGATTTAGATGTGATGTAACTTTTCAACCGACTTGTCGGCGGTATATCCGATTTTTCTCTGAACCAGGCTTTTGCTTGGTAATAATAAATTTGTTGGTTTTAATTTATCTGGACTTTTATTTTGATGTGTAAAATCAACGAGAATCAAATAAGACACATTGAACATTTAGTGTGACAAAAATCTGATTCGAAGTAGAACAATTAATTTCGTTTTTTAATACTTCAACTCGTGAATGAATGAGCTTTACAACTAAAGTATAGTTTAAATGAGAATGTATTTATTTTGCTTCACGTTCATAGTTAAATTCTTCATTGAAAAATAAGTCTTTCAATTCTTTTAATAAATTATTAGAAATATTCTTTAGTTCTTTTAAATGCTAATAATGACAATAATTTATTATATTGTTATAGAAATATTCCTGTTATATGGTTACTTTTCGTATTTAAACTACAATATAACATAGGTACCTAGCTACTCTTTTATGAAGGTAATCTACGGTCCAGTAAGATTTAAGTTTTGTTTACGATCGCGACGTCCTGAATTTTAACACTTGTGGATGAATGAGCTTTACAACTAAAGAATAATTTCAATGATAATATATTTCATTTACTTCACATAGTTAAATTATGGAATGCGCGGTAGCGTATTACTGCTTATTTTACTGTTTATTACTGCTAATTTTACGGTATAATACTGGCAGCTGGGGTGCCAGTATTATACTGTAAAATCGACACTTTTTTTCAGTTTGCGTCCTTGAGGTCAAAATCTCTATATTTGAAGTACGAAAATCAATGGCGGGCAGTTGCTTCTTCTGTCTGCACAGGACAAATCTGATGAGCTTCAGTGGCCTTAACATCTCTTTTAAATACAAAAGGTAAATGGTGTTGAAAATACCCAGTTTTGCCCACTGTTTAAATAATGGCTGTATGTGATAATAATTACGATTTAAACTTTTTTTTAAAGAAGCAAATTACAGAATAAAAAATAAAAAAATCATAAATTAAATGAATATGGAGACTCTTCTGCATTCAGTTATAAAATAATAAAATAATACATATCTGGTCTCTTAATAAAAATATTCTAGTCACTTCACTTCGAAAATATAATTTTGCATTTTTTTATACTTCCTTATACATTTTATCTAAGCGTAGAAATTGGAAATAAAAATTAAGTCTGCTTTAATTCTAAGTTAAATTTTTATTTATTACAGATGTGACATTTTAGTACAAATTAAATAATGAGCTAATTTGAAATATTTTTTAAAGATAAAATGATAAAATGATACCTAAAAAATAACAACTAAAAATAATTAAACATTTTGTACAAGGGAAATTTTGATTATAGAAAATATAATGCAATAAAAAAAAGAATGAAATGAAGTTCAAAATTTATTTAAATGAGAATAAATGGGAATTATAAGATTTTTAACGTTTGAGAATTCTACGTTAATCCAGTGACGTAAAATGTCTTTTCAAACCATTACAATATTTTTCCTTAATTAAATATTGATTTATCATTAAAATAAGCAGTAATCACTAAATTGCAAGAAAGCAGAAATAATGTATGGGGAAAAATTTAGTTTCTTGCTCCAAGTTTAATAAAGTATGTTTTATATTAGTAAAATTTTTAATCTATTTTCTGTATTGAAGTACATTATCAATAAGATTTACATTACTGAATAAGATACCAGGCATGTAATGCTTTCATTAATTGTTTAAGCCTTTTTAAATTATTATTTATTGTATAAAAACTTTACATAAATACTATTTTTCAAAGTAAACGCGTAATGCGTTTTAAATTTAGTTTAAATATTTTTTTTTATTTTTTTTAAGGAAATGTTGTTTATTACACATAATTGTTAGAATATTGTAATTATAGCATTACAGTGGATTGTTATTATTTCCATTTTAATTTTTATACAATTTTGTTCGTTTAACTATGATTAATTCTTTTAGCTAGATTTCTGTCATATCCTCCACCTAAGTTTATAAATACATGTTCTAAGTTTGTTCAGGTGTTGATGCGCATCTGTGTAACTCAAGCCAGTGTCATATTCGATCCATCCTTACTTTTTTTTATTTTGTAATTTTATTATGAATAATACATCTTTATATATTGAATGACATGATCTTTTGTAGTTAATTTGAATGTTTGAAGTTTATTATTATGTATTTAGTTTCTAAAATCATCCTTAAATTTTAGTAAATAAATATATTGTTATGAGATTTACATAGTAGAAAAAAATGTACTAGTTTTTTTGTTGTTTTATTAGGGAAACATTTTGATTTTTCACTCAATTTGTTTTAAACAAAATATTTTATTTCATGAATTAAAGTAATTTCTACTTCTTAATTACAGATTACTTATGTTCATTCATTTATCCATTGATAACCTGAGGACATTTTGGTGAGAATTCGTCAAAAAAAAAAAAAAAAAAAAAAAAAAAGGTAGGCGTTTATTTTAAAATGTGATCTTAAAATTACAGGTTATCTGCAATCTTTGCGATTTCTTTCGCATAAAATTTGCTCTGGTTCGTAACTGAAAATTGTAGTCATATAGTATGTATATCCACGACTACTTACATGCTTACTACCAAATGCTTACTACCCAAATGTTTACTACCAAATGCTACGTACTATTTTCATAAGTCAGGAAGCCATTTTTATTCAAAATTATTTTTTCGAATACTATTGCATAAAAGTTACATTTTCAGAAAGATCGTTCAAAAAATTGTTTGTTTGAGAGATGAGTTACATTCAAATATGTATAGATTCTAAGATAACTACAGTTGAAATTAGGTTGACAGCCAATATCTCAATCCATTAAAGTAAATAAACACAAGAGATTCGTTCATCATGAGTCATAGAAATATTAAATCATGGAGGCAATCATTCGCAAAACAAGGTCTCGATGGTGAATTTTTCAGCGCTTTCTGGTGGCGAAAAAAAAATTCGCATCTGTAAACATGTGATACGCAATAAGAGAAAGTATGTTCATTTCGCTCAGTACAGACGATATAATTAATTTCACTGAAATAATAATGAGGATTTTTTTTTTACATTGTAAAACTAGTTATAGTTCGAACGCCATTCATTTGTCACGTTTAACGTACAATTTTCAACTTGTTTTTATTTGTGTTCAAATAGCCTTCTCCTGTATCCAAGCTACCGCAAGCTACGGTACCTTTAATCTCTAGCCTCTCATTCAAACGATATTATTCTAGAAAATATATACATACTAAAATAACATACCCTAGTTCAGCGGCTCCCAAATTAATGGACCCGACACATCTGCAGTTCATGGACGATGATTCGGTGAGATTCAGATTCAGATTCAGATTCAACGAAGCAGGGAGGCCTACCATATGGCTTTAGCCTCTGCAAGCCCTGCTTGGCAAGTTTATTAGAAAAAAAATACATATTTCACAAAGCAGCCCTCATGCGGGCATGCTGAAATTATTATACCTCTAGGCTTTGTAAAAGCCCGAGAATTGACATTTCATACTCTTAGATGAAATTACAAATTAAGTATAATTTTTAGTACAAGTAAGCAATTAAATTTGAGATAACAATTAAACTTTTGGATGGAAATATTTGAAAAATAAAAGATTAAACGAGTCATAACAGAATAAACATGTCACGAAATGATTGATTAGTTCTTCAAGAATACAAGATCAATTCTTTTTGTTATAAAATTATAATAAATGCAATATTATTTCTTGCCCAGCATTTATTTGGATACCTAAATTACTTTTTTATTATCTAACAACTTTATCAAATAACTAAAGGTATTTTTTCATATTCAATGATTGAAGTAACATAGCTGAGATTTATTCCAATAGAACGGAAAATGCCGGGGCTAGGACTCAAAACTGGATACCGTGGCTTGCTGTGGCAATAATCTGCCTACAGAGCTACCCCAATAATAAGGTAAAGCTAGGATAGTCTGCGCACAATTCAAAAGAATAGCAATAAAAAATCTAAATATTAATTTTTTACTAAACTATCCTTGAATAATTTTTACTTCATTTGTTTTTTATGCATTTCCATTGCTATTTTGTTGTTATGTTTCAAGTTAATAGAACAGTTGTAATAAAACCAAGAAAGTTATTTTGCGCAATCTCTCCTTACAGGGTTGGTGTGATTGCGCACATGGGTAGGGGAGATTGTTACTAACAATAACTACAATTAAATTGTTAACAATAATAATTACACTTAAATGACATTGCTGTAAGGTTTTTGTGAACAAATTTTATTGTAGTGGGAGTGAATATTTCAACCTAATGCGTAAAGAATCAGAAAAAGGAAATAATTTTAAAAACGTTAAAAAAATTTAATTAAAGCAAAAAAAAAAAAAAATAAAAATAAAAAAATAAATAAAGAATCAGAAAAAGCAAGTCCAGATAAGATTACAAAATAAAATTATGTAACTTAATAACACGTATAACTTAAAATTAGTCCATTTTCATTTTTCATTTTTTAATGCAAATTTACCAATAAGCTGCGTAATCTCTCATAGCATGGAAACTAATGGGATCAATGCGCCATCTCTCCTAAGTAGCAGATGCGCAAACTCTCCAATTTCAGTAGGAGAGATTGCGCGGCCTTTTATTTAAACATGGCCGCTACTAAAACGAACCGTTGATGTTCATATTGTTAGTCTAGATTAGTAGCTTTGATCAATCGTTTAAGTTTAAAATATTTTGTACTATTGAGATTGTATAGAAATTTTGATGAATAGCTGTGAAAATTCAAGCACTTACTTTGGGAAAACAAAACACAATAGCAAAAATTTATCTCAAAGCAATCAACGTGCACTTTCAAGTGGACACTCCACTACTGTCGTTGTACAACTACCTTGAGTCGCTGCGCTCTCACTCTACTCCTTCCCTCCGAACCTCTATGTGCGCAATCTCTCCGACCGCGCCATCTCTCCTGGCTTTACCTTATACTGTCTTGCATAATTCACTCTTATTTTTTGGACAAGACTGCGAAATGCAACGCTAATTTTTATTCATTCGAGCTATAACTGTAGCATTTTACATGATGAAAGGATTTTTTTTATTATCTCACGTTTCTTTTCAGAATAAGCCATTTTCTTCATATTACAATATCTCATTAACTCTGCAGATGTGGATTCAATTCCATTCTACCAACCCGGTTCTTTACTGCATATTATCGTGTGGGACCTTATTCTTCGGCAGAAACTTTCCTTTTAGTTTATATCATGTGGACCGTTATCGTTTAATAAGGAAACCTTTCTTATAAGGAAGCTTTTTTTTATACGACCTTGTTTTAAGTTTATTTTCTCATCTCTTATCTTTATTTCTGTCGCACTCTATCGTGTTTTTCACGGTTGTAGTCAATTGACTACAGTCTGATTTTTTTTAATTTGTCAATAAATGCAGATGTCAAAATCGTGTGCCTATCCACTGGTTCGGGTTGGTTGTCTCTTCTAACGAGCCCTGTGTGTCAGGGATTCTCCGGTGGATACGCTAAAGGTTTACACCCACACCCTCTGGATGATCTTGGTCTCCCTCAGGCAGTAAATATGTTATGTTACACCATTGAAATAATTGTAAAAAGAAACAGCTTCAAGAAAAGACAGTATTTTATGAAACTTCGTGTTGAAAGCGTTTCAAGGTTAAATCAAAAAGTTTCAATCTTCAGATATACTCTCTCGTTGGTGTAAAATAATATCGTAAATTACAGTAATATTTAAAAAATATTATTTTGTAATTCATCTATACTAATAAAAGAAAGTTGTTTGTCTGTGTGTCTATGTGTGTGTCTGCGTGCGATGGCTAGCAAAATGTAACGCACGTAGAAGTCTTAAAACTTGGGTGCTGATATTCCAAGGCAGGTCCTGATGCACCTGAGGCTCGGATTTTTAATTTTTGAGACCCGCGCCCCCTGAGGCCACTTTAAGACTTTTGCCTTAAATTGTTAATAACTTAGCAATTTTAATTCATTTCTCTTCGTTGTTGGGGACCTTCCTCCATTGAGCCTTTTTCCCATTTCTACGTTCAAGTTAAGACCCTGGCCCCTTGGGTAGCTGTTCGAGGCCCGTTGAAGTTTTTGTTTCCCAAACTGTTAATAACCTGCCCTCTTTTAACCCGATTTTCTTAGTTTTGGGGCCTTTTCTCCATTCAGTTATTCCCTCATTTCTGCTTTTCAACTACGTCCCTTCATCTTAAGGCCCTGCTCAAAACTATCAGCTGACCCTTTTTGAACACCTACTATAGTTCCCATAAAAATCGTCCAAATCACAGGCTTTTATTTTCTAATAACTTCTTAGTATTTTAAGCTACTACATGAAAGACAAAAAAAAATTCGGAGAAGATCCGGGGCCGCTGGAGCCCTTGAAATTTTGTTCCCTAAATTGTTAACACCTTACCCCCTTTTAATCAAACTTCGTTTTGGTGCCTTTTCACCATTTATTTATTCCCCATTTCTACATTCCAGTTAAGACCATTCATCTTAGGGCCCTGCTCAAAACTATCAGCAGCCCTTTTTGGGTCCCCTACTATAGCTCTCTTAAAATAGTCCAATTCACTAGCTTTTTCTTCAACAACTTCTCAGGACTTCCAGCTACTATCTGCGCGACAAAAAAATTTCTCGGACTTCAGCTGCCACCAATTTTAAATATTAATCTCCTTCTAAGGGACCCTTGGTGCAGCTTCTTCAAAAAGGATCCGATTCTCTTGCAGTTTTCATTAACTTAGTTCTAGGGTACTCCAGCTACTTTATAAACTACTAAACATTTCCTTAGAACCCCAACTGCCATCCTATTTTTAAATATTAATCTTCTTTTTTCGCATCGACTTACGTTTACTCACTACAGCTGTAAATTAAAATTCTCGTTACTGTTAACGTTAAGTGGTTAAGTTTAGAGAGAGGCAGAGGGATTTCATCCGTAAATTAAAAATCGCGTTACTGTTAACGTTAAGTGGTTAAGTTTAGAGAGAGGCAGGGGGATTTCATCCATAAATTAAATATCGCGTTAAAGTTAAAGGAAATTCATTAAATTTACGGGTGATCACATTCCGCCGCCTGGTGGCTGATTCTTTTCTTGAGTTCAATGGGCTCGATTTCAACAGGGTTTGAGTCATTCAACTTGATATCGAAAACTTGAGTTTGTTTTTTTAATTTATTATCACGGGCTCAGGCAACGCCACGCGTGTCAGCCAGTTCATTAATAAACGTATTTTCCCATGCGTAGTAAAAGAAAGTTACGATTTATGGTTATACTGGATTCTTCTTATTATTAACTATGATTATTCACATTAGATGAGCTATTACTGTTTGTGTACAAAATTAAATAGTTTCACTTAAATTTATAATTATTAAATTCTGTTTTTAAGTTTTTGACTAATAAATATTACCATTTATATAGACAATTACCCGTATTACATGCAACTTCAAGATAAACAGCAATAAGCTAAAAAGCTGAGACCACTTAAAAAATATAATTTATTTTATTTCACAGAACCTCTGCATCCAGTTTTCATTTTGTATGTTTTCCACGGTGTAACACTGACACATATAAGACATATGTCAGACACAGATAACATCAGAAAAAAGAAAAGTACACGTGAAAGCATTCTCTTCAAATGATACAATAAATTATGAATAAATAAAAAAGTTTCATTTATTTTTTTTCAATTCGAGATAGAATTTATGTAGGATATTTAACATATTTCCGAACAATATTGCGAATATTTTTTAGTA
The DNA here is from genome assembly GCA_963931845.1 of Maratus michaelseni. Classification (NCBI taxonomy): domain Eukaryota; kingdom Metazoa; phylum Arthropoda; class Arachnida; order Araneae; family Salticidae; genus Maratus; species Maratus michaelseni. Next base: position 246,643,247 of record OZ007589.1, read on the forward strand.
ATAATGCAAATGTAACAAACAAAGCAAATTTAAAATTTGAATGAAATTATCTGTTATAGAAACTATATCTTTTACATTTAAAATTTGGAAACATCTTACTTCGATGATATATTTCATTATCTGTCGAGAAACCCTGTCTCACCCTTCCGAATTTAATTCTACGGTTTTCATATTTTAGAAGCAATGTTTATTACTCATCAGACATTGAAAAATTAATCACAGCTGCGTTTTCAACTACGTAAGCGTTGCTTATATTTATCGTACATAACATATCCAGTGCTTAACACAGTCGTTTGAAGTTTTGAAGTAAATCATTACGTTGTGAAGGATTATGATTATCGCTGTTCGAGCTCTATTTATAAAACTCTCTTTGTATAAGCAGAGTAATCAGAGATTAAAATGTTATTGTAAAATGTCAAACATCCATCAGTAACACCGTTTAACATTTTGAAGCACATATTGCCACGGCACATATAAACTTTAAATTATTTGCTATTCCGAATATAACAATTTATGGATATATGCTTTGTCAGTAACTTATTTGTTTATTTTTTTACGGTTCAGGGAAAATTTGAATCTTGAACTGAGATTACATGTATATTTGGGGCCCTTTTTTTCTTGGCCTTTTTAAAAAAATGTATTTTTTTTTTCATCACATGAAAATATAATCTATTTTCATTATTTATTTAATTTTTTTTATTTTATGTCATATAATTTCAAAGTTTTTCGAAATTTAAATATTAAATACAATTAATTGAAACATTTCAAAATATTAACCCATTGGCATCATTAGCGTATATATGCGTGCATCTCAGGAATTTATATTTTATTCAGGAATTCCAAATTCTTAACAAAAATTCTGAATAGTGTTTTTTGCTTATTTTATTAACAGGTGTTTTGTGGTAAAATAAAATAAAAAATCATCTTTCGGAATTTCATCTTCCGTTATGGATTCGATTTAAGTGAAACAAAATCCCTGCAATACTCGTATATATGCTATACTGATGCAAAAGGGTTCAAACGCATACAAAATTACTCAATTATTAATAATTATCGGAAATATTTACATATCAGATTACGAATGAATTTTAATGACCTAAATCCCGTTTTACCATGTTTAGAAACTGATACTGAAAGTGAAAGGAATATTTTGAAGCTACAGAAGAGAACACTACAGTAGATGGACAGTAATGAAAACTTTAAGACTATGTGTTTCAGAACGACATGTTGAAAATCGGTGAGCACTCTAGCTAAGCTAATTTGTATGATCTTACTTTTTAAATGAAAATCTTTCCTAATGAAAATAGAGTTAAAACACCTACTGAATTAGGCAGTATACATCGGGAGTGCCACGCACGCTTCAGTTTGTTTGTTTTGATTTTATATTTTTAAAAGAAAATCTTTCTAAACGAACGTAATCTTGGAGATCCCAATGAATTTTGCAGCTTACACCATAGAATTTGCCATGGAATACTTCAGTTGCCCAGCTAATTTGAGGAGGAACTCCAATAGGATTATATGGGATATCCTCCTCAAATTAACAATTATTGCGGTAACTTTTTGAGTTTTCACGATATTACACTGGACTTTTTATATGAGTTGACCTATAGTATTGACTATCAAATCATAACAAAAAATCTTTTCTGTAGTTCGCGCATGCGCAGTTAAAACTTATTTCATACAAATACCCATATCTCATCAAATATTCAATATATTAATATTTTAATTATCGTATACTAATTCTACGATTTTTGTCAAGTTTTTGGAAAGCGGTGTTAAATTCGGCTGAAGACTCTGCATGCTATAAAAAAGAATCTTTTGAATTTTTCACAGAAACGTTAACATCTTTACGAATATACGTGCTATGCTTTCACAAATGCACACAAATGTTGAACAGAACCTCCACAGTCATTTGCTGCAGTGACTGACCATTTTTAACATGTTCTGTTACTTGAGTGATCGAAAATATTATTTTATTATTAAAATTATTATCCCTCCCCTCTAATTGTCCTCGCGGCAAAATCTTCATTGTAAAACATGAAGTCAAACATGTTCTTTACATCCTCAAAGTTCAAGGGCATTTCGGGCATTTCCTCACGAGTTTCAGTAGATATTCGACGAAACGTCTGAAATTAGTCACTGTCCCTTAATTTCTGGACACCAGTGAATTTTTATTGTAGCATATCAACATGGATATTTGTATTTCTAAAAGACTCGTAATGCAGAGCCTGCACCACAGTATATTCTAAAACGTATACAGTAGATCTCAAATCCACTTGTACTATGTATTATGATATCAGATTCACAGTAAATGTTACTGGGGCTACTGCTTTGTAATCAGACATAGAGCCTACTAAACAACATCATGTCATCGGTGTAATAAAGGATTGCTATCGAAAAATCGTAAATCAATAGAAAAATGAATTTTTTTTTTCACATCATATTCTAAATCGAGTAGCTGCGTTGTAGTGTGAGATCAACAATTAATGATCGGTGTTTCCAAAAAACCATACATTGCATGAGTTATTATTTAAAGGATAATAATTTCATAAATGAAAATGTAATTTTGAAATCAATTATTATTATTTTTAATAAGCAAAATATTGTTTTTAACTATGATTTTTAGTTAAATTAACTGCATTCACACAATGGAGTAAAGGTAATTAAAACATAGATCTAAAATAGAGGTTCCACGCATAATTCATAGTATATATTGTCCTGTAGTTTAATTTTTTGCTTATCTCTTTTTAAGTGGCAATTTCTTTAAATATTTTTTAGAAATCCTTTTTAATAAATTAAAGCGTGAAGCTATTTTTTCAAAGTTATCTAAAACCTGAGCCCCGAGATATGAATCATTTGAGGTAATATAGTGTACTGATATTTTCATTCATTAAATATAAAATATACTATCTAAATGTTATTGACATAATTTAAGAAACGGTTCCTTGCAATGCTTAAACAGGATACAGTAATGTCCTTCCAAAAATGTCAAAATCTCTACTTTTTTTATGAACTCAAATTATCTATCTAACAATTTTGTAGACGTGGTTAAAACGTGAAATCTGCATCTTTAATATTACTATATGCTTAATATGTACAGGATTGCGGTTCAAGCAAATTTCCCACGCGGTTGGTTATTTGAATACCGCTTTTTTTAGAAATAATATTTGTTTTACATTTTTCTTTAAAATGTTGTAGACTGCTATCTGGAACGTAATTTTTTATGCAAAGATATTAAATACCTAGCACAAAAATATTTCAAGGATAGTTTTTCCAAAAATAAATCTTTAAATGGCTTTTATCAATATTAGCTTTTTTCCGTACTTAAAAATGCTATATATATATATATATATAACATCTATGAATTTCAAAAAACATATCAAGTTCTTGTATCATTCTACTTAAATCTCCAAAGAGATAATTAATGATAATGTGTAGACAGAATACCACATAGCTAATAGATTAACAAGTGCAATCATAATATTACCATAGCTTGTGCTTCAATGGTAATTGGCCAAAAATACTGAAAACATGAAGAAAATTTAAAAAAAGAGAGAGAAAAAAAAATAATAATTTGGAGTTGCTATCAAGTGAATACAAATTGATTAAGAAATGAAATATGAACCATATACAATGGAAAGTTGGACAACAAGAGAATTAAATCAGAATTGGATATGAAAAAACACATGTAGATATAATCATCAGCCTGGATGTATACACATGTGTTTTAAAAAATAATTCAGTATTTCATAATTCTACTGGCATATATGCTAAGATCAGTAGAATCACCCAGGTATACTAAATTATTACCAGAAAACAATTGGAAATATTAAAATTGGAAATAATAAAATTGGAAATAAAAAACCCGTAAAGAATAGATAAAATATTTCACTCACATCAATTATCCTAAAATCTGTATACAACACCTCACTGAATTACTACCAGATATCAGTTTGAAATAATAAAATTGGAAATAAAAACCCTTAAAGAGTAGATAAAATATTTTACTCACAATAATTATTCAGAATCCTTAAACATCACAAGTTCTTCATGATACCACACGTCCACATGGCACACATTATGAAATATATCATACTTGTTGACATAGTCGAGTTGAGAGAAATATATATATATATATATATATGTGTGTGTGTGTGCGTGTGTGTGTGTGTGTGTGTATACAAACTATGCTATATTGCACTATCTATAACAATACAAGGATTATATTAAATCTAATTTGTATCTAAAAATCCATGCACTGTCTTGTGTAGCATATAAGAAATAAAATAATAAAGAAATAATAAATGTGAATATCTAAAAAAAGTAGTACGATTTTCAAATAATAACAATTTCTTTTAAATTTTAAATAAATGTGGTGTTATATCGTTAATTTTAAATATGCTTTTAATTTAAAATGAAAACGCAATGGAATGCAGAAATACAGTAACAATTTTTATCATAATTCTTAAAATAATATATTTGCTTTTGTTATAGTTTGGGTCAAGCTGACTCTATTTTTTACAGTTTTGGGTTAATTTAGGATGAAGATTTTATTCTTGCAGCTCCAGTTCGGGTTAACCTGATTTTTTAAAAGAAAGATTATAATATCATTTCAGATGATAAATTATATTTTAATACGAATTAGTCTTTATAAATGAATGAAAGACGAATGAGTCTTTTTTATATAAACCATAAAATTTATATGAATACTTTTATTATAGACTATTTTTCTATAATTGTATAGTGTTGTAGATATATTTTCTTTGCTTTGGGATTTCGGGTCTGCATGAATGCCGATGAAAACATTTATCAGGTTTGGTCGATTGTGGGTCAACGAATTTTTTTTGTTTGTTAAGGGTTCGATTGCGTGTTGACTTGAAATAGAATATAATAGTTGCATTCGAGTATAACCGACTCTTGCAGGACTCTTGATCCGGAACTACACGTGCCATGCAAATTTGTGATAAAATCTGGCAACTCATTCGAATGCAGGATTTTATCCCAAACTCGTCTTATAGTTAAAGAAATATATATTACACCAGAGCAGGGTCAGTTCGTGTTCGCGAAAATCAGGTTACCCGAACACTAATCTAAATCTAATCTGTAGACAGGGGGGGAAATGCCGATCCGAACTTTGCGAATCGTATTCCGTAAAATATGGTCACCCGGTCCGATGTAGAATCATCACAAACCTGTTGCCAAAAAAGGAAATACCGATTTGAAATTTTCGGATGAGATTAGATTAAAAATCTGGTCACACATACACATGCAAAATCGTCCTAAATGCCACCAGCCTGTAGCTAAATATATGCGAATCGTACTTTCCGAATGGGTAAAATCTAATTGTCACCCGGCCCCAATAAGTCACCCGGCCAGATGCAGAGTTGCACAAATACAAAATAAATAAATAAATAAATAAAATTGAATATGTCGACCCGAAATAAACGGATCGGTTCGGGTAAAATTTGGCCACTCGACTTGATGCAAAATCGTTACAAATTTTCGACATTTAATGTCATATTTTCAACATTGAAGTCCCATGGTGACTTCACAAAGCAGGTACTAGCAGGCAAAGCAGGTACTAAAATTGTCCATAACGACTCCACATTAACGCCGGAGTGACTTCACAACCACGTCGCGTTGACATTTACAAAGACACAGTGTGACGTCACAATGTTTTACTGGTTGAGGTTTGTATTTTACTTGATTTTTATTAATAAAATGAAATTGGTGACAAAGGGTAAAAAAATTTTGTACTCATAACTTATAAAGGCTATTTAATAAAGTAATTAACATTCTGTCATTCGTTACTCAAATCTAATATTTTAAAAGAAATATATCCTGCTTTTATACTGTTTACATAACAAATTTTGTAGCTATAATTTATTTTACAAATTACCACACTATGCATATTACTTTTTTATTTATTACTCATTTAATGGGCATTGGATTCATACTGATCATCGAAATATTGTATATTTCCTTAACAAAAAATATGTGATTCAATCCTGATTTTCCGGGTTACGGAATGTAGGTGAAAACTATTTTGTTTTATTGAAAACTTTTAACATTTAAATTTTTAACATTTAAAATAGTTTTTTAATTACACACGAACAGCACCAAAAATCAGTTTTATATGATTTATTGAAAATATCAATAATGTATTCAAATAAAGTTTCACTAAAGTACACCAAAATAAAACAAAATCAACTAACCTAATACAAGAATGAAAAACAATCGACAGTGACCGCATTAGCTTCAGCTATATTTCATAGTACAAAAATTGTATGTTAAAATGTAAGACAGTGAGTTTAATTGTACAAAAGTTATAAAAATAAGTAACATAAAAATAATGTACTTGATGATTTCTAAAAGACGAATTCATAAATAATATATCACGTGTAAGTGTGTATACTGAAAACAAATTTCAATATAATCCGCTTCTTTTAGATTACTACAATATGTATATTGTCGTATTTTTTTACATATCACACAGTATATCTGACCAACGTTTAATAAATTCGGGTCTTACTTATTTCTCGTTTCATAAAAAAATAAGTACTGTATTTGGAAGGAAATATTCAGTTCTTTAAAAGATGGACGTAGTTTTAAAATCATTTACATCGTACGTATGTTAGGAATTTGTGCGATAGATTGAATCCTTAAAAAAATCTCCAAATATGTAGAGACGAGCAAGCAATAATGGGAAATGTTCCCAAAAATCATTTATTTTTTATATATAGTCTTTTCTGGTTTCGATAGAAGCGTGCTGTGTTAACGTTTAGTCTTAACTGAAGCTAAAAAAATATAAGATAAGTCAAAATATTTTTAAATATTTATTTCCAGAGGTAATTAAAAATTATACAACAGTTGGACATTTATATATGTCCAACTTCTATTTCAGATCTAAAGAGGAATTTACATTTTAATGAATACCATTCTTTTATAGATTTAAATTTAATAAAAAGCATGGTTTTGATTTATTTATTACTATGTGTTCCACAAAATTTACAGCCTCAAGATTAGAAACATTTGTAGCTGAAATTTGTCAGTTTTATAGATAAAAAAATATTAGTGAAACCTATTAGAAGTTGATTTTGACGTTTATTACAAAATAAATGTTACAATAATTATTCAATATTACGAAAATTACGTAAAATTATGAAATGAAATATTTATAACTATTTGGGAACACAGAACAAAGAATTGGAGCATGTCTCATATATCTTTGACTTTCTATGTCATATTCATGCTGTTTTCAAGCGTAACTTAATTATGACTTGTAAACAGAGGAAACACTGAATTACGATGACAGTTCATAAATTTCTTTTACAATTTCATAAATGTCAGAATAAATTTTTGAATAAAATTTTATTTTTACTTGTGATTTACAAAATGAAACTTTTTAACTACATATATTTTTAATCTTGGAACTGTTTTCCAGCGCATGTAAATGACTATATAGTTAAGCTATCTAGTGTTGAAATGAAAATAAATAATACTGTTTAGCTTTAACAGAAATAAGTATTTTCCCACTTCTGTAAGTAACTCTCCCCTAAATAACTTGGCAAACAATTAGAATGAAACATATAACTCTCAATATTACTATGAAAAATACGGTAAAAGATCATCTTCTTCATTAAATGGCAAACATAAATATAAAACTTTTTTATTAACTCGTTTCTCTAGGAGCTCATAGCTACATCGAATATGAGAAAAAAATGTTATAATTGAAATAAATATCATACTCTTTACCGCAGAGGTTTATCCCGTTGCGAAAGGTTTGTTTGTAGTAATCTACATTAGGAAAAAGCGTAAATTCTACAGAGAGTCTTAAATCTTACATGTGTGCATAACTGAAAGGTGAATAAACAATGCTAATGTAACTAAAGAACAAGTACTAGCTTTGTGATGATATAATAATTTTTACTTTCATATTATAACATATTTTTTGAGGATTGTTAATTTTTATGATAATTTTTTATTTAATTAATTCTTAGTGAGGTATTTTAAAAATGAATACTTTCATATTAAATGATAAAATAATGTTTATTTTAAAATGGCATTCAAAATTTAATTAAAACCATATTTTTTTTAGAATTCGAAGTACAGATTTAGATTTTATTTTTTGGAGCAAAATACATACAAACTGCTAACTTTACATTGCTTTTTTTGTTTTGTTTTTACATATAGTTTTCAAATGAAACGAATATTTCTCATAGATAGTTTATGTTTTAAATTGAAACATTTATATGTTACTTCAGAATACTTAACTTTTAATTTGTAATTCTTCTTAAAGTGTTGTTTGACTTTTTTGCATAGCGAATTATTTTAAAAAGTAAATCTATATTAATACTAGTTGATACACGAGAATACTTGACGGCTTGATGTAACTAAATATACTACCACAATAACAGTGTCTAATCCGATTTCAAGATACCTGATTTCGGGGGTGTATAATAATATATAAAAAAAAGCTAAATAGACAATCCCATCTCTTTTTATATGTATAATACTAATTATCAAGTCACAAATAGAATTGAAAACAAAATCGACAGATATCTCTATGCAATCATAGTGAACTCTAAGAGTAAATATAAACAAATCCATATGCTTCTTTTTCGTAGCATGAAAACGAATTTGGAGTACTGAGCATGCGATATTGCATTTACCAAAAGTCATTTTCAAACATATAATTACGCGTATACTCGAAATAAAAATGTTAGTTATAAATATCGCTAAACTACTAAATAATTACTAACCCATAAACTGAATCCAGTACATCTATGGACTAGTATATCTCATTTAAAAACAAAATGAAACACCTTCATGCAGTCTTTAAATCTCACGGACAGTAAAAAATATGCGTATTAGATATAAAAATATGAGTAATAGCTTGCCGATAGAGTAGTACTCATACAGGGTATAGAGCGGGTGGAGATTGCAAAACTCATCACCTCATCGAGTTCACGGATAAAATTTCTACTTTAAATGAATCGATCATTTCAAACACCACATAAGTCAAGTTTTTTCAAAATATACTTTTTTTGTCGCAAATGCTTCCTGAAAGGTTCAGCAAGGTAATCCATGATCTGAGTAATTACCACATAAGTCAGTGTATTCCTACCTCTTCAAACAATACCTTCTAACTTTCGTTCCTTACTTAAACGACATAAAGTCAGCGACTTACGTGGTTTTGCATGTAGTGGTTTGCATTGTAGTGGTTTGCATTATATATATATATATATTCAAAGGAAGAGATAGTATAAAAATCAAAACAAAAGATACTACAAAAATTAAACATAATAAGATGATAATGTGTCAACTCCTTTCAACTCTCCGTAATGACATTTTTGATTTTATAGTTTTTTGGGCGGTAAATGTTACTACTGTTTATTTTTTTTCATTTAATTTTTTTTCATAAAAATATGTTTTTTTATCAAACTACGTTTATTCTGCAGAATATTATTTTCCAATTTTATACCTTTTATACATATTTAATGCTTATACCGGTAAAATTAGACTTAATTAAAATCTAATATTTGATCCATGACGATATAAAAAATGGGGATTAAATTTATAACAATGCTGTATGTTTAAATTTTAATAAATTTGGCCTCATAAAATAGGAGGAACATAAACGTTTAATACGGTTGCAGTAATTTGAAAGAATATTTCTATAAGCTGAAACATGTAGACAGAAATAAAAGTTAGTAAAATTAAAAAAATAAAAAGAAAAATCATTACGTTTATCATAAATACTGAATGATAGAGTATGATCAATATATATATATATACAGCGTGTCCACGTATAACCTGACCGACCTTTATTTTTGCTACCGTTGGTCCTAGATGCATACTTCCAATTACAAAAATGGTTTAAGTAAGGTAAAGAATTATTTCTAAAGTGATTTGGGTCAAGAGTAACATTTATTAAAAAATTACGAAATTTAAATTTTTATACGGTCCCCCGGTCCTATAAGTGATATTTAGTAAAAATTTACTGTGACACTAACAAGTAAGATAAAAAAAGTCCCATTCATCTACGATTAAAACTGACTGAGTTATAGCTGTTTAAAGTTGGAGTATATTTTTTGTTGCGAAATAGGTGTCATTCACAATTGTAGTAGAAATATAAATAATCGTCAGATATATCAAAAAAGTAGTTGAGAGCAAAATTAACATTGCAATCTAATATAAATGTGAAATCTATAATCATTCTAACATATTAATGCAAAATATACAATTTGTACTGAGCATATAAGAGGATAAAAATAACAGAATTTTTGTTAAATAAAAGGATGAAAAACAACAGCCTCAATTAAGATTTTGAAATGCTGTTAGATTACACTGTCTTTCATATTTTGAGTTGTGCCCTGTTTTTTAGCTTTTGAAAATTGATTCTAATGTATTTTTTAGCGCTGAATCCGAAAATGACCTTCATTTTAAACCCTAACGTCAGGATTTTTCTCACATCGAAAATTTCAAAGTTAAAAAGCTCAAAGTTAAAATTGACCCCCCCCCCCTCCCTTCCCAACCTCATCGGATCCCTGAGCTATTTAGTTGTAAAAAACCCAGTATAAGCCAAAAAATTGAATTAATTATTGAATTAAGTAAAATTAAACTGAATAAAAAAGTCTTACATCTATTTTATAGTATCAGATTTTTCGCTATTTTTTAACCTTGAAACTTACGATTTGCAAAAAATCTTGACATGATGGTTAAAAGTGAAGGTAATTTTTTTATTCAGCGTTAAAAAATACATAAAACGTAATTATAAAAGTTAAAAAACACAACCATCGCAGGTTTATGTTATCTATTCTAAAACTCTTTCTTAAACTTGTTGACGATAATCTATCCGAATTTTTTGTTGGTGTTATCCTCTAATATAAGTATGTATAAGATAGTAAGCGTCGAAAATCATAATAATATTACATTGTCATCGGATTTATGTAAAATTTAACTTCGATCGGACATTTGAAAGTGAGTTAAACTTCGAATACAAATTTTAAACTGGAAAGACGATCGTTGCAAGTTAAATAAAAGATTATGAAAATAACATAATTTTTGTTAAAAGAAATCATAGCCTCAACTCCTTTCAAAATAAAACATATGTTAAAATACAATAATTTTAATTAATCTGAAACTTAAATAATAAAAATTAACTTAATCGTAATAGTTGTACGATTTCTTTCAAAGCGCAGATACCTTGAAATAAGTTTAACTACTTTATATACGACCCCTGAAAGCATGGCCGAAATCATCTCTTTTTAGATGCAAAAAAGTGGTATAAGTCATGCATTTCAAAGTTTCATAACTCGGTCAATTTTAATGTTAGATGAATGGGACTTTCTTTGTCGTACTTGTTAGTGTCACAGTAAATGTTTACTAAATATCACTTATAGGACCGGGGGACCGTATAAAAATTTAAATTTCGTAATTTTTAAATAAATGTTTTTCTTGACCCAAATCGCTTTAGAAATAATTCTTTACCTTATTTAAACCATTTTTGTAATTGGAAGTATGCATCTAGGACCAACGGTTGCGAAAATAAAGGTCGGTCAGGTTATACGTGGACACGCTGTATAATAATAGTATATATATATATATATATATATATATATATATATATATATACTTACGGAAGACACACAAATAAATGTAGTTTATAAAAGTTTGATTTGATTTAATGAGATTAATAAGATTTTTACAATTCGAAAACATTTCGTTAATGGACAGATGCGAAACGCTTTTTCAACGCATTACGGTACTTTTCCTTAATTAAATATTGATTTATCATTAAAAGAAACTAGTAATCATTAAATCGCTAGAAAGTAAAAGTGGTGTGCAGGGAAAAGTTTAAATTCCTTTTTATTTAAGTTTTTTATTTTTAAAATATTCATGTATTGTTCATTACTAAAGTATATAATTAATACGAGTTACAAAAGTGCATAAAATACCAAATATGTTATCTCTTTTCCTTCCGATTTTTTTTCTATTATTTCTTCTTCAAGACACATACCATAAGTAATATTTTGCAACGCAAACATAAATTAACTAAAAAGATCATATCGAAATCTATGTTTCCAGTGTTATATAAATGATCTAAAAACAAAACAAAAAAACACGTGATAAAAGTAAAAAAAAGGAATAAATATCACGATTTCTGTCAGATGTTAAAAAAATATAAAAGTAATAATGAAGAACAAATATTACAGACAAAAGTAAACAAAAACATCAATCTAAAGTCTATTAAAAAGATTTAAACTATATAAAGAAATTAAATAACTAAAAAGTAAATATAAACATAAAACTGGTAAAGAAGAAAAATAATAATTATTACATGATGGCAAACTTCTTATCAAGTGTTATGTACCAAAAGATAAAATAATAAAATTTGTTTTTCTCTTGTATACAAGCTTTAAACGAAAATTTTCAAATATACAAAAAATGTTGTAAAATATGTATGTATATTCAAAAACCATTAATATTAAAAGTTTGGGAAAATAAAAACTTCTGTTTAAAACATTTATCTTCCTTAACTAATAATTAAATATTGATTAATAGTTTAACAGTGCACTTTCAAAAAGTGTAAATAAATTAAAATAAGTTCAATACTGTTTCTCAAAAAGGTTTCGCATGGCATTCATTCTTGTATTTTTAAATTAAGTTTTGCTTTTAAACAATTTCTTTATAAATTAGTTTTTTAGTGTATATTTTTCCTTCTTTATGTATACAGAATTTTTAACACTACCATATTTATTCTGTTATAAAATAAATTGTTTGTGTTTCGTATATATATATATATATATTTATCTGAAATCTGTATATACTAGCTGATCCATCCGGCTTTGCCTGGGCTCGTGATAAAATTAAACAAACCTAAAATTTGTATGATTTTATATCTTTAACCCGATTTAGTGTGAAATTATTTATTTAAAAGTGCTGATCACGCGAGGAAAATCCTTTATCTCCACTTTCAGCCGATAGGGGTGCATTCTGATATAAACGAAACTATGGCACGTGCTCTCGCCAACTGCGGCACCGTATAGTACGCGTGCAATGCACACATTGCAAAATGTTTTAGTTCCATCTTCCACCGCCAGGGAGCGCAGTCTGTTCCAAACAAATCCCTTCCAATACAAACGCCGACACGTGCCCTCGCTTTCTCCTGCACCGTTTAGGAGGCGTGCTGCGACAGCGCTGCAAAATCCTTTAGTTCCATTTTCCACCACCATGGGGTGCTATTTGTTCTATACGAACATCCGACATGGATACCCGTTGTACTCAACTACAAATCAGTTACTTAGATTGTTGGTATACATCAAGTAAATACTGGGTTTATTAGGAACATAAATTTAAAATTTACGAAAGTCGTCATTTGAAATTTCCATTCTCTATATATATCATTTATAAAACGCTACGGGAAAAGCTAAAAATGTTAAATTTCTTCAATATAATTTATTTTGTAAAAATCGGAGCAAGGCGTTAACCTCCTCCCTCCACATACCCGCAAATATAACGAATAAATTGTTCAAGAAAACGACTTTCCCCTACATTAACGTGATCATTAGAAAAAGAATGATATTTTCCCGATAATTAGAACATAACGAAGACGCTACGCTAAAATAGTCACCAGATGGCACCCCTTACCATCCTCAAATTCAAATCCATATCTTAATTAGTTACCATAAATTTTGTTCGTTGGTAAAAATTGGCAATTATTTTCTTTCACTTTCGCAAACTAAATGGAGGGATCGGCCTATGATACAGATTTCTTTGTAGTTCAGTTTTTAATGAAAGCTGATCTTTGTCTGAAGCTTTCTCGAATTTTTTTAAATGACACCGTCAGATTTTTGAAAAAATTAAGAAAATTACCAGCCGAATTTTTCAAAAATTGCATTGTCATATGCAGAAAATTCTTTTAAATAGGGTCATAAATTTTCAAATCGATATCTTAATTAGTTTTCTTAAAATTCGCTAATTAGTAAATTCATTTCCACTTGCAAATCTAGAAATGGAGTACCTTTCTTTAGCCATTTTGATAAAAAAAATGGCATTTTCGATGGGATGTTTAATGAGATTCTAATTAATATCTAGGCTGATTAGCAAAATATTAAAATTTGCAAGTGCACCAGGACAGGTTTTGGACAAACTAAATCTAAATTTTAAGGCTTCTAAGTGGGCTAGATTTTCCTAGCTATCACCAACAGACACACAGACACAAAGACAGACAGACAGACACATACACACACACACTCACACACACAGAGAGCGAAACTTTATTTTATTAGTATAGATATTAGTAAAATGATTTTTGAAATTTCTTTTATTAATTGTAGTTGTTGATTAAAATAACATTATGTATACGCTTAAGCATATAGAGGAATGTTTACTGATTTCAGTAGCAGTATTGTATTCTTCCAGTATAAAACCATTTTGTAATCGTTAGAATTTAAGTGAACATAAATAATATAATACAATCACTTGTTAACTTTAAATTAATGTCTAATAATGCTTAAAGTGAACAGAATATTTAAAATACCTTTTTTTAATGTAGATAACATATGTTTCGTTCACAACTATCGGTGACATCTTCAGATCTTAATGATAAATACAAAATTCTCGCATATTTGAAAATAGTAAAACATATACCACGAGATCGCATGTCCAAGGTTAGTAGGTGCTTAAATTGGCCAAAACTGGGAAACGTGAAAAAAATATTATTTATTTAAATTTTTATTGCTTTTCCATCTATCGATCATCGCGTGCCAAATTTTAGCTAATTCAAAGGAAACGGTTTCGTTACAAATGCAATCTTTTCGCATTTATATTTCTATAGATTCACGGATAATGGATGGGAAATAAGCTCTTGATTGAAAAATTATTTTACTGTTATTGAAATCTATCTGCAACTGCTCCTTACTATATTGTCTGGCTAAAGCGATGGTTCTTCTGTCATGTTTGATGTCTGCCATATGTTCTTTTATTCTTGTTTTAAATTTTCTGTTTGTCATTCCTATATAGTACTGTATTGTTCCATCTGCCTTGGTGAATGGGATTTCATAAACACCGGAAAGTTGGTTAGGTTCTAGTGGGTCTGTTTTTCTACATACTATGTTTTTTAATTTTGTGGAAGGTTTTGCAATAAGACATATATTAAATTTTCTAAGTTTATATTTTAATCTTTCAAAGAATTCTGGAAAATATTGTAAAGTTGATATTTTTGAGTTTCGTTCATTAAAAGTTTTCTTCTTTTTATTATTCTCCATGCTCGTAATTAATTTATTGATGGTGCTGTCTTTGTATCCATTATTTCTTGCGATGTCACGTATTTTATTTATTTCATTATTTAATTGATTAGGGGTACAGACATTAAAAGCTTTTCTAATAAAATGTCAAAAGGCAGAAACTTTATAGAAAAAAGGTGCTTGAGCGTTATTAGGAATAATGGATGGATTAGCTATTGGTTTTCTATATACCGTACGTTCAATTCCATGGTGGGTTTTGATTAGCAGTACATCCAAATAAGGGAGTGTGTTATTTTGTTCCATTTCCAAAGTGAATTTAATCACAGAATCAAGGCTATTGATCTGATCAAGAAAGCTATTAAGTGAGGTATCCATGTGTTGCCAAATTATGAAGATATCATCGAATTATCTGAGCCATGTATGAGGGGTATAATCTAATTTATTATAAATATTGGTTTCTAAAGGTCTTAATATGAATTCAGCTAAAAGTCCAGATATAGTGGAACCCATCGGGGCCCCATTATTTTACTTATAGATTTAATTGTCAAATATAAAATAGTTATTGTTTATGCGAGAATTTTGTATTTATCATTAAGATCTGAAGATGTCACCGATAGTTGTGAACGAAACATATGTTATCTACGTTGAAAAAAAGGTATTTTAAATATTCTGTTCACTTTAAGCATTATTGGACATTAATTTAAGTGAACAATTATATATTTGAATGTATGTTTAATATTTCTTTGTTCTTGACCACAATTGAACTTGCTTAAAGTCCAATTTGCAAAAATCATCTTGTATGGTTAAATCTTTAACTAACTGAAAATGATTCCACAGTCTGTTCTAGTATATTATTGAATGTTAATAGAAATGCGAAAGAATTTAAACAATTTGCAGAGAACATTGAAGAACGTTATTTACGTAACATAGATAGTAAATCAATGTTGCTAGTTGGGCGTTTTTTTATTTTTCTTGATTGCAACCACTTTTTTTAAATAAAAATATTCAGTTTCTTTCTAACAATGCTTAATTTTTCATTAAATAAGGCATATATTAATATTTCACTAAAAAGGTAGCACTCGAACAATTTGAATAATAATAAAAAAAATCTCGCCAATTTGGCAAGAAGGAATGTTATATGAAAAGCTAGTCTGCTACAATGGTGGTTAATCTACACTAACAAAAGAAAGTTTTGCTGTGTGTGTGTGTGTGTGTCTGATGGCGATGGCTAAGAAAATCTAGTCCACCTAGAAGCCTGAAAATTTAGATTTAGGTAGTCCAAACCCTCTCCTGATGCTCCTGAGACTCAGAACTTTTATATTTTAATTATTTACTGAAATATTAATTAAAATCCACAAAGATCTTTCATCAAAAATACCCTTTTATTTTCTTAGGTTGGTTGGTTGTATAAAGTTTTCACAGAAGTAATTAAATAAACAAGAGTAGCGATGCATAGAAAAGGACATTTAACGAAATAGTGTCAATATGGATTGCAACTACCGGCGTACAGCCATCATAATGTAGCGCCACCTGCACACGAGAAAAGACACAGAAGCCACCTGTTTGAAACATTTTCCTGGCACGTTTTTCTTCACGACAATCAGCTGGGTTTAAGGTTTTTCTTTTACAAGACATATATTATTATGATAGAGATTATTAATACAGAAAACTTTATGTAACAGATTTTGTTATATTTGCGGGGATGGAGAGGTGTAAGTGTCTAATTACATTTAACAATTTTCAAATTTTTAGCTTCACCCGTAGCGTTTAATCGCTGATTTATATAGAGAATATCGCTATTTTAAATCTCAGCTAACAATGTTCGGAACTTCTCCAGACCAGTTCAATTTTTACTAAATTATCGTAAAAATCAGCATTCACAACTTTAATGTATATTTCTAGAAAGCAGTTACCAGTATTTCCGAATAATAGTCTAAGCCAAATATCAAATTAAGTTCCTAGCTTAACCAAATGAATCAATCTTTAAAGATGTATAGTCATCCTCCTAAATAGTCATTTGCTGAAGGGCACTTAAACACTCGCTCCACCCTCGGCCCCTCCTTCACGGTTTTGTCTCAAACTATGCCCCGTTTCCATTTGCTCATAAAGCAACTATCTTTCCGATATCAACGCAAGTGATTCCAAACATTATAATTAACTAAAATAGTCACCCTCTATAACATTAAAGTAAATTGAAGAGTAGCGGTTACCACTATTTCCGAATAACAGTTTAAGCCAAATTAATAATTAAGTTCCTAGTTTAACCAAACGAACGAATTTTTAAAGATGCATAGTTTGTCCTCATAAATTAGTAATTTTTTGAAGGACACTTGAACATCCCATCCCCCCGGCACTTCACTCAATGTTATTTTCTCTAACTGTGCCTTATTTCAATAACTCGGCTAATAATGTTCCCATCTTCTCGAAACCAGCTCAATTTTATAGCACACCTGCTATTCAGTACCGTAGGCAGCGGGGATCTGTCTCAGAGGTTTGTTCAGAAAGAGGTTTGTTTAGAACTGAATGCTCCCATGGCGGTGGAAGAGGGAAATAAAATATTTCCCACAGCGTACGAGCATGCCCAGTATACGGTGCCGAAGCCATCGTAGACCGTGGCCAGACTTTCGTTTTTCTAGAGATTTAAGATTATTACACGCGTTCGGGTAGCTCCGGGCGGGTCAGGTATTACTAAATATAATTAGAATACTAAAATCTTAGTTAGATTGTTGAAAATATAAATAACAAACCTAATGCTAAAAGTCGAAGTCCATGGATAGGCAGAAAACAGCTATTCAAACACGGCAACCATAGATACAACACACATTCAAACCTGTGAAAATGGAACCTGTCTATAATGAAAGCCTGCTCTCAATGGAAACATTTCATTCAATAATGAATAACTTATTACTAAAGTTTAGAACATGAAAAACCATTTTTATAAAATAAATTTTATTAAAAGGCAAAAATAATGAATGAGCTAAAAAGAAAAATATAATTTATGACGTAGTTTAATAATTTCAAGAATAAAAATATAATTTATAATGTAGTTTAATAACATCAAGAATCCTCAAGTTTCTTTTTAAAAAACTAGAGGATACTCCCCTACGACCTACGATCGCCTACCACCGTCCAGACCCTGCATGCTCTAAAACTTTGCTAAGTTGTTAAAAGATTTATAAGATTAATTTAAAAGATTATCTGATTATGGAAGATTAAATAGTGTTATCACTATATGTGGCGACGTTCTATAATCTGGTTTTATTAATTTTCCTTTGACTGGTGGATTTTACGGTGCATCCACCGTTGTCGCGACAGCTGATGACTGTTTCGGTGATTGATTTAGAAAGATTAATCACACAATTAAAAGTGCTGCACATGCGAGGAAAGTCCTTTATTTCCACTTTCTGCTGATAGGAGTGCATTCTGATATAAACGAATCTATGACACGTGTTCCCGCCGTCTGCGGCACCGTATAGTACGCGTGCAATGTACACGATGAAAAATTTTGTAGTTCTATCTTCCACCGCCAGGAAGCGCAGTCTGTCCTAAACAAACCCCTTCCAAACGAAACTCCGACACGTGCCCTCGCTGCCTCCGGCACCGTATAGCAGGCGTGCTGCGAACGCACTGCAAAATGGTTTAGTTCCACTTTCCACCACCAGGGTGTGTTATTTGTTCTATACGAACATCCGACATAGATACCCGTTGTACTCAACAACATATCAGTTACTTAGATTGTTGGTATACATAAAGAAAATACTGGTTTGATTAGGAACATAAATTTAAAATTTACGAAAGTCAGCTTGTATAAAATGGTTAAGCCAAGAAGCATATTAAAAATAATCTTCCATATACATTTACGTCTTACTTTCATGTGATGGTCGTAATACAACAAAATAATTGTACTAGCTTATAATTAAGAATGTGAATTCATCAAGTTTAGGATTGATTATTAATGGATAACTTTAAAATGCAGTTAAATATAGCAGGCATAAATAGGGTAAACCTAAAAAACATACAGTCTTATGGGCACATTAATTATCCTCATGCCTGCAGGTCATCAAGCAGTTTTTATATACTGCACCACATTCCGAGGCATTTGCAACAATTATGAATACAGTTAGATTTTCCCACGGCACACATATGAGATATCATTTTGTTTTATTGCTGACGTTTTACGTTTATGACTTGGTGGGATCGTTTAAAACGAGTAGTTTTTTTTAATTAGATTTGCATTTTGTAGATTTAGATTTGCATTTTAGATTTGCATTTTGCAATTGATTCAGTGGAATCAGTGAATTAATTTGTTTTCAATTTCTAGGGATCGTATCACTACAAATAAAATTTGATTTTACTGTCATTCAATATTTATCAACTACTATTCATTACAATAATTGAGATAAATTGATAAAATATTTTATATTTCTATGAATTTATTATTGATTTTACGTAGATTCATTGAATACGTAGAATGATTGATTACATAGATTCATTATTTACGTAGATTGATTTCGCAGAATTTAAAACAGAACATACAATGCTGAACTGTAAACTTTGATGAGTTCAAATATATTTTATCCAAAGGTAATAAATCCGCCTAACATAAAGAGATATTTGAACACATGGAAATTTTACAGTCGTAGCATCGTATGTTTTGTTTTAAAAGGACAATTTAAAATTTCACAAGAAATATTATGCAACATTTACAAATTCTTATATTTTGGTTTTTCTGGAGTTTAAGTTCTGTGAATAATTAATAGGATTTTTCTTTTTAAAAAACCGCTTGTAATATATTTCCTCATTAATATTGCATAGTTCAGTTTTGAAGGATTTTGAATTATATAAAGCCCGTTATAAATATTTGCACTGCTAAATAACTGCTACTTGAAGTGAACTCTAGCTGAAGTCTCTAGTTCCTGTCAGACACAATTTACCTTTTCCTAACTGACAACTTCAAAAAATTGTATTAATTATTCATACCAGAAAAGAAGGAATATGAAGGCTACTGCATCAAAATGAAGATGTATTATAAATTCTAATTATTTAATTTTCTTTTTAGAATGATAGGTTTTAGTAAAGTAAGTTAAAAATTGTCATTGGCAAGAGATGAAGGATAGTATGTTTCAATTGTAAAATTATCGATTATGTTACAACATTTAAAAATAATCTCCATTCAGAATTATTAAAAAAGTGAGATAATTCAATTTTTGGAACATTTTTAAAAATACTGTGAATTCAGATAAATTTCTGACACTATGGAGCCAGCTGGATTGGAACACTGGGGCTCCCGTTTCGAAATTTGAGACGTTACCGCTGAGACGCTACTGTTTGACTACATCGAAGAAATATTTTGCTGTTATAATCTACCACATTTTCTTCGTGATTTTCACTCTACAATCGGTTTCAAAATCCTTTCAAATTAGTTTAAATACCTACTCTCTCGGCCGATGTGCACGGAAATTTATACAATTCGGACAACAGTTGTTTACAAAGTAATCGGCAACACATAGTCTGTATCAAAAGTACATTTTAAAAGCTATCGTGTTTTCATAAATACACAGTAGTTACAATACTTTCTTCACACTACGCGTTGGGAAAGTGAATATGGCATAACAAGCAAATAAAATACGAGACATAAACTTGGTGTCAGTGTATAAAAATGTGACAAATCTACTCAGAACGTACAGATGACAGTTAAAAAGCAAACATACAGCTGTTGCGATGATTTTGAAACCCCGTTCATTACTAAATAGAAATAACTATAAAATATATTAAAATGTTACGCCTGGTACAAAGACACCGACGATCAAATCCAACCTGACAAAAGATACTAAAGGACCGGAACTATATATCTTCAGGTTTCTGTGACGCAAGTATCGTGGGCTGGTGCGAAACAGTACCAAACGCATCTTATGAAATATAGAAGAAACTGAATGGAAAAATTGGGAAAATAAGTTACAGAAATGAGATCTATATCGATTAGCAATAGTGTCTTTCTAAAAATGCTATACTTAACTTTTGCTTTAGCGTCATCAGCATATAGAAATTGTACTAAATTTGAAAATGTTCAATACTAATGCTTAATTTTCACATCATATTTGAATTTTATGGTATACTTTACCTTAGGATACTATACGGAAGGTTATTCGGTGACGAAGGTGAAAGTAAGCTGCAACGCAGTTGTCCTGTGCATAGACGACCACTGAACCCCCAAATCCTGAGGGGCTTTTATCGCACCAGCAGGTTTATCTCCCTGCGGCGCTTCGGCCGGTCAGAGGACCGCCACCTGCGGATCCTCTAACCTTGAACCCACGTGTCGACGATGTAGACCGTTGCGATACGTGGTGAAACCGCGGGGAGTCACCGCGAGACACTTGGAGATGGGCCGGCGTCCCCCAACAGCTTCGGAGCAGGAAACCCAGAAGGGAACCAGGCCCTAGGCCTTAAGCCGGGATGTTCCAACCCGTACTTGCTCTACCACAACTCGAGGGGTGTGAAAACTTACAGAGGTAGTCACTGTTCCCTCTTGTAGTCGGTGACGAAAGTAAGGAATAATGACGGTTTAATGTTTGGTACTCTTAATCTAACCTTTAATCCTCTTACTTAATCTTTGCAACACACATTATGTAGAGCGTAACTCAAAATCTGATTGGTGGAATGAGCTGTAATTTTGGATTTCCATATTTTAAGCCTATAGAAATCAATTTTAATGAAAAATGTGTTATCAGGTACTCTTAATCTAATCTTTATCTTTTTACTTAGTCTTTGCAAAACACATTTTTATAGCATAACTCAAAAACTGATTGGCTGAATGAGCTGTAATTTTGGATTTGCATATTTGAAGTCTACAGGGCTCCCAGATGGTCCACTTTTGAATACCGGTAGTGTCTTACCAAAATGTTATTTTTCGATTTTTCTTGCAAATTCTGCAAAAACTACCTTCCGAGGTAATGTTTTGCGGAAATGTTGTAGAAACCTACCATGAAATTGTCTGTTAAAAAATATTGGTATTCAGTTGGCGGACACATTTGGGAGCACTGAGTCTATAGAAATCTTTTTCAATTACAAATGTGTTAAAATTCATATTTTTTTTTCAAAAAATAATTTTAAAATGTATATACATTGAAAAGTAATTTTCGAAAAAATACGAAACATAACCTGTAAAATTTTTAGCAAAACTTCATTTCTAGAAGCATCAAATATGCGAATCTAAAATTTTTAGCTAATTCTGCCAAGTAGTTTTCCTAATGCGACAAAAATTATTTTATTATTTTTTATGCCCCAACCATTTAATACCACTGTTTGGAAAATATATAAAACTGTCTTACGAAAAATACTTTAAAAATACAGTATCGAGTAAATGATCCGTGAAATTCTATAACTTTAACGGTCCAAAAGTATTTCACATGTTTACTCATCCCTTATCCGAACTAGTTTTCCCGAAAGCAAAAATTATGTACATAAGGTTTTTATATCAATTATAAAACTAAAAAGAGTTTCATAAAATATACCAACGTAATAAAAAATATCAACAATAAAAAATTAATTAACAATAATAAAATATATAAACATTAATAAATATATACACAATTATTAAATTAATATATTATTTTTTGTCACACTATACGCAGCATTCAACCTTATAATTGAAAGTATCATGTTTTATATATTTCGGCATTGGACCGTTAAAGGGTAAGTAATCTTATTTCTTCGAAAATATATGAATAAATTTCCCCAAGTTTTTTTTTCTATGTTAAATTTTATATAAAATTGTTTAGTAAAATATAATGCTACTTCGCGTAAAAACTAGCATCGATCCAGAAATAAATAAACTTCAAACACTTCTTACCGTTAAGTTTTGACAGTTGATTATTCAGCATGGATCAACTTAAAAATTTAATATATATAATAATTTTAAACACTCTGAAGCGTATGTAAAATAAGCACAAAAACACATTGTTTTATTTATTTTTATTATCTTATTCATTTTTCAGTTATTTATTTCTTATAAATAGATTTATGTAAAATAATTTCATGGATCCTTTAACCGATACTGTGTTTTTACTGTATTTTTCATCAGAAAAAGAAAATATTCTCTAACGCCTTATAACTTTAATTTCGACTACACATTTTTAGGTAAAAATGGTTGTATTGAATGTTCGCAGCTCTTTCATATTAAATCTAATAATCACGAAACACACATTATAATTATGTCCATTATAATTAGCCTATTATTTCTTAATACCAGTTGATATTAAAAAAATTTTAATTTATGGAATATATTTTTTAATGTACATCGCAAATGTAAATTTTAATCAAAGAGTAATATTTAAATAAATATTTAAACAATACTTAATAATAATAATACAATAATAATACTTGAATCCATTTTGAACGTGTTTAAGCTAATGCATATATTCGGATATGAGTAACTGAAACTGTATCTGCCGAACTACATATACTTTCATTAGAACATTATCTCATAACACACCCGTTTCTGAATACTAATTTGTATCTGTATGGTTACTGTCTAGCATGGCAGAATGTCTGTTTTACTAATTATAATTATAATTATAATTAGATTTAATTCTAATTCTAATTATACCAAATATAATTAGAGAAAAATTTTGTGTGTATTAAACAAGTTTCTACAAAGCTTACTATTAGACGAATATTCTAAAAAAAATATCACTACGAAGATATTCAGTTGATTTGTTTCATATTTAAACAGTTCATTATTCAGATATTTTGAAATTTGTTTAGATTTTAATATATTTATTAAATTAAGTTCAAACTTGACTGCAATGTGTTACTTAAAAAAATATATATAATTTTCTATGTAGCGTGAGGAATATTTGATATATTTGTCATAAAATGTATATAACTGTTTAGTTTGTCTCATATTTTTATAAAATGCCTGATTTTTTTAATGAAGTGAATTAACTCCAAACGAAACAGTTCATATGCATTCACTTCTAAATAAAAGGGAAATAATTAAAAGTTCACATAAAAGTAATAACCTTTTGTTTTATGTATTCTCTCGTTTTTATTTTTGTATAACGATAGAAAAAAATATGTAAGAGATAAGATTTGTGAAAAATCGTTTTAACCATTTTCGATATCATTCGCACGTTCAATATCACTTGCATCTTCAATATATGTATGAAAATAATTATTTTTCTACTTTAAAAAATCGTTACTTGACATTTATGTATGTCTACCTTTTCATGTCTTTATATAAAATAAATCATGAAAAAACATTCAAATTTCTTAATTAATTTTAATAAAGGAAAGAGTTGTAAAATATATAAAATTATATTAAAAACAAATATCTACAGTTTCGATCAACATCTTAGGCCATCATTAGGATAAAAGTCAATGACGAGATCCTTCTGAGTACACTGTCATTGAGATATACAAAACTCGAACATTTGATCAATCAGCGACAACTTAACAAAACTGTATATCAGACAGAAAACGCCATCTACTATTTTAAACTATATCTAACTTCTAAACTGAAGGAATAATCCGAGAAAAACAAGTGACCATAAAAACCCGAAAAATCAAACTCTTGAAAAGCAATAAACCACCCCCTCGCGCTATTTAAACTGAAAAAATCCGCTACTTAAATTTCTAACAAATCTAACCAAATTCTTGAAGTACTGTATGATACATTATCGTTGCAAACTCTCCTCCCCTTCTTTAATATTTCGATGGATTCTCTTATTAAACTTCTTTGTGCATTATTACACGGTACAATAATTTTAGCGTATTCAAAATCAACCCTACACCCAATATTATTCATATAAAACCTAGAAAGAGCCGTGGAGTTCTTATAATATATTGAATTTCATACAACCACTGTCCAAACAGATAGAAAGCTCATATATTCCTGATCAGGAATATACTCACTTTATTTCGACATCTTGTTTATATATTTTAATAATATCGGTCTTAAAACCGTATTATAACAAAACATGTTTTAATTTTTTTCCCCAAACTATCAATTTTGAAAAGTACAAAAATAACCATGTCAAAAAGTATTAAGCCTAAAATTGATTTAATGCAAATTATACACAATCACATAAGCTGCTGCTGCGTATATAAAGCATTTCTGGGTTTATAAGGAGCACCCTTTTTTACGCTTTTGTTTTTACGTTATGACACAATGGAAAAGGCGGACGAATTCTCACATAAGGTGGTAATAAAAATCTGTCGAATGAGAACGAAACGTAAGTCCGTTTTTAACACTTTTCAACATAGCTGAAAAAGTGTTTTGGTTTGTTTGTCTGTCTGTCCGTGCTCTAACTCGCGTAAATATATACTTATTTTCAAGCAATTGATATGTTATTGAGGTTTACTATGGCATGCTCGGTATTCAATATGAAGTGTGTAGAGCTTATAGTTTTTTTTACAGGGAAACTCAAAAGAATTACGCTACATTACGGTCTATGGGGAAAAATCATTTGCGGTTTATTTTAATAATGTTACAAAATTTCAAACATATTGAAATTGATATATATCACTGAGGTGCACAACAAGAGGTTTACTATAGAATATGGTGAGTATAGTACTTAATTTTGTTTTTACCGGGTCACACAAAAGAATTCCGTTGCATTACGGCCTATGGAGAAAAATCGTTTGCGGTTTATTTTGATAATATTTTAAAGATATTTCAAAGATATTGAAATTGATCTATAATATCACAAGGGTGAGTTACAAGAAGCTTACTATAGAATATTGTGTGTATAGCACTAATTTACAGGGACAAACAAAAGAATTTGGTAGTGTATGTTAACAATAATTGCTGGGAATGCTTTTCAGTTGCTGAACGCGTTTTTGAATTTAACTCATTTTTGTCCATGCCTTGGTGTGTATACATTCCATAGATCATATAGAGGGCAGCTCAACAGTTCTGGAGTACATGTACGTTTATAGACAGAAATTCAAAAAGGGGAATTTAAAACTGTGCTACGCGTTTCTTATCAGAACTAAAATTTAACATTCTATGTAATATATATACAAATCTATAGATCATATACAAGGCTACTCAAAATAATTCGGATATTTTTCCGAATATTGCTGGCAATTTCAGAAAATGCGTTTTAAATATGTTATTCGTTTTCCAAATTGTTTTCTTAGATATATTATGCGGGGCTAGTTGAGCTTAAGCCGAAATGCAGGCCTGGTTTGCCCTTTGACCTTGATTACTTAGATATCATCTTTCACCTTATAAGATGGTAAAGATTTGTAAAATTATTTTTGAATTCTTGGAAAGTGTTACATAATGTATACTTGATCATGGTTTTTCTTTCTTGTTATTTAGCTTAAATTGCTTTTTATATGTAGAGGTGGAATCTTGTAATCGACCTTTTACTCTCTTCTTGATACAGTAAAATTAAGAAAAAATATGTTACAGAAATGTGTTTCCGATTAGAAGTTAATATTTATTGTACTTAATAATAAATTAATAAATTAATTATAAGGCGTTTTACCGCAATGGGTCACAGGCGATGTATCACCAAATCATCTTTCAGGTTACACTTGTTTAGGAGTTACAAACACAATGAAGTTAAGCCAATATAAGCCAAATGTGATACTGCTAAGACGATATTTTAAAGGCTTAAAAGCAGAAAATATAAATGAAAAATAGAATGTAAAAAAAAAAAAAAAAAAAAAAAAAAAAAAAAAAAAAAAAAAACAATCTTATCATTTAATAGTTTAATATTAATTAAATTATAATATACGGTGAGCATACAATTTAGAAATCCTGAATACATATTTTAATTCACAGAATACAGAATAATAAAATATCAATAACATATTATATTATTATGTACGCCACGGTTCAAGTAAAGTTTTTCTTTCCTGTTGACGTATCTTAAAAAAGAAACAGGGCGAAAATTATGCTTTGTTTAAATAAAGCTTTTCTAATTCGCTCTTTTTATCAAGAGTAATTCAAAGCGGTGATATTTCAATAATCGGAGTCCATGCTAAACTAACATATTGTAACTTAAATATTTTAAAAGAATCTGACTTTCAGTCATAAAGTTAGGCGTCATTTCCCAGAAAAATATTAAATGCTTATAAAAGAAATTTTTTTAATATATTTTTCTTTTTTTATTCTGCCTCAAGCATTAGAAGCCATAAAGAAAAGTAAATATTGCATGAAAACGGCTTTACTTAAGAAATATCATTGTAAAATTTTTATTTATTACTTCGTGTAATTCTACTATGTGTAGCAAAACAATATAAATGTTAAACGTTGTTTAATGCTATTTATAAATAATTGCATTTCAATAAAAAGTGTTAAAGAGGAATTTAAGGTTCATAAATTTAAATTAATTTCAAGGTAAAAAATAAAAATTAAATGAAAATTAAATATCATTATTCCTTTAAAAATCATGTAATCTAAAATGCTTTATTAAATAATCATGCTCAATGAAAAATTTCGATTATTTTTTAAATGGCGAAATGGATGCGACAAACAGAACACACACAAAAAAAAAAGATCGGAGCTGAGAATCAGTCTGATTGAAAATAAGATTTATAAGATTTTTATAATTTAAGAGTGTTTCGTTAATGAACATCAGACTCGAAATGTATTTCTTATCCATTAGTATACTTTTACTTAATTAAATATTGATTTATCATTAAAAGAAAATCATTAAATTGGTTTATGAAAGGGAGATTTGTTATGGTAAAGTTTAAAGTTTCGCACACAATGCAAATAAAAATGTTTCTTATTTCTTATTTTTTGCTTTTTGTACTTTTCTTCTTGTAATTTTTCATCTTATTTTCCATGATCATTTTTTTAAAATTAATTTACATAGATTTATTATTTTCATTTTTATATATTATTTTACTGGTTGTTCTTTTATTTTTTATGTTTCTTATTTTTTTTCTTTATTTAATTACATGAGCAGTATGAGTTATACAGCTGAGTTACTTAATATGTATCTAGTTTTTCTCGTTATTCATTTTAGTCTATTTTTATTATTTCAGTAATTAGCTCAAGACACGTAATGCTTGCTATTTTGTAAAAGTAATGTGTTTTAATTTAAAGCGTTCCATATACAGGGTGTTTCACAAAGGACCCCTAAATTTAAAAATCAATAACCCGGAAACGGTGATACGTGGAAACATGAAACCAGTGGTATATTTATTTAAAAAATCGTAAGAATCTTATATATGAATCTCAAACTTTAGTTAAAAATAGCCCCGATAGATCGCGCTGAGAGCGTTAAGAATCCTTCTAAAGAGAGTTCAGAAGCATAGAAAGACTAGCCGTCGAAGATTTCGCCATTGAAATCTGACCGCTATTAGCGTATAGTGAAAATAATTCCGAAAGTGATGTATACCGTGGAGGAACGTGTGTTTATAGTGTTGGAGTACCACCGATTAAAGCAGAGTCCCACTGCCACAAGGAGAAGTTTTCAAACGCGATTTCAAGTCGCAAAAAGGCCAGATGGGAAAACAATTCGTGAGCTTTTCAAAAAATTTTAACAGACAGGCAACGTGGTCGATGCGTTAGTCGGAAATGTGGGTCGGACTCACTCCGTTGTTAATCCTGAAAATTCAACAACACTTGCTGCAGTTATTGAGCGTAATCCGAATAAATCTGTCTGCAGACTTACAGCTGAATCCGGAATCAAGCCACCCAGCACATGCAGAATCCTGCAGAAATCATTACATATGTTTCCTTACAAGCTTCAATGCCGGAACGCCATACCAGTTCAAGCTGAAAGACAACGAGAGCATTTCGCTAACGAGATGCTGGAGAAGATTGATTGTGGTTTCGATGTCGTCGGCCGAATATGGTTTACGGATGAGGCCCATTTTTATCTGGATGGTGTCATTAACAGAAACAATTGGCGATTTTAGGGTACATAAAATCCACATTTGACTCACACACGACCACTCTATAGCCAAAAACTTACAGTTTGGGCTGTAATCTGTCGCAAAGGCATTAATTATTGGGCCCTTTTTCTTGCGAGAAACGGTGATGACTGAGCCGTATATTGCGCTTTTGGAACAATTTGTCGCCACTCAACAATCGTTAGATGATCGACAAGGCACGTCATGGTTCCTGCAAGATGGGGCTCGTCCGCATCGTACACAAGACGTTTTTGACTTTCTGGACGAATATTTCGACGATAGAGTTATTGCGTTGAACTGTTCGACAATGAAGGGAAAAGGTATGGACTGGCCTCCGTATTCAAACGACATCACTCCCTGCGATTACTTTTTGTGGGGCATATTAAATGACATTGTTTACTGGAACAATGGAACTGGAGTGTTAAAACTCGGCGAGCTCGAAGAGGCTATTTGTCAAGCTTGTGTGTCGATTTCCGATGACAGACTACAGAGAGTCGCTGACAATTTCATTCTGCGTTTCGACATGTCTGTAGTGTAAAAGGTGCACATATTGAATTACTTTTAATACGATACGCCTATTTATCGCAGCGCCATCTATCGGCTCTATTTTTAACTAAATTTTGAGATTTATGTATAAGATTCTTAAGATTTTTTTAATAAACATACCACTTGTTTCATGTTTTTATCTATCAGCGTTTCCGGGTTATTGATTTTTAAAGTTAGGGGTTCTTTGTGAAACACCCTGTATATATATACCGGGTGGTTATAATATAAATATCTCTATTTGGAGCTGTCTGTAGCTTGAAGGAATAACCAGAATGAAACCAAAATCGGTACACTTACTATTCGAGAAGGTGGAAGAAGAGTGGAAAAATAAAAATATTTAATTGCAATAATCACCGACAGATAGTGCTTTTGAGTGTGACATGAAATGTGTAATATTGTGTACAGTGGAGGTGTCGCAAACCTCAATGACTTTACCGCATATCACATGTGTGAAGCATCACTTCTGATGCGTTACATTCCGCAGTTGATCACGCCGTGCCCGGCCAGGATTGTGTCCTCCAGCAAAATGGCAATGAGGGACAGGATACTCTGTGGGGAATTCTACATGAATCTCGGCATCTCTAAAAAATCGGTTTGGTTTTCTTTACAGAGCGTTGATATGAGATTGTTACTGCTCATCTTCGAGCGAACGGCATTTCTTTAAACCATATCCATTTCCATCGAAACTGTATTCTATGTTTCGAACCGCAACCTTTCTGAGACTACTCAAACTTCTGGTTCTTATCAGGCTGTTTCCTTTATATGTTGTATTTGCGAATCGAAGGCTGTTGATCTATATTTTAAAAAATCTTCCATCTCCTTCACCTACAAAAGAAAAAGGGCCCGAACTTTTCTTGCGACTCCACTTTCTTCTCGCTAGTATCCAACTCTCTCTTTATATAAATATTTTTATTCTCGCCAAAATATCGGGAGGGGGAAGAGGAGACGAATCTATCCACCCCGACCCGATCCCGAATACTTTTCACCCCTAGATACTAAACCATACTGCACGCCTCTTCCTTTCCTTGTTCCAACAACCAAGAATAAAGCTGCAAAAAAGTATAGGGGGGGGGGGAGAGAATCCAGATGCTGATTGGATGGGGGTTTGACTGGGGAATCATATTATTCTAGGAATTCGGAGGAAATTCCACGCCACACACAAATTTTGCACGGGCCTGGGAACTATCGCTGTGGGTCACATAAATTGCAGCTAGGGACAAGTGTTCCGCTCGTTAGAGCTCGTAAAAATTATAGTAATTGCCTTTTGCCTGCGTTGTTTACTCAAAATGTTGAGGCTACGAGCAGTTTTCCCAGGTCATAAAAATGTATCCTACACAAAAATTCAATACCCAGTTCTTCTATTCCCATAAAATGCCAAAGAGGAGTGTTTTTGTCGAAAATCTAACAGCTACCTTGTAGAAAACTAATCCATTCATTTTAATCAACTTAATATTTTCCACTCAAAGTAATTAAAGAAAGAAGGAAAATGATAAAGCACAGAAAAAACCCAACGATAGTTTTTCACTCATCTCTTCAAAAACAAGTGACCTAATTTTATGACTCTTAAGTTTCAAGTTTCCAAGCAATAGATATTTATTACATCGTTATGATCATCACTCTTCTAATAATGTGAAGTATGTTTATAATTCATGATTTGTGATTTGTGATTTGTGATTATGTTATTATAAACTTGTTACGGAACTAAAAACATTTAATAAGACAATTATTCATCATTAAATGTAATCTATGAACTTACAGTTGTGCAGTAAAATTCTTCAGAAAACCCCCTAATTATTTGTGAAATATATATATGTTAGTGACGTCAATTTATTTCAAAGAACTGATGAAACTATTACTTGTAACTTTCCAGACTTTATCAAAATGAGTCGGTGTATTCCAAATTCCCATTCTGTAAAGACCCAAGAAAAAATGTTTCCTGTTAAAAGTATTCTAATTCTAATATGTTAAACCTTTAAATAATTTTAATTAACGTAGAATATAATTTTTAAAATCAAGTGCAAACGTCAACTCTTTTATTCATTGTGAATTGAGTTTAATATTATTCTTTACAAGTTTTTTATTCAGAGTAATACAATTGTGCAAATTCGTGAAAGTTACTGTGATGTTCTCTTGGATTACATCGGCGGATATTTCATAAATGGATAGACCATAGAAAAGGTAAGCCATTCCTTTTCTCTCTCTATTCTGAAGAGTTAACTTTATATTCGAAATTATAATATTCTGATGTTTAGCGTCATAACCTCGTTGGCCTCACCCCTTCAACATACCTAACTAAGAATAAAGTGTGTTACACTTTGTGTGGGGTTCAACTTTTTTCAAGAACTGGTAACGACAGTGCTGGTGGGAGGGGAATTTCTGGAATGGTCTAAATGCTTTCACTTGTGAGAAAACAAAGGGAAATGGGGAGAGAAGAAAGGAATAAAGAATTTGGATTTAGACTATAAGATTTCAATATAAAATACATGTTACAAGGTAAGGGGTGACAGAGAAGAATTTTAATAAGTATGTAAGGTAGATGCATTTATAAAAAAAATGCAAAGACAAATATGAAAATTTTAAATTGTTATACTTAAAAAAAGGCTATAACATGTGAAATGTAATGTGTCATATTGTGTACCGTGGAGGTGTCCCAAACTTCAATGACTTTACCGTATATCACAACATGTAAGAAACATCACTCCCGATATGTGACATTCCGCAGTTGAGCATGTCGTGCACTGTCCGGATTGTGTCCTTCAGTACAATGACCACCTGGAACCTGAACATGATCAGCACTGCCATGCAAAAGCATAACCAAGTTCACTGTGACATTTTCCAATTAATTAGGTGTGCAATCCGCTTTGACACCTTAATTTTTTGTTCTTGTATTACACATTACATTTCACACTCAGTAGCGCCATCTGTCGGTGATCATTGCATTTTTTTTGTTCCATTTTTCGTCCCCCTTCTCAAATAGTAAGCGCACCGTTTTTTATTTCATTCGAATCATTTATTTGAGCTACAGACAGGTCCAAATAAAGATACTTATATTATAACAACCATGTATATATATTTATTATAATTACATTTTACAAAGTATCCTCTAAAAGTTTGTAATTGTACAATAACATAGTTTTGAGATTATTTTAAATGTCATTTAATTTATACTAGCAAGCTACGCCCGTTACGCTGGTCAATTTCTCTTCACGAACCTTTAATCAAACAAAATATTGACATTTCATAATTCACTTTTATATTTTAACAGAATAATAAGGATACTATAATTTGTGACTCGTGCTATAGTCAATATACGCGTCAGGACATGTCGCACTTATCATTATCTTTTTACGCGTGAAGGTTTCGCTATGGTACTCTATTGTGAAATTTGGTAATTTTAGAAATTCAATAGTTGAAAAATCGCAGAATCATTAGATCATTTTTCTTTAGAAATTGTTCTTAGAGCGCATTTAGATCTTATAAATAACAATCATGCCGAACTTGAAGTTTCTAGCTCCTTCAGCATCGCAAAAATCGCAATTTTAGAACGTTTTTCGCTTCTGCACCCCCCTCGGGGTAGTGGCACCGACATAAAATATAGGCTATGTTGGAGCAGGGATTGTCACCATCCATTTGCCACCATCACTTTTGAAATCGCTTTAGTAGTTCCAGACATTCCATACAAATTGTAATTTAGAATGTTTTTAGAAAATTTTTTGCTTATTTCAGCCTTTTAAATTTCGAATTTTTTTAGATTTTGTTCTTATAGAGCATTTAAATCTTGTAAGTAACGACCATACAAAATGTCAAGTTCCTAACTCCTTCATTATTGAAAATATCATAATTTTGGAAAGTTTTTCGTTCCTGCACCCTCTGCGGGCAGTGGCACCGACAAAAAATTGAGCATATGTTGGAGCAGGGACTGTCACCATCCATTTGCCACCATCACTTTTGAAATCGGTTCTGTAGTTTCAGAGATTCCATAGAACTTGTAATTTAGAATGTTTTTAGAACGCTTCTTCCTCATCTCACCCTTTTAAATTGCGAATGTTTTTATAATTTGTTCTTAGAGAGCATTTACATCTTATAAGTAACTACCATACCAAATTTGATACTTCTATCTCCTTCAGTACACAAAAAATCGAAATTTTAGAACGTTTTTCGCTCCTGCACCCCCCTGGGGGTGGTGGCACCGACATAAAATATAGCCTATGTTGGAGCAGGGATTGTCACCATTAATTTGCCACCATCACTTTTAAAATCGCTTCAGTGGTTCCAGAGATTACCCCCTACAAACAAACAAACAAACAAACAAACAAACAAACAAACAATCTTTACTACTTTATATATTAGTATAGATAAGGGGGAATTAGCCCCTTGTTCCCCCCCTTTATACTTAACCAATCAATCCCGAAAACTAATCAGAGATGCGCCTTAACACAATGAACCTATCAATAAATTTTGAAGCAAATACAATAATTCTGCATGAAAAACCCATTTATATAAATTAAGGGGGGGGGGATTATCCCCCGTTCCCCCCTTTATACTTAACCAATCAATCCCGAAAACTAATCAGGGAAGCGCCTTAACACAGTGAACCTATAAACAAAATTTGTAGGAAAACGGAATAATTCTACATGAAAAACCCATTTATATAAATTAAGGGGGGATTAGCCCCCCGATCCCCCCCCTTTATACTTAACTAATCAATCCCGAAAACTAATCAGGGAAGCGCCTTAACTCAGTGAACCTATAAACAAAATTTGAAGGAAAACGGAATAATTCTGCATGAAAAACCCATTTACATAAATTAAGGGGGGTATTAGCCCCCCCGTTCCCCCCCTTTATACTTAATCAATCAATCCCGAAAACTAATCAGAGAAGCGTCTTAACCCAATGAATATATAAACAAATTTTGAAGCAAATACAATAATTCTGCATGAAAAACCCATTTATATAAATTAAGGGGGGGGGATTATCCCCCCGTTCCCCCCTTTATACTTAACCAATCAATCCGAAAACTAATCAGGGAAGCGCCTTAACACAGTGAACCTATAAACAAAATTTGAAGGAAAACGGAATAATTCTGCATGAAAAACCCATTTATATAAATTAAGGGGGGATTAGCCCCCCGATCCCCCCCTTTATACTTAACTAATCAATCCCGAAAACTAATCAGGGAAGCGCCTTAACTCAGTGAACCTATAAACAAAATTTGAAGGAAAACGGAATAATTCTGCATGAAAAACCCATTTATATAAATTAAGGGGGTGATTAGCCCCCCCCCCGTTCCCCCCTTTTTACTCAGCCAATCAATCCCGAAAATTATCATGCAAGCGCCTTAACACAGTGAACCTATAAACAAAATTTGAAGGAAAACGGAATAATTCTGCATGAAAAACTCATTTATATAAATTAAGGGGGGGGATTAGCCCCCCGTTCCCCCCTTTATACTTAACCAATCAATCCCGAAAAGTAATCAGGGAAGCGTCTTAACCCAATGAACCTATAAAAAAAATTTGAAGGAAAACGGAATAATTCTGCATGAAAAACCCATTTATATAAATTAAGGGGGGGAATTAGCCCCCCGATCCCCCCCCCTTTATATTAACTAATCAATCCCGAAAACTAATCAGGGAAGCGCCTTAACACAGTGAACCTATAAACAAAATTTGAAGGAAAACGGAATAATTCTGCATGAAAAACCCATTTATATAAATTAAGGGGGGGGGGGAATTAGCCCCTTGTTCCCCCCTTTATACTTAACCAATCAATCCCGAAAAGTAATCAGGGAAGCGTCTTAACCCAATGAACCTATAAACAAAATTTGAAGGAAAACGGAATAATTCTGCATGAAAAACCCATTTCTATAAATTAAGGGGGGATTAGCCCCCCCCCCCGATCCCCCCTTTATACTTAACTAATCAAACCCGTAAACTAATCAGGGAAGCGCCTTAACTCAGTGAACCTATAAACAAAATTTGAAGGGAAACGGAATAATTCTGCATGAAAAACCCATTTATATAAATTAAGGGGGGGGAATTAGACCCTTGTTCCCCCCCTTTATACTTGACCAATCAATCCCGAAAACTAATCAGGGAAGCGCCTTAACTCAGTGAACCTATAAACAAAATTTGAAGGAAAACGGAATAATTCTGCATGAAAAACCCATTTATATAAATTAAGGGGAGGGGAATTAGCCCCTTGTCCCCCCCCCCTTTTATACTTAACCAATCAATCCCGAAAACTAATCAGGGAAGCGCCTTAACACAGTGAACCTATAAACAAAATTTGAAGGAAAACGGATATTTCTATGAAGAGTTATCGCATTACGTACGTACATACATACATACAGAACTGGCTGCCAAGCTCTCAGGGCTTGACAGCCAGTGTGATAACTGAAAAATCGCAATTTTAGAACGTTTTTTGCTCCTGCACCCCCTGGGGTTAGTGGCACCGACATAAAATATAGCCTATGTTGGAGCAGGGGTTGTCACCATCAATTTGCCACCATCACTTTTGAAATCGGTTCGGTAGTTCCAGAGATTACCCCCTACAAACAAACAAACAAGATTTACTCCTTTATAATATAAGTATAGATTACATTAACACTCATTTAGATTCCTAGATACATTATAAACAAACAGAGATTCAAAGGAATATGTGTCAGATGAAGATTTTATTAGTTTGCTATCAGAAAAGTACAAAATTCTTCAGTCATATTTTTGTTTGTACAAACATTTAAACTTATACATAAAAAATTATATGTACAGTTAGTAAAAATACAAGATGTACAAATACGTTTTACCTGTTTTTGTTAATTTACTTTTATTAATTAACAAAATAATATCAATCAATATAGCCCCAATTAGCTTCTATCAACATTTGCCAACCTTCGGCCAGTAGACGGAGTTCTTGACAAAAAAAGTTGTTTGATATTTCGCTTCTGTGAATTCAATGATTGTTTATAAACCACATCTTTAGTCTGAAAATATACTGCTCTACTAAGGTATCTTCCAACGAGTTAAAAATTTGGTTAATGCCTGGTGAAATAGCTGATGAGGTAAAATTTTCCAATAGAGACTGTTTATGGTTTGGCAGCCCGTGGAACTTCTATGAGCTCTCGCGTTGTCGTGCTATAATATTACTGACACTTGTAAAAATCACTGCCTGTGTCCGTTAAAATGATCATTTCTTGGATAATTTCTGCCAAACTATCTAACAGAGTAGCGCAACTTTTACCAGAAACAGTTTCTGTTATTTTGAAAGCTTGTAATACCGCTTTCCTTTTTGTCCCAGCAAATTCAAAGCAATAGTTTCTTTGTTATATTTAGACATAATATCTTGAGTGTTCAATCTCTTTATGATATATTTATTTCACCATAATGAGAAACTTATGCGTAACTCTTAGATAAAAACCTTATAATAAAAACATTTAGAACTTTTTTGTACTCCTAAACATAAAAAGTAACCC
Source organism: Maratus michaelseni (assembly GCA_963931845.1). Lineage (NCBI taxonomy): Eukaryota > Metazoa > Arthropoda > Arachnida > Araneae > Salticidae > Maratus > Maratus michaelseni. The sequence goes on from OZ007589.1 coordinate 246,680,393, forward strand.
TGATTATACTTTTATCGCAAAATTATCAACGAGTAAAAAGAAAACCATTATTCGATTAAGAATGAATTCTTTACGATATCTGTATAAAGCATATCCTTTATTAAACTGCCCATAAGTTGAAGTTGGAACACACTATCAATCCTAAAGCATCCGAAAGAAATCTGACTTCAGAAAATAAACTAGACCCCTAATTATTCTAAATTTTTATGCAGTTTCTTTGAATATTTCCATAAAATTCAACATTGAACAAAATGGTGTGTAAAGTGAAATGTATCTCTTTAAATTTCAGATTCCAAACAGATTATATTAATACTTTTTATTGAAAAATATAGTTAGTGTTAAATGAACACTTAATAAATAACTTTTATAATACAGCAAGTAACAGTGACCAGTGTTACACTTATTAAAAAAAAATTAATTAATATTTTTTCGACGAATATGCTGCCGAACCTATATACAGGGTCTGTTCTGAAATTAGTAGGACACAATTTTTAAAAAAACAATTATTCATGAGAATAGTACAAACGATTAGAATTTTTCAAAGTAACACCCTTCCGCATCTACACACTGCTGCCAACGAGTTTTCCAGTTTTCGTACACTTCCAGGAACGCCTGGACCGGGATGCTGTTTAGCTCCCTGGTCACGGCCTGTTGAACCGCCTCTACCGAACCGTGATGCTTCCCCTTGAGCGTCGAATTTATTCTGGGGAATAGAAAAATGTCTGGCCGGGCCAAGTCGGGGATGTAGGGAGGATGAGGCAGCGTTGCCATATTGTGTTACACCTTAATACAAAATTAGCTTTACAAGTTGAATTTAGTATAACAACTTTCTCTTAATATACAAAAAAGAATGAGAAGCGATATCTCCGCACAAATGAAAGCTCTCCTGAATCAATTAGTAAAAGACAAAACTACTTATCAAGTCAAATTATAATAACTACCCTTTTAACAAAACTTATAAAATAGGAAAAAGGAAAAAGATAGATAATTAAAAATAGTAAACAAATTCATGACAATACTAGCAATCTTTTGCTTTAAACTGCCATAATTCCAACACGAAATCCAGCTCATAATAACTAATTACAGGAATGAATATAATTTCAGAAGAAAGTGCCATTAGAACCCCTAACTAAATGATTGATGTATGCAAAGTGACACTATGCATTAATGTACTAAAAATATTAATATGCCATGAATAGTAGGGGTAATATAAATAAGAAAATACCAACACAAAGGATATTATTATGTATAATTTTCAAAAACTATATAGATAATTTTATTTTATAAAAGTTGGTAAAAGAATCACAGATTGTTTTTGACAAATGAGAATTGTATATTCTGGATTTTAAAATTTCCTTGTAGTTTATCGTAGTGTACGGGATCAAACAAGGTTTTATTCAGATTTTATCTTTCTATTGGTTTTTCATTTTTATTGAAATTATATCTCATGAGAGAACAGTTTCCGAGTTTTTTCGTCATATGTATGTTGGGAAGTAACGTTTTCCTATTTTATTTACAAATGATGGGAAGCTGTCATTGTATCAATTCAAATAAATGAACCCTATAAAACGTTTACAAATATAATTTTCAGTAGAAATTTCAAGTAGTGTGCAAGATGGTATCAGTCCATGATTTCTTTAATAATGTGTCTGTCGATGCTATCAAAACCACATTGGATGTCGAATGACACTGATCGAGAATATTGTTTACATAAAAGTAATGCCGGGATTTTAAATTTTAAATAAGTTAGGTCATCGACAGTACTTCTGCCATTTCCAAAACCAACTTGAACGTTATCTAGGTATGGAATAATTTCAATAACATCATTAATCTTGATTTTAAAAAAATGTCCGAGATGTTTTCAAAACATTGGATTTAAAGTTAAGTACAAATGAGACATAAATAAGTAGGAAACGTTATTTATTGGTAATACTTCTACGTTTGCTGCATATTTACACAGAAAAAATCTATGTTTGTATAAGTGCTAAACTTCTTTATGAAGATTGATTTTCTCTATATAAGGCAATAGTTATCCCCATAATTGAGACTATCGCATAAATGACGTTTGTAAGTAATTCCAAACCGATATAAACTAACGAATGAACTATGTAACAAATATGACTTATAGACTACATTATGTAATATTTACTTACTGTTATATGACTACAGGACTGTCTATCGAACGTCAGCTGGGCTGCATTCAACCAACAGTGGAAATAAATGTTTCTGGTATTAAATCGTCACTTTCTCTAAACTATTAGAATTTTGGGACACAAGGACATGCAAGTAGAAATTTACTGTCGAAAATCGCCCTTCTTGTAATACAGTGTTCAGTTAAAACGTCATGGCAACTTCTGTTAGCTGGCATGGGACAATTTAAGAAAAGTATGCAAGAGATGGTGAAAATATGGAGCATTGAAATATATCCACAAGTAGTTGGGAATGTTTTGTATTTATTATTGGGAATGTGCTGTTCGATTAGATAAAGATCAGTTTCTGCTGTTTTGCCTTTTGTAAATAAGTTACATTTACAACTGCAAATTTTGATAGATATCCGTAATATACCCAATTTCATCTTTGAAAAATTAAAGATTTACCATGAAATCTGTAATAGACGTAAGGATTCTGCTGCTCACAACATGTGGGATTGCCGCAACTTAATTTCCAAGTAAAATAAGATAAGCAATAATCTAAAACTCAATTGTCTGCTGATGACCAAATTCTAAAGTCTAATTTCTTCCTTTAATTGTATTTGTCTCGATCTATGGGAAGGAAACCATCCAAAAAGAGAATGGATCCATAAGAGAAAGTCAAAGTTGCACTAAGGTTTTTTGAGGAGTTTGCTAATGCTCCCCTTAATTTAGACGATCATGGAGCAACAGATGAGATGTCAGAAAATATAAATGGTGGTCATAAAGTCTTTCCCTGATAACAAAAAAATATTATGAAATAACAATTGAATGTAATACTGTAAAATGTTTATTATGGAAAAGTGATACTCATAAGTTTTGTTTAGTCCAGTCTCTACCGTCGTTTGTGAGTACCTCGATGACAATTTTTTCTGTAAGATGGATCGGATGGGATGGACCAACTCCTCTAGATTTTTTCTTTTGGGGGTACATTAAGGACAGAGTGTTTGCAACACCATTGAAAGATATTGAAACACTCAAGATCAGGATCACAGATGCTGTGCCTAGTGTGACATCCAAAATGTTGAGTAATACGTGGCGAGAAATGGAATACCGCCATTACATTCTTCGAGCTACCAATAGTGATCACATCAAAATTTACTGACGTAAGTACTTGTATTAAAAACTTCATGTGTCTTTACAATATATTGAAACAAGCATATGCCTAATTATATTAGTTTTTCAGCAATAAATTATTGTAATGAGAATGTAAAGATTTTATGACTACCCTATATTTCATAGTTAAATACTGAAATTGAGTGATGTAATCTAGAATATTTGTTACATTTTACTATTAAACATTTATTAAATTTCCATTTTAGACACCATTACTTCGATTCGTCTGTCTGTCCGAATTCTTGATCGAATTTTCCTAAATATGCTTTGTTTGTGCAAAATCTAACTATGTTATTAAATTGTACTAAAGAATGTTTCCTGGTTAATTGACCTTTAAAGACGTTATAAATCTTTTTAGAAAAACACCGAAGAGTATAAAAGTCAACATTGTCGACTTCTCAAGATCCTCACGAAAGATTCGTAAAAATTTTCTGTTAATTTTATAAAGATACTACATTGTTTACTAGAAGCATGATTTTGCTTTTTTTATATTTTAAAAATATTATTATTCTATTACTAATTTTTTCTGTATTTTTAACTTTTACCCTTTATTTCTATAATCATAATTAAAAAATACAAAGTGCGTATAAATTTTTTTATAAAATTATGATATTATTAACAGAAAAGATACATCTAATTTATCTTTGTTTGCAATTTTGTAACAAAAGTTAGAAATTTAAGCTAAGTTAATCTTACGGATAGTCCTTTAATTAAATTAGGATTTTGTTAGATAATATTTAAACACGATCTTTTGAAACAGAGATAAAGACGAAAAATCCTTTGAGATTTGTTCTCCAAATGGATACCATATCAGAACTGTAGACTGCTGCCTGCGAAAGATTTGGGTAGTTCAAGTTTTAGAAAGTAATGAAAAAAAAAGGCATTCATTAATTTTATTGAAAACAAAAGATTAAGAAAATGCTATTTTATTCTCTATTTGTATATAAATAGAAAATTAAAACAGAAACGACGTATTTTTCAACAGCGGTACCAATTTTTTTAGTTGTGTTACTTACAATGACTTATATGTTATGCTTAGGTTTACATCTCATACAATATACTCTTATTTTTAAAATGTTAAATTTTTAAAAATTAAAAAAATATTCATAATGATGAATTAGATAATGAGCATGAAAATCATGGTATACAAACATATTTACCGAAGATTGAATTTTATATTAAAATATTATGTATTTAAGTGGATTTTTAAGTAGTATAATCAAACCATATAGATAATGATAATACCATCCTAATAATGAACAATAGCGGCGCAAGATGGCCGAATATATTATGTGCATATAAAGAGACGAAGCTGAAAATTCAAAATTTTGAAACAAACTCATGGATGAAAAAAAATTGTAGAATTAGAGGAAAACACCAAAACATTTTGTCATGGTGGGATATTTTAGTACATTGTAATAAAAATTACAATTCTTTGGTTTATATAAGAAACATTTTGTGCGAATTATGTGCTCTTTATCTTGCAAAAATTATGTAAGTCTTATATTTCTAATAAACATACACTAAAAGAATGTGTTCAATTTGTTAAATGTTTTCCTGTATATTTCCGTTTTATTAAACATATAAATTTTATTTTATTCATAAAGATGTATTTTAACTATTACAACTACAAATTTTTAAAATCCCTTCATTTTCTCTTTTACAAACGCACTTGGTGTGTTATTTAATACTTATATAAGTATTTAAAATTCCTTTCAAAAATATGAAATTTATAAGCTATCTAAAAAATTAAATTTATGGACTGTTAAAGAAATCAATTTCAAATATAAATTAAAATAGAGAAATCGTGTTTTATTTTTTTTCCAATCATTGATTGTTTTCTTTAAACAATATTACCGTTATCTATATTGTAATATTTGTAGAGTAAACAACAAAAATTATTAACAAAATAAATTATAACTAAACAAAGAAAATATGGTTTCAATGAACAATTGTAAAATATTCTAGAGGTTCCAAATAAAGCAATAACACTAGAAAACATGTTATTACACAGCAGCGAATTTGAAATAAAAATGGGACATTACATTTTGTAAGTTTCTTGGTTCGCTATTAATACTCCTGAGGAATACCAAATAACCTAGGAACCACGTGCATCCGTTTTGCTCACTGTTTTAATTTCAGAATCCAAATTATTAAGGATTAGTTCCATTTAATAAATTATTTGTGCGCATACCTTTTGCTTGACCTGTAAGAAATCCCAATGTTGATTTTATAGAGCCTGTGAAAGTGTTAAAATACTTAAAAAAAAATCTGAATAATAGCATGTTTCCACCAGTTTCTATTATTTAAATCTCTCTGTCATTAAAATAACCTTTAATCCTTTCTCTCTATTGCAAAAACTAAAGAAATCTATCCCAAAGATTAATGTTTGGAAATAGTGGTCTTGAAATTGTCACCTCACTGGTAATTCAGGTTATAACATGTCTTCCCCATCCGTGAATCAAACCACGAACTGCATCACTCGAGAAATTAGATCTTGTCTACTGGAAGTTGAGCTCCAGCGTTAGTTTTTTTCTAAATCTCAAGAAGGGTCTGATTCCTTCCCCCTTCTTGTTATTGTGCTTGTATGCTCACAGATGAACCAAAAATAATCCGCACGAATATTTATTAAATGTGAATAATTCTTAGTAATTTGAATTCTGAAATGAAAGTAGACAGTAAGTAAAGCTGATGCATATGGTTCCTAGGTTATTAGGTATTCCCTTGAAGTATTATCAGTGAACTAAGGAACTCACAAAATGTACTGTAAAATTTTTATAATTATCATTTAAAACAATCTCACATACTATACAATTATTTTTATCACCCTCGGCTTAATACGTCTCGTTTAAGTGATTTTGATTTTTAGAGGCTACTGTAACATTTCTGGGCAAGTCTGAAATCCAATTTGGATTTTGTGTCTCTCCAGAGAACTGTTTTTTTTTACATTAAGCTACTGAGGCACTTTTTGTTAGGTAACAGCGTTTTTTTTTTTTTATGCTGGATGCTGTGATGATTTTTGCAGAGGGAGCTAAAAAAGCTTTAGGTCTCAACATTGTAGGTTAACGAAGGATACATTAAACATAAAATTATCTTTTAATTTTCCTTTACTTTTCAATGTTAATTTCAGGAAGATATTGTACAAAGTATAAAAATGGCGAATTGTAATATTTGGATAAATAAATCTGTTTCATTATCTGGTATAAATGAAAACTGCATAGAAAAACAGATTTATATAATTCTATAAAACCGATTAATTTGAAGAATTCAATCATACGTAAAAATAAATTTCAACCAGTAGTTCATCGTATTATTTTAATTTGTCGTGACGAAATGTCTTATAAGTAAATCAAATTTTAGAATCGGGTTAAATAAATCAAATTATATATATTTCTTTATTATTTATTAACATGAAATGTATGTATTGATTTAGCGTATTATGTATTAATGTATGTATTAAATTGTGTATTATATATTAATTGCATTTATACAAAATGTTATCAGGTGAATAAGATGTATATTTTTCCTTTTACATATGTTCTCGTTTCTGATTTTTCTTGTCATACAAAAGAATCAACATATACTTGAATTTATATGGGTATGTTACGAGGTAAACGTGCCAAAATATAAGCATTTGATAAATAGCTGATCGTTCAGTATTTACTGGGATCGCTTAACAAAACTCGTTCTTGAAAATATAGTTATTTTACAATCATTCAGGATAGTATTATAGATCAATGTTACCTGTTAAATACGTGTATCACTCTATTTTTTACATTCTTTATACTGATATTTATTTGCTAAATTTACATCTTTTGGACGAAGAAAAAAATCCGATTCAAGTAAAAGAATTATTGCTATATTTGCTTATAGTAAGAGTTTTGACAAATAGTTTTTGTTAAAATTATTTGACAATATAATTAATAAACATATGTACTATAAAAATAATATTTTTAATAGTAAAGAAAGAATCATGTAAATTTAAACAAGAGTTCTTTCATAACATGTGACTCCTCTCAACTGTTTATATGTCTATAATTAATTAGATACTAATATTTTACAGGCAATATAACTTGTTGATTAAAATGTTGCTAATGTATGACATGTAAATTAAAAACAAAACATGCAAAAGTTTCCAGCCTAGCATCCAAAAATCGTTTCGCATTAAATTACTATTAAAGACAAGTTGTGACATCATTGCGAATGACAAAAGTTTGAAAGTTATTTTATTAGTGAAATCATTTGCACCATTTTTCGAACTGTATACTTAGGAAGGAAGAAAGTGCTTATTATTATTAAGTTGTAATTAAATATTTTTAAATGTCAGTTTGGGAATAAATGTTTTAACAAAAGATATCATGACTCCAAAAAATAAAATTACACCGGTATAATACGTTATTATCATTCGTCTTTCTATTCTAATTTGATAGAGAGGACAAAACATTATTGATTGAATGTGTAAACGCAGATCATCGTCAATGTCGATCTCTAAAGACATTCACTTAAAAAAGTATCACACTTGCATAAGAGAAAATATTGAGTAAAACTATGTTAAAATCCATGTACACAGCAAGGAAGTTTGTGCTTATCTGAAATAAATTCTTTGTGCATTTTCATTAAACATCTTCACATGAACAAAGTTTTTTGCAGTGTTGGTATAACCAATTCTTTCAGGGATGAAAAAATGAGAAAAACAAAGACTAGTTGAAGGTTAACCATGCAAATCATACAAATGTTTTACATTTTATTGTAACTGGAAATGAAACAATTCTCCTATGTTATGTAGCCCTGCCGAAGTGGGAATCAATGCAATAAACAAAGCTGGCGATTTTACCAAAAACAGCATAAGTGCAGCAGTCGGTGAGAAATATAATGAGTAACATTTTCGTAAATTGTCAAGGGATCTTCCTGATAGATTTAAAAATGGAGGAAAACAACTGTTAACGGAGAATATTATGTAAACATTTTTGCATAAGTTTTCTCACCCGCCTCAGAGCCCACTTTTACACTCAACTGACGAGTATATGAATTTCACACTGAAATCTAACCTTTTTAGAAGGAGACTGTTAGGTTCCTGACGTCAATAAGGCGTGTGTATTATATATCTATTGCTATTTTAATTAATAAACTTTATTTCTTTATTATGTGTTGTTCTTATCTATGTATTTTCTTTTTATTTTCCTACGTACTTCGTTGAAGCATCCCATTATGTACGTGGTTTGGCTCTACCTTTTAAAATGAAATTCCAAAAGGGTTGTGATCTGTCGGAATACGGGAGGAGTGGCAATGAGGGTGTGCTTGCTATTAGAAGCAGGAACCCATGAACAAAGGAGGATCTAGTTTGTCTTGGGATGAAGGTGCAATACCAGAATGCACAGTTGTTCGTGAAAGCTAAGTAGAAACATCGTGGCTTTGAGGAGAAAAATGAAGCAGTGGAGAGGCTGTGCAGACTGAGTTTTGATCGACGCAGGGTTGCATACGAGAGATTGTATGGGAATTCAGCGTGAAGGTGTGGAAATCGTTTTGGATTTTTTTTAATTAACGGATTACGTAGTGCAGATACCGAGTGTAAATTAGTAGTGTGTAATGTTTCAGTGAGTACTGTTCAGCGTATATTGTTCCAGTGTGTAATTAAAAAACAATAATTTAATCTTTGTCAGAAGCAGGAACTCATGAACAAAGGAGGATCTAGTTTGTCTTGGGATGAAGGTGCAATACCAGAATGCACAGTTGTTCGTGAAAGCAGAGTAGAAACATCGTGGCTTTGAGGAGAAAAATGAAGCAGTGGAGAGGCTGTGCAGATTGAGTTTTGATCGACGCAGGGTTGCATACGAGAGATTGTATGGGAATTCAGCGTGAAGGTGTTGAAATCGTTTTGGATTTTTTAAATTAACGGATTACGTAGTGCAGATACCGATTGTAAATTAGTAGTGTGTAATGTTTCAGTGAGTACTGTTCAGCGTATATTGTTCCAGCGTGTAATTAAAAAACAATAATTTAATATTTGTCAACAGTGGCTCAGTCGAGTTATTTAGAACTTATATCGTGCCCAGTATCTTACCTTTATACCGATGGTGGCAGCGTACCAATCAACGAAAAAAAAAAGATCCATTTCCCTTCACGAGTTGCCGATTAAGAGGTGGGGGGAAAAAGATACCATACAGACTTTTTGAGGATGATATGAAAACAGCAGTTATTTAATATGCCGAGTGGAAATACTCAGATTAAGCTTTCAACGGTTCGTTAAACTATCTATAAATAGTCGATAGTTACAAAAAATTATTTTTCTTTGTAAAATAAACTAAATGTTTTTGTTTCTTTTAAAAGTATATCAGAGCGGAAACTGATGGATCTCTACTTATTTTCCTCTTTGTGTTTTCCCTTAATTTAGTAAAATAAAACCCTTAATGTTTACAAATATAAAATCTGTATTTCGATATGTCATATAATTTTACACAATATTAAAATAGTAACTCCTTAAAAAAATGAGATGTGCAAGGACTTTGAAAAGAACTTTGTCTGTCATCGCCAGGGCAAAAAATATATGTTACGACTTAGAAAGCTGGAGCTAGTCTGAGAGGAAATGGGCAAGATAAGAACAGGATAATGAACACAACCAGAAAGAAAAAAGAAGCCATTAACCAATGTCGCAGAAGTCATTAGACAAACAGAAGTAGGTAGAACAAAAGGATTAATATGAAACAAATTGAATAAACAGATAGAGACAGATAGGGAAAAGAAATAATAAGAAAAATGTAGAGATTAAATAAATAAAATAGAGATAAAGATAATAACTATACAAAATAGAGAAATAAAATAAAGATTAAACAATTAAAATAGAAATAACTAAAATAAAAATTAAATAATTAAAATAGAGATTTCTTTTTTTTTCCGGGAGAGGAGGGGGGGGGGATCACAAGCTTGTTCGACATAAGTTTTTTCAACAGTTTTTGTCATTAAAGTAGTATTTTGAAAGTAAGAAATATCTCAACCATTGACAACAAAGATAAATATAAGTTTGCATTGTATAAAAAATCCTCCACACCATTGTAGTCAAATCTTTATTTTTTCTTTGTTTATCGCGATATGCAACATAAAAACAAGTATTAACGGGCGATGTAATTTCATTCATTAATTGACTAAATTAAGGAAAATGTTTTTTATAAGGAGTTAAACTAAATATGCCATTCATTTATAATATCTGCTTGTTTTTATTTACACTGTTAAAAATTTGCAGCAAACTGACTAGTCATTCAACCGTTTTTATGGAAAACGGTTTCTTAACCGTAATTTAATGCTATTCTGATCATATTATTGCCCATATTAGGGTCAGAATACAGTTAAATTTCGGTTATGTAACCGTTTTCTATCAAAACGATTGAAGTACTGGAAAGTTTGCTGCAAATTTTTTACAGTGTAGGTAAATGTGACATAGGTACACATAGGTAAATGTGATTTTGTTCTTAGTTTAATTTATATATAACCTATGTTAGATGTTGGATTGACTATTAGGCAGTTTAGTTAGATTGATAAAAAATATTTCAATCTCCATAATCATTCAATATAAATATGCAAGAAAAGGAGTTCCTATAAAATCACTCTTTTATCAGCATTCAATTTTTATCTTAAAAGTCACGCCTAATTTCATAACTGCAATTCATGTAGTTCCGAAATATATTAGTTACAATACGTTAATTTGTAGTAAGTCCGGATTATTTAAAATCACCACTTTGATTTACGCTTCATACAAAGCGCGAACTAGTGAATGTTTTTGAAAAAATATAGTTTTAGTTCTGTTTTTTTAAGGTATGGCAACACGAAAGATAAAAGACATTATTTAAAATATATATTCAAGATTTCTAAATAGTTTTCTCAATGTGTAATAATAATTTATTTATTTTTAAACTATTAACTGATAAAAGAATATTTTAAAAATATTCTTCTTTTTTTGCTTACTGTTTAGTGTTTCAAATATTTCATTTACTGCAGTTTCGCAACCAGTTGACTTATTATGGAGAGTGTGGCTTGACGCATAATTAATTCCATTTTTTTGTAACTCGTAAACATTTGTATCCGTAAAGATTATTTGACGATTTATCACTTACGAATGCTTAATGGAAAATGCTTAAAATTAATTTAATAATATATAATTAGGTTCTAAAAATGTTAAGTTCTAAAAATGTTAGGTTCTAAAGATGATTTTCATTGAAAACATTTTATACCACTATGAGTCTGGCATATCTAGAAGTGAGTCAAAAATGGATCACAATCTTCATCTTTGCATACAAAAAGCAAATCCAATGAGAATGTAAACATCTTCCAAAATCGATACATTTCGTTATTGCTACAAAATAATCTTCATTTTAAAATATATGTACTTCTTTTACCGACTGGGTAGCAACTGAAATGTTGAGCTATTTGAAATCGGAGATACGTAATGTCAAATGTCATGACAAGTGTGAAAATCCCCTCCAAGGTAAAATATCAATAAATATTTTTATAAAAGAGGAACTATTTTGAGATAAGAAATTCTTCGTAGCATTGATTGTTTTTTCGGACAATTCTGATCTCAGAATTCTATCTCTAGATTGCTTTTATAATCTTAATTTCTTCTCGAAAAATATTATTTATCGTAAAGTTTTAACATTTATTTTAAAAAAAAAGTTAAAGAAGAGTATAACATTTATATGTACTTCATAAATCTTTTTCTTTTCATGTGTGTGAAATAGACTTCATAGACTTTATATTATTACATAACTACTAGATTAGTATCACATGAAATATGAAAGAATCCAATTATATATCTCAATATTTCTAATTTTTTTATGCTTTTGAACAAATATTTAAAATAATAAGAAACGACTTTTACGAATACATCAGTTGTATTAATTTCGTGCAAAACATTACCTCATAAATATTACTAAGTCACTCAACTATACCATTAATCATAATCATTAGTAATGGCTACTTAAGACATTAGATATTACAAACATGGACACCGCATTATGATATTAATGTAATATGTGTTCTAGCACATCTATCTCTATTCTATGAGACTGTTATGCATATTTAGTTGCAAATAACTTGATGTGAGGTGCTTATAATAAACTACGTTATTTCTGTAGAAAGAAAAATGTACATAAAATAGATGGAAAATAATGAATATTTCTATATGGATGAAACTGTAAGCAGTAAAAAGGCCTCACACACACGCGCGCACACACACACACACACATATATATATATATATACACGAAAGAAACCACCCCTTTTCTGAAAAATTAAAAGTTTTGGAGAGAAAATCATGAGTTAAAAAAGTTATAAAATAGTAAATACTGCATCGATTTTTCAGAAAGGAAGTCATTATACAATATTTTGTACTTTACATTCTCTATATAATAATTTCACAGTTAAAAATTTTGTAATAAAAGTCAAAAATTAATTAAGGAAAAGATCAGAGCTTATCTCGTAAATATTTATAAACCTTGATCGTCGGATGTCTGATTTTACACCCGGGATTATAAGTCGAACCCTAAATTTGCTATGCGTTTTGCCGGTTTAAAAAACCGATATTTACACAAAAAATTCGGTATATCAACTTCCGTATCATTGTTTATTTTTTATATTTCTTAAAGCTATTTGCGCACTTTCACACACATACACACACACACACACACACACACACATATATATATACCTGTATATATATATTATATGCATGATATATATACATATCATGAATACAACAGCTCATAACCTTTCAATTTTTTCTTCAATATTAAAGTATAATAAATCAAGTAAAAAATATACAATGTATAAAATGTGCCCTTAGTCTATAACTGCAAGTATTTTCTCTAGATTGAACATCCGACGATCAAGGTTTATAAATATTTACAAGATAAACGCTGATCTTTTCCTTACTTAATTGTTGACTTTTATTACAAAATTTTTAATTATGAAATTATGTAGAGAAAATAAAGTAAAAATTTTTGTATAATGACTCCCTTTCTGAAAAAAAAAATATTTTTACTGGTATACTTAAATAAAAACAAGTGTCTTAAAACATTAGTTTTTGTATGTTTCATAAATACGGCATATTTAAACGCACAGAATTTTATGCTAATTCATAGGAAGTTCGAGAGTCTTCTTAAAACTTATTTACGTATATGAATTGACTTTGCAAAACAATTATTAGGTTGAAATTTGCATTTCTTTTAATATAGGAAATGCATTATTGTATGTACATAGCGTATTAAACAGTAAAAACTCCCTAAATAGCATTTTTTAAAAATATATTCTGCCTTTATCAAAAAATAGTCCAATACGGACATTATAAAGTTTCTGAATAAGAGAACCTGCCAATTGGATGCATTTTAGAGCAAAAATGAATATAAAAATGAGTCTGAAGATAAGCAGTTTGGATTTGAGTACACTCTTAAGAAGAAATTTCTTCCGTACAATAAACAGTACTTTACTAGAGTCTTGTTTGACAGTTTTTTATTGTAAATTCATATTTTTTTTCTATTCCGTGTACTACAAACCTGTACGGCATTTCATTATAATATACGTCATTATAGAAATATAGATCTTAATGAGAGGTATACCTTGGAGGACTATTTCGTCAAAAAAGATTGTATTATATGCCAGAATTGTTTTATATTGATAAAAGTTATTAATTTATAAATGCTAATATAAAAAAGGCACAAAAGACTGAAAATGTCAAAATAACAATTTAAATTTTCAAAATTAAAATACAAAAAAATTATGCAAAAAGTAATAAGAAAAAATATAGAAGATTAGATCAAAAAACTAAACTATCATGCATTTAATATCAAGTTTGTTATTTTCAATTATAGTGTGACACGAAAATGTTCTTCTAAATATGAAAAAGAAATCTATAATTATTTAACGGGATTTGTTCCATTAATTTGAGATAGTTTTTGATCCTCAGTATCTTTTTACATAAGCCAAATGTACTTCATTTGCTAATTGCTGATTATGATGCGAAAATCTTCTCCATATTTCACTCTTCAAGAATGATTTATTTTTTAAGAGATATGTAATTACAACGTCCTTTAAATAGGTTTCTTCAAGTCGATCTGAAAATGCGAGAACATCGCAGACATTTGTTTCATTCAGCTTGCTTTTTATAAGAACGGCGCATTTTCGCTTTAAGCCTTGCAGAAGATATCTATCTGATGCTTCATAAACTTTCAATGCAGATTCTATGGACATAATAGGCACTTGGCCAGAATACATGTAATGCAATATCTTCTCCAGAGCGTGTGTTCCTATATCTTTTATTACAAGGCTTCTGTTATCTGTTAGCTCACTTATTAACACCTTCAGTATATCTGAACGCGCTGATATGATGTGGGAATGAACGTTGAAACAACGATTTTGACATATCAAAATAAGATCTGATTGATCGCCACTCTCAAGTAGATGAAGCTGATCTGCTATCTCAGAATCGTCATCACAGGTATCTTCTTCCGACGCTGAAAGTAAGAAAAAGTAAGGTAAAGCTAGGATAATCTGCACACAATTCAAAAGAATAACAATAAAAAATTAAATATTATTTTTTTGCTAAATTATCCATGAATAAATTTTACTTCATTTGTTTTTTATGTATTTCTATTATTTCTATTGTGTTGTTATGTTGTAATTTAATAGAACAGTTGTAATAAAATCAAGAAAGTTATTTTGCGCAATCTGTCCTTACAGGGTTGGTGTGATTGCGCGCATGGGTAGGAGAGATTGTTACTAATAATAACTACAATTACATTGTTAACAATAATAATTACATTTAAATGACATTGTTGTAAGGTTTTAGTGAACAAATATTATTGTATTAGGAGTGCATAATTCAACCTAATGAGTAAGGAATCAGAAAAAAGGAAATAATTTTAAAAACGATTAAAAATTTTTAATTATAGGAAGAAAAATTAAAGATACAGAAAAAGCAAGTCCAGATAAGATTACAAAATAACATTATGATACTTGATAACACGTTTAACTTAAAATTAGTCCATTTTCATTTTTCATTTTAATGCAAATTTACCAATAAGATGCGTAATCTCTCCTAGCATGGAAACTAATGGAAACTATGCGCCATCTCTCCTAAGTAGCAGATGCGCAAAATCTCCAATTTCGGTAGGAGAGATTTCGCGGCCTTTTATATAAACATGGCCGCTACTAAAACTAACCGTTGATGTTCACATTGTTAGTCTAGATTAGTAGCTTATGAGAAATCGTTTAAGTTTAAAATATTTTGTACTACTGACGTTGTATAGAAATTATGATGAATAGCTATGAAAATTCAAGCACTCACTTTGGGAAAACAAAACGAAATAGCAATGCTTTATCTTAAACGCTCAAAACAATCAACGAGCACTTTCAAGTAGACACCCCACTACTGCTGTTGTACAACTACCTGGAGTCGCTGCGCGTTTACTATACTCCTTTCCCCCGAACCTCTATATGCGCAATCTCTCCTACCGCGCCATCTCTCCTGGCTTTACCTTATTAAAATTTTACGGAAAAAATTTACAATAAACGTACTTTACATAGAAAAACAAAGTTAAGATGAAATTTGGTTCAAATTTAAGAATAATTTCATACACGTTTTTATGGTACAATAATGAAAATGGCACAAAAATTGCTATCTTAGAGACCCTTCCGGCGGAATATCTCCAAATTCAATTGGGACCAGCTGCCCTTACTGAAAATACGTATATATATGAAATTTAGTTCCAACATGTATAAATATGAGAAATTGCCGGGCTAGGATGTCGACCCGTGTAGCTCAGTGGTCTGAGCAACAGCACATTAAGCTGAAGATCCCAGGTTTGAATCCTATACCAGGTAGATTTTTCACTCATGTTCGGTGATTGTATTCCATTGTGTCTGAATTAATATGTTTTTAATTGAACTTAATAAATTAATCAGACGTATTGTTTTGTGTTATTTCATACACTTTACAATTATACAATAATAAAAATGGCACAAAAATCATTATCTCAGCGCTCCCTTCCAGCGGAATATCTCCCAGTTCAACTGGGACCTGCTAGCCATAGTCAAAAACGTATATATGTAATTTGGTAAATTCTATGCATAACTTCATACATATTTCGACAATGTCGGATCGAAAGGAGGGGTGGTAATGTTATCCTTGGGTGACGCTAAAAGCTCTCCAAGTCGACATAACTAAGCCAGTTTTAAGGATTTTTAATCTTTTCAGTGCTTAAAACGAATACATTTGTCTTTCTTATTCATCATTACATAAAAATTAGAAAATATGAATAATACCAGATAAATAGTTTGAAAATATTTAATGTTTGAAAATATAGAAATTCACATAAAACATTTTATTATAACCTTCTCAGATACATAATGAATGAAAATTAGAGACTGCAGACTGTGAATAAGTCCTACGGTCAAAAAATACCTCTTAAAAGGGAAAAAATCCAGTTTACAGCCAGCCATCCTTAGCTGCTGAAAAATTGCTTCATTAACAAGTTTCAAAATATTCTTTACTAAGCTACTTTAGAAATAAAGAGACAAGCAGTTTTATATTCAGTAAATCATTTCTCATATACCTGTTGCAATAATTCTGGACTTAGAAGATCCGTTGTGCTGAAAGCATGTTATAGAGGACAATAATAAGTCTTAGCAATATCTTTAACCCATGAATGTAAAACGAAACAATAAATTTAAGAAGGAAAGGGATTTGTTTCTCTTTTTTAATATAATAAATTCTAAAACATCCTCAAGCATTTTTAACACACAGAAAGTTTTAAACAACTATTGCTAGAAAATCTGAAACATCTTGTTATAGTGGAAAGCTTGTTTAACTGATCGATCTGTTGGATGTAAATATAATTCTGTATGAATGGTTACAAAAAGGATTTTTTCGGTCGGTCGGTATAATAATAAAGTTGCTATAATGAACGCGCGTTATATCCAACGTCTACTATATATGTACTAAAGGGTAGTGTGTGTTTTGTTCAGGAAGATTGTAATTCATTTTCACGTGAAAACCATAAGTTTGTAGTATCGCCACCTACTTGGAGACTTTCTTGATCCGCCCTTGCCTTTCGATGATTCAAAGAGGAACACACACACGGACACACGGATACTCAGACACACGGTCACACGTATACACACACACAGACACACACAAATACGGAGAAAGAGGCATTTTGTAAAAACGTCTTTTCGGAATCTCTGACCCCTAAAACATGTAAATCTGTTGAAAAGCGGAAGTCTAAAAAAATTCGATTACAATATTTTCTCCTAGTATTATAGATAGAATAAAGTAATAATATGTCAATTGCAAGCGTTACTCGCAAACAAAGGGTTCCGTACAATAAACTTATTAATTACTAACTGCAATATTACAAAATAAAAATATTGCTAAATGAAGCGCGATTGTTGTCTATATTTAACGTAACAGTAGACAGTTTTAAGACAATTTATAAGAAAAAAATTTCGCGCAACAAAGTAAAACTTTCTAAATCGTTTTTAAAGATAAAACAAATTTTAAGTATTATTATTAAAGTAATTTGTAATCGAAAATTGTTTTCATTATAAATGAATTACATATTGAGTTATAAGCGATTGTTGTCTCAAAACTACTGACTTTTACTGTCTTGTAATTATTATGACTTATTTTTAAATAATTGCCTTTATTAATTGAATTCAATTCTAATGAAAATCTTTAACTATTTATCACTAAGATTGACCTTACCTAAAACAAAGACATTGACCAAAATTTAAACTTGGCATTTTTCCAAGCGCGCTTCGAAAGGAGATGGCAAAGTTGCAATGCCTGCTTGGTCCGAGCCGTGTTTTTCTAAATACGCTTTTAGTTAATATCTCATCTCATTACCGACAATGTTTTTCAAAAATCATCATCAATAATCCTTGAATGATTCTGCGTCGATAGATACCTCGAGCACCCCTCAATATTCCCCGCTGAGAGCCTGCAAGGTAAAGCTTGGGTGCAACAGAAAAATGCGATTTTCTCAAAAATTATGTAACCTAGGATAATCGCAATTGTTTGCCAGCAAGTTTTAAATAAACCCCTGCTACCCCTAATTTTTTCATAATTTTAGTATTAGTAGATACGGAAATAGGGGAGGGGGGTGCATTTTTACAGTATATTTGCTACGATATTCTCAAAATGTTATAACTAAAATTAAAACAAAGATATTTTTGAGTTCGGTGTTGCAAGATCTTTAGAACGATATCCCTCACGATATACAATTTCTAAGTAACTTAATTACCCCTCCCTTCAACTATTCTAATAATATTCGTGAATATTTAATAATCTATAAATAATATAGGAGTCAGTTTCTTGATTCAAGCCTTTATAACTGTGCCAAGTTTGAATTTAACGCGTTCCATAGTTTTTGAGAAAAACGGCTATGACAGACTGACGGACAGACATACGAGTGATGTTATAATGGTTCCGTTTTTTACTTTTCAAGTACGGAACCCTAAAAATTACACTTTTTGAAATATTTACATGTATGAGATAGAAGAAAGTTTTGGAATAGATACATCGGACAAGTTTGTCTTATAATATATCTGTAAAGTAAAAATTAATTTAATCATAAACAAGTAATATAAAAACTTTTTTTTAAAGTCAATTCCTACTTAGGTCAAATAGAAATTTTTTTCCAGTGATCTACACGCTTCGCCACTGACGGTATTTATTCCTTAATTTATATTCTGCTAAATATCTTACATAAGAGAAATTTTTGAAATGTATTAAAAATTAAATAAAAAATAAATAGCTAAAATACCAAAAATTAATAGCTCGAAAAGTATTTCTCACAAAATTGTTAGACAAACTGCGTTAGAAAGGTAAAAAAATTGTATTTTTCTTGATATAAATTTAAAATCTAATGATTATGCTGTTTTTCAAATATTGAATTTAAAAAATTACCAAACTGCACAATAAAGTGCCACAGCGATGTTACAGTTAGCGATAATACAGTTTTTTCCAATATTAATTAATTAATTAAATTTTATTATTTAATTTTAGTTTTATTCTTCATTTCTGTTCAAAAGTATTCTTACTCTAAAGACTCACTCCACATTTATAGTCTCCTTCCCCCGCGAACCGCCTGATCTTCGTCCGTGAACAGCCCCATTATCTTTTTACGTGTGAAGGTGATACTATAAATATGGAGTGAGTTACTTAATACTTTTGAACAGAAATGAAATATAAAATTAAAATTAAATAATTAAATTTAATTAATGAATTAATATTTGAAAAAACTGAATTAACATCGATTGTCATCCAGTACAAGTTAAAAAAAAATATTTGAACTTGAATGGATGAATAGAAAATATTTTATTAACGATTGAAAATTCCAACAAGATATATATAGAGAGAGTGTGAGCTAATAGTAGGAATTTAAAAAAATCACCGCTGTAAACTGTATTTTAAAAACTGCGTTTGAGTACACAACTAAAATAATAATTTATAAACGTTTACGTCTTGAATATATTTTAAAGATATATATGTACTGTTTAGTATATGACAAAAATCTATTATAATAAATGTATGTTTCCTTTTTTTAATGTGAATCACCTCCTGTAGAAATCACATTCTGTAGGTTTACTTTTATCCAGGATATTTCCAACATTTAAAAAATAAATAATGAACCATTAAATGATTATTATCGTTTATCGAAAGCCAATAATTGATATGTTTTTGGAATAGTAATACACAAATTGTCCACCTTGTACTTTATAAATAGCTAATTCCTCAAACATTAGTTTTACTTCAGTTGCGAAAAGGATTCAAAAGTTTTTTCCATTATATGGAAATCTATTAACGGCAAAGTATATATTTTTTAATAATTTTGAAATATAATTTTTATGCTGTCCGTGGGTACTAAAGGGTACTAAAGGTACTAAAAGTAAATAAAAACTTTCTCCGGGATGTAAAAAGTAAAATAGTGAAAATTGCATTTTTGTAACAGAAACGTTTAATAAGTTATGATGCTTTGGAGTTTGTGAATTTTCAACATTTTCTGACACTCAGAACGCGTTTTTCCGTTTTGCGTGTCAGAAAACGCCAAATTCGTAAAAGTAAGGGAATCACAATTTGGTAATTTTTGGACGTAGAAGAATGGAATTCTAACTGATTTATTTATTAGTACCTAGAGTTAGAACCTAGTTTTCTAAATATAACTTATACAATTCAAAGAGCGTACAAAATATTAGCTTTTGTAACTGTTAAATTAAATGTATTTTAACGTAAATGGATTTTTTTGTATGATGTACAACACCATTTCAAGCCTTTATGCAACTGGAACTGTACCTCTAAAATTAGCGGTTTAAAATTTAGCAATAGGTCAACGATAATAAGGGAGACATTGTATACAAAAACATAATATAAAATCAATACTATTATTTTAAGTAATGTGTATAAATAACTAGTAGATTTCTAATCAACAAATAAAAGCTTTTCTTTAATGCATCTAAATATTTAAAAAATTTAAACTGTGTGAACACATTCCTTTTTCTAATTTCCATGTGTATTCTAGGACAATAATAGACGTAGTAATAATAATAATAATAATAATAATAATAATAATTATATATATTATTTCTGTTGTCAAACATCCCTTTTCTTTGCAATTACAAAACACACAAACATTAATAAGGTATCATTCGAAAAGCTGTTTGAACCGGCTTCTGACATACTACATTCACATTTCATTAAAACATGCTTTTTGATTAGAAATTGCATTTAATTGAAAATTAAATCAGCACTTTTTTCATAAGTGAAACGGAAGGTTTTATCTTAAATCAATGTTGCCACAAAAATAAAATACTCGTTCTCGACAATGATAATAAAATAATAAATAGCACAAAACGATAAGGTGATACGTCTCTGCAGGGTTTAATTTAAATTTATGATTAAAAAGTAAAATTCTAATTCAAATCTTTAGAAGAAAAAGACACTATTGATCGATCAAAGTAGCGGTATTTTACGTGTAGCCTAAAATGTATATGCTTTGTTATATTAAATTAAATTGTATTTTATGCGTATTCAATTTATTTTTATTTGTCCCGTCTTTGTCCCGTGTTTTTCCCGAAACGGATGACGTAATCCTCCAATACAGTTAAAATACGATTGTTACGTTTTTTTCTTTTTTTTCTAGCGCGTGTCTTTTGCTATACTCGATCAGTTTTTACCGTAAAATTGATGACATAAATGAGATGATATTCTGGCTTGACTAATTTTGTTTGCATATATCTTTAATCCTTAATTTTTCTTTAAAATTTTAAACCTTCCTGAAACAAATTCAGATAGTTGTAAAAAATATTAGATTTCAATACGAAATCCTTGCACGTGTTCACTGGTAATAATATAATTATAATAACTAAGTTAACGAGAGAGTAATAGTTTAATTTTAAAACTCTGTCGCTTTAACTTTCTGCAAAGTGGCCCACTCTACATTTAAAAAAGTCCTTCCGGCCTGTACCGGGAGGAAAAGGTAGCTTTCCTATATCTTCGTTTTAAAATTTTAGCTAATGTTACACGAAAACAGCAAGTTAAAATGCAAAGAAAACGTTTACAAAAGATTCCTTAATACTGAATTTGAATAAGAAATTCGCCAAATTATTGAGCAATAGCCAAATTGGCTTCATTTATGAAGACTTATTTTGGTCGCCAAATTTGGCGATTTGGAGCTAACGGACATGAATATATAGTTTTATGCGTATGATTGGGAAAATTATTACAACAATGAAAGAAAATAATTTGCGAGTAATCGCGTTAATATGCTGTTTTGTTTCAAAATATCAGCCACCCTAGAATTTCAAACTGCTCTATCTCAGCCATTTTTTAAGATAGAGGTAAACCAAAAAATGCCCTGGATTCCTCGTATCAAGGCCTAACACTAAATTAAAAAATAAATTTGAATTTTTAACTTTTTTGTATATTTATTTTAGTTTTAAATTTTTACGTAGCCGCCGTCTTGAAACAAAATGGCGGAACAAGCTGGCCAACGAACTCGGTCGAGACATGGGTGAGCTTAATACACACAATTAGTTTCATCAAAATCGATTTATAAATACGACTGTTATCGTATGACATAGGTCAGATATATATATATATATATATATATATAAATCAACATTTGAACGGAGGGTGGTTTTGGGGTCTGGGGGTCATGATCGGTGAAAATATATCGAAATTTTCCGGAACTGCTTTCCTCCGAACGGTTGCAATAGGTAGCTTTATACTTTTTTGTATTGAAAGCTACCTAATATGCGGGTTTTAGCCATTTTAATTTCACAGCACGATCAATAAGATGAAAGTTTTAACTTAGAATGGTTAATTTTCTGGAGTACTGGAAACAATACTGGGCTACTTGGCAGCACGAATATATCACATGTATTTTGATGCAGCATTGTTGGTCATAAAATCTCCTGCACGCTTGGAGCATATGGAACTAGTTGGAAATTGTACGTTAAACATGACAAATGAGGTGTGTTCGTTTCGTGCTATAACTTCGTTTTACAATGTGAAAAAATCATCGCTGTTATTTCAGTGAGATAATTTATATCGTCTGATATCAGCGAATTGAGGATGCTTTTTTTTTTCTTATTACGCATGTCATGTTTACAGATGCGAATTTTTATTCGATACCAGACAGCGATGTTAAATTTACCATAGAGATCTTGCTTCGCGAATGATTACCTCCATCGTTTAATATTTCTATGACTCCCGATGAATGAATCTTTTGTTTATTTACTGTAATGGATTGAGATATTTGGCCTCAACCTAATTTTCACTGATGTTATCTCAGAATCTATACATTTTTTAATGTAACTCATCTGTCAAGCAGACATTTTTTGAAAACTATCTTTCTAAAAATTTAACTTTCTATAATTAAAAAAAAAATATGTATAATTTTTAATAAAAAGGGCCGCTTACATAAGATACATAAAATCAAGGGGCATAAAATCTCGGTCAAGTTCGTTAATGGGCAAAATCGAACCAGGGGGGGGGAAGGGGGCACTTTTTGTGAAAACAGAAAAAAACCCCATAATTTCTTAATTATGATACGTATCGAATCCGTTTGAAGTTATTATTACTTCTAGGAGAAGGGCCGAAAATTTATGTATGACAGATTTTTGATATAATTAAAAATTGCCTTAAGGGGGGGGGAAGGGGGGTTTTAGAAGAAAAAAATTCATAACTTCGTCAATTCCCAAGATTTCAAATCCGCTTAAATTTATTATAAATCCTCTTAATATTATCTAAAACTTTTATATTGACATGTTTTTTATAGGACCAACTCTTATAGCAAAAAAAAAAAAAATCCTTGCTGGCTCCGCCTGCAAACAAGCTTGGTTTCGAAGTAGGCGGTTCCAACGGCAGCATCATCGCAAAAAGGTCATTTCTTCCGCAATTCCCGACAAACAGGCGCCCCACGGCCTGCGTCTTCGAAATCTACCTGTGCCTGTAGGCCGAGCCGTCAGGGATTTTCATTCAGGAATATCGGTTTTTAGGATGTTTTCCCTTCTTAAGTAAATAATATCATGTTCAAGAAACAAGTTTTACAGACAAACATGATAAATTAACAGAATTAATATTAAATTTAATATTATTTTGTTACACTTGCATGTATAAATTTAGTTACGCAGATGAAAATGTTTAATTCAGAATTGATAGCCTCTTAAATCCGATATTTTGGTTTGAGAAAACTAATTAATATACCATGAAAAGTACTCGGAAACGCTTTCAGAACTCTGTGACAACAAACGAAACTTTGATGTTATGAATGCTTCATTAAATTTCGAAAATATATTGTTTTCTGAGGTTTCAAAAGATAAAATAATGGTCATATTTTAATACTTGGAAAATTTTCCAGAGAAAATTTCACATGTCTTGCATTCATAATATTCAAATTTTAATTGCTTAATAGGCGTATAGCCAACATAGTGAAAAAGTACGGGCCTCGAACAAGCCGGGACTCGAACCCGGGTCATCAGTATAGCGCATTCACGTTCCACCAACTGAACCACTTGGGAACGATACTCAGCCTGGAACTTTTTTCACTATGTTGGCTATACGCCTATTAAGCAATTAAAATTTGAATATTATGAATGCAAGGCGTGGGAAATTTTCTCTGGAAAAATTTCCAAGTATTAAAATATGAATTTATTCAAATTGTCGATGCTGGATTTTCTTTGATTTCGTGTTTGCCCCAGGGTTGGCGGCTCACGGAAAATATTCGATCTGGTGCTGCGTTTGTAGCCTTGCCAACATGATGTGGTGAAAAAAGTTCCAGGCTGAGTATCGTTCCCAAGTGGTTCAGTTGGTAGAACGTCAGTGCGCTAATCTGATGACCCGGGTTCGAGTCCCGGCTTGGGTACTTTTTCACTATGTTGGCTATACGCCTATTAAGCAATTAAAATTTGAATATTAAAATAATGCTTTTCGGAATCGTGTATAATTCGTAAGAGGTTATTGTATATTTTCGTTCTTGGTTATATTGTGTTATCGTAGATTAAGAAACACTTGTATTTTTAAGGTGCAGGATGAAAACACAAATAACGGAATATGCTCCTCTTGATGTACAGAACTAAGCTCACAATTAACTTTAAGTCTGATTTGAAATCTAATTGCTAGGATGTATGAGGTTACAGTAATTTGAAATCATGCTTCATTGTTTAAGAATTTCCAATACATGCTTCATCTGAAACATTACATTTTTTTTGTAATTTTTTTTTTAGCTACATTTTCGTTCAAAAGTAGAGGTTGCGAAAATTATGCGAATCTTTTATTTTTGGCCAAAGGTTTCTTTCAAAAGTACGGGAGGCGAAAATTATATTGGGGCGTAATTTCATAAACCCTACCTTATTTTGAACACTTTTGCAATTTACATTGACTACTTATCTCCAACATGTAAAAAAATTAAATCGCGTTTGAATCTTTTGCCGATGTACCGAATGTACTTGTATGTAACGCATTTACTCCCATAATTTACGCCTCGAAAAATTATTCCAAAGTCATTTCATAAATTTAAAAAGAAGAATGAAAAATCATACGTTAAGCATAAGATTATGAAGCTCTTTCCAACACATTCAGAATAATGAAACAAAACTTCATGGATTAATAAAGTGAAAGAATATATCTAACTAAAAAATTCAGAAAACGCATAACATATTTCTGTACCTATCATTAATAATCAGAAAAGTATCCAATTTTTTTTGTGCAGCCCTGTATATTCTCAAAATATTTGTATGTATATTGCATAGTATGCTAAAATTTATGTCAGTTTGAAAATACATAACACATTTGAAAATTCCCATTCGGCAATTCCCATCAATGAATGGCAGTGTACTCGAAATGTCTTGTGCAGCCCTGTGTATAATCTATAGAATTTATACACATCAAGCAATATGCAAAAAAAAAAAAAATAGTTAAATGTAAAAACGCGTGCAACAACAGAAAACGCACTTAGAGCCATTATTGTTTATATTCAGTACTGTAACCAAATTATTTTGTGTGTCCCTGTAAATGAACGATGTACCCCCATAATATATAATAAGCATCTTGCACTGGACCTCAGGGATATATATCAAATTCAATATGTTTGAAATAATGTAAAAGCATTAAAATTCACCGCAAACATTTTTTCCCAATAGAACGTGATGTAAAAGAATTATTTTGAGTGGCCTTGTAAATGAACTATAAGTGCTACATACTTCATTTTACATGCCGAACATACCATAGTAAACGTCAATAACATGTATCAATTGCATGGAAATCCGAGTATATTTACACGAGTTAGAGCACGGACAGACAGACAGACAAACCGAATTCATAAACACTTTTAAACTTTGTTGGAAAATGTTAAAAATAACCTTTTTTAATTTTATAGGGAACCTTGGTACTATAAGTTATAATTAGAAACATTTTCAGCATGCTCTGATAATTAAGTCAGCAAAAAATCCATATTTCTACGACCAAAACGCAGAGAGTTACGATAATTTGAATTATCTGACATTTCGTAACTTTCCGGCCTTAAACAAAAGTTTTTTTTTGCTTTCAGTACCAGAAAGCTTCAAAAGTGCAGAAAATGCAAAGTATCATAAATCGATGTGATAGGTTGCAGAAAAATAGAATTTATGCTATTTCACTTTTCAGAGCATTGATAAAATGTTTAAAACAAATTAATGATTAAAACAAAGGTGAATGTCGTTATACATATCAAACAAATTCGCTAAAATAAGCCAACGGGCTTGCAACCCGATTACGGAAGATTAAAACGTTTGTACTTGAAACAGCGCAAATAATACAGAATTTAACTGTTTCCTTGTCGTATTCCATAACTAATTTGCTAAAGGATATTGAAACTTCAGAAATAAATAAAACATGAATTTAAGTAATATGTAATCGAACTTACTCGCTTAAACACTGAAATAATCAGAATCAATGTCAAATGCTATACATAATGATATGTTTCAAAATTAACCGTTGAAATGCGCCTAGCACGAAAGTACGAACGATGTTTTTTGCTGTAGTTGGTGGGTGAATCTATGAAAATGTACTAAATATGATTAATTTACCCATTACAGTTTACAATTACAGACGCTTTTAGACTGCATTCTGTTCACAGGGCAATATCTCGGGCATCTTTAACCCGGATAGCCCGTGTTAGATCGCCCGGTCTATATAAACAGAATAAATTTAAAGTATTGTTTCCATATAATAAGATAACACGTGAAAGTGTTCAATATTAACCATTTATTTTAACTACAGGCAACTTACCTAGACCCTCCGATGAACCCAATTATAAATTTCCATGAAATTTACAAATTTTAAAGAATACTTTTGGATATAATTATTTCTTAAAACGCACATTATTCTAAGTGTCGTCCCATAAATGAAATTCGTTGCTTAAAGGATCAGATTCAACTAACTACTTAATTGAGTGCATTAAAATCTGATATTCCCCTGTATTTTCAAATTATATACTTGCAATAAATACAGTTTTAAAATGTAGAAAAAAAACATCGCACTTGTGTTTTTTGAAACACATTCTGTTACGATTAAAACTAGTCGTTGGGGGCCACCGTATTACTTACCCATCATGGATATGCATAATATAAAATATGAAAGTAAAACATGTGTAAACTATTTATAAAATGCATTGCAATTCGAATAAAATCCTGGCTAGATGACGTCATAAACTTTAAATGCTCTCCAAAATTACTCCAAAATTGATAATCATATTAACTAACGGTTTACTTCATCAGATGAAGCGTCTCATGTCCAATTAAAATATATCTTTGAATTGAAATTTGAATGAAATACAGGGTCAGGAAAAATCGAAGAGTATGGAAAATAGGATTACAAATATTTCGGCAACTAATTATCCGATCGACTTTATTCTTTATGCAGATATTATGTTTTTTTACTGTCTTTTATATTCCTTCCTTAAAATAAACAATTTCGAAAATTTTTATGTACCTTTTATCTGAACGAATATTTCGAGAGTCTGAAAAAAACAGTTCCCGATAATCGAGGTTACTGAAATTCAATAAGCTTCTTCCCATTATTACATACTAAGTACATTCCAAATTAAAAGTCTCTATCTCGATTTGTTCGGGAGATAGAGCGTTTACAGACACACAGACACACAGACACACAGACAGACAGACGGACGGTAATTTTTTTTTCTAAAAATATGTTTTTCGAAATCTCCAGTGTCTGTAACGCGTAAATCCGTCAAAAAAGTTTTTGATTTTCAAAACGATTACAAGACTTACCCTATACTACGTATGATGGGTAAGTAAAAGGGAAGATATTATCTCTGGCTTGTAGGTATGCAAGGTATCGTCTAGTATGAATGAAAAAAAAAGAAAGAACATGTGTTATGCTTGTTAGTTTCTTGAAATAAATCACTTTTCATTAACTCTATCGTCCCTCAGATTACAATGCTGTCATTTTATTAAGCATAACACAAAAACATTTTGACTGAATAAGCTGAAATTGTGTGTATTAGAAATTTTAAGAAATCGTTTTGCGTTAAAATATTTATAGTTTCACATGGTACATTTTTTTTTCCAAATGTAATTTCATAATTTATATTTTACACATACAAATTATAACAAGAACGAAAAATCATGCATCAAGCATAGATTATGAAACACTTTCCAACACAGCCAGAAAAGTGCAACGAAACTTCAACGTTAAATAAGGTGAAAGAAGATATGTAAGTTAACAGTTTAGAAAACATATAACACATTGAAAAATACAGTTTTCGAAATTACCTTTCAGTGTCAAAAAAGTAGTCGAATTATTAGGTGCAGCTCTGTAGAAGATCAACAAATGTGGATATATAGTATGATAAAATTTATTTCAGTTAGAATATTCACATTTAGCCAATCGATGGAAATGTACTCGAAATCTTTTGTACAGCCCTGTATATTATCTGAAGGCTTTTGTATACACCACCTATTAAGCTGAAAGGCAACTTAAAACTCACTCACAGCAATTACCAAACGTAAACGACAATGTATCTTTTTTGCGTAGCCCTGTATATGAATTTATTTATATTCCACAAACTTCTATTAGTGTACTAAAATTAGTTCATCTTGAAAATGTGTAAACACAATCAAAAACTACCTTTAAGCAATTCACTCTCCTAGTCCGTAATACTTATGAATTCCCTTGTGTAGTGTAGCCCTGTATATGATGAACCGAGTTTATAAACACACACTGTTATGAAAAAAAATTGTTAAATTTAAAAACGCAATCCAAAGTTGAAAACGCACTTACCACACAGACTGTAAATATCGCACATGTACTGTAACCAATATCTTTGGTGTGTCCTTGTAAATAAGCGCAATACACACAAGAGAGCAATTTATAGTGCACCTCAGTAATGCATATAATTTTCATTATGTTTAAAATAGTGAAATATCACTAAATTACAATGCAGACAATTTTTCCCCATAGGACGATGTGTAACATAGTTCTTTTGTTTGACCCCGTAAATGAATAATAAATGCTTTGCAACCCATATTCTACAAAAAGCATGTTTTAATGTGCTTCATAATTATATATTAATTTCATTACGTTTTAAATGACGTAGCGTCATCAAAATGCGCTTGAAACTATTATTCCCCATTGACAGTAATGTAACGGAAAACTTTTGACTGTCCCTGTAAAAAAAAACTGCAAGTGCTACTCACTTCAGTTGAAATAGGGAACATGCTATAGATAACTACAATAACATATAAAAATGTCAGAGCAATCCGAGCATATTTGCGGAAGTTAGAGCACGGGCAGACGGGCAGACGGCCATACGGCAGACAAACCGAAGTCATAAACACTTTTCAACTACGTTGGAAAGTGTTAAAATAATGTTAAAAATGAATAAAAAACAAATGCCTTTGTTTGGGACATTCAGTATTAACACCGAAAAGAAATGCAAACTCTGTAACTGTATTCTTCAAATTTAAAGGAATATTAAGGTTGCACAGACCATCTAGGTGACATGTTTAGATTGGAACATGTTAACATTTTAGTTACTTTACCATTTTTATGAAACTAAAACCGTTTAAAGATTGACCGACAGAGAAATATATTTATTGAACTAATAAATATAATTGTTAATTAATTAGTTACTAGATACAAAAATTCAAAATAGATACTTACATCCGAAACCCAGTAGTAATTTCAGTTGCCTAAACATACTATAACATATAGCTACAGCTTTTTGGCAATGAAAGCAATTGACTGATTAACACGCATCAAATATTGCTGATAACGTTAAAGATAAAAAAGAACTGATTATAAAATACCGTATCAGTTCTATCTTATACAGTGTATGAGAACGCTGTTCGCGCTAGTGATAACAACAACCTTGAACTCCCATTTATAAGATATCGCCTTTCAAAATAACTACTGTTCTATTTTGCGATATGCCTTCATGTTAGTTTCACTTTCATTAAAATGATCAAAATATTCCAAAGTGTAATGTTTGAAAAAAACAGAGGGCGGATTTGGTTTTTAAAGTCGTCGTTTTTAAATCTAAATGAGAATTGTAATTTCACACGTATACTTTCAAGTTTAGTCTATACATGGCTAAGCATTAATGCATATTTAAATTTGTTTGGACTTTTGTAATAAAGGATTTTGTTACAAAATGATAGATATTCAGTTATCTATTTTTCAATCTCTACTAGAACTTCTCATTTACATTTAACGTAACATAATTTCAAAATTATATTCTACTATTGAAATGATCCAAAGCAAGTCAGGCCTATTATCAGTTGAGAGGTTCCGCTCTCAAAGCTGGAAGATGGGAGGTGTTGAATTTGAGCTTATGGCTTGTCCGTTGGCGTTACAGGTTCGGGTTTTTCTGTAGCTTTCTTCAAAATTCGTTAGGCCTTTTTAGAAAGGCCCTCAGGGAGGGCGATCCTCTCTCTTCCTATATATATAGCGCAGACAATCGCCCGTAACAGGATATTGAATATATCAATAAAACATTTGTTAATTCCAGAATTTGAATATATCAATGCGTATGTTCGAATTATTTTTATAAAACTGTAACAAATTTCGTGATCATTGTTAAATCATTTTCCTTAATCATGTTTAATGAGCCTACAGATTTCGAAAATTGTGAAAACCTTTATCAGTTTCTTAATAGATACAACACCTTAATGCTATTTTTAGGGTTTAGTTCATCTCACGAAACCCTATCCGACTCACGTCTTTGTCTGTCTGTCTGTCACAAACTTCGTACTTTAAAACTGTATAAGTTAAAGACTTGAAATTCTGTTTACTTACAGATGGATAACCCCTGTCACACAACAAATAATAAAAATTTGAATACGGCGTTAATTATCGGAGATATTAAATAAAAGCTATAAAAACTGATTAAAAATTGCGCAAAAAAACAGCTAAAAAGGAACATTTTTATCCAAACTGATAACACACCTGTATCGATTTCGACGGACTCTTAGGGTTGCCGTAAACAGCTGTGTTTCCAGATTATCATCGAAATCCCCTTTTCGGAAACACCTCGAATAATCTGTGTATCAAAACGAAAATTTGGGTACAGGGGTAAAAAAATCGCAATTCCAGAAAAAACAAAAATCGTAAAAATCCATGTATTAAAATCCGAGATGTTAATTAAAAATTTTCATTTTTCCAGACACTTTATCTGGCACGTGTTTGCTAAATCATTTGACAGGAGACGGGTGTCTCCTATGAAAGAAGTACTCGGTCTCGGAATGAAACCCCATATTTTTAACTTAGTGGGAAATTTAAAGCGCTTTAACAGTTTTTTGGAATATTGCATTTGAAAATTATAGATCTATGCGTATTTTTTTAACGGTGAACCTAGAAATCTAATTTTCATAAATATCAGATAATTACAACCGAAGTTATTAGTTAATTTTTCGTTAATGAAGCAACAGTACAGATGTCATCGAATGATGCATTGAGAGTTGTCAGGATCTGTTGAAAGGAGAAAGATGTGAAGTAAGCAATTATAAGTTTAAGTTTAAATTTTAATTATATACAAATTTTTAAAACTATATAAGATACGGGTTTGAAAATTGGTATACAGAGGCAAAAGAATACGCCGGTTAAGATTTTCTAAAAATCATAAAATTCGGCCAACAATTTTTATTTTATAAAAAATTCATGATTTTTTAATGGAAAAAGAAATAAAAATCTAATTGATAATTAAAGAATCTCAACTAAGAGATTTAAACGCCATAATGGGTAATTAAAATTTATCTGTTAGAGAGCGAGCTTAATTATTAAACGTTGCCACATGCTAAAAACTTAATTTTAAATGATTCTATCCACTTAATAAATGATAATTAGCCGGGTTTGTTATATGTTCGGGGATGGGGAGGGGGGACGATTTTGTATTAAAAATCGCATTTAGCCAACAAGACACATATTATTTATAATACAGACTTTCAGGCTTCACTCGCTATCGAGCATTTTTACCTATCTTGAAATAAAAGAGCATAATATGACGAATATGATTTTTTTGGTTTTCCAATCTTAGCTCGGCACTGAAAAAAAAATTGTGTCACAAAACAAGAGAGAACTATGCAGCGTATGCAGAAAAGAACGAATGTACATACCTGGGTCATTCAAAATCACTCCTTATCATCCGTAGAGAAGTAACTAGACTGAACCCAGCTTCACTTTATGAAAAATCGCATAACTTTTCGGATGACCCTATATATACATATATGTGTGCGTATAATGTATGTTGATGTAAGTTACTTATGTGGATTCTTATGTTGGAGGCAAAAACAACAAAAAAAACCATTTCGGTACTTCTCTATTATCGCGTCGACCACTTTTCATAACATAAAACTATCGCCAAACTGTAACGCCAAATAAACGGGAGAACGTTGCCATTGGAATATCAAAATAAATAAATAAATAAAATATAAGGATTTAAGGACACAATTGTTATTTTAATTAATGAAATAACTAATAAATCAGTGAAACATAATGAAAAATATGCGCAAATGTCGAATTAAAAACCACTTGATGACATAACAAACACGTATACTACTTCTGGCGTCAAGTAAATGGGACTGCATTTTTGGCGTTTAATCTTACAGTTTGGCGATAGTTTTTTGTTTTGAAAAGTGGTCAAAGGGATAATAGAGAAGTACCAACATTTCATATTATTGTATTTCAGACATCATGAAAGAAATCAAACGTATTAAATTTGAAGGAAAAAATACTTTTATGTGATATCGATTTTCATCTTATTGATCAGTATTATTTCCTGTACATTTTAATTTCTAAATGCTACGTTTGTAAAAGTAGATAATTTAAAACTTTATTATCAGTATAAGTATATTTATCTAACATATTTATTTACAGTTAAACTTTACTTTTCTATTTAACTTAATGACGTAGAAGGCATGAATAAGTAAATGTTGAGGATTGAGTCAAGTTTAATACGGTTTTCGTTAAGAAATGATTTCATTTACTTAGAAAAAATTCTTAATTTTAACTAGCGCTGTTGATGCACTTGAAATGCTATAAAATATTTTCTAAATATAACTATAAAATATTTTCGAAAACACATTCTGTAAAAACATCCTTTACAAATGAAAACGATTACCTGCAAACAGACATTTAACACGTTCAATGCCAACAACTAACTGGAGTCCTTTCACCACATTTCTGCAGCGTACGTGTTAAATACTGTTAAAATTTAATAGTCTGATATTATTTCGACTTCTGGAGAGAGTATTCGCATGGTATTATATATTAAATATTACTATTATTTTATTAGTTTTTTCTAAGCAGGCGCACTGGCTTTACTTAATTTGGTTACATCTATTAATTATTATGCTACCAGTTAATTATTATATTTCTAGTTTAAAAGTAGGAACGGAACCTTTATATAAAGTAGCAGAAGTCCATAGAAACTAGTTTTAAGAAATTTCAGGCCCTATTGGTTGCTTTAAACCATTTTTCAACATACAAACTTTTGATCATTAATCTTTTCTCCTCCTGAATAATTCTATTTCTTTTTTTACTTAGAATTTACTTAGGATTTTTTACTTAGAATAAAAATATTTAATTTCTTTTAAATAGAAATTAGATTTTTTATATTTCCAAAAAATATTTTAGATGAAACTACAAATTACTAAAAATTACATAGAATTTATTTAGAATTAGAATACCGCATTTCTGTTTACTAGAAATGTACTTTTATTTTTCATTCCATTAAATATTTTATTTGAAATCTTCTAACTTCTGCTAAAAACAATTTATGTTCATGCATAAATTTCATGTTTAAAATGTAATGTTTTGTAACAATATATTTTCTCACTCTTGGAGACACAGTGAAAAGAGAAATTTTTTCAAGTTGTTAAAGAAACGAATAAAACTCATTTATGTATACTTACGTGCTTTTTTGAAGTAAAATACAAAAAAATAATTAGCCTGTATCTCATATGATTAATGTTTAATTGAAATATTTTTCATAAAATGCTACATATATTCATTTGTTATTTCAAAGTATTTTAAAATTATTTAAATCTAAAATAAGTTAAGAAAAAATGTCATTTTCGCCTTCATCTATATATAATTACTAAGCATATTTTAATTTAAAAAGAATTCAGCTTGTGTCTTATATGATTAATGTTTTATCGAAGTATTTTTAATAAACTACTATATCAGAAATACTTTTTATATCTAATATATTAAATACACGCCAACATGCTGCGCAAGTATTCTAGGAATGTATTATTTTGTATCTAACACGGAAAGTAAACTTTGATCTCAAGAACAACTATTACAAGAATCCACTTATTCTGGACAGTGTCTTAAGTATGTCAATGAAAATTAAATAATTGTATATACTTTTTATTACTGCATGATAAAGGGAACTATAGAGTTTTTACATATTACAAAGATAACATATTAATCTGTTATTGAATTACGTATGAAGTTTCAGTACTTACATCAGTTTTCATTTTAAAAATTCTCATTTTATAAGATTTATAATAGAATATAACGACAATCATGATTCGGAAAATCACATTACACGACATTATGGTATAATAATGTATTTTCAAAATTGTCTTCATATGTAAAAAAATATATTTTATCAAACTTTCTGAAATAGATGGTAGTGTTTAGTATTTGTAGGTACAAAATTATTAAAAGATCATTATGATTATAAAATCACAGAGCAAAAAGTTCCCATAGATAAATCTGAATCCTAAAATAGCACAAGTATTGGAAATTGCAAACGCAAAATTAAATGAAACAACGGAGAGTGGGATGGGACACTGTGCTCCATGACGAAAAACAATTTATATTATAATAAATTTACAAGTAGTTCAAGAAATCTCATTGTGCAAAATTGTGTATAACAAGTTATTCGGTGAAAATTATATTTTCTGAATCTTTGATAAGTCTTATATGCTTATAAATATGTGTTAAGTAAAACATAAACTTCGGATTGTACGAGTTAAGAGCCTACACTTGTCATGTGACGAGATTCGCAAGCTAATGTTAAATTTATAGGAGCGTTCTTTCCAAATTTCTTGTTTGTATTTCAAAATAGTATTTAAAAGCTTTTTTTTTTACACAGATAACTGAGGTCTATCTCTAACCTGTCTCTTTTTTTTTTACTTTTTGATTTTTTCAAGTAGCCACTTTCTTATTCGGAATAGACATTTAAAGTAAAAGTACTTCATAAAAAAAACTACAATCAAAATCGAAAAAATAAAATATTTTAAAGATTGACCTCAACAATCATATGAAAAAAATATATTCAAAAATATTGAAATGCAAATGAAAAATGTGAAAAGAACTCGTCCTTAGGTTTAGCATTAGCTAGCAAGTATTTTTGGTGGAAATAGAAGATAGATAGATAGTAGATTCTTAGATAGATAATAGATAGATAATAGATTCTTAATGTATTATGCAAAGTGAGATAAAATAAAATTGTTACTTTTACAGATGACGTTAAGGATGATATGCAGATTTACTATTAAGCTGACAGGATAATATTATTAACCCATACAAAGCAGTTACGGGTGAAGATATTTTGAGAGTATGATTTAAAAAAAGAAAAAAAAAAAACAAGAAATATGGGGGAGAAATAAAGTCGGAAACGGTTGCTCTGGAAGTTGCATGTCTACATACGTAAAATTAATATTAATGAAAGTATTTGTAAATTATAATTTAAATACAGACAATTCATTTTCTCTTCATCTGTGTCTCCTTCAATTTACATAATTATTAATTTATGATGATAGTCGAATTACCTAGTATCCAATTATTTAGCACTAAAGATAACATGTTTGAAATAATTGCTAGAAAGTCTCAGCTCAAGTTAGTAACAAAGATTTCCCTAATCACAAAAAGATTACTTTTAACCAATTATGCGTTTACTTAGTTTCCATGCAAATTCCATCTCTTGGAAGTGATAAGAGCAAGGAATTCTCTTAGAAAACTTCTATGTAGGCAGTTATTGTTTCGCAACTATTAACTTCTGCATCCGAAAGATAAATTACTTTTAATAGCTTTAATTAAAGGAAGTATCATTCATAGAATCGTTAATACATTTACAAAAGTTTTCACAAATACATACATTTATTGTGCAGTTTATTTATTAACGATGAAAATGTAATTTGTGTAACTTTGCAAATAATTTAATTGAAGTTTACAGTTTAACAGTCTGATTTTCTAAAATGTTTTACGTGAATGATAACACTTTATATTAAATCAATACAAGACAATGTATCGTAACAATACTGCAGGCATTATTGGATAACGTGCAACAACAATTTTGCCAATAAAATACAGATGTAAATTCTTAAAGAGAAAAAAAAACACGAAAAGGCTTATAAAAACAGTTTAATATGATGATGAACATGTTACGAATGTACAAACGGCGCCATTATCAAGAACTACACGATAAACAAACTATTCTTGCAAAAACGTTAAAATAAACTTGAAAAAACATAAGACACCAGAATATATGTGTAATAAAAGCCGGTGCTTAAAAATGGTCGACTGAAAATTATTATTTCCATATTGGTTTTTTTAATTGAAAAGCACCTCGTGTCAAATCTTAGGCAATTAAAATGAGGCTGATTCATTACATATGTTCTCTTTACGCATATTGATTTCTATTGATTCACGAATAATAGATGGTAAAAAAATATTGATGGATAAATTATTTTACTATTCTTAAAATAAATTTTTAAAGTATCGTTCCTATGTAGTCTTGCCAAAGCTCTAGTTCTTATGACATATTTGATATCTGCCATATGATCTTTTAATCTTGTTTTAAACTTCGTAGTTGTCATTCCTATTTAATATTGCAATGTTCTATCTGCTCTGGTGAACGCGATTTCATAAACAACTGATAGTTAATATGACGTGCGAAAATAGTTTGTTTATCGTGTAGTTCTTGATAATGGCGGCGTTAATAGGTATGAAGAATTAGTTATGTAGCAAGTAGTACTAAAGTATAAAAATTTAAATTGATTTGAAACCTTTTTACGGCTATATCTAATCATTGCAAGTTATGTGTGGTCGCAAAGGGTGTTCCAAAATGGTTGTAACGTACTTTAACGTTTAATCTTTGGATATTATTTTACAAAAGTGTTCAAATTAAGGTAGGGAATAAAATTATGTTAATGAAATAATATAATAGAATCAGTTATGTCCTTACATTTCAAAAAGTTACGATTTTCTTAAAACATTTTTAGGACCTCTCTCATAGGCAACGTTGGTCAATTATTAAACATTTCTTTTAGCTGCAATTAGATAATACAAAAAAATGCATATATTTTCCTTAAAACAGTTTCAGTCAAATTAAAGGAAGAATAAGTGACGTATTCCACTTTTTGTGCTATTTAAAACCTATTTGTATCTGCAAAAATAGAGATGATATACAAATTGATGATGATATTAATCGATCAAGAATATTTTTAATTAAGGTAAAGCCAGGAGAGATGCCGCGGTCGGAGAGATTGCGCACATAGAGGATCGGGGGGAAGGAGTAGAGTGAGCGCGCAGCGACTCCAGGTAGTTGTACAACAACAGTAGTGGAGTGTCTACTTGAAAGTGCACGTTGATTGCTTTGAACGTCTAAGATAAAGTATTGCTATTTTGTTTTGTTTTTCCAAAGTAAGTGCTTGAATTTTCATAGCTATTCATCAGAATTTCTATACAACGTCAGTAGTACAAAATATTTTTAACTTAAACGATTTCTCATAATCTATTAATCTAGACTAACAATGTGAGCATCAACGGTTCGTTTTAGAAGAGGTCATGTTTAAATAAAAGGCCGCGCAATCTCTCCTACCGAAATTGGAGAGTTTGCGCATCTGCTACTTAGGAGAGAAGGCGCAGTGTTCCCATTAGTTTCCATGCTAGGAGAGATTACACAGCTTATTGGTAAATTTGCATAAAAAATGAAAAATAAAAATGGACTAATTTTAAGTTGAACGTGTTATTAAGTAACATAATTTTATTTTGTAATCTTATCGGGACTTGCTTTTTCTGATTCTTTATTTTTTTCCCTTTAATTAAAAATTTTTAATCGTTTTTAAAATTATTTCCCTTTTCTGATTATTTAATCATTAGGTTGAAATATTCACTCCTAATACAATAATACTTGTTCACAAAAACCTTACAGCAATGTCATTTAAGTGTAACTAGGGGGCTCAGCCCCCTACTCGCTAACGCTCGCCAACCCCGCGTGAATTGCGAAGCAATTCACATTGAGACCGCTACGCGGTCACAGCTCGCTTCGCTCGCTCGCCCCCTTCTTTCAGCAATGCTAGCCGGAATAAATTCTACCATAAAACATTTGAACATATGAAATTGACAATTTATTTTAATGTAAAAAAGCAATTCTCCGTTGAAAACACAACTGAAAATGTATTTAGTTGGCGCTACTAATGAGCATGTAAATCATTTAAATACTATGAAAAAAGGATCTTTTGTACAGCAGAACTTAAATTCATTAGAAAAAAAAACTACGAGATAGGAAGATTGTTTGTCATTGTTTAAATTTCGTTCGACATTTTATTGTTCTAATTGATTATAGATTTTTACAAAATGAATTATTTTTTTACTTCATCAATACAGCAACAGATGGCGGCAGGTGATGTCTAGACAGTTGATTTTTTTTCTCCGTCTTTTGAGTGAGTGAAATTCGTAAATGAATTCTAAATAAGAGTTGAGAATTCATTTGAAATTAACGATATTGCTCATAATTAAAATGAGGAATCATCTCAGACACTTTGGATTACGTACATGTTATTCTATTTTTAATAATTGCTAGTTTGTGTTTTATTCTGTGGTTTCACTGCTCTCACACTGACCGCCATATTGGACGAAGGAGGAGCTGATCTAACACAATCTAGTCTGTTCAATGGTCTGAGCTCTGGAAACAACAGTGGTTGCCAAACCATAAGTTACAAATTCAGCCCTATTTTCGCGCCACGTAAGAAAAATATATATATAGATTATTATTGTTAACAATTTAATTGTAGTTATTATTAGTAACAATCTCTTCTACCCATCTGCGCAATCATAGCAACCCTGTAAGGACAGATTGAGCAAAATAAGTTTCTTGGTTTTATTACAACTGTTCTATTAAATTGCAACATAACAACAAAATAGCAATGGAAATGCATAAAAAACAAATGATGTAAAAATTATTCATGAATAGTTTAGCAAAAACTAAATCTTTTGAATTGTGCGCAGACTATCCTAGCTTTACCTTATATCGCTTGTCTTATCCGCTTAAATCCCATTATTTCCGATGTCACTAATTCTGTTGATATCGGAATCTCGTTTTGAAAGGAACATTCTTACAAAATGGTCAAGCAGTAAATGCGGAAATATTACTTATTTTTTTATATGTCTGTGAAAACAAATAGTGAAATAACAGTATGTGCCTAATCCCCGTGCTCAAGATGCGTCACAATTGGTCAAATATCTCAATCCCATTAGTAAATAAGTATAACGGCCTTTAAAAAAAAAAAAAAAAAAAACATGCTTTCTTAATTTGTTTTTGTCTTATAGGACTCTATAGAAAACACTAGGCTATACCAATGGAAAAATATTATGGAAGATTAATGGATTTAAATGGGAATTTCACCAAATTAGCCAGCTATCGTCAAGTTGGCTTAATATATAGCAACTTATTTTTGTCGAGAAATTTGGAGATGTTTCGCCAAGTTGGCCAAACCTTTGCGCTATTGTGATAACTCTATCATTAGTACTTTTCAATAAATACTCATTGTATTCATATGTATTCATCAGTGCATACTCATTTTCATTGACGTCTATTGATAATTTTTAGAACTACGGTAAATAAATGCTTCTTCTATTTTATTCTTAAATTCAATTTTAAGTACTTTATAACAGTAATATAAGGTAATGCAAGTTTGGCCTACCTGTAAAGTCCGCGTAGGTGTGATAAGTAATTATCCAACTTGAGAATTAATCCAGCGATAATGGCACATTTGAAGTAGATATTAACAAACACAATCTTGTTAAAATAAAGTATGGCTTCATGATATAACTTCTAAGTTAATTATTTAATTACTGTTAAAGAGAAAAAAAATTAATTTACATTGTTAAATTTACATCACACTATAAAAAGTTAAAACATTTATTTTAAGAGAAGTGTTCAGCAGTTCTGCATTTTAAAAAGGTTGCTCAGAGACTGAAGTATTAGTTCTTGGATTAGAGAAACACACAGTCAAGTTTACGTCATTTAGCCTTGAACTCTTGAGGTTACACGTGTAAGTTCTTTAATGAGAATCTCACAGAAAACAGAAAAGTACTTTGTCAGCACACACGTGTTCCGTTTCACCAGCTTGAAGTCGGATGGATGAATATTCAGGCTCACAACAATAGATGAAATGTTTATTTCAGAAATCACTCTCCTAACATCTATTTCATATAAATTCTGACGTCGTAATGATGCAGGCAACAATGTGATTAAAATGGATAAATGTTGCAACAATGGAGCAATTTTTTTTCAGTTAATATTAAACAAGTGCAACGTTAATCCTATGGGGAAGTTTTGTGCTGACATTGAGCCACTTAGGGATCGAATTTCAAAAATATCAATGTCCAATTCATGTATTGCCCTCAGGAATACATATATATTCCAAATTTTCAAAGCTCTATGTCAACAGGAAGTGAGTGAAATATGAGTGACTAGATTTGACTTCCATATACATGCAGAATTGTAAGCTAAATTAAAGCAATAATAGACAAAACAAACATATCATCTGACAGACAAAAATATAATTTTCAGAATTTAATGAAATTGAAACCGGGCCATCAGCTAAGTGATATATTACTCAAAAAAAAAAAAAAAAAAAAAACGAGATTCAATTAAATAATTATGTGCGTGGACGTACAATAGATATACATATTTTTTGATATACAAGCGACATTTTTGGCATTTGATGACAAGCATGGACCCCTTTGTTGGAAATCGGTTAATAAACATTCCTGATTGTTAAAATTCATCTAAACAAACCCTTTATTTGATTTCTATTTATTTTCTAGCAGGAAATAACCCAACCAGACCTACTTATAAAGTACAATATGATAAAAATTGTTCGCATTGGATTCACTGTGTTTACCGTAAATCTCAAGTGACGTTATAAATATCCGTGTAAAGAGTAAAAAAAAATAATATTCATTAGTGATACGTTAATCCCATAAACGCTTTTGAAAAATTTATTTTTATGGTCAAAATGAAATTATATTTTTCTTCCTTTTGTGGTATTTATGTTAAAACTTTTGATAATGTGATATAGTACTAGTTCCATGTGCCGGGATTTTGCTAACTAATTATCTGTTAATCTTGGAAAATAATAGACTTGTTCTAAATACTAAATAGCTTTTTTTCTTTCTACACATAATCACATTTCTAATTACATATTTAGCAAAGCATTATGTGCTTATTAAAAATTATAATATTTAAGCATTTTTACGTATCTCAATTTTACGAATTTAAAAAAATTCTCATACTTGTCACTCATAAAAATTTCTTATTAGAATAACATGTTTTTAAACATATACATAAAACAAAATTAAGATACTGGATTTAGTTTACGGATTTCATTTAGATCCACTATTTTTTTAAATTCGCAGTAAAATATTAATCCCTGTATTTTAGAAACACCCTTTATGCATTACAAAATCCTTTCAAAATTAAAGAAATATATCCTAGAAACAAATGATTTAATTACGGCATGCATGAGCATTGGTATACAACGGGAGTTTTAAAATATGTCATAGCATAGCACAATGAAATCGACATTTTTTTTTTAAATACAAAAAATTTTTAATTTTAAAATTTAAATTGAAGAATGCATTAACTAAAATAATAAACGAAAATTACTTAAAAACTCTGAAAATTTATGAATAATTAAATATATACAAATATTTCAATTTATAGGTTATTCATAAACATGATTTATACTAACTATTATATCCAATGCTTGTAACTAAGTACTTCGTTACATATCGGAAACACAGATTCGGATGCAATACATTAATATAATTGATATTATACACTATGATTCTGTGTTATAAGACAATATATATTGAATTGTATGTTATGGAGGAATCGTCTTCACAAAAGGCTTCATTAATGAATCACAATCAATATACATTGTTTATACTATTTGATCCGTCCGGCGTTGTCCGGAAATCAGTAACTTACTTTTGCCATTTCGATTAAAATAGTCATTTTCGACGCGCATTCTGCTCTAAACAAACCTCTTACGGATCGAAACTCCGCAACTCGTTCCCGCTGCCTACGGCATTGTATAACAGGAGTGCGACGCACGCGCTGCAATATCATTTAGTTTCAATTTCCACCGCGAAGGGGGCACGAAATCATCTTACTTAGTTATCTATATGCTATTAGTTCATGTTAAGTTGAATGAACCAATTCCTGTTGAAGAAAATTCCGAAATTTTTTTATAATACTTTGGTCGAAATATGAAAATACCCTAGATCGACCACTTTCAACCAGCCTATCTTTCACATCTCCAAAGCTACCGACATGCAACCACCACAGTGCACGATGGGAGACTCGAGGCTACTACCACACACAAACACCAGTTTGTATGCGCTAGGCAGTTTTGCTGCAAAGTGAAATGTAGGGACACACAAGTCTCTCTCTCTCTATATATATATATATATAGATATAG
The DNA here is from genome assembly GCA_963931845.1 of Maratus michaelseni. NCBI lineage: Eukaryota > Metazoa > Arthropoda > Arachnida > Araneae > Salticidae > Maratus > Maratus michaelseni. The sequence continues at coordinate 246,723,466 of OZ007589.1, forward strand.
ATATAGATATAGACTTAATATATACAAATATTTCAACTAATAGGTTATTCCTAAACATGATATATACTAAACTACTATATTCGACACTTGTAACAAAGTACTTCATTACATATCGGATACAAGACATTACTAAAATTGATATTATACACTATGCTTCTGTGTTATAAGAGCCAGTTATTGGAATACATGTTATCGTGGAAACATCTGTACAAAAGGCTTTATTAATGATGCACAATCAATATATATTGCTTATGTTGTCGGTGCAAAACACATCAATAATAATTATAAAATTAATAAAATGCCGTCTAGGGACATATCACCATTCATTTTATAATTAAAAAAAGGAATGTTAAAACATACAGGGTGATTATAATTAAAGTTGCACTTTGAAAAGACTGTAAAAACAAGAACCGTTCGTCAGAATGACCTAATATTTCATCTGAATATACCTGGAGCAATGAGAATTTGTTTTGCGAAAGAAAAAACAGTTCAAATGTTGACCAATAGATGGCACTGTACTCGTCATAAGATGTTAATTAAAAGACGTGACATGCTATTGTGACACACTGTGTCAGTCATCGGACTAGAGCCCGACATTAAACTCTTTAATGTTCGGAACTTCTTCAATGCAATTGCCGCACAGTCATTGTTTTTGTAAAAAGGCTTCACAAGCAGAGCCCGATCCATCCATGATAGAGTCATGACTACCTTCTCAGACGCAGAATAACAAGAACTGCATGTTCTACGCCTTTTTTATCACAAGTGTAAGGAACGGTGCCCACACGTCACGTCCTTTTTTTACCACAAACAAAATAAAATAAATAAATTCTGAGGGTAAGTTAAGTAATATAAATCAAAGCAATTAAGTTAAAACACGTAAACAGAATCAAAATCTAAGTTAAAATGCATAACAAAATCATAACAAATGAAATCAACGTGATAAAAATCAGAAACTAAAATAACTATTTTGAGTGCATTCAGACGTTATCAACACAGTTAAATTAGAAACACGCACGTTTTCATTTTTTTTTCAATATACTCAATTAAGGTGCCTGACTACGTACGAATCAATGTTTTCCAAAAAAGCTATTTAATTATTTTTTGAACATATTTTTATTAAAATTATGACTAGAAATTGTGAAAAAAAGCAAAAAAATTTTTATTCCTTGATGAAATTTTGGTAAATGGGGAATTTTGTGGTAAAATTTAGTGAAATTTTGCCTAATACGCAAAACGCTCTACAGAAAATTCTATTGTATGTATCTTAATTTTCTTTTTACACGTCATACTTATGACATTCGTGAAGGCAATGAACTAAAATCTAAGAGATATTTTAAATGTTATCTAAACTTATAGTATATTGCACCTTTTTACATGCTGATTTTCATAAAATTCATCGATGTCATTCCACGAAAACATCCATAAAACAAAAAATAATTATTCTAAAATTAAAATTTTAGTTCATTGCCTTCATAATAGTGTAAACAATATGCACTTTACATTTCATAGTGATATTCTAATAACTTTTTGAGAAATCATATTTTGCGTATGGAATTTTCAATAAAAATTACATCTTCCAAAAAATGCATTTAAGTTTAAATTTATGTTTTACTACAAGAATTTACACAGTAATATGCATCTAAACTTCACTGTTTTTATGAGCCATACTCTTTATTTCAAGTGCTGAGCCTTTGTTTATTTCTAGAAGGCCATATTTTTGCTTCCCCCTTCCTAGTTATTACCTTTAAAAAGTACTTCCGGTTCTTTAAACAGTACCTCCGGTTTGAGTGACAGCTGTTGTGTAGTTTAAAAACCGCTACAACTCCGGTTCTATTTATCGTACAATAAAAATAAATCCAGTTTTCGAAAGGTAAAACGTTGGGCTTTAATAAAATGTAATAAAATGGTTTTGACAATTTTGGTCGAAAACCACTTTTTAAACGTAGTCAGATACCTTAAAAACCATAACTTATTCTGTATGCATTATACGTTTTGAAATCAATACATTAAACACGAACTTAATTTATTTACTTATTTATTTATATTTTATTTTTTGTATTTACCTTTTTCAATTCTTACTTAGTTATTATAAATGTTATATTTTTCTTACTATATATTTCCTTTTCCTTTTCTCACTCTGTATTATTATTCAATTTGCTTACTATTTCTCATTCTGTTCTGTCGTCTTCATAATGGCACTTTGTTCCATATGCTGCTGTCTTCTGCTTTCTCATTGGCTGTTTGCTTTATACATGCCCATTTCTCTTCCATTTCCTTTCAGTATTGCTCTTGCTTTCAAAGTGGTAGCACATCTTCTTTGATGAAAAAAGGCAAAGTTAATTAGAAAGGCCTTGTGCATATATTAACTTTTAGGGTGTTATTAAGTCAAATTCTTGCTTTTATTTACTCTATCGTGGCTTTTTTAAAGCACTTCCTGTGATCCCATCACATATGACAGAAAGCAAAGATAGTTTGTTGAATTTTGTCGCGAAAATATTTGCTATATATATTAGAAGCTTTATTGCAAAAATATAATGATTAAAAATTTGTATCAGTCTTGGAGTTTGCCATTCTGTAACTTTTCACTGAATAATAAGGTTATGACACCATTATCTTAAACAAATATTTTATGTCCAGACTATCGTATGTCCACCGAGAGCGATGATTGAGCTCGAAGATGTTGCAGCCGCCAATATGTTAAGTACTCTTTCCATCCTGACTCTATCTTTACTGTTTGAACTTGGCGAAATATGTTCGATATAATTCTTGGCGATATAATTTTTTTCGGCCGTGTCTTACGTATTCAGGATACCTCCTAACAAACTTCCGTTGTCGGGCTGCAAGGATGGGAATGTATGTAGTTGTTGGTCATTAGAAATTAATGATACTTTATTACCACTGAAAGTTTGTTGTATTAGCTTTCAAACATTGTGTAATATTTCCTGATTGAAAAATTTCAACAAATATTGTAATAAAATTGGAACTATTTTTTCTCCAAATATTAAATTTAAATTTAAAATTGAAAACGAAACATTTAATTTTATGTATGTCCTATAACAGAAAGTAAATTCACTGGATTTATTCGTAATCTTATTAAATCTTCTGATCGTGTTTTTTTTCTCTTTTTATTTACGTTAGCAAGCCATTCAAATGTTGAATGAATGGAAAGGTGAATAAGGATTAGAAATACTTTTTGAAAAGAAATGTTTATTATAGAAAATAAAAGTTTTACGTTTGGTGTGTTTGAATAAACCGAATATAGGTGTGAAAAGCGAAACGTCTAGCAAAAATCTTTTATAAAACATTACCAACACCAATGAAATTCAGCTTCTATTAATTTTTCATAACTCTTCCTTGTATGTTTTATAATCTGGGTTATTGTTGCCATTCTTAACCAAACCAGTCAAGAAACAGAAAATAAGGTTTCGCAGTTGCCTTATCTTTCAACGAAAATTATACTGTGTAAGTAAGGAGCTGGCTTTATTTAACTAATTAATATCTCCTTTATTTAATTGCAAAACTAGCCTGTTTGTTTTTTTATTTTAATAGAAATTTTACATACTAATAGCCATTTACAAAATTTCATTCATTTTCAAGATTTTAGGAACAATGTTCATTACAGGAATACTTAATTAGTCAATTGCCACTAATGGATTTTGCGTGTGAATTTCTAAAAGTGTAATTTCATTAATGGGCATAATTGCAAATGGATAAAATCTTTTGATTTAACAGAAAAAATAAGTAATCAAATTTAATTTTTAAATTGCATTTAGCAGAATGTAAAACTAGATTTTTTTTAAAATAAATGTCTGAATTTAGTTAATTTCACGTGGTTACTGCAAATTTTAAAATTAGATTACATTATTTTATAACTCTGTTTTGCATATTTTATATTTTGACAATTCATCAAATCAATCAGGAAGCAAAAAATGATGTTCAAGGCATAGGGGAATTAGGGACTCATGGGGGCAAGCCCTCCCATTCAAATAAAAACAATATTTTTTATGTCACACGAGTTAAAAATCTATTACTTTCTGTCCCCAATGTTTGATTTATCTCAGCCAAAAAAAAATAATTACATTTATAGTAGTAGTGAAACTAGTAAATTTGAAGATCAGGGGCCTCAAACGTTAATTCTACAGTTTTATGTTGAAATCACTTTATTTAGTATTTTAAACATTCAACCCGCAGTTTTGTTTCTTTCATATTTTATTGTTAATTAATACAAGTAATATATATATAACTTATTACAAAAAATCAAATACTAGTTATAGGAAATTTAACTCTTAAAAATTGTAACGGAAAATGTGATTCCATACACTGATACTCCAATACTTTAATTTTTCTTTACTAGCTCCCCTAAACTTCTCATTGTCACCTGTATTTGATAAATGCAATACTCTAAAATGCAGACCTAAAATAATATAAAATATTTATCTTGAAATAATGACAATACTTACTACGAACAATTAATGATTCTCATAAATATTTTATTAATTTTTGACATCATAATTGTTAAATTTATTTGAAACTTAATATTTTTATTTATTAGTATGCTTTCATTAAGTAGATTCTAAATACAATCATAGAAATTAATTATCTATTATATGTTCTAGGGTGTGTTGTAAGGGACTATCAACTGTTTTTTATAAAGGGAGTCTAGTTTTTTGAGTTAGAACGTTCTGACAATATTAATTTATGAACGTGAAAGCGACATCTATCCTTAGTTTTAATTTAATTTTCTGAAGTGTGTTTATGGCTCTCGGAATCTGCGATTAGTGGTTTTCGCTGTAGTTTTATGCAAATTATATTACACTGTTCAATCTGTAGTGTATAAAAACAGGATTGAGAGATGATATCGGTAGATTTTGTGTCAAAGCTGGGCTTCTATAGAATTGCGAGACCAGCATACTGGTTTTGGACTGTTTTTACTGCACGTGCACTACAGAATCGGAAGTGTAGAATTCAGCCGAGTAGAAGGTACCTGGTTTTGTAACAGTGAAATTTAATTATCATTCAATAAAGCTGACCGGCTTTCACGGGTAGTGGCATTTATATAGTTATTGCAATTGCGAGCTATCTTTATTTGCAGCGATATTCGTGCTCGATCTCGAAGCTATTGCCATTGGAGCAGCCCATCTTGCATACATAAGTTAGTTTATAATCAGTAATATTTCATTGATTGTATTATCGAGTGTTGATCTAAGTATTAGATTATCGTTAAGTACAATGAAGTATAGGCTAAAGTAAGAAGTTCTATCCCAGCCCTTCCATATTTGATTTAAATAAACATTGTTTTCAAATCTGAACTTGGCTATGCCTCGATTTCAATGTGTCGGGTTGTTGAGTATGCCACAGTGTATTACTGGAACAGTGGGTATCCATTAATTGAATAGTGGGTGCCCATTGCTGGAATTTTGGATGTTTTGATTTATTTCTATTATTATAATTAAATTTTGATTCACAACGGAAAACGTGACTATGAGATTGGTTATATTTTGTTCATAGATTAATATAATATTAAAAAAACTGGAATATAATAATTATAACTAATAATTAAATATAACTCTTAAAAAATTGCTTATAGGTGGCGCGTTTATCTTATATAAATAAAAAAATAAAAATGTTATTTATACTTCTAAAACATTTTTCCGAACTTTTGAGCAGGCAGGGATTATGACGTCTTAAGTCAGGGTTTGGGGAAATTCACTTCGAATATATAGCGGTGGTTTTCAAATATCCTCGTGTATCACACAAACCCCCTATTTTTAAATTTATTAAACCCCCTATTTTTTAATTTATTTTACAAAAACCGCGTGGCCTACACGAGTAAAAACGGTCTATAAATAAAAATATCAATAAATATATAAATATATAAATAACATATAACATATAAATGCAGTTCGATAATGTAGACAATGACCGAAGGTTTGAAATTTCGAACAAATGATCATAAAAACTAAATGCAGTAAAAAATAGTTGGAATACCTATCAATCTTTCTTACCACACTGCATGATAAAATGACGTGCTATTTTCCATGTCACAGAAAAAGGTGTGTTATGTGGAATGAATGAAAATATCTCATTCTATTGTCACGGAAAAATGGAAATTAAATTTAATAAAATGAAAAAAAATATAAAATCTAATTAAACGAAACTCATTTAATGAAAATAATTTTCTTCACAGCAAGAATCTAAGAAATTTATTCTATTCATTTATATATATTTCAGTGAAAAAATGTGTATCACGGAAAATAATTGTGAATGTTTCGATATATGTTTTTTTTTTTTTTTCAATAAAACAATTCGCCATCTGACATTGAACCTAACAATATACTTGTTTGGTAAAAAGAGAAATAATCAGAAATGGTTACACTTTATAAATGAATAAATATAACTTTAAATAAAACTATGTTCTTTATTACGACTTGCTTACATACTAATAAAACATACATTTCACTAATATTAAGATAAAATCTTTTTAGCGAAATATATTACTATTTTTATGAAATATTAACACCTATCTTTATTTCAATGTGTATTATAAAAATGAAAACGATGAATACTGATTTTTACTTTATTAAAAGTTTGCGGTGCAGACACAAATTAATTCAACTTCGTTATTATATCGCTTAATTTGTTTATGTAAGTTTAGAAACTTGTATCATTTGTTTGGATGTGATTCGTAGATTTCTTTTGTTTTATTGAAAGATCGAGAAAAATTAAGTATGAGAAGCATCTGATCTGAAATAGCTTTTTTCCTTTCTAAACTATAACTGTTTAGGAGTTTTTTCAATAATTTTATTTAAAATTTAAATAGATCAATCTTTATTACACTTCATTATATAAATAAAATAATGTTGCAGTTATCAATATTTAACATAATAGCTATATCGCTTTTTAGATATTGTTTTATAACACTTTCCAAAGTAATTGAAAGTGTTAATGACTTCGGTTTGTCTGTCTGTCTGTCCGTACTCTAACTCTCGTAAATATACTCGGATTGTTCTGAAATTTGTATATGTTACTAAAGCATGATGATCGCTATTGAAAATGGAGTGTTTTGCATTTATGGTTCGCTTACATGGACAGTTAAATGTACTCCGGTTACATTGCGATATACGGGAAAAAATTGTTTGCGGTACATTTTAATTTTGTTAAACTATTTCAAACACATTGAAATTAACATGTATTTATATAGTGCACCAAAACATACTTTCTGCAGAATATGGAGTGCAAATCATTCATTATTCATTTACAGGGTCATACGAAAGAATTATGTTACGTATACGGGGAATCTCGTCTACAGTGTATTTTAATATTGTTACACTGTTTAAAATATAATGAGATTTATATGCATTACTGAGATGAACTATAAGTTTTTTACTGAAAAGAATGATCTGCATGGCATTTATCGTTCCTTTACAGGGTCACACAAAAGAATTTGTTTGCAGTACTGTCTATAAACCATAATTACTGGAAGTGCGTTTTCAACTTTTGTTTGTGTTTTAAAGTTTAACTAAATTTTTGCATAGTATGTGGTATGTATAAATTTTATTGATCATACACAGAGCTAGCTACACAAAGAATTTGGTGACTATTAGTAACGATGGGAGTGAATTGCTTAAGGATAATTTTCACTAGTGTTATGCCTTTTACTGCTGAACTATATTTAATGCACTGATAGAAGTTTATAGAATATAAATAAATTCATATGCAAGGCTACGCAATGAACAAGATACATTGCCGTTGATGGTTGGTAATTGCTGGAAGTGCGTTTTAATTTGTGTTTTACCTGAATTAAATTTTAACTTAATATGTGGCGTATACGGTTACATGTGGCGTCTTTGGATAATATACAGGGCTAAAAAGAAGAATTCGAGTGTATTTCTATATGTTGGCAAAATTGCTAAAAGTGAATTTTTTAACTAAACTAAATGTTTGCCTGCTATGTAGTATATATGCAAATCTATACATCATATACAGGGTTGGACAAAATAATTCGATTATTTTTTTATCATGGAAATAAATTGCTAAAACTGGAATTTTAAATGTGTTATATTATTTCTAAATTGTCTACTTACAATAAATGTATTTTTTTTCCTTATTTAATAGTGAAGTTTCTTTACAGTATTATAGGCATTTTGGAACGTGTTTCATTATCAATGCCTGAAGTATGATTTTTCGATCTTGTTTATTCAAATGTAGTGTAGTTGTATTCTTAATTTATATTTGTTGAATTTATTGGGGAATGCATTATTATAGGAAATATGATTTGTGATTTTTGATTGTTCTGAAAAGTCCTCCTTACCAATCAATTTCTCTTTGAAGATACAATACATGTTTTAATAAGAGGCATAATTATTTACATGAAATATTTAATAATGGAGCGAAACATAAGATTTCTTCATCTGTGGCTTTATTTATTTATTTATTTATTTTAAACTAACCTCCACTTTTTGCCGACACTTTTATTTTTTGTATTTTTGTAATTTTTGATAAATAATTTAAATAAGTTATTTCATCTATATTTCTTATTTTTGCATATTAACACTTATACACTATTGTTTTAGAAATTATAGAGAATTTATACTTTCATTAATACTCTCATTATTAATTTCATTATGACTCTCAAATTAACATTTTTCTAACAATAAATCTGTCTCTATTGGCGAATTAATTTGTTTCTGTAGATTTTATCGTATTCTGCTGATCATGTATTCTACCTATGATCTACCTATCTACCTATTGGTCACCTATGCTACAGTAACACGATTCTTACAGTTTTCACAGACTCTCTGTGCATTTTCGCTATACTTTCACAAATTTATTACTTTTGAGTTTTTGCGTTATATTTTATAAAATCCTCTTAAATATGACGAAAAGAATATTAGAACTATTCCCTGGTTCGAGCCCAAGGTCAGCCAGAAAATGATCTTGAAGTCTATCAAGTAATAAATACTCCCGTAATAGTACATAGATGGCAGAACAAAGATAGATATATTTTTTTAAAACCTAGGTAATTCAAATAATGGAAAATTTCCCTTCTGTAATGGCGAAAAAATAAACGGATATTCTTCAAATAACGAGAATTTTCCAGAAGCAGTGCTGCCCGTAATATTTCCGTGATTTGAAGTAAATATTTCAGAGAGTGTGCTGTGTTTTTCACGATTTCCATTATAGATCTCTCGGTATCTATGAAATGGAAATATACCAAATTTAATTTGAAAGATTTTTATAAAAGATTATAATGAATCCACTTTGACCATGAGGTGTTCATATGCTGTGTGATGAACATTATAGCAATATATCAGATTCTGTTGTGTAAGATAGTATCAAATTTTATATTTGAAAATTTTAAGTAAAAATACAGGATGATTATAATTAAAGTTGCACTTTCAAAAGACTGTAAAAAAGAAACACTGCTCAAAGTGACCTGATATTTCATCTGAGTTACGTGAAGCAATGGAAGTTTGTTTTTCGAAAGAAAAAAAAGTTCAAAAGTGCACCGATAGACGGCGCTGTACTCGTCATAAGATACTAATTAAAAGACATTACTTGCTCTTGTGGTACTTTTCGTCTATCATCGTTCCAGAGCCACTTCTTAAACCCTTTAATGTCCGGAATTTTTTCAATGCAATTGCCGCACAGTCAACGTTCTTGTAAAAAAACTTCTAAAGCAGAGCCTGATGCTTCAGTGATAGAGTCATGACTACCTTCTCAGACGCAGAATACAGAAACTGCATGTTTCCCACCTTTTTATCACAAGTGCAATGTGCGGTGCACATGTCACGTGTTTTAATTAGCATCTTATGACGAGTTCAGCGCTATCTATTGGTTAATTTTGAACTTTTTTTTTTCGCAAAACAAACTCAGGTCATTTTAAACAGTGGTTCTTTTTTACAGCCTTTTGAAAATGCAACTTTAATTATAGTAACTCTGTATATATGTTGATACTATTTTGTATTTGAATATCCAATATGGGACGCTGTTGAACTGTGCCTTTTTTAATTCACTGATCCGCGTAACTCCGAACTAAATTCAAAGAAATTCAATATTCATATTAATTGTTGGTCTGTAACAATACTTTTAAGTTAATATAGTAATATAATATAGAAGAAAATTTTCTGAAGCTGAAAACATAATAGTTTGAATACGTAAAATATAAATGAAAAAGATACATACTGATCTTTATTTCAAAGAAAGTTTGTGATGCAGACTAGAATTAATGTAATTTCTGTTACTATATCGCTTAATTTGTTTACGTGAAATTAGAAACTTGTATCAATTGCTCTGTCGTGATACGTGAGATTAGTCTTTTGAAGTTTCCTATCTGAAACACTTTCATTTCTCTCTAAGATACTAATACAAGCACTTTATTTGATGAATTTATGTAATATTTGAATACGTTAATCTTTAAGAGTTAATTACTTTACATCATGAATAGAATAAAGTTGCGGTTCTGAATATTTAATCAAACTGCTATATTGATTATTATATAAGGCGATATAGATCACATTATTTTATCATATTGTGAAGTTTTGTTGCTGTAAAGTTGTTAAGTGTGTTGCGTAGTAAAATGAAACGCCATGTGTTATGTGTCATTTCTGATAAGTTCGAATATTTTCTATTCCCAATGAATTTCTCTTTCAACATACAATACATTTTTTTATAAAGAAGTATGAATTTTTACATGAAATATTCAACAACAACTTAATATACAAGATTCTTTTTTTTTAATTTTTTTTTTTTTTATCTAACCTTCAACTTTCACCGAGTTCTTTTTTTTTTTGGTAATCTATATGAGTTTTTACTGAATCCTTTAAATAAGTTCTTGCCATCGATGTTTCTTATTTTCGTATCAAACATTGACGCTAAATGCCTTTCCTTTTGTAAACTACAATACAATAACTTAGACAAAGAAAGTATCTTTCTTATAGCTTTAAATCTGTGTTACATGAGAAATGAATAAGTATGATGGGTTTAATGATGCTACATACTATTGTTCTTCTCCTGTTTAATTCTGTTTATGCTACACAGTTATAAATCTTCAACAAACTGTTTAGTCATTCGGAAGTTTTTAAACATGACTGTTACCTGGCCATATTATATCAGATTAAATTAAATTTATTTTTATGCAATCGTTTTCTATAAAACGGTCGAATGTCTGAACAGTATGCCGCAACGTTTTAACAAAAACTCATTTTTCCTAAATTTTTTCTTGTCGTTTTTACGTACTGTCTGTGCATTTTTGCAACACTTTCGCAAATTTACTATTTTAGGATTTATGCATTATATATTGCATATTGCATATTGCTGATAAATACAATAAAATATGTCATGACTATTTAAGGCTAATTTAAATACATATTTACCATTATTCATTACTATTTTTGTAGACTCTTTAGCGTATCCATATTTATTTATTTCAATATCTAACATATAAATGAAAAAGATGCATATTCCTCTTTATTTGAAATCACGTTTATGGTGCAGACAAGAATAATTCAAACATTTTATTATTTCGCTTATTTTAGTTACGTGAAATTAAAAACTTGTGTCTGTCGCTCGGACGCGTATGTGAGATATTGATTAATTACTTTTTAGATGGATGAGGGTTGATTTATGACGGCCAATTACCAACACGAGGGATATAGGCCCTAGGTGGGTCCGTGGGGGTCTTATAACCCATATTTAGGGCAAGGTTCGAAGAAAACCACGGAACACTCCGAACGATTATGTCACCGAGCGCGACAGGGGTTTGAACCAAGCACCTCCCGTCTACCAGCTTTGAGAGCACAACCTCTCAGCCACTGGTGGGGCTTACTTTTTAGATACTTTCGATTTGACTTATTTTCATTCCAGTCTAGGATATCATTACAATTCTTTTATTTAATCAATTTATGTAATATTTGAATATATTAATATTTAAGAGTTAGTTACACATCATTTCAAATAGAAGAAAATTGTATTTTTTAATATTTTGACTAGGGATTTGGAATTGTGTACAGACTGATGCTATATAATATTTTTGTACAGAAATCTTTGTTTTTTTAATATACGACAGTATGCGATTAACTAAGGCGACATATTTGTACAAAAATACTACTTTCAGATGGTTTGCAGTTGGAAATTTTTGAGTTAATGAATTGTTACATTTATTCTTAGATATTGTATTTTATATTATTATTATGGATTGCCACTGTTATTTCAATTATTACTATTGTGCATTTTTATTGCAATTATTGTATTGTTATTGTTATTGTTATTGTTTCACCCGCGAAAAGTACAGAGAATGAGCAAGCATTTTTTTCTGATTTGAAATATTTGCAAAGAAGAAATTATGAAATTATAAAATTTATATTACGTTATTTGCTATTACAGTTCAGTCATTGAAGTTTTTTAATGACATAATAAACGTGTCAGAATACCTGATAGTTTTTTAAGAGGTAAATTCTGCAAATATTATAAGCTATTATCTACATAAATGCTCTGTCGCTGGAAAAAGTAAATCTTCGCAGGGGGGAATGTATAAATTTCTAGCTGCTAAGATCTCGGCAGTCCTGTCCAACGGAGTTTTAAATTGACGTTGCTGAAACAGCTCTTATCTGCGGCTGCACAAAAATGCCCTCCAAAACGATCGTAATAGATTTTCTTTTTTCAATCGAAAGTTGTGGTTATAAATATTACTATTATTCTAAAAATTATAAAATATAAAAACATATTTTGATTTTTTTTTTTTTTGAAAACTTCTGCACCTTTAGCAGAAATGATCGATTGTGTATAATGACATTTTAATCTTTTTTTTAAATGTAAAATGCAAATAAATGCCGATAATTTTGAAAAGCTTAAAGGAAAGAAATTATGGTTATTCTACAAGCAAAATTATTACAAAACAATGCTGGGAGAGAAATCCTACCATCGACTTCAGTTCTCCTAAAAATCTCTGCAAACCCACATTTGTGCTCGGACATGACTTTCTTCAAGAATTTTATGTACATATAATTAATGAAAATTCTTGTTAGGCATTATATCATCGTCCGCATATTGTCAGATAGTTACAAGTATCACATAATTTTGATTTATCTTAAATCCTTTTTACCTTATTGTTATTACTTTACCTTATGCATATTTACATTGGATTGATTTTCAAACGTCCTCCAATTTTATTGTTCAATATTCCTATATCTCTAAAAAGTTCCAGTTTTTCCAAATAAAGCTCTTCGCAAAACCATTTATTCCCCTAGGTACTATTCTAATTCATTCTTCCATTCTGACATTAAAATTTATTCTATTCATGAAATAATAAAATTACAGGATGAAAATTTTATAAATTTTATACAATTATATTCCTAATGAGAACTTTTCAATATTCTGGATAATGAGGTGTTTGTGAGGCGCTGAATTCGGCCTCGTGCTACTTTAAAACAATAAAATCTATTTTGATTTTACAACTACCTCACCTAGTCTATGGCTTTGAGAAGAACATACGTTTTTCTCTGACTTTGTAAATTTGTAAATATTTCGATTTAATACACAGTACTATTTTACTAATTGTAAATGTATTTTGCATTAGCTTGTTTATTTTTCTTTATTCATGTTGAATTTTTATACTGCTATAAAATTCTACAATAAAAGTCACTTTTTCGATACATGGTAGTCGGCAGAAAAAATTTTGAAAAATGTTTTTGATGTTTTACATAACAGAACACATTCAAATATACATTTAATGAATATTGATGATTTATGAATTTTTCTATTTACTTTTTAATTAATAGAGGTATACATTTATACCTCCGTTACGTGTTACACATAATTTCCTCTGTTAGAATCTTCATTCATTTTGCGAATTCGATAAGTATATTAGTTCTTCCATAATGTATCTTTTTTGTGTAAATTCTTTTATATAAATCTTAAATTTTATTATGAAGTAAACCATTTTTTTAATACTATGTTTTATCTATTATTAAAAGCACTCTTCGTATCCTTCGTTAAAATGAAATTCTGTGCAACAATTTCCACAATAACCGAGATTTATTTTTAAAGTAAGGTTTGTTACCAAGTATCTATTTAAATCTTGCTCGCTTGCAGTAAAGCGCACACGCGCAGACTCCCGGCATCCCTTGTGCTACAGCATACGCGCATCATGCACTACAGCTGTCAATGTGTTGCTTCAGCATGAGCGATAAAATGGACAAGTCAATAGATAAGTCCACCGACTTTGAAATTAAGTCAGCAATTAGGTTTTCAACGTGCTATCCATAATAAATGGCGTGGCATCATCTTTTCCGGTGTTTTATGTTTCATGACAATGCAAGGCCGCATACTGCTGGTGAAACACAATATCTCTTTTAATCTTTTGGGCGGTAGCAATTTGAGCAACCTCCACACAGTCTTGACCTTGCGCCGAGTAACTATCACTACTTCCTATGTCTGAAATGTTTTCTAGGCGGTTCTGTTGAATCGCGGCAAGCGATTCAACACTGACGAAGAACTGGAAAATTTTTAATGTGTGACTTTCCTCGCAACATTCTACGAGGAAGGGTTACAAAAACTATTAGAGCATTATGACAAATATTTCAACAGATATAGAAGCTATGGAGAAAAGCGGAAAAGGGCATGAAGAATCTTAAGTATAATTTTCAACTCTTTATTCATAAAACCTACCATAACATTGTTAAAAATAGTCGCATCGACTTGCGGTTGATGTTATTCGATTCAGAAGTAAAGAATACATAAGAAATGATACCACACTTAGCCTACTTGAGTTGAAAAAGTTGAGTTTCGACCTGAGTAAAAATTTTACCCCCCCCCCTAAAAACATAGCAAAACAACTTTATTTTGGGGGGACTTATGATATCTTCATTTTTAGTGCCAAAATCAAGTTGTCGTCTATTACACAATTTTTGGTTTATTTTATCTGTACTATGATTTTAAAATGTTTTTTTAATAATACAAAAATAACATAATGTAAAACAATAATATTCTATAGTTCGTTAAAAAATATTTTGATACATATTGCTTATTATATAAAGTATTTACATTTGAAAGGGTATTTTAATACGAAATAAAATAACCGTAAATTATATTATGCTCGCGAGGGGAAAATTGTGTGTGTGTATGTGTGTGTGAGGGCGTATATATATTACACAAATATAAAGCTTTTTTTCTATTTGCTTTTCAAAAGGGTTTTGTGAATATGATCAAAGGCTTTTGAATAAAAATAATCTAGAATAAACATTATCTCATTATCCTTAATAAAAAAAAAAAAAATAAATAAACATTTAATATGTGATTCTAAAAGTCAACTGATTATTTTTTTATGAATAATATATTGTGTTTTTAACTGTTTTATTTAAAATAATAATGTATCACTTTATTGCTGATAAAAAGCAATAAAAATAAAATAAAACAAGTTAATGCATTAAGTATATAACATTTATATTCATTAGGGAACACGAAAAGAAAAGAGAATATAAAAAAACTGTTTTACATAATAGATTTATCACGCACAATTTTTTAGTCGCTTTTTTCCACATTTTTTTTCTAGAAGAATAAATACCTTACTTCAAAAACAAAAGGTTTTAATGTTACAAGATTTATTTGTTGGTTGAATAACATAATACAATTAAAGTTGTTTAAAAATTATTAGAAAAAAATTATTTTGCTTAGTTGAGAAAAATGTTATATTTTCAATTTTATTTATTTTTTACTCGATGGATAATACGTTATTGTCCGTTTCCTCTTATAGTCCTGGAGACAGCGATACTTTTTAGTTTACCAATTCATCACTTATTTTACTTAATTGCTTATTCAACCGTCGAATATCCTATTGATCTTACTTTTTCCATAATGAAACAGCCTCAGCTGTTGCGACAGCTGTTAATGTGGTCTCGAGGGTCGCACCTTGTCCTAGCTTATGAAAAATGAAAATAGGACCGATTAAGGGTGATTAGAGATCCATCGATCACAGTAAAATCCGTAATAGTAATAATCGATTCATTTCGCTGTGACTGGGGGGATGTTGTTGTAATAACTGTTTACGTTAAAGTAAACTATTTAAAATATTATTTCGAGGAAAAAATAATTAATTAACTCTATGTTATAACTACTAATATTGAAATGCCTCTGATTCAAGTGGTAAGCAAAATATTAACAATATTCAAATTGATCTGCAAACTTACAAAATCACGTTTCAACAAGGGACTGTGTATTCTGGTATTTTGAATACCATTATTTCAGACTAGCAATCACAATTTTATTCAATCGAAGATTTCTCTCATTTAATAATGCAAATATTAACATACGAAAAAAGTGCAATCAGTAACATCGGATAGCATTTACCCGCTTTTTTAGTATTATATCCGAAATAGATGACTGAAAATTGCATTTAAAACTTAATCTAATAACTTTTTATTATTATTATTATTTTTTTTTAAAAAATGTTTCAGAATTTATATTTGGAATTTAGAATTAGTCAGTCTTTTAGCATAATTTATTTTGAGACACTTATTGTTTTTTAAACTGAACGCAAAGGTATAAGACGTGTTCAAATGAAAGTGGTTCGAAGCGCCGCATGAGAACAGTTTTCAATGTATTTTCGTCAAACAAACGTGATAGTGAAGGTGTTTGTGCCACGCGTGCGCATGCGCAAGCAAATGTGTGTTACCTTCATTCTTAAGGACGTGGCATTCAGTTAAAATGGCTGGTGTGGATGCAAATGCGTCCAAAACGTATCAGCGAGCTGTAATTATGATTTTAACACTGGAAGGGTGTAAGCCAGTGGCTTTTCATCACAGAATGCTGGCTGTGTCGCCAAGGTGTGTGCCGAGGCACTGGCCCGTAAAAAGTGGGATGTCCTGGAACATCCACCTTACAGTCCAGATCTGTCGCCTTGCGACTATCACATCTTTGGACCGCTCAAGGAAAGCCTAAAAGGTCAACGATTTCATTCCGACGAGGGCGTAAATGCGGCAGTTCTGCATTGAGAAAAAAAAATACCTCCTTCAACTAGAATGAATAGTTAGACTGCTTCTAAGTCCCTAAACTAGAAATATAGAAATCCGAGCTATGCGAATAGGGTAAGCAACAAACCTGAATAGACAAAATGATCGAGAATTTTTAGTCCGTTGTTTTCTAGGTGACGAAACGATAATGAATCGTGTAAATGGCGAGAAATTATCGCTTTATTTCTTGAATGGATTTATAAACTAGCATTATAGTTACTAAAACTAGCGTCTTGTCTTCTCATCTATTTGCAGACATTTTTAAATAAGTTTGACCACGAGAATATAGGAAAACACTCTTGAATTCTAGTAGAAGACACTAGAACTCTCTGGCAAAGTGAACTAGAATTTATAGAGATGACATGGAACTATTTTTTCTAGAGCCACAATTTAGATTCTAGTTGAGAAGGGCAGATTTTTTTCTCAGTGTGAACTGTTTTCATGATCAACCGACATCTTTCTTCGCGGACGGAATTCATAACATCCCTAAGCAACTATTAATGAGACACCTGCCTAAACGCCCTGGGTGATTTTTTTAACAAGCTTTGTATGCATTTCACTCATTAAATATTGTTGTTTCTATCTATGTATCTGTTTCATTTCTGTCCCTACGCATCTCATGGATACATATCTCGAATCACTTTCATTTGAACACCCCTCATACAATGCGATTTCCTATTAAACAATATCAGTCTGGGAGGCAGAGACATTTTATAGTTAGCCGTTTCATACATGTTGGTCTTCAAATACATAATTGATTTTACATAATGAATCATGAAAGTCGACGTGAGTTGTCGCAACAACTTTGAATGCGTTCTCGACGAGCCGGAACATAATTCTGTGTGTTAAAGCAAATCTATTTTTTTTTTCAAAGCAATAGCACTTAGACAAACGCAAATCTAATATTTATGTATATAATGTTAAACAATTTTGTTGAAATACACTGAAAGAACTATGCTTATAATTTACATTATTTTTCATTCTCTCGTTTGTTTCCGTAACATTTGATGATTTTCTGTATGTTAAATGGGTAACTTGTATATCACTTTAACTCTTTAAAGAATGGTGGATATTATATAAACAACTTAAATTTAAACACAATTTTGAAGAAGAAATTTAAAATAAAATTTTGATTTTATTAATTGCGTGAAAAAAAAATACAGTTTTATTTATTAAATTTGAATTAAAATCTTTCGTAAATTCTGGTGAGATTTTGCCATTAAAGAAACATAATTATTTGCCTCTGAAAAGATTAAATAGCACTGTTATAATTTCAGAGTATTTCATAATAGCGTTTAAGGAGAAGAAAATATATTGATTTGAATTTGACCAGTATTTTGCTTAAGTGCTCGTTTTTGTATTTTTATGTATGTTTTATGCAATAAATAAATATATACATAGTAGATATTTTATATGTTATTTAAACTACACCATAAATTGTGACAGCAACCTGTTTTAGCAAACATTTCAGAAAACATTTTAGTTGAACCAGAAAGGTTTAAGTGAAAATATCACACACCAACGATACATACTTCAATGTAAACACATATACTCACAAAACAACATGTTTGAACTATTATTTGCTTGTTTTTATAATTTTCATTAACAAAAATTATTAGTAATTTTTAAAAGTAAACTGGATTAATATAGTAATTTCTGAAAAGTGACATTCTGATATTTTTGAGTTATTAATGTTTTATATTTTTTCTATAACTGAAAGAAATATACTTATAATATTAATTTGAGATGAGTGAGTTTCATAAAATATTTCAAAATTTCTTGTCCGCTATTTTTAAAACTGAATATGGAAAATGCTTAGAACGCTAATTTAAGTGGTTGGATAAGGTCTGTCATATTGCTATAAATGGGATTAATACTGTTTGAGATAAAGATATTTATCGAGTTGAGGTAGTTTTTTACAGAGATGAAAAAAAACAGGACTCGTTAGTTTAAAGAGATATTTTTCTTTCCTCTGATCACTAATACAAATGCGTAATATCACTATGCGTAACAACGATACTGCCAGAATTGATCTTACTTTTGCTGAGGTAACTCTACAATACACTAGAATAAGATTGTCTCTGATTAGTTGCTCCAGAATGTATTTCCCAGAAATGTCTTCTTACATTTCATCTGGAGGAAACAGAGGATCTCTGCCTTTATTATCGAAAAATAAAATTATTTTAATATTTAAAATAATACAAATTTTCTTCTTAAGTATAACTTTCGTGCTAACTACGTCGTACGAAGCTGAGAGTTCTTTATATAAGCAACTCTGCGTTGTTACGTCATTCTCTTTGACTGTCGGACTGGTTTACTTCACAATAAGGGGTGCTTCCAATTTTTGGTCACTCAGTGTATATATATGTATATATATATATATATATATATATATATATATATATATGACATTTCTAACGCATTTATGCATTTATATACTTTCGCATTTATCAACCGATTTGGATGTCAATTAGCATGTCTGAAGTGTATACCAAGGTCTCAACCGAGTTTGTTGGGCTGCTTCACCCGCCAATTTGTTTCAAAATGGCGATCGCTTAATTTTTTTCAATTTTTAAAAATTCAAAATGTTTAAAAAAATTAGAATTTTTTTAAGTCTTTGAAATTTATAGAAGGATGCTGGAGCAATTTTTGCCTCTTCCCTATCCTAAACAAGTTAGACATTTTACGTCAAACATGACAATTGAGGTGTGTTCGTACTATAACTAATTTTATAAATATTCAGATCTTTGTGCAATAGCTGTTGCACTCATGCCAAAATGTATGAATACAAAATTTATTTTATGTGCAGATTTTCATTTTAAATAAGTATAAATGTAAAAATTGTTAAACAAAAAACACTCTTTTATAAACATTCAATGTTCTTTATAAAATAAAAGAAAACATACCTTTTTAAAGCTTGCTTTTATTAAGAGAATTACATGTAGAAATTTCTTAATCTAAAATCTCGGAAGTCAAAGCAAAGATCGTAAAAAGCGTGAAGCGCTAATAAACATATTGTATGTAAATTGGAATTTCATTCGCATTCATAATATACGTTAATGTTTGGGAAATTTTTCTAGTGATATTAACTCTAGCTTAATTTCCTTACTGTATTATTTTCATACTAACTCATTAACAGTGTCTATTAAAATAATATTTCAATTTATAGCTTTGCTCAGAACAGCGTTCATATGATGTCCATATTAAGGAAGATTTGTATTTACTTTTGTAAACTGCTTTAAAAGTAAAATTATTATTATGTACTTCATCTTTTTATGCAAAACTCTCGTAATAAAAAATATACATCTGAATACCTATGCAAAGATAAACTACTCTTGAATCTCGTCCATTTTTTAAGTGTGATTTAAAAAATTAGTAATATATACAACTTAATATTTATACATTTTGAAAAACTAGCACATGAACATAGCATATTATATATGTTTAAAAAAAATGCTTTCAATAGTTTGATAAAATGGCGTGAAAATATTTCAGTTTATTTTGATGCAGCTTGTTTAAAATGTTCAGAGTTTGTAATAAACATCAAGATAAATCTATATCTATAATATAAATGAGGGTTGCAATACTACTTAATTATTCCTCAAATAAACAGTATCTTAATGAAATTTGAGATAAAATTTTTAATAAGAATAAAGATATGTGTTGATATTTACACAAGACTTTCTTTGTTTTTGTGTAAAACATGACGACATAACGAAACATGCAGGAAAGAGCATTTTCGGGCAATCAACATTGAATTAGGCGACCGATAATTCGAAATATAGATAAACATATGTACAATGTTAATAACCATACTGCTTTGTACATCCAACACTTCCAGGGATTCCCTCACATTTCAAGCATATCAAGGTTAAAATGTCGCTAACATAGCGTCATTATTGTAAACATTACACTGTTAAAACTGTGCAACAAACTGTCCAGTCATTCGAACGTTTTTATCGAAAAACGTTACTTAAGCGTAACATTAACTGATCCTGACCATAATATGGTCACAATACCTTCAAAATAAGGTCACGCAATCTTTATTTGCAAGAACGGTCGAATCACTTGATAGTTTGCTGCAGATTTTTTGAACAAAAATCGGGATTTGGTTTGGGGTGCAGCATCCTGTATATTTGACTAAATAAATGGATTGTGACCCTGATTTCCTAAACAAAAATTGCATGTCTTGACAATGTATTGAACGTCCCCAACCGATCTTTAATGCACTGTTAAAAGTTTGAAGCAAACTGCGCTGTCAGTCGACCGTTTGTATAGAAAACGGTTAAATGCCTTAATTTATATCTTTCTGAACAATGAGAACGATTCAAATTATGAAGGAATGACCGTTTTCTATAAATCCAGTCAAGTGACTGAACAGTGTTGTTCTAAAAGTGTGCATTTTATTTAATAACAATTACAACTCAGTGTTATTTTACTAATTTTAAAAATACGCTGCATTAGCTTGAAACACCCTGGATTACGTCCTAAATGCAAAATCTCAAAAAATATTCTACTCAATAATTTGAATATCGTTTCTTCCAATATTGTATTACCATCAATAGCAGTTAAAGTTAAAACTGCAAGCGAAACATTTATTATGATATATGTATTATAAATAGAAAATAAATTCTTTGAATATCATGGATTTATTCGGAATCATTTTATTGAATCTTCCGATCGCTTTTTTCTCTTCTTCGCTCTCTCTTTCTTTACGTTAGTGAGCCATTGAAATGTTGAATGAATGGAAAGGTGAATAAGGATTAGAAATACTTTTTGAAAGGAAATGTTATTATAGAAAAGGAAAGTTTTACGTTTGGTGTGTATGGATAAACCGAATATATGTGTGGAAAAAGAAAATTCTTGCAAAAATCTTTTATAAACAATTGCGTGAGTGAAATATTTCTGCAAAGATTTTCACATATATATTTTAAAGTTTTAAATATAATGGAATTATTCAATGTGTTAAGTGTTATTTTTTAAATTCATCAATATTATATATTTCACGCGTTTTAATGTTTCAAAGGCTAAATAAGAAATTAAATGCTAAGCATATTCCAAATTTTCTTATTAATTTCTTCTAATATGCAAATTTTAAAGTAATGTAATTCTTAATAAAAAGTTTATAGTATATGTTAATTATTGTTTTAGAAACGTGCGGGACTTTTACACTGCAGACTTTCAGATTATTCGGTGATATATTTTTTCGTTAATCTTTAATTAACTGCATTTAAAAAAACTCAAACAACATGTTTTATCGAAATGTAAGTGACTGTACCAAAATTTCTTCAAAACCCTTTCGTGTGATACAGTTTATTCATGGTTGTGTTTTTTATATCGTATAAGCTAATTAATTAGTATAAAACAGTAGTAGTTAGTATAAAGAAATCGATACACCACATAAAATTTAATCTGAAATTGTCCCAGAGAATTTTTATAACGATTAGTTTATGAATCATGTCTTTTTTCAGTTTATGTGAAAAAAAAATAGTTATGGAGACCGTATTCATATGAAAATGTACCAAACTCTGAAACTTTTAATAATAATACCCAATTTTGACAAAATGTTTGGAGTTTTCGGTACAATTTATGTTCTGATACCAAAAGAGAAGTCATTCGGTCAAATAGTGTAAGATTTATGAACATTTAAAGTTTGGAACTTCTAATGTTAGATTTTTTTATGTTTGGAAAACAGATCACAATGCATGTAATTTTAAATATATATCTCTAAATCTACTAATTTTAATGAACTGTAAATTTGGATTCGCATATTAGAAGATTTCATAAATCGATTTCTGCTAAAATATTTAAAGATTACAAAATTTCTTTTCGGAATATTACTTTAATTTTTTATGTATATTGATTTAATATTCGAAAACATTTTGAAATGTTACCTATAACGTTTTTAAACAACAATTGATTTCTGAAAGCTTCAAATATACGAATTCAAAATTACAGTTCATTTCAACAAACAGTTCCAAACGACTCCGTTGTTTTTAAATTATATGCTTTAAAAACTACTTGCATTGCAATCTATTATACAAAGATTAAAAGAAATTAACATTAAGTATTCCAAACATCCTAATTTCCAAACTATATTTGACCAAATGACTTCCCGTTTGATATACACAGTTGAAATGTACTGTTATATTTTGTGTGTGATTTCTTTGATAATTATTATTAATTGAATCATAAAAGTAACTATATGCTGGCTCTTGAATATCCCTCTCCTTCAAGATAACAAAATGTGCATTTCTCCATATGCCGTCTCATAAAACTGTTCTAGAGACCATTTATTTTTAACTAATGGCCGTCTTTGACGTTATAGAAATTATAATTCTGAAAGGAATTCAAGTAGTGACAGTACAGAGACACTAATGCGATAATAACTTTGAGGCACTTGGGGATATTCCCAAACCACTTCAAGATGCACCTAACTTCGAGAGGGTTTAACCCTTTCGCGACGAGCGTCCTTTAATCTTTTACCACCGGTTTTTCAAAACAGAAATTTTCACCTAACTGAATCGCAGAAATGCTAGCATTAAATAAAGCAAAGCTTACAATAAAAAGTAACTGGTGGGAATAATCGAGGATTTTGAGAATCTTATCCGTCACGTATACGTGTCGCCCGTCCCCAAGGGGTTAAATACAAGCTTACAGAAAGCCATTTGAGGTAACGCCTGTGATCTACGCGAGAGAGAGTTAGTCTCTCGTAGAGAGAATTATCACGGCAAAGATTTTGGCGGGAACGTAACTTGGAGAAAAGCGAACCCAGGCTGCCTGATATGAACATAATTAAAGACTCTAAAACTGCTTTTATGCAGCTTGATGTAACTTACCGTTTATTTGCTGGACTGCACGCTAACGTCAACATATCATATTAGAAACCTACTACAATTCTCTTATCCAATTGGTTTCAATACGTTATAACGCGAACCAATCTCCTTCATAATATAATAGAGTTAAACTGATAAAAAATAACCAGCTATTATTTCAAAATTCAGCAGATGTTGCTCTTATAGAAGCTTAGTGATTTTGGTGACTCTCTGTACATTAATTTAGACCTATATTGTAACTAATGTGATATTTTCATTTTGTTTCTGTTTTGTATTTGTTTATATTTGTATAAATATTTTAAAGATGGAATTTTAAAGATGGACGGCTTTCTTCAGGGGATTGGCCGGGCCCTGCCTATTGGTTAGGATCCTTGGATATTGAATATCGCCACTGAGCGGGACTTGTAGGAATTTAGCCAATCGGTAGGCCACCCCGCTCAGCTGAACCTGAACCTGAAACTGATGTATTATTGCTTAGCAAATTATGTTTATGCTTAAACAAATTAATTTCTGTTAAAAGCGGTACAGTACCAAAAAATCTAAATATGCTGTAAAAAATGGGTATTCGTGTTAAAAATGTCACAATTTGGTATACTTTCAGTATAAAGACGGCTGCCTAAACTTATTTTTTAAAATAAAAATTGAAGGAAATTTTTTTCCAAATCATATGGCTATTTTAATTTTTCTCTGTGAGAATATGACGATTAAACTTTATTGGGTGTATCGGTATTTTTTGTCTGACTCTATATATAATAACAGGATGTTCACCACAGAAATAATATATAGGATAATTGCATTAATTGGGTTCGTATATCGTCAGTTTTCATATTTTAACAAAGATTGCATGAATACGATAAAAAATGTATTTTCGGAAAAATTCTACGTTGAATATATAGAAAAATAAATTTCTTACTTAATAAAAGTAAAATGAGTGGAAACTGCGTCAATTTAACGTCATCATAATATACTTATTAAAAATTTTTAATTTAAAATCCCATTTCTTTTCAATATTTGAAAAAAATATATAAATATATATATTTTATAAATAATTTTGTATTATAAATAAATTTGATGTCAATATTGCATTATAATCCATATATTAATAACTCAAAATTTATCAAAACATTTATTTTTCTTTCTGACTTTCTTTCTAAGATAGGGTAACAACATATTTAAAAAACAACATTTTTCATCAGAGATAGTAGTTATTCTGTAACTAAAGAAAAAAGTTTAAATTTAATACAGATGTTCTCGCTTAAATGGGTTTTAAAAGCCGGTTTGCATAATTTTTCAGTGTTGTAATCCACTTTTTTCGTTACTTTAAAAATCAAGTAATTCTGCCATTTTGATAACCCTATTAGAACACGGAATCTATTATGCCGTTCTCGCAATTCGATGATATTAGCTTAGCTCGAACTCATACAATTGTTTCCCTTAGCGTTTTATTTGTAAGTTTTTTTAATTAACTCTAATTTTAAAATAAACAAAGTATTTTAACTAAATGGGAATATAATAGGTCATGTTTCTGTTCAAAAACCTTTCATATGATACCTCATTCATCGTTCAGCATTTTGTATGTGCTTAGAAAAGGAATATTGACAACACAAATAATGTATATGATTTCCGCACTCGTGGAAAGAGAATGGAATTGCTAAAATTGCTGCACGTATGGTGGATTTCTTTTTTTTTTTCTAATTAACAATTAACAAGACTGCAAAATCATACATCATTCAAAGATTATGAAATACTTTCCAACATTAACAAAATATTATTAGAAATTACATTTTTTCATACAATGAAATGATATATCAAAAAGCAATATGAAAAATACATAACGCAGTAAAAATAAATTTTCAGCAATTGCAGTCCATATGTGCTAATGCGTGTGATTTCTGTTGTGCAGCCGTGTACACGATATATTGAATTTATACATATCACATAAGACACTAAAAATTAGATAAGTTTAAAAATCCATAAGGCAATGGAAAATTCAATTCCAGCAATACTTGATCATAGTCATGCCTGTGCATTCTTTTGTGCATCTCTGTAACAGTCCAGATGTCATGACGAAACGTTTGTTCTGACCGAATATTGTTTTGGCTGGGATGTCGTACATATAGCTCGATTGAAAGAGCATTGGTAATTGAAGAGAAGGGTTCTGTTTTCGAGTCCCAGCCTTCGACGCATTTCCGCTCAGATGGGAAATTACTAATCGCGTGAATTATTTACCAGTCAGTTGATTATGTTAAAAAAATTAAAGTGTAACTACTCTTCCATACTTTCTTGGAGTCCTATTACCTACGGTTTATTCTGCTGTACTCCTTCAAATAACAGTCCAGACGCCATAACCAAATTGTTGCTCTGAGCAGGGGTCGGAAAAATGACTTTTTTATTGTAGCGAACGACAACCACAACTACTGTGTCGAAAATGTAGTTAACGACAGCTACAACTACTTATTTTAAAAAGTAGTCACTACATTTCAACTTTCAGATTTTTTCAAAGGCTTCAATTTACACTCGAATTTGGGGACACGGATTAAATAATAAAGTGTATGTAACAGATTTATGCGTAATCATACACTGCATAAATTTTATTTACTATTCTTACAGTAATTATTGCATTGGGATATAAAAATACAGTTGATATGTATTTACGAAAAGATTTATTTTTTCTTAACTCTCCAATACACTCTTAATATGTTAATTCTATTGAGTTCTGTTGAGATTTATTTATATTGAGTTGACTAATTGTATTACCTACAAGATTATAGAAAGACAACTCAAATTGCAAACCATAAATAAATCTGAAAATAAAGCAATTCCAAATAATAAGATACCCGGCATTAAAAGTGAAGACCTAATAACGAGTAAATAGACAAGTGTTTCAGGCAAAAATATTAATTAACTTTTTGGGTTAATGCTTAACTTTAGCAGCAAGAGCCAATGAGTAAAATCTATGACTTCATGCAATTCGTTGCTATTCACTGCAGCTGAGATTTGACGTTGAGATTCGCAACTTATTGATCAGAACAAATTTTGTACAAAAAGAAGAAAGTTACGGCAATATTATTTGTAGAATTGAATATATTTTCGAAAGTAGCGTTAGAGCTGGCGTCGGTTTACGCTACAAAGTACTGTTATTTTGTATCACGCTACCTTTTCGCTACTCGCTCCTCTACATTACTTAAAATGTAGCACTCTACACACCAAACTATTAGAAAAAGTAGCAACTACTGTAGTTTCGCTACTCGTAGCGCTCTACTTCCGACCCCTGATTCCGAGCAAATACTGTGTAGGATGTCATGTTGTCCAGATAGCTCAAGTGGAAGAGTACTGGCAATGAAAGCCAAAGGTTTTGGGTTCGAGTCCAGCCTGGACACATTTTCGCTCAGATGGAAATATTATTACTCGTGTGAATAATTTACCAGTCAGTTGATTGTGCTAAAAATAATTAAAATGTAACTACCTATCCATAGAGTCCCTTTATCTGCAGTTTATTCTGTTGTGTTGTTTCAAATAGCAGTCCAGATGTCATGACAAAATGTTTTTTCTGAGCGAAAATTGTGTTTGCTGGTATGTCGTCCAGATAGTTTACTTGGACGAGAATTGACAACTGAAGCCACAGGTTCTGGGTTCGAGTCTCAGCCTCGCACATTTTCGCTCAGATTAGAAAATTACTACTCTTTTCAATATACAGGAATACTGCAGTACTTTTTTCATATTGCCAATACTTCTCTATTTTTTATCTGAACTAAAAATTTGGTCGACACTTTATTTATTTATTTTAAGAAGTTTCAGATGAATCATTTAAGTAAGTCGTTGTCATGTATGTTTGTTAAATTAGTATGAGCCATTAACAGTAGTACTTTTTTGCGTAAATCCTAACACAGTGACTTAGATGAACTTATCACCGATTTATCTCTTACTGTAAATCTAGGTTTATTCTCAATTTAATATTTTTGTACAAAACTTATCTCATCACTTCCTACAGAATGGCTAATTAATATTTTCTACATTATTTTCTTATCGCTTTTAAAGACTGTGCATTTTTTCTTTTAACGATTTGAATATGATTGGAGACATATGCGTCCCAGTTGGCTATTTTTTCATTCTATTTGTACCACTTTTTGAAACATAATCTCTACTACACACTTATGCTAGAATATTTCCAACAGCAATTTACCACAAAGAAAAATGTTTTGTGAATTTTGGTACAATTGAAAATAAAAATATTTTCCAGTTCTGGACATAATAACAGTGTTAGATGCATCAAAAGATTACTGTTTCAATCCTCGTTACTGTTTCAAGATATTTTAAACATATTTTTACTAATCTTCATTCTTATTTTTATAGAAGATTTGGAGCATTCTTATACATTTATTTAAACATGTAAAAATCTAAATTAAAAACATGTACATTCACCTTTATCTGAAATAAAGTTTATGGTGCAGAGAAGAATTAATCTAACTTCCTTATTATCTGGCGTAATTTGTTTACGTGAAATTGGAAATTTATATCAGTTTCTTGGACGTGAATCGTAGATTTCTTTTGTTCTGTTGAAAGAAGTTAGATCTAGAATAATTAGTTTTGAGGTACTTCTGAACTGAAATAGTTTCTTTCTTTTCTAAGTATAGCTGAGACGAATGTATTTAATTAATTTCTGTAATATTGGAATATATCTTTAGGAGTTAATTACAGTTTATTATAAATATACATTTGCAGGTATCAATATTTACTGAGCTGTTACACCTAGTTTTAGATATTGTATTTTTATATCTATATTGTGGATTGTTATTGTAATGATTGTTATTGTAGATTGTCATTCATATTTTCATTGTTGCATGTGATGCGAAATGACGTCAAACAACAAGCTTTCTGTCATTGCATTATAACTTTGCAATGTATTTTTCCAAATCTTTATCTTGTTTTTGTTGGGGTTGTTATAATATATATTTTTAAGTGATCTAGACACACGGCAGTGTGTCAGCCAAGTTCGCAAAGCAAAAAAGTCGACACACCGGCCGTGTGTATATTTACACGAACCATTTCGAGCTGTTTTTGCCAAATTTCGACACTCTACTACCGGAAATCTATTTGACCTACGTACTTGTAATTTTAGATGTGTAGTAAGGCTCCCTTAATTATGCAGAATCCAAAATTTTATAAATAACGCATAATCAGTTTCCGAGATAATGATATTTGAAAATGTCTGATAACACTAGTTTACAAAAAAAAAAAAAAATTTTGTTCATGAAATGAAACATATATTATTTATGTAGGCTATGGACGGTAGTTAAGAAAATATATTTTTTATTTTTTGTAGCACGTCACAATTCTGAGATATGAAGGTCTTTGTTTTTTATCTACACGCAATTGTTTAAATACGTTTATCATTTTATTTTGTAAACAACTGTGTTGATTCAAAAGTCTTATTTTTATATAAAAATGTCGCCTAGAGTATGTTAACTATATCCAAACCGATTTTGTTATGTTTGTGGCAAAATTGTTCAGTTAAATCGTGTTTTTCCTATAACAAAACCATTGCAAGAAGCCTATTTACATTATTTTGGATTTCCGGTGTCAAATCAAGATAAAAATTGGGTTCCTCATGTGATTTGTACTAATTGTAGATTGGTCCTCAGCTCCTGGTATTCACGTAAAAATAGATCACTGAAATTCGGTAAACAAATGATATAGAGAGAGCCAACTAACCACGTAACCGATTGGTACTTTTGTTTAACAAAAACTTTTGGTTTTAACTCAAAAAATAAAGATAGCATAAAATATGCAGACGTTCCATCAGTGACTAAGCCGGTCCTTCATTCAGAGGATTTATCAGTTCCCACACCACCTGGCAGAAGTGACCAAACTCAGACAGATACATCAAGTAGTATTACAATGCACGATCATAGTGACAGTGAACAATAAAGCTCAGATAAATTTGTCGATGATGAGGACGGTCCACATTTAATAACTCAGTCTGAACTCAACGATCTTATAAGAGATTTACCGTTGTTTAAGATAAAAGCGGAATTACTTGGCTACAGGCTGCAACAGTGGAAATTGCTTGCTCCTAGTACAAAAGTTAGTATTTATAAAAAGATTGTTGAAAATGTATTGAAAATTACGAGCGTATGGGTGCAAATATGTCAATAAAAATTCATTTTTTGCATTCCCATTTAAATTTATTCCCAGAAAATCTTCGTGGTATGAGTGATGAACGTGGTGAGCGATTTCACCAAAATTTAAAATCATTTGAGCAAAATTATCAAGGTTTTTGGGACCCAAATATGCTAGGTGACTATTGTTGGTCTGTTGTGACAGATGCAGATGAAAATATTTATAAAAAAGAGCAAAAATTACACATTTTTGACTGTCTATTGTTTATTTAGATGTAGTTTTTTGTAAAAATCTTCTTAATAAATATTTCAAAAAACTGACGTGCTGGATTTTTAAAAATATTTTTTCCTAGATGTAGATAGCCAAAGTAACGTAACCGTATCTATTTCATTTCATGAACAAAAGTCATGTAAACTAGTGTAATCGATAATTTTATCACTAACTCACTCACTCATCAAAAAAATTTCATGTATCTACTGCACCTACAGACTTCAAATTTGGTAAGAAGTTTGTTTACACTATAAGGAATCGAAAAAAAATCGGAAAATCGATTATTTTCCCACTTGGGGGTGTCCATTTTTACTTTAACGTTAGTCTATTAGGCGAAATTTTAATTTGCCAAAAAAAGTGCCAAATGTTGATTCCGGGATGACCTTTCAGCAAAATGACCTGATTATCCGTCATTTTTGGATAATTTCAGAGAATTATTGTTTTGAGTAATGGTGCATAAAATTTACATTTTTAGACACATTATGAAAAAAACAAAAACATCTGAGAGAATACATATATCGAAATACGCATATATTTCGAGGCATCCGCAGTTGAAATTCGTCTAATCCCAGAATTAAAAATGTAAAAAAAGAGAGTCATTCCTATGATTCAAATAAATATTGATCATGGATGTGTGGCTACCATGGGTCTAGGAAGTGTAGCTGTGGACAAACTTCTCTCGGACTCTCAACGTCAGTGCTACGGGTATTCTATTGATAACCGCTGCGGATAAAGGTACTCTACTATTTGTTTGATATTATTTGGATAGCTCCGTCATTTTAATTGTAAATATGAATCGAACTGTTGATTTATATGTTAATGAGTCTGTAATGGTAAAACATAAAATTATGTCAATATTTTTTTTAAGTAAAATTATAATACAATTTTATTATAAAATAAAACTAACATGTTTTCGCAAGCTAGGCCTAACAGATATTTGAAAATGGGGTTTCCTCGCCAAAATAGCACCACAAAAAATTGCGCCAACCGCGGTGCGTCTGCGATATCTGTTCCCTAACATTAATTAGTCAGGCCAAAATATCAGCTCATTTATTCCATCAAATTTACAAAAAGGCACGCGCGAGAAAAAAAATAACAATCGTATTTTAACTGCATCGAAAAAAACTTGGGGCAATCCATGGTGTCTTTCTCTCCTAGACATTGCAATTTCAATTTTGCTTTTTAATTCTAAAATAGAAAATAAACATTTGCGGAGATGTCACACTCTATCTCTTTTGCGCTATTTTTTTATAAACATTATTGAGCATGGAATAACCCAAAATTTCATTTTTGTGGCAACACTAACTTGAGGAAAATTTCATTTCATTTATAAAAACAATGCCGATTTAATTTTCAATTATCAGTAAATTTGTAAATATGAATCGGACTGTTGATTTATATGTTAATGAGTCTGTAATGGTAAAACATAAAATTATGTCAATATGATTATTAATAACAACAAAATAAGATCACTAAATATAATTAAAATTTAGGGAAAATGCTTAAGTGATACTAAAATAAAACAACAAAAGGCTTATAAAGACCTTTTTAATGATTCAACATACTTTTCAACGCTGTTTGTGGCGTCATTTTCAAGAAAATATATTGATAAATAAAATATTCTTGCAAAATTTGAAAAATAACATTGAAAACATGAATCACGAGATCCAAATATGTAAAACTGAGAAAAACAGGCGCTTGAAGTAGCCAACTGTAATCGTGAAAATTATATTTCGCTATTGTTGTTTGAAACGGGAAAGGACCTCGTGCCAAATTTTAGGCAATTCAAATGAGGCGGAATCATTGCAAATGTTTACGTTACGTATGTAGATTTATATTGCTTCATGGATAATGGATGGGAAGTAGGCTCTTGATGGGTAAATTATTTTACTATTTTTAAAATCAATTTCCATTGCTTCGGTTCTATGTAGTCGTGCCAGCGCTGTAGTACTCCTGTTATATTTGATATCTGCTACAGATTAAATTTTAAATACAGATTTCTGCCGCAAATTGACAGCCAAATCTTTTGTTGTATGACATTTAAGTTAAATTGAATGTTGCCTGGTGAATAAAATAGTCACTTTAAACATATTAAAAACCATTAAGTATAGTGTTTAAGTATATTGTAACTGTACCAAAAGTAATGAAATTCCCTCAAAAACATACATGTAAAGAATGCCAAGTTTGGTAACGGTTTCGCTAATAAAAGAAGTGAGATCTAACTGGAAACCAAGTTCTTTCGGAGCTCCTTAAATCATAGCTCCTGTCATGCATAACGTTCATCAATTGCTTAAAATGATTTGTTATGTTATTTGCTACTCAATAGAGCGACTTTGTAAGTTTTCTCTTATTCAAATTTCTCTACTTGATTGATCTGAACTTAAAGTTAATCACTTCCTTAACTTATCAATACCTTCGACATACTTATTCGAATACCTGATTGACTAGATCTTTGCCAATGACATTCTAGACTAAATTGTACTCAGACTCAAAGATTAAAATTGGTGGGTGAAAAACTTGCCAAGTCGCTCTATTGAGTAGCAAATAACATAACGAATCATTTTAAGCAATTGAAGAACGTTATGCATGACAGGAGCTATAATTTAAGAAGCTTCGAAAGAACTTGGTTTCCAGTTAGATCTCACTTCTTTTATTAGCGAAACCGTTAACGAACTTGGCATTCTTTCACATGTATGTTTTTGATTGGATATATTTTACATGAAATAGTTAATAAGGGAGTATCAGTTTCTTAACTTTTTTAAAAGCCTAAGTTTATGATCGTTAGTATTATTTGTGAATGAGTTTTCGATTAATCAATTAACGTTGCAGTGGTCTTATATTTCTTTTGTATAAGAATCAACGTAAATGCATTTTTATTGTAAATTTCAGCATAACATGGTTTTATGTAACTATCAATCTTCAAATTATAAATCTCAGTCTGTTGACAATGTTGCATTTTTCAATATAGTTCAAGGTATTTTGCTCCTCCGTAAATCTCCATACCTGTAAATATTAGTTAAAGATATAGTAGATAGGCGAATATAGTATATGATATGTTTCTCACAAGAGAACTTCTGAATAGTCCTACATTTCAATATATATAAATTGTCTATTTATCTAAATGTCTGTGCTGTCTAACAACTATTATCAAATTAGCAGTGCATTAAATTAACAATATATATATATATTTAAACTGAGCAACCTTCTCAACGTTGCCTTCTATGTAATAGATTATATTTTTTGAATTTTTAAGCATATTCCTTCGCTGCTGACTGGTTGTCAAGAGTATTGATGAAAAACTGTAATAGAGAAACACCTATGTTTTGATTACATATGTGAAAGATATTTGAACATAATTTACTTATTTTGTTTATATAATAACATTGTATTTTTTCAAAAAATTGGAAATAAAAGCCATTAATTCCAAATAGTCGAACATAATGCTGGGTTTGCTGAGTTAATGGATATATAATGCCCAATATATGCTTAAACCATATGACATAGCTTGAAGCCATTGCTTGGCGGTTCCATCTATAATTATCATCCAGGCAGTGATATTACAATTTTATTTTAAAATACAATTGGAAGAACTATTATTGTTATTATTATATACATATAGGGTGTCTGAAAAGTCTTTCCCTGATGACAATTTCTTTTCATATCCATTTTTTTATCCTAAAATATGAAATTGTTGCCAAAACGTTGGAATTCTAATCAAGTTAGTTTGTTACAGGTTTCTGTAACATGTCTGTAATATAGAAGTGCATGTGCCCAAGAAACCAGAAATGTTCTTAAATCAGGAAAATCTCAGCGTGTCCTTTGGTATCACGAGACCCTTTTGTTATCTGTAATTTACGTGAGGCCTTTTGCACTGATTTCTTGGAACTCCGACCAAAATACTGTCTCAATTCGACCACCCTTTCAAATGAAGTTGATTGTTTGCAATTTCTTGGTATGTGGTCGGGTCTCTAGGACATCGGCACTGCTGCACTACAGTCACGTTACGGAAACCTGCGACAACAACAACAATAACAACAAAACCTGGTAAGTTTTCAAACATTTTAGTACCAGTTTCACATGTCTAACTTATATAAATATAGTGAATATGAATGAACTTTTAATCAGGGAAAGTCTTTTCAGACACCTTGTATATAAATATTTACACACACACATATATACATATATATATGCTTGTGTGTGTTGTATTTCCGTTATATTTCCTCAGTGCTGTTGATAGAATTTTAATTCTCCAGTTATCTCACAAATGTTTTCTCTATTATTCCCCATTATAAGTCTACACTCACACCAATTCATCATGGTATACTAAGCAATTCAAAATATCAATCCCATACAGAAAATAGTAGACAGGTATCATATTAAACATACTTAGTTAATGTTTCGCCAACAAAATAATGTAGAAGTTGCAGTCGACTACGTTAAAACATGGCAATTGCTCGAAAGAATAAAAAGTGTTTTTCCCACAATAAACTCAGAGTCAGTATCCATTGAAGAAATCTATTTATTATCTCATTGACGATTCACAAAAAAAGAACAATTCCATAACTAAGAGTATTGCATGTTGTAGTATGATTAGTGATCTTACTTAATCGATTGAGAATTTACGGCATTAAGCTAACAGTTTTTACATAATTATACGAAAATAAACGAGTAATTCATATTATTAAATGATACATTCTTCTTTCTGTTGCTGTACGAATGATGTTAGCAAATCAAACTAGTCGTTGGGGGCCACCGTAATACTTACCCATCATGGATATGCATAATATAAAATATTAAATAAAAAATGTGTAAACTACTTATAAAATGCATTGCAATTCAAATAAAATCGAGGCTTGATGACGTCACAAACTTTAAAGGCTCGATTACTGAATTGCTTGAAAGAAACATCCTTATAACTCCAAAAATAATAATCCTTTTTAACTAGCAGTTTATTGCATCTGATTAAGCGTCAAATTTCCAATTAAAATAGATCTTTGAAGTGAAATTTGGATGAAATACAGGGTTATGAAAAATCGAAGAGTGTGGTAAATAGGATTCCAAATATCTCGGCAACTCATTATCCGATCGACCTCATGCTTTATGCAAATTTTGTGTTTTTTTATTGTCTTTTATATTCATTTCTTAAAATAAACAATTTCGAAAATTTTTATATACCTTTTATCAGAACGAATATTTTGAGAGTCCAAAAATAATTGTTCCGGTTAATCGAGGTTATTAAAATGAAATAGGCTTCTTCCCATTATTACATACTAAGTACATACCAAATTGCAAGTCTCTATCTCAATTTTTTCGGGAGATAGAGCGTTTATAGACACACAGACACACAGACACACAGACGGACGGCAATTTTTTTTTTCTAAAAATGTGTTTTTCGGAATTTCCAGTGTCTGAAACGTGTAAATCCATTAAAAATTTTTTTTCGATTTTCAAAACGATTACAAGACTTACCCTATACTACGTATGATGGGTAAGTAAAAATATAAATTCCTTCCTCCGAAGCTCGTGCCACTCAATAAGTACTACAGCCATATGGTTTTTTTATTGTAATGGATCTTGGCGAATGAGAAATCGCAAAAGACGGCTTATATTTTTCAGCTGTGTGGTAAATATATGCTTGGATAGGCATTCCCGACAAAACGCACAATTTTTTTAGAATATGGAAAGAAAAAAATAAGAATGACAATAAAATGAGATTCGCAGATCAAATAATCTAGTTAGTAGGGAAATGAAAATACAGTTTAGATTGAAATTGTGATAAAGATTGAAATAGAAATGGAAAGACTTTTAATTTAGGCAGAGGTATTCTAAATAAATAAAAAATAATAATGTTACATGAGTTGCTTTTAATAGGTGTTTCAAAGAGAGAACTAAATTTCATCGCACGCATTTAGATGAACAGAATTATTGGAATATTTTTAAAGACTGATGAGAATTAAAGAAACTAAGGTTAGAGAATTATATTAGATAAGAAAATTTTACAGAATACTTTTAAGATAGGTCAATTTTGTTTATTCGTAATATTACCCTGCCCCCCCCCCCCCTAGGAGATCTTAAGAGCTACAAGTTCATTAAAAAACATGAGTTCGGTTTACAAAATTTGGAAGTCAAATCAAAGAAATTGGTTATTAAATTTAATATGCCAAAGAGAGACTAGACATCCTAGAGCGACTTCCATAACTAAGAGTATTGCATGTTGTAGTATGATTAGCGATGTTATTTAATCGATTGAGAATTTACGGCATTAATCTAACAATTTTTACATAATTATACGATAATAAACGAGAAATTCATATTATTGCTATTATTGCTCTCTATTATATATACATATCAATGCTCTAGATATAATAGAAAAAGCAATTTGTAAGTATAGCATAAGGAATAAATAATAAACACAAAAAATTATAAGAATAAGCAGAAGAATAAACATAAGAGACAATAAAAAGACATTTATTCTATTTATTTGTACATACATTTAGTGTATTGGCTAAATTAATCCATCATTTCTAGTTTGAAATTATCAGTCATTATTCCTACCTTTATTACATCTGGTAGAATTTCAAATTGTTCATCATAATCAATAAAATTCTTCATTTTATCAAAGTCCAAATGCGTCCTAATACGGCCGAAAATACAAGTGGAAAGTCCTAAAGTGTCAAGTTTGTTAATACGTAATTACTATTCTTTAATTTATTATCATGATAATTTTTATCTTCACAATAATATTATTTCACATCATCAGAACAATATTATAATTTACACCACCTTTCAGTTGGTCTTACGAATCTTATATGACATCACCAATTTTTCAATGTCACAATAGTTTCCAAAATTACTCAACAAATAATTAAGCATGGTGGAGAAACCTCAAAGAATTCCAGCATTAAAATCATTTATAATTACTACTCTTTTGCACCAAGAAAAGATAGATTGCACTGAGAAGAATTTATATAGCCGTAGCTACTTTTCAATTAAATTTAAATTATTATGGACAGTGTTTTAGTGAACATGAAGTATTTATTATATGCACTGAAAAATGCAGTTTTCATCACAATATTTAATTATGTTTGCTATAAAATTAATTTTAAAACTATTATGCTACGGCAATATATACTGTTTGCATTTTGACTGGTAAATTGTAATTGTTATCATCGTCAGTTTTTTAAGAGAAAAACGTGCACATTTTACTTGTTTTACTTAACACATTGTAGTGTTTTACTTATATATTTATTGCATTGCTCATCAAAGAAAACAAAATTAATTTACCAAATAAATTTTAACAATTTTAGATTATCTTTAGTCTTATAATTTCAAAACATGCGCCAAATTTGCAGAATTAACTCAAGATTTATATAAGTAAACCTATTTTTAATTTGCAATATCGTCTGTAGCTATAATAATGCAAACAGCTGATTTTTATTTGTATATTGCTTTCATATTTTATTCCTTTTTATATATTTAATACCATAGTACAGATTCTAAACTAAGACACAGTTTTAGCCAAAGACAAAAATGTGAGCACACTTTAACATACAAAAACGATTAAGTGAAACGAAAATTCTCTAGGGCATTGAGACCGACAACATATATTTACTTTGTAAATGTGCTTAATTTCTCATTTTTTTTGAAAAATGTGTTTCATATTATAATTTTGTTTAAATGAATATGAGCTTTTAAAAAAATTGCGTCATCAATTAAGAAAGAAAATATTTGAACCGACAATATAAGGCAACCAGAGGGCCCGTGCGAAGATTTCGCACTGAAATCTAATATTTTTTAGGTACTTCTCTATTATCCCGTCGACCACCTTTCATAACAAAAAACTACCGCCAAACTGTAAGATTAAACGCCAAAAATGCAGTCCCATTTACTTGATGTCAGAATCATTATGCGTGTTTGTTACGTCATTTAGTGGTTTTACATTCGACATTTGCGTGTATTTTTCATTATGTTTTACTGATTTAGTAGTTATTTTATTAATTAAAATAACAATTGTGTCCTTAAATTCTTATATTTTATTTATTTATTTATTTTTTGATATTCCAATGGCAACGTTCTCCCGTTTATTTGGCAAGTATTTTGTTATGAAAAGTGGTCGACGGGATAATAGAGAAGTATCATTTTTTATCAATATGTAATAGTTATTAGATGCAGGTTTAAACTTCTAAAGAAAAAGCAAGGATAAAAATATCTGCAAACAACATTTAGTTGTTAGTCAAGCCAGAATATCATCTAATTTGTTCCATCAAAGTTAGACTAAAAACTGATCCAAGATTGCTAAAGGCACGCGCGAGAAAAAAAAATAACAATCGTATTTTGACTGCATTAGAGGATGACGTCATCCGCTTCGGGAAAAACATGGGACTTAGAAATATAAATCAAAACAGTTCAATTTCGCTTTTTAATCATAAGTATAAAATAAACCCGTGCGGTGTTTTTTATAATAATTGCTGAGCATCATATAATGTGGTATTTTATTTTTTTGGCAACAATAATTTCAGGAAAACCTTTCATTTCTTTTATGAAAATAATGCCGATTTAATTTTTAATTTTCAGCAAATTTTAATCAAAAACATTTTTAACGAATTGTTAAGTGGGCTATGTCAGAAGCCGGTTCAAAAACCTTTCATATGGTATCTCATTCGTTGTTCTGCGTTTCATATTTTCTTAGAAAAAAGGATGTTGACAGGAGAAATAATATATATGATTACTTGTACTTCAGTTCCGGTAGTCGAGTTCAGTCGTCGATAGTCCACAGTTTCGTCCAATTCGTTTACAACGAAAAAAAAAAAAGAAAAAGAAAAATATTTTTAAACTTATTGTCTTTATTATTAGAATTTAAATAAATATAGATTACTGTGCTTTGTTATTAAAAGAATCCCTTCAGTTTCGATATTTGTTACAAAGCAAAAAGGAAATGAAACAGTAATAAAATTTAAGCTTCTTTTCTTTATAATTAGAATTTAAATAAATGTTGATTACTATACTTTGTAATTGAATGAATCCCATTCATTTAAACTTATAAAAATAACAATATCATAATTTAAATTAGAACTAAACCACAATTATATAAATAAATTGTAAAGTATCAAAATTAGTCTAAATCCTTCGAATTTTAAAACATAACTGTACTAAATAGGTTTAAAGTACAGTAAAGTTCTGAATTCTAAAAGAGTTTGATTTTACGCTTTCAATAATAAGGTTACCTTGGCTGTGCGGCAAATAGCCCTGTAAGATTGAGTTTGTACAGGAGGTTGGAAAAGCAATGATGGTGAGAAATTTTCCATTTATTAAAATAATTATAATGCAATGACTGCAAAAGTAATATCTGCGCAAATCAGATATTATCCAGAGAATTATGTATTCGAAGAAATTACGCTGACTCATTTTATAATCTAATCACCGATCCCAACAGAAAAGATAATACATTACATTAGAATTTACTTATATTTATATAATACTTACAATTTACTTATAGTTATACAATACTTATAATTTACATATATTTATACGATACTTAGAATTTACTTATCTTTATACAATATGCTTTTATGTTTGTCAGAGTTATATTTAAAATTCGCATTTTCATTATTACGTAATAAAATTTTCCGAAAATGATGTAAAACATCAAAAGTAGAAAACTTTAAAACTCAGGGTGCGTAAGGTCCTTACATTGGAGCACCACTAATTCTGATTACATATCTTAGTCTTATTTAATTGCATAAAATACGCATAAATTGTACAGATTTTGCGATTAAATAAAGCGAAATATCTATTCGAAAACAGTGGTGCGCAAAAGTAACGACCTATGCACCCTGGAATTTACAGGAAATCTCTTTTACTGAAGCTGAAGGGATCATAATTTTTGAGACTGCATTTCTTTGTAGATAATCGTTTCTACAGCCTTCCACTGTGTATGCAATTCATAATGTCTAATATTTAACAGGTGAAATCTTTCCATAAACAGAGCACTACCGTATGGTTGTCTAAGTCTAAGTGTTTGCTGAACAGAAATATATTTGTTTTTAATCATTTAGGAGATTCTAGTATATCTGCGAGAATATACTCTCGAAAAATTTGCCCATGTAAAATTTTATCAGTTTTCTGATATTTTCCTCTGTGTTATGTCACTAAATATTGGGTAACTATTGAATATGCGACATAACTTTAACCCTTTTAGTGCGGGAGTCGACTAATGTCGACATCAAGGAGTTGGGTGCTGTAGACTACATTAAGCGTCGACAAAAGTCACCTACGCGTTCACGGCGTGTATTGTGCTCACTGTAGTGCCCGGTAATTAGTTTCTGAACCCGGTAATTCTGCCCGCTAATCAGTTTCTGAATAAATCGCTCTTTTGGTCAAAATATTCCGCACAGGGCATTAACCGCCCCCCAAAAAAAATCCGCACTGAAAGGGTTAATACAGCTCTTGAAGATTGGAACAAAATGTGCATACAAACTTTTGAATACGCAATAGATAACAAAGAAAATGAATTGCAGAAATTGAAGAAATTGAAAAATAAATAAATATTTAATTATTAAGTGAGTTAACATTGTAAAGTGTCTAATTAAATAATCATTGTGATACCAGCCCCCCTTCGAGCCTGTGAGGATATGTATTGAAATGTAACTATCTTTCCTTCGATTTCAAAATGTTCTTCCACTCTGAGAGCAAAAACAAGATAGTATTAAGAAACGAAATATATTCTCAAAAAATTTGCCCAGATAAAATTTTATCAGTTTTCTGATATTTTTATCTGTGTTATGTTACTAAATATTGGATAACTATTGAATCTGCGACATAACTTTAATACAGTTTTCGAATATTGAAAAAAAAAGTGCATACAAACTTCTGAATACGCGATAGATAATAAATAAAAAATGAATTGAAGAAATTGAAGAAATTAAAAAAATAATAAAAAAATATTTAATGCTTAAGTGAGTTAACATTGTATAGTGTCTAATTAAATAATCATTGTACTCCCAGCTTCCTTCCAGCCTGTGAGGATATTTATTGAAATGTAAATTTTCTACGAGTTCAAAATGTTTTTCCACTCTGAGAGCAAATGCACGATATGAAGAAAATATAATTGGAAAGAAGAGAGGGCAGACAAGTTTTGTTATGGCCCATTTTAAGTGTATTTAACAATTTATTTCAGTCTACCGAGTCTTATATCACTACTCAGAATGTTAATTTGCACTAAGTGACAGTTTGATATTTCGATTACATTAAAAGTATTTGATGTGATTTGGAACGTCCTTGTTGGACCGTCTTTGGTTCAAAACTATCTTGGAGAATGAATATTCGTAGTATTGGATGAAGGTAAAAATAGATTTGAGTTGTTACATACAAAGTAATGCTATTAGTCTGTGGAACATAATTAATTATCTAGAATAATTTTTAAAACTGATAATTAATTAATTATTAATTTATATTTTTAAATACCCACATCTGAAATTTAAGAGAGAAGTTTTTCGCAAGATTTTGTTTTTAAATAAATATTTTGTATTCATATAATTGCTTTCATTTTGACTTTGAATTGGCCTAGAACAGAGGTTCTCAACCTTTTATTGGCGGCGCCCTACCAAATAATCTGCAAAATCACGACCCCCCCCCTCCACTTTGTATCATATAAGGTAGATGCCCCTGTTATGGCCATGTTAAAGTTTAAGTATTTTCCCGGCCACCATTTTGTAAACTCAAAAACTTTTTATTTTTCTTAATTTGCTCAAGTTAATGGACTTTCATGAATAAATATCGCATTCCCCATGAAAATGGTTTTACTAGTCCAAAAAAATTCCGGAATTCCAAAAGTCTACCAAGTGGCCATATCATAAATATGTGCACATAATATAGCCACCAATGTTCCATGTTTCACATATCGTGATTTTCTTCAATTTAAAAATGTTGTTCTGCTAAATTAAATAATTTTGGCGTAAAATAAATAAACATGATGCTGAATAATTCTTTTTGTTATTCAAAAGTGGATTTGTATCAGGAATTGTCATCAAAAATGAAGTTGTTAAAAAAAATGACATTGCAATTTAAATTTTTAATTTAGAATTTTTTTAAAAAATCCTTTTAGTTTTTAACAAATTTGTTAAAACAAATTACTTATTGCAATTAGAACAAATAAGACAGTCTTTACCCTAGACTTGCATGGTTCGTTTGATATGGCCACCTGGTTGGCCATATCAGGAGCAAGCCAGCTTTCATGAAAATCATTCGATTTTGAACGTAAAATATACACCATCAACGACAGCACTAACTGATAGAGTATTAAAAACTGATCAGAGTGTGATTGTATTCATAGAAAAATTCTTTTAAAAACGTGCATAAAAAAGGAAACTTACCAGACAAAACCAAGAAGAGATCACACCAAAAACATAAAATAGAAAATTGGCATCAAATTTTACAACCTATCTGAATGAAGTGATCACATGATACACTAGGAGGCTACTTCACGGTATGCTGATGTCATCTAGATAATTTTTTGATTGGCTAACGTATAATAGAGGGATGGCTATTTCAAGAACATGGCCATAACAGCGGACTTATCTCTTATAATTTAAAAATAGAACTCAATTTACATGGATGCCCAACAGAGCCCTGACAATAACTACTCATTTCACATTTTCTAGCTTATGAAACAGGTATATTTGTTATTCCTCGCTAACATACTTCTGTGATATGATCTACATTTCCATCTTCACAAGATATTTAGAAAATAATCTCACGTTTGTCATTAAAATTAATAGCCTTCATCCAAGTTATAATTGATTTGAGTAACACATTATGAGTTGGTAAAAAAGTTTTGAGCAGAACATTTTTTCTCAGTGTATAACACAATAAACAAAAAGCATTTCAGTATTCTCATATGTATCAATTTTAAGTAGCCATTTTTCCTTTAATAATACATTTATCCGTTAGCGGTCTTTCCCTTCCCCGTTATTTTCAGTTGACTGAAGTGTATTATCTGATTTTAAAATTTCAAATATATATGTCAAGGTGTATATTTATTCTTTATGTAGGAGGCCAGCGCTTAGAGAAATAGAAATTTGCAATGTATCCATTTAGTTTTCTAATGCTCATGTGAGATTTATTAATTTTATAAAATTGGTGTTGGTACTCCTCGTTTAGATATTTCAAATATTTTTTTAGGTTAAACAATTCAAGAACAGGCAGTTTTAGGTATACCCTTAAGTATTGTCACAGGTAAAAGTTTTTTTGAAAAAAAAAATGTGAAAATGTGAAAAGTCGCAAAAGTGTTTTTTTTTATCGGGTGTCAGAAATATTTTGTCAATTTGAGAGCAAAAGCACGATTTAAAAAAATCATAATTGAAAGGGAGAAGGAGGGGGACAAGTTGTGTTTGGTCAATTTTAAGAGCATTAACCTTTTTTTTCATTGTACTGCGTCTTACTATTCAAAACATTTCTTTGTGAGTATATCATGGTTTGCTATTTCGATTACTTTGAAATTAAGTGATGTGATTTGGACCGTTATTATTTCAAAACAATCTTGGAGAATGAATATTTGTACAATCGGATAAAACAAAAAACAAATGTAAAAAATATTTTAACTATTAGGCAGTACAAAGTAGTCCTATTATTAGTATTTGGAACATAATTAATTAAGAAATGAAGTAACTGGATACATAGAAAAACTTAAAAAATTCTAACTAATAAACTATCTACAGGTACCTGTATTTACTTTTTACACATCCTTGCATGAAATTTAAAAGAGAAATTATTCACAATAAGTTCTTTTAAAATAAATAATTTGCTTTTATTAAATCATATATTGTTTTGTTCTTAAGCGTTTTGTACATCTAATAAAAAATAATTATTTTTACTTTTCTGAAAAGTTAAGATTATTAAAAGACATACTAAATATATTTGATATAATAAGGCAATGGTTCTCATTTCAAATATCAATTTGAATTCAATTTTTATGTTAAATAAATGTAATAATATTATACAGTTATAACAAATATCATCAAAGTTAATCAATCAAAAACGATATAAATTCTTATAAAGAAAGTATCTTATTAAATTACTGTTAATTCTTAGTTAGGAATAGTTCAATAAGTCATTTGCAAGAGCATATTAATTTTTTTTAGGAGCTACGTTAATGGAATAAATTATAAAAGAAGTTAATGAAACGAATAATGAATGTCTAAAATCACGAATAAATATGTAATGCATAACACATGGAAAAAAATACCAGATTTTTTTCTTTTTTTATTTTTAAAGAAGACACTGGATTTAATCATTAAGCAAAATTGGAATTTCAAAGGGGAACATGAGAAAGAGAGGAGATGAACTTCATTGCAAAATTAAATCCTTCTTCGGTATTAATTTTCGTGTTAATGTACCATATGTTAGGCTTTTCTTTCTTGACAGATTCATCAAATTGTGTTAAATTCATCCATTTAATAATTAACAGTTTGTGTTAAAAACTCTTATTTAATTAAATTTCGGGTAA
The DNA here is from genome assembly GCA_963931845.1 of Maratus michaelseni. Classification (NCBI taxonomy): domain Eukaryota; kingdom Metazoa; phylum Arthropoda; class Arachnida; order Araneae; family Salticidae; genus Maratus; species Maratus michaelseni. The sequence continues at coordinate 246,768,201 of OZ007589.1, forward strand.
AAATAAGAAAATAGATTTAACTTAACGGAACTCGCCTGTGTTATTAAATAATTTTAATCTCACTAGACTTTAATGATGTTATAAAATCAGTATGGATGCGGAGGCAAATTTCTTCAAGTAGTGATAACGAATAAAAAAGTGATGAAGGCACGTTTATCAAATTTTACTTATAATGGATAATAATTCAGAAATATATATATAATTAATAAATGATAATATGCAGTAAATATATATAATCTATAAAAGATTATATGCTGTAAATTAATGTCTGAAATTTTATCTTGATACATTATACCTTCCGATTTATTTATTTTATACTTGTACAAACTCAATTATAGAATGAAGAGGCATAACATTCCAATGTCTTTGCATCATGCAAATATATTGATAAAGTCTAATATATATATTATGACACTATAGAGAGATTCATATATGTTATATAAATATTGGTAGAGAACAGATTATATGCATTACAAAATAGAAATATATGCATACATATATACACTAAAATCCTTTGAACTGCACACAAATAAATTCAAAACACTCCTTATATTCAGGAAGATATACATTTATATTTAATACCAGTGTTTAAGAAAAAGGAGTGAAAATAATAATAATACTTATTATTATTATTATTGTTATGAATTAGTAAAAATATTTTCATGTATATAAAATACAGTTTTTATAATACAATAAAATAAAATTTTCAAAATTATACATTGTCAAACATACTTTTTGTTTATTTTTAATGTTTATATTATTTTTAAAGTTATACGTTCAGCATCCACTTTTGTATCCAGGCAATATTTAATGGGTTTTTTTTTCTGTATATAAATTATACAACATCACGCTGATTATAGAAAATGATACATTTTAATTCTCACCAGAGAAAATATTTCTTAAAAAAACCCTGAATTTTTATTAACCTTTTCAAATAACTCTTCGTTACTTGAGACCTTGCTAAATCACCCAATTCATGTAATTTGAACATTTTAGATACTTTTGTATCATAAATCATGATATCGTATATCGACTGCCAGATAATGTCGTTATCTGTGCATTTATCATTATTATTATCTGCGCTTTATTATAATCATCAATGAAACGGAATAATGTGAGATTTTGGCTAATAAAAGATGTAGGATACATGGAATAGATAGAATGGATACAAAATATATTTTGTATTTTTTCTCCTATCATTTTAAAAGATTTAGCTTAAAGGACGCAAATTGCATTAATTTATTTCGCTAAATTAGAATTTTTATCAATTATTTTCCTAATGATTATAATCGTATATACTAATACAAGCAAATCGTGTGTGTGATTACACACACACACACATATATATATATATATATATATATACAAATTTTATCTCAAAAACGGCTCTAACGATTTTGACGAAATTTTGTATCCTACAGTTTTAGGGCATCAGAAAACCATTGGGCTATGTCACATGTTCCAGAAAATTTGATTAGTGAGTAATTTTTAGGTCAATGTGGGTCAAGCTAATTTTATCTGGAAAACAGCTCAAACTATTTAGACTAAATTATACATCATATGGCTTTCGGGCACGAGAAGACTGTTGGGCTAGGTCACACGTTCGAGAAAATTCGATTAGTGGGTCCTTTTGGTCAAGGGTCATTATGGGTCAAGCTATTTTTATCTTAAAATCGGCTCAGACGATTTGAACTAAATTTTGTATCCCACGGTTTTGGCACAAGAGAAAATCATTGGTCTAGGTCACATGCTCGAAAAAAATTGATTAGTGGGTCATTTTTGAGTCACTGTGGGCCAAACTAATTTTATCTAAAAAGCGGCTCAGATTATTTTGACTAAATTTTATATCCTACGAGTTTCGGCACAAGAAGACAATTGGGCTTGGTCACATGTTCCAGAAAATTTGATTAGTGGGTCCTTTTGCTCATTGGTCAGATATATATTTAAACTCAAACCTAATTTTGACCAAGCATATCTCGGTCTTCCCTGCTCGTTATTTCATTATGGATAACTTTAATATAATTTTATAAATACTATAATATTCAAAACATTACCCAGTTTATTTGATTTCATGTTTTACTCTACAACATAAATATGTGTAAGATTAACACATTTGCATCAATAGCATGCATTTGAGATTTTTTTTTTTTAATTCAGAAATTCCGAATCTTAATTTTTGCTTTATTTCATAACAGGGATTTCGTGATTACATAAAATAAAAATTCTTCTTTCGGAATTTCTGAATGAAAAAGAAAATACAATTTCGTTAAACGTTATAAAAAAGTGTGTGCATGTAAGTGTAAATGATGTTATAATTCTAGCTGTAAAGATCACAAAATAAAACTGTTTGTACCAATATATCTTTTTTATGCCTTTCTATACGTGTAGGTGTGTTTGTATTTGGTGAAGTCTGATGTATCTAAAAATATAATAAATTATAACACCTTGTAATAATATATTTATTTTAAATGCTAAAAGTTGTAAATTAACAACAGAAAATAACTTTTATTAGGTTGTTTCACATGTTTCGGCTCATTCCGAGCCATTTTCAAAAACAAATGAGAATATTTCATAATTGCACGGTCTTTGAAGTTATTATTTAAAATGCTATTATTTAATTTTCATGTACTTTTTAAAAATTACGCACGTTATCTTTTATTTTTACTTGCTTGTTTATTTTCATATCTGTTTTGTTACAGATATGAAAATAAACAACCAAGTAAAAATAAAAGATAACGTGCGTAATTAAAAAAAATTACATGATAATTAAATTATAGCATTTTAAAGAATAACTTCAAAGATCGTGCAAATATGGAATATTCTCATTTTTTTTAAATGTCTCATGTCAAACAACCCAATAAAAGTTATTTTAAGCTCTTAATTTACACCTTTTAGCATTTAAAATAAATATATTTGATGTATCTATTTTTTTTTTTTAGATTTTGAATTTTAAAATATTAAGACTAGATCAAGCAATAACACAAAACATTAAAATTAGATAATGTGTTGATAAAACATAATCATACAAAACTTTTGCATTTATTCTTGGAATCTCTCTATTCTATACAAAAGTAATTAATGTTGCTATTACATTGATTGCGTTAATTGAATTTATTGTGAGCTGTTCCCTTTTTCGGCTTATCTGGTAAAAACTATTTTATACCGAAACATGAAACTGGTAGTTTTATAGATAATTATATGATAAATATTTTGAATCAGAGAGTGTTTAAATCAAAGAATTATTGAAAGCGTTATTTAATGCTGAAATTGATCAAGATAGTTCAGTTAAATAAGGCTCATAGTATCAAATACTGTGCATAGCAATTCAATCATCTTTTTCGGGCTTAAATTGTGGTTTGCAGTGTCCAATAATTTTCTAAATTCGTATATTTATATTATGTTCAAGGGTATTTTTTTATTGCGTCTAAAAGAAAATTCTTCTTGACGTTATAAATGTCTGCGAGGCAGCGTCATTTTTTACATAACCATTTTATACAAGCTGTTTTTCAGATGTTTAATTGATCTTTTTTAGTCAATCACGAAATAAGCCGTCAACTATCACGATAATGATGGTTGCGGCTTTCGGAACGGTAAACCACTGACTCCATCAAAAATGAAAGACAAACCGATTACATAAGATCGCCTCACTGGTTGTGATCATTCAAGCTTCGGTAATCAAGTAATACTTTTTAAAACCGGGCAAATGAACATGTTTTTAGAACCTGTGGGATTTGATTAAGGATCCGGTTAGTGGAAAAAAAGGAATTCAAAAGTACATTGCGCCAAATATCCATAAATTGAATTCAGTTTCAGAAATTTACAAAGAGGTAGTTGTGAATTCTCGCTTCAGCAGCTATAAATATACTCAGTCTGAGCACTCAAAAATACCTTTTATATAAAATATTAAAGTCTCAGGCTTTTCAAATGAGACTTACGTTGAGTTGGAAGAAATATAGTTTTATATATGCAGTATACATTACACTCATTTCTAACTTGTCACGGAGAGATTTATTTTAGTCATTTGGGCACACATGAATTGTCAAAGCATTTTATCTGAAAACATTATTTGAACGAATTATTAAAGGCAGTTTTTCAGCAATAAAGTTATGTGTCGACTACTCTGATTATAAGAGTAGGCGAAGTTTAGATTGCGAACGTATTTTTTGTCCTAACATAGTCAATGTACGTAAAAAATATTAAGGCTATCTTTCTCTAACTTTCGATGAATGAGTGTGAAAGTTCGGAACTTGTGATTTTTTTCCTTCATATCAATATTTATGGAAATTTCTGCATCTGGGCAATCGATATAGCAGTATTTAAGCACTGGCATGCTACAGGAAAGTGGAACTTTGGATCGAGTTCTCCGTGGTTCTGTTAGATCGGATTAATGGAATCAACTATCCGCAGTTGAGAAAGAATAGTATCTGTTGGTAAGAGTAAAATTACGTTATTTTGTGTTAACTGAATATAAGCGTTTGGTGCTCACAGAGTGCCGCTTTCAGTATTATCGTTGGCGGACAGCTTGAAGTCGGAGATGGACTATAGTTTGCGTAGTGGATATTCAATCTTATTGAAAGTATCTCGTTTTGACGCTTCGTCCAAGTTGTAAATAACATTTTGAAGTTATCTTTTATTGATATTTGAAGCTTTATTTTTCTGAGTGAAGTTTTGCAGGGAACTGATTTCTTTCCGCCATGAGGAAAAATCGCAGATTTTTTCTCAAAACCCGGCCCTTTTTAAGATTTTAATAAAAGTGACTTGGATTTACACAACTTGTGCTCATTTACGGCTATCTAACATTGTCCATCATACATAACATCGACATGGCTGTTGCAAAGTTATACTTGCATAATAATGAAGTAATATTTCCATTAAATGTATTAGAACACCTACCAATTTTAGCAATTACACAAAATAATAATAATTTAAGGAACTTTTCCATTCTTTGCCGCTCCGCATTCACTACAGCACTAGGCTGCATTCTTTCCACAGTCCGCGGGTGGAAACCCTGTTCTAAAAAAGATTCGACTTTAATATTTATATTCAATTATTTCAGGGAATAGGTTTATTTAAAGCACTTATTAAATTTAAATAACATCTTCAGGCAAATAATTAAACTTAAGTTCTTCACTAAATGTATTAAAAAATAAATATATTCAAATCAAATTCTCTACAGAAATAACTGAAAATTTTTATAACAACTTTCACTGTCTTATCATCATATTTGAAGGAATGTGAAAGGATACTGTAAATACAGGGTGATTATAAAAAAACTATCCCGACATTTGGGCCCCTAACTATCATACCATTCACAGAAACTGAATGAAATTTTGGCAAAAGGTTTTTTAAAGTATGCGCTCAAGAATGATATGGAAAACAACAGCGTCACTCAAACAGTTACGGTTACAGTGAGAAAATTTCGAAAAAATCAAATGGCAACACCCAGATTTTTGTATTGGAATGTGATCTCCATTTTTCTTTAATGTAACTTTACTTTCTAGTAGCTTTTAATCTTAAATGGCGTATTTTTTTCTGCTTTAAGATTTATGCTAAACAGCAACTAATTTAGATACTACAACTTTAGACACATTATTTCAGTCTCATAATCTTCTGTTAGATAATGATAGAAATTTATAACATTTGATTATAAATTATCAATTAGTTATCGGTGGCGCTTAAGTTCTCGTTTTAATCAAATACAGTTTATTACAGTTAATTGATAGGGGTAAAGAAATCTCCACTTACCTTATTGTTATTCGTTGACATTTGGTTGTCCACGGGTGTTAAATATCTAATATGTTTAGTGTATCCTTGGTGGTATCTGAAAGTACGCCTTTAGCTTAGGTGTTATCCATTTTCTTTGATTTGAAGAAAAATAAAGTGACTACACCCAGAAAAAAGTTTTGTTGAATCAACAAAAATTTGGTTGACCTAACAAAACTTTTTGTTTAAATATAGGTCAATGGAAATTTTGTTTGAATCAACAATTTTTTTTTTTTTTTGCAATTCCAAAAAAAATTTTTGTATCGTCAGCAAAAAATGTTTTGTTAATTCAAGTAAAATGGTTCAATTTTACTTGAATTTTGCTAAAACAACCAAAATGTACTCAACAAAACATGTTTTGTAGTTTTAATCAATTCCTTTTTCTGGGTGTAGCATGTATATCTAATGATATTACGTATGTTTCTCTATAAACATTTAATTTACTTATTATATTGAATTTTACAGCACTTAAGGAGTCTTATAAACTGCTCTTCTTAATTTTAAGAATTGCGTGATAATACGACCTTCTTGGTCGATTTAAATTTCGAAGCTCAATAAGATTATTCAGAGTTTTTTAGTGAATGATGTTTAGTTTAGAAGTAGTCATTACATCATAGGATATGATGCCACTTATTGCAACGAGAAGTTTGATGAATGATAGTCATTACGTAGTAATCAATAAGTGTTTCACTTCCTGGTGCAACGCAATTTAATTGATGGTAATGAGTTCTTTTATTGATGCTTTCGCTAGAATTAGTAATGTTGTTGATTTATTCCTGGTTACTGTGATTATTTGCTGATGGGTTTTTCAATACAAACAAATTAGTAACCGTATCGTGATTCTAAATCATATTAGGATTTTAGTTTTTTATAACTTAGAACAAAGTTAATTTTAAAGATTTATTTTCAAGTCATAATTTTTAATCACATAAGAAAAGTTCAGTAAATTTTCTTTGGTAGTCATTTTTGCAACAAACTGTAATTTTCTAAATATTCTTACAATCTTTATAAATTTTAATATATTTTTAAAAATTTTCTTAATTTTCGTCTCCAACTGCATTTGATTTATCTTTCATTGAGTCCACTACGAGAGGGAACGTGACTACCTCTGTAGGTTTTCACACCCCTCGAGTTGTGGTAAAGCAAGTACGGGTTGGAACATCCCGACTTAAGGCCTAGAGCCTGGTTTCCCTTCTGGGTTTCCAGCTCCGAAGCTGTTGGGGGACGCCGGCCCGTCTACAAGTGTCTCGCGGTGACTCCCCGTGGTTTCACCGCGTGTCGCAACGACCTACGTCGTCTCACGTGGGTTCAAGTTTAGAGGGTCCGTATTGGTTCGGCTATCTGACCGTCCAAAGCGCCGTAACAATACAAAGCTGATGGCGCAATAAAAGTCTATCAGGACTTGGGTTCGGTGGTCGTCTACGCGCGGAGCGCCCCTTCATGGGAGACTGCGGCGCTGCTTACTTTTATCTTTCATTGAAAAATGTGTTGATTATTTATTTAAATTTATACTTTATGAAAGATTTATAATGGCACAGAACACAAACTTTTATTTATTTTTTAAATTATTTTTTGTTAATTTCCTTTATTTAAGTATATATTTATTCATGTGTTTCTTTAAAAATATATATAAATACTTAAAAATATATATATATATATAATTTTTTTTAAAAAATAACATGGAAATTTTAGCTATGTTTAATATTTTATATATATTTTGAAAGAATAACACTTTTTGGGTACTATTTTAAGATTTTCATTACAGAACAGAATGTATATTAATTTTTCAAAAGAATTTGCATATATATTAGTTTTTAAAAATGTACTTTTATCAAATGTATTTTTCCCGACTACGGTGTACTACAAGATTCATGTTTTCAAAATTGTCGAAGGTATTTCCTAATATATATACTGTAAAAATACTGTCGAGTAAAGTGTCGTACGATTATATTTTATAGAAATTTAGATATATCAATTTAAACAAGATAAATCTTGAAGAAATACTACTGATGTAAATGCATTTACATTCTGGAAAAAAGTGCGGCAATCACAAAGACACTATTGCATAAATAGCGCCATTTTTTGACTAAATCATCATGTTTACTTGCACTGTTAAAAATTTTCGTTTATTGACAGGTTGTCTTCCGTGAATTTTGATCAGAAAGTTTCCGTTTTGTTAGAAAAATTGAATCTATCCCGTATATCTGTTGCTACCCAGCTGGAAAAAATTTGCAAAAAAAGTGCACAAAATCCGAGCGTATTTGGCACCTCAACTTATGCATAAAAACTGCAAACTCAATTGTGCACAAAAAGTGCATAAACTGTATCCCTAAATTGTACACATTTTAGACTTTTAAGATTACAGAGTTTCAAATACGGAATTATTAATGTAAAAATCTATCATCCAATGGGATTGCAGTATTTTTGATCGCCACACATGCGCTTCAACTCCTTCGCGTCTGTATTGCGCCATTTATGGACTACAAAGACGGAACATTCCTCAAAAAACGGAAAACATTCCGGCAACTCTGCTGCCAGTTCTTTTTCCGTAAATTGACGGATTTTTTTTTTTGTTTTTACAGTATACTGTTAAAAATATTCTGAAATTTACGGGAATTTTTTTCCTGAATTTCACAGAAAATGTCCCTTTTCATGACAAAAGGGCATTTTCAGCAGAAAATTTCAGCAGCCAACGGAGATATTCCGTTATCCGCTGCATGTTTATTTTCAATGTTTCAAAAACTGACATGTTACTGCACAGAAAAACTAAAAATTCTATAAATTAAAATTTCAAGTTTATTTAAAACAACAACAAGAAATAATGCTTCCGAATTTAAAAAAGCAAAAATTATTTTTTTCCATTCTTTTAATATTTTTTGAAGTTATAAAAAAAGTACTCGCACTTAAAATATATTCTAAACAAACAGATTAATATATATATATAAAAGCTAAATTAAGTGAAAAAAAGTCGATTCTATTTAAAAAAGCAACAAACAAAAATAATGCTTTCGAATTAAACTTATTCCTTTAAAATTATTCGCAATTTATTTTTTAAAGTTATAAAAAAACACTCACACTGAAAATGTATTCTAAACGAACAGATTTAAAAACACATAATAGTTGATAAAAAATCGATTTTCGCAAAAAAGAAAATAAAAATATCGAATTTAATTCAAAATATAATATTTATATTTTACATCTAACAATCAAATTAAGAATATATATAATTCATGTTTTTATCCTCTATTAATACTATAGTTTTCAACCATCATCTCATTACTAAATATCCCCGCAATTAACTTCAAATTTACCAGTTTTCTAAACCCCAAATTGTTTAAGTCCCAAGATGCGATTTGAAGACATCCCGTATCATCGTTTCCTACTCTTACTCTAGCAAGGACGTGCTGGTCTTGCGGTAAAGCACTCGGCTCAAGCCACTAACGTCCCTAGTTCAATCCTCAGGTCTGGCAGAAAATGTTCTTGCATTATGTTAAGTATTATATTAAATACTCCCGTATTAATCAATAGATGGCAGCACAAATAGAGATGACATTTTTTAAACCGAGTTTATTTATAACGGAAACTTACCGATTCTTCAAACGGAGTTTTCCCTTCCTTTATCTTTCAAAACGGAAAATGTACTAACGGAACGGAAAATGTCCGACAACTTTGCTGCCAGTAGTTTTACCGTGAATTAACGGATTTATTTTTAACAGTGTGCATTGTTTTATCAATGTTTTCAAAAAGGTCATTTCAAGCTGAAGCAGTTAAAATATGTTTCTTTTTTCTACATTTTTGTCTTTCAGACCATCTAAAATGACGTATTTTCTGACAGTTTGTCTGTATATGGCAACACTATACTAAAGACATAGAAAATGTCCCTTGAATAGCAATAGTAAATTGTACGACGTTGTTATGGATAGGATGTTTTTCAATGTATATATACATTCGCCCTGTTATGCAACATGAGCTTTGTAAATTCTTTGTGTGAAATTTTATTTATGATTATCTATATATTTAAAACGAACTGCGCATTCTGTCAAATCCACATGAAAATAGTCTCTTTGCGCAAGCGTCAACGATTTTTTGAAGGCTTCTACTCTCAGAAACGGGAAACCTCATTGATTAACGCAATCCGCACCTGTTTAGCCTAGGGGGAATGAAAAGCGTTGATCGAAAACGGATGAAGCCGTACCATTGCATTGAAAACATAGACCTTCTAATATATTTTTTCTTTGAGGTTGTAAGCTAAATCTTTTTTTTTAAGAACTCATGTTTTCACTACTAAATATGCTTTGATTTTCGCAAAATTTTAAAAGAGAGTTTAGATGCAGTTATATTTATAACAGAATGAATCGCAGAGAGTTCAGAAGATGAGAACTATTTTTTATTGCTATGTTAAAGGAGCCGACGCGAAAACAAAGAAACAAACAAAAAAGTGAGGAAAAAAACCTTTTATTTTACAACTAGATAGCAATATTTTTTCACGAAATTTTTATACGGGCTGTAAAACCGTTTTATTTATTACCAATGAAGATTTCAAAGAGTTCGTACAAAAATAACTTTTTATTTTAAAACTATGAAACAACCCTAGGTAAAAAAAAAATCAAGAAAATGAGGGCTTTTATCACTAAATATCAGTATTTTTTCGCGAATTTTTCATTTTAAAATATAATTTCATACAAAACCGAGTTAAAGATATAAAATAATACAAAAATGATGTTTTTTTTCTATTTATTATCACGGTCCCAGGCAATGCTAGGCGGGGGTCAGCTAGTGAGTTTTTAAAAGGGTGTACATATGTGTTGTATCCTTATGTAAAGTGTAATTATGAAACAGACCCTAAATTAACCCACTGTTGACTTTCTAAAAGTTTAAGAATTGAAAATGAAATAGCGATATTCATTTGAAAGGTTATGTTCCAACTAGACAATCTCAGCTTTGTTTTTATTGTTACTTATTAATTTTTATTTTTTATTTTTCATTGACAAAATCACAAGTGAAAGAATCACAACAATTTAATGAGTTGAGCATGTGTGATTAATCGTAAATGTTTTTTGCAACTATGCAGGAGGAAATACTTTGAACATAAAAAAAAAAAATCTGTAACATTTCTTAATGCTATGCAGATGCAAAGATTAAACATTAAATTTTTAAGATAAAAATAATATTTTCGTATTATTTTGTAAAATAAATAACAGAGGTCATAACTAGAAAATTTTTGTGTTTTTTTTTAACATTTGAAGGAATGATGCTTTGAGACCTATAGCTACAAGGCTGTTGTCTCGAATGATCCATATATTTTATTCACAGAAACACATGCACACATAGATGACTTCGACAATTACATAAATCTTCTTCGACGAGATAGCACAAGGAAATTCATAACACCCGAGATTTACAACCGGCAGCTCCACAAAGTGCGTGCAATGGAGCTGGCGGGAAATGTTTGTGTTTATGAAGCAAGTACTCAAGATTGCACTTCTCGTTCCATGAAATAGTTTGGTCATAAAATGCATATAATTTTCATTTCAAATATACATCAATCCAAATTACTTGGATTATGCTTTAGAATTTCGTTTGTTTTAAATCAATTTAATAGACAGTTTATAACATATTTTCTTCTTGAAATAACAAACCTCTTAAGTCTTAAAATATTATATCAATAATAAACAATTACGAAAGTTTCAGAATGGTTGGATGTAATCGGACCAACACTGGTGTTGATTACCGAACAGCAGTGACGTCAGAACTCAGCCCTTGATTATTATCTTCAGGATGGTGTTGGACAGGGCAGCTATATATTTGATATGAAATAAGCTATACGACACTGGACACTTGGTTATTGAACTTTATTTTAAATTTCAGCTATTACTTAAAATTATTCCGAATTTGGAAATGTTTTTTAACGTCATCACTAAACGATTCCAACAGTTACAAAGTCGGAATAAATGCACTTATATCAAACAATCCATGTACATACTGCACAATATATGCTAAATTGTGTAGAAAAGTTTACTAGTACATTTAAATTTAAAAACATTAGTAACATTTTTGTAACACAAACATAATTACTACATCCGTCTCGTATATCACATAAATATTCAAGTCTATTACCCGGGGATTGGATATAATATATTCATGAATAATTTTAATTAAAAAGCTCTTTAAAGGCACAGTTTAAAGCCTCTTGAGCTTCATCTAACTACATTTCATAAATTTAAATAGTAAAGCATATTCTTTACCTGTGAAGTTTTTTTTCTTTATTGTAAAAATTTTTTTTGTAAGATAAATAAGAAAGGTCATACCTAGCAAATGTTAGTGTTTATGCTTTAAATGCGCAGGATTGCATCCTTCTTTGCCGGAAACTTTTTGGTCATAAAATGTTTTTCTCTTCAAATATATATCAATCCAAATTACTTGGATTACGTTTCATAATTTGGCTTGTTTTAAATAAATTTAATATAGAGTTTATATTTTCTTCCTAAAATAGAAAACAACTTACTTCTTAAAATGATAGATCAATAGTAAACACTCACGAAAATTTCGGGATGGTTGGGTGCAATCAGTATCTGTGGATCCGCCGATCTGCCGTGACGTCAAAATTCAGCTCTTAAGCATTATCTAACAGAATAGTGTTGTATATAGCCGCTATATATTTCATCTGGAATGCTACACAGGGCACTCGACATTCGGTTACTGTAATTTTTATTTTAAATTTCTGCTAGTATTTAAAACTATTGGAAATTTAGATATTTTTTAACGTCATCGCTAAATGATTCCAACAGTTACAAAGTCTGAATAAATGCACTTTTATCAACAATTCATATACATACTGCATAATATATGTTAAATTGTATAGAATTTACAAGTAAATTTAAATTTAAAAACATTAGTAACATTTTTTTAACATAAACACAATTACAACATCCGCCTCAATATCCTATAAATAGTCAAATCTATTACTCGGGTATGGGAATATAATATATCCGTGAATAATTTTAACGAGCAGGGAAGACCGAGCTATACTCGGTCAAAATTAAATTTGAATTCAAATATCATGACCCATGAACAAAATGACCCACTAATTGAATTTTCTCGAACATGTGACTTAGCCCAACACTCTTCTCGTGCCGGAAAACCATAGGATGCAAAATTTAGTGTAAATTGAGCCGCTTTTTAGATATTGACCCACAATGACCTAGAAATGACCCACTAATCGAATTTTCTCGAACATGTGACCTAGTCTAATGATTTTCGCGTACCCGAAACTCGTAAAATACAAAATTTAATCAAAATCGTTAGAGCCGTTTTTTAGATAAAATTAATTTGACCCGCTTTGACCCAAAAATGGCCCCCTAATCGAAAGTTCTCGAACATGTGACCCAGCCCAATAGTCTTCTCGTGCCCAAAAATAGTCGGATACAAAATTTCGACAAAATCGTTTCGACCGTTTTTTAGATACAATTAGCTTGACCATGACCCAAAATGACCCACTAATTGAATTTTCTCGAACATGTGACCTAGCCCAACAGTCTTCTCGTGCCCGGAAACCATTGAATGCAAAATTTAGTGTAAATTGAGCCGCTTTTTAGATCTTGACCCACAATGACCCAGAAATGACCCACTAATCGAATTTTCTCGGACATGCGACCTAGCCCAATGGTTTTATCGTGCTCGAAACTCGTAGGACACAAAATTTAATCAAAATCGTTAGAGCCGTTTTTTAGATAAAATTAATTTGACCCGCGTTGACCCAAAAATGACCAATAATCGAAAGTTCTCGAACGTGTGACCCAGACCAATTGACTTCTCATGCATAAAAATGGTCGGATACAAAATTTCGTCAAAATCGTTTGAACCGTTTTTTAGATACAATTAGCTAGACCATGACCCAAAATGACCCAAAATGACCCACTAATCGAATTTTCTCGAGCATGTGACCTAGCCCAATGGTTTTCTGGTGCCCCAAAACGGTAGGATACGAAATTTCGTCAAAATCGTTAGAGCCGTTTTTAAGATAATTTTTGCATATATATATATATATATATATATATATAACCACCCACAAAATTTGCTCGTATTAGAATATATGATTAAAAAGCTCATTAAAGGCGCAATTTAAAGCCTCTTCATCTATTTATATTTCCGTATTTGAATAGCAAAACTGATTCTTTGCCTGTGAAGTTTTTTTTCTCTTTGATGTAAAAATGATTCTTGTAAGATAAATAAGAAAGGTCATAACAAGAATATTTTAGTGTTTATGCTTCAAATATGGAAGATTGCACCTTCCTTTACATGGAATTTATTGGTCATAAAATGCATATGATTTTCATTCCATATTTACATCAGTCCAAATTACTTGCTTTACGCTTCAGAATTTGGCTTTTTGTAAATCAATTTAATAGACAGTTTATATTGCATTTTCTTCTTAAAATACTAGCTCCTTGAAATAAAAAAAACAATGTAATTCTTAAAATGTTAGTTTAATAATAAACAACTACAAACGTTTCAAGATGGTTGAATGTAATCGGGTCAACACTGGTGTTGACCGGACGAACAGCCGTGACGTCCAAACTCAGCTCTTAAACGTTGTCTACAGGATAGTGTTGCATATGGCTGCTGCATATTTCAATTGGAATGAGACATACTGCACTCGACATTCGGATACTGAAATTTTTATATTGAATTTCAGTTAGTACTTAAAACCCTTGCGACTTAAAAAAAATTAACGTCATCACTAAATGTTTCCAATATTTACAAAGACTGAATAATTGTCCTTATCTCAAACAATTCGTGTACATACTGCATCATTATGTTAAATTGTGTAGAAATTTTTACAAGTAAATTTAAATTTAAAAGCCTTAGTAACATTTTTATAGCATAATTATCACATTCTTCTCATTGTCATAATATATATATATATATATATATATATATTGTTTATTTTTATATCATGTAAAAATATTCAACTTGTTTATGGGACGAACATTCATTTTATTTTCAGAATAATTAATATTTCTGCAAAAAAACATACATATACATGTTATTTTATATATTTTTTATAGTCGGTTAAAACAATTAACAAAGTGGTAATTTGTTTTACGATGGTGCCTCGGATATATATTTTTTACTATTCATCTTAAACTTTGTTAAGCGAAAAATAGGAAAAATATGGTTGAGTTTGTTTAACTACACTACTGACTGTTTAAAATATAGTTTATGCCTTAAACTTATGTAAAGCGCATGAGGTAATACAAGTTTCTATTAAATCGTATAAAGTTTCACAATTCTCCCTAAAAGTTTGTTTATAAGACAATTTATCTCGTTTATTTAGCTTTTATTCCCACAGGTAATTTCTTAAAAGCTAGATTAAAATTACATTATGCTAGGAAAATGCATGTCCTAAAGCTCAGAGGACTTAAATAGGTGATACATTACTCCTGAAGTAAAGTTTTAAAGGCAATCTCTCTTTATTACACAAATTCATATATGTAATGTTTGAAATTCTAAATACATTTTATAACGTTCCTTAAGGAATGAATATCTTTTAAACGATTTAAATTCAGTTTCAAATATTATATGAGAAGAAAATCATTTTTAAACATATGCTTTTTCCAATCAATTTTTATTAAACATTTTTCAAATGATAATGTTATTAAATCAAGTTTGAAATTTATATTTTTTAATGTATCCCTATTTCCGCAAATTACGGCACTTGGTCTTAGTATTTTGATTTTAACTCTGTATCCTATAGTTTTAATTGTTATTCATTAAGAATACGAAATTATTATAGTGTGTTTATTTTTATTTACTACTAATTTATAACTCATAGAAAAATATATACTTTGTTTGAAGTAAATTAAATTAAAGGACACATTCATATAAGTGTTTTACTCCATTTACTCTTGAGACTGGCAGAATTATATTATGCTTGTTTTCTAGATATCTAAACTTCAATACTGATAAATCAGGAGAACATCTAGCTCTGTTTTTTACTTTTGAATACCGCAATACGTAAACATATTGAAAATAACACTCATATCTTCAACATTTGAAACGTTATTGCAGAAAATAATGTATACCATTCCCCATAGCAACGAAATAAAATGATATTTATATTTGCATTTTTAAGTTTCTGTGTTGCCGTTTGATTTGAGGTGTTATGGAAGAATAATCCCAAGAGTTAAAGCAATATAAAAATACCAAATTATTTTTTAACTATTGTTCCAAACTTTTTTTTTTTAAATATCTACTCAAATCCTGTGCTTCCTTGATTCATTTCCTTTTATAATATTTTAAGACATACAATTTGATAATATTTCTGTGAATAATATTTTTATTCATTTAATACCCGAACATTGCAGAGTATTTTTCTGTTAAAGAATAAATTGTACAATAGAGATAAATTGGAGAAATTTTAGCTGGAAAACAGTTAATTTTTTTTTAATTTTCAGTTAGTCCCTATTCCATTTGTGAACGTTAAACGAAATAGAATTACTCGGTTGAAAGGAATATCCGAGACCCAGAAAATGTTAAAAAACTGAATTCACGGAATGATTTAATTTTTCTTTCATTCCATTTCTTTCCGTCTCTAAACAAACATATGTATTTTTACATTGTTTTAATTAACTCAATTTGGCTTTTGTATTTAAAGATGGAATTTTTGTAGTATATTTTTAACTCAATTCCTGATAAGCTAGACTTATAAAAAATATGTACAAAGATGTGTATACGATGACAACTAAGCATTTTAATAATTTTAGAACTTAATTAAAAATATAATTATTTATATTAAAGAAATTTTCCGTCAGCAGGTGATAAATCGCCAAATAATATTTATGGTTACAACTGTATAAGAATTGTAATGAGTTAAAATCTCCACAAAACCACAAAGTCCAACTGGCTCTGAAGCTGTAGCAATGAAATATTTTACACTTTATAAAGCAGAAAAAATAAAGAGTGTGATATATATTTGTTGAAGAATGGACTTTATTCAGTTACTAGTTTAATTTGTAATTAATTAGTAATTAATTTGTGGTTATACGTTGAGATATCAATTTAGAAATTCTAAAAATGTAGTTTTAATAATGTTTTTTACTCTTTTCTGTTGCCATATTTTAAATAAGACAAAGTTAAATATATATATATATATATATATACATGTTAAATAGATTCATTAACTTGCGCTTTCTACCAAAGGTATAAAAAAGTGGTGAATTTTCCATAATTGGGTTAGGTGCCATACCGAATTTATCTATTTTGACTGATATCTATTTAGAAGAATCATGAATTGTATTCATGAAATTAGGCGTTTTTTTCAACACATTGAATGCTTATATAAAAGTGTAAGGGAAGGCCGGGCAAAGTGGTTACCCTAAGGTTTTGTGATTTTTTGTTACCCCTTAAAACACATATACATAACTGACAATTTGCATTGAAATAGAGTGAATACTTGGAAGTGTAAGGGTATTTATGATTTTTACGAAATAATAAAGTGGAAGTGAGAATTTGGTTTTTTTCCAAAAAAGGTCAAAATGACCACTTTGACCGTCTAGGTCGGGTAAAGTGGTCACTCCATGGCCACTTTGCTTTACAGGTGTAAAAATATTCAAAACACTGTTTAAATGATTAGAACATTTTTATCGTCATAAAAAATCGTATGAAACATAATGAAAGATTGAAAATAGTATGAAAATCCAATTGCCAAACCCATATAAAAAATTATAAAGCAGAATCAAACACTGCATTTTTCGCAAATGAACTCTATTTCATCTTCTTCGCGAAATAAACAGGCCTCGTGAGTCCAGAGGTGACAAACATTGCACCTGATCCAACCTTCACCACTTGATCCAATCAAAACGGCCCCCTGACCACTTTGCCCACCTTGGCCACTTTGCCCGGTCTTCCCCTATTTTGCCGATAGGAAGACTGCAATGATGCTTATATGTTTTTAACACACAAAATATTTGATATCAGTAAATTCATACACTTCGTGATAACATATTACACTACGTTTTATGAAAAATCCCTGATTTTTTAATAATTTTAGAAACCAATGAAAATTTAGTTTAAA
The DNA here is from genome assembly GCA_963931845.1 of Maratus michaelseni. Taxonomy (NCBI): domain Eukaryota; kingdom Metazoa; phylum Arthropoda; class Arachnida; order Araneae; family Salticidae; genus Maratus; species Maratus michaelseni. The sequence continues at coordinate 246,786,040 of OZ007589.1, forward strand.
ACAACATGAAAATAATAATATCTGATTATACTGAAATATTTATCGTATCACCGCTATCAAAATATACTTTCGTAAACGTATCATTTTATTTATATTTATTATGAGATTTGACATGCATGAGACATTTATATGCCCTGAAATTGCATAACTTCACTAACACTTTAAACACGAATAAGAAAACCCTAGGATTTTTAAATAAATAAATACTCATCAGAATAGCCTTTGTACGTTATCCAATGAATTGTAATTTAAACAATCACATCCTATTATAGAAATATTATTTTCTTGTATTTTGAAACAATTTTTATCCGTAAAATGTCATAAATTGAAAACAAAACATTTTTTTTTTTTAAATCATGCAACTCTCACAGCATTGTTCAAATTAATCCAAGAATAATTATAGACAACGAATGTTTTATAAAAATAATAATAGAATATACGAACAGAAATCCAATAAATATGAACAGCAAAATTAATGTTGTTTGCGCTACATCTAACATTTTGTGAGTTTAAAATACTTCATGTAAGCAGAATAATTTCCGTTATTTGTTTCAAAATGTGACACGTCATTGCCTAACAATATTTTAGTGAAATAAAATAAAGCATTCATTCATTTTGAGATTGTTCAGTTGTAATAAAGGTATGTGTTTTTAAAAAAAAAAATATGTTTCACTCTCTGGATGTACGCATTATTATATTTGCTGAAACATTAACTTACGGCGACAAAAGAAAAATTATAATAATTGTTTTTGTTTATGAAATAGGTTTAATATCCCTTCACTAACTTTCTAAAGGTTAATGTTGCATACCTATTTGAAGCTATAAATCTATGCAGTAATAGAAATATAATGAAATTTAAAATTCTTAAAAAGAAAATATATTAAGAATTTCGTTATTTGGTGCTACACATTTTTTAAATTTATTTATTTATCATACATAACTAAAATAGAACAAAATATTGATGTTATGGATAAGATTACGAAATCAGATTTATTATTTTGAACATTGTATTCGTTCTCTTTGTAATAGCAGATTGCACTCTTATTTAAACAAATTCCGTTTTTATTTGGAATAATTTTAAGAGTTATTGCAAAATTCAGTTTAAAATAAAATTTAAAGCAGAATTTTTAAATGAAACTTTACATCTCATTTCTATCAAAATATCCGTACTTAAAAACAAATTATTTTATATATGTTTATTTACAGTTGAAACAGATATTAACTAGAGTGACTACTTGGAAGTGTAAGGGTATTTATGATTTTTACGAAATAATAAAGTGGAAGTGAGAATTTGGGTTTTTCCGAATGAATTTTAATATTTATTTTATTCAAATCTGTGTTCCATAACCCTCTAAATTTATATATTTCTATTAGACTTTATCAGTTAATTTTTAATTTTGCAAAAAATGTTATTTAACCATAAAAGACATTCCGTTTTGTAATATTTAAGACTAATGTTTAAAGCTTTTGCCATCTTTTCATGTTTAAGGAATTTTAAACAAATTTGTTACTATTAAACTGATCGAAAACACATAATATAACTCTTACAAATCCACAAACAAAACAAGAAAGAAAAATCATGCGTCAAGCACAGATTATGAAATGATTTCCAGCATATTCAGATTACTGTAATAAAACTACATTTGAAAACCGTAATTTCAGCAATTAACCTGAAAAATATCCGAATTCTTTTCTCCAGCTATGTGCATTACCTATATATTTGTATATAAAATAAATAAATACTATGCAAAAATTTAGTTCATTTAGGAAAAGCATAACACAGTTGAAAGTTTTCCTTTAGCAATTCCCGTCAATAAGAAAAAAATGTACGCAAATTATTTTGTGCAGCCCTGTATATGATCTATAGAATCTATATACACCAAATAATATAAAACAATTTAAAAATAAGGCTACCTTTATTACAGACACTTTTTAGAATTAAAATAGACACATACAAAAAACATTAAAAACGATTGAAAACGTTTCTGGTGTAAACTCCACCTCTCTTCAGTACAATTTATACGCAATCACTAAAAATGTCAAAAACCAACTTACTCGTGTGGAAACCTTGTGGACGATTTCTGCTAATTTACCAGGTAGATTTCTATTATTTTCAAAACTTTGTAGACAAAATAATAGAAAAAGCAGTCACCAGTGGCATCTTTGTACTTTTAATAAGTGCTCATTGTTTAACATCCACAACCACCCCTCGCCTCCGCTGCCCATAAAAGCACAATAAGAAATTTCATTTTGAAAAAAATGTTGACCCTGTACCACTTTCCATGCAATGTAATTTCGAAATTATAATTACCATGCTTAGAGAAAAAAAAATGTATATATCTGAATATTCCCATCTAATATGCTTTTAAGAATCACCTTTATAATTTGTAATTTATTAAATATGATAAGACAATATTACATTAACTAAAATCCATTAAAAAATTAATTAGGATAATTACTTACCTTATTTAAATTTAATATTTTAAGCTTGATTAAAAATTTATTTCATTTTTCCTATAAGTTGTTCAGGTGTTATTTTAATTACAAAGCCTGTTTGGGCAGATATTAATAAATACATTTAAAAAAAGTATGCTACGACATACTTTTATTTTTTTCTGTAGTTAAGATGTGATATCATACTTATAATTTAGTACCTGTCACTTAATTTCTTTTTTTAAATATTTATTTTAAAGAAGAGGAATTGGTAACATGATATGTTATTTCCAAAAAGATCCTTATCCAAATATCACAAAGTTATGTAAAAATGATTTTATAGTAAGTCCTTCTTTAAAGTTACGATAAGTATTATAAATAAGAATACAAATATAAAAGGAAAACAAATACCAAAAATGGAAATGAAATGTGCAAATATCTGTAGAGTATATTTTCTAATACACTCCTTAAAATTCAATAACTTATCCTATCTAATAACTATAATAATGATATAAGTGATATGGATATCCAATCGAGCACAATTTTTGTATAAAGTAATTTAATAATGCTTAAAAGTTTTGACAAGAGATAGCGTTGTCTTGACTATAACAAAAAAAAATTCAAATTAACATAAAATTTCCAAAATGCAAACTTTTTCATGCATTTAAATAGTTAAGTAGAATACAAAGCAAAAACTGAGATACATTTAATTCTGTTTTACATGTTAGATTGAACAGTGTTACACTGTGAGACATTTCAGTGCTACTTATTGGAGAAAATTTTAACTATTTCTGGAATTACTGTATACAAAAAACTTTCATGATATGTTTATGCGCTTATTTTTCTTATCATATTATCATGTCTTCTGACGCTAGGCTTCTATTTCAGTAATATATCTAAGTAAATTAAACTGTAATATATAAATTAAAAAATAAAAGCCTACAAATGTCATTAAATTAATTTCAGACATTTGATTATTCAGCTAATTTAAGAACATTACTAACTAAAAATAAATAATATTGTGGGCGGAGGTATGGGTGGGATTGGGCTTATGACAGGGGTACCCTTTAAAGGTAAAACGTAAGCAACAGCTATTGGGGATAAAAAAAATATATATATTGCGAACCGCTTCTCTAGACATATGATAATTTTGCCGAAGAGACAACTTGCTGCAAATGTTTATGTAAACATTATTATACAAGCAATGTGTAAGTCAATCAAAATTAACAATGTCTACCTCAGGAACTCAGATGTCAGTTTTGTGTATTCCAAACATTTAACTAGTTTCCTGATATAAAAACCTGTTGAATAAACAAGAACGAAAAATCATGCATCAAAGCACAGATTATGAACTACTTTGAAACACTAACGTAATACTGTTAAGAGATTTCCTTGTTGTTCATACACTGAAAAATCTAAATAAACATTTGCTGTCCACAATTGATAATGTGTGCATATTATTTTGTGCAACAATATATATGATCAACGCACTCGTAATACACTAAAATTTAGTTACATTTTTAAATGCCTGTATTACAGCTGATAAAGTACATCTAGCAGATATGGCTCATAGTAAGTCCTGTAACTGAATTATTTTGAGTATTTCTGTGAAATGGAAAATTCTAGGTATTATTTAATATACTAGCAAAACCCGCGCTTTGCTCGCGTAATTGTTGAAATATGCGAAGTGGTATTTGTGTGCCTATTTTTATTAGAGGAAATTTTACTGCCACAGATAATTAAAAAATTACTAATTAAACCACATTTTGAGTAAACTTCCTTATTATACTGCATTAGGCGAACATGAGATTTAATGAATGAAAAAAGGTAAAATTTATTTCAAATAAACTGTAATTTAGAATATATTTTGAAGGTTTTCTGTTCATTTTATTTCTCATTTGAAATTTAGTAATATTTGGAAAACGTTCTTAACGAGAATTTACGTCTTTTAAAATGTAATCGCCAGGCCAAATTCGAGCCTTCTAGTTATCCAAGTAGATATATAAGCATTTCATAACATTTATATCACAGAAATCGCAATTTTACAATGTATTTTGTTCCGCCACAGTTTAAAACTTCTAAATTTTTAAAAACTGTTTTGTGGATGAATTTATGTCTCTGAAGTATGAGACATATAAAATTTCACGTTTCTATCCCTGACAATTTCAAATAAATCAGAGTTTAGAAGGTTTGTAGAATGCTTCCTGCTTATTTCACTCTTTTAAAATTGGAATTTTTTTTAAATCGTTTTTCTCAAGCACTTATTTTAAAAATAACCATCATGCAAAATTTCAAGTTTCTAGCTCAGCAGCATAACAAAAATCTTAATTTTAGAACGTTTTTTGCTTCGGCACACTTTTAAATTTCGAATTTTTTAAAAGTGTCTCGTGCGAGTATTTATGTCTTAAAAATTACAGACATGTCAAATTTTAAGTTTCTGTCCCTAAAAATTCTGAATTAAGAATGTTTTCAGATCATTTCACACCTTTAAATTTCGAATTTTTAATCAACTGTTTATACTGCTCTCCTATATCTTAAAAGTAACCCTTATAGAAAATTTTAAGTTTCTAACCCGCATAAATCTAACTAAATCGTAATTTAGAATATCTTCCGCTCATTTCGTCTTTAAATTTTTGAATTTTCGAGAAATCATTCCTAGTGAGCATTTAAATTTTAAATGTAAATTATTTTAAATGTAAATTACATTTTAAATGCAACTGTTATCTTTAATGTAACATCCATGCTAATTTCCAAGTGTCTAGTCCTTTCAGAATCACAAAAACTTTATATTTTTGCTCCTGCACTCTTTTAAATTTCTATAAAAAAAATAGTGTTGTGTTTGCATTTGTGTTTTAAAATTAGCAGTCCTATGAATTTTTAAATTTCTATCCTTAACAATTCCATAGAAATCATAATTTATAACATTTTTAGAAAACTTTTCCTTCATTTCAATCTTTTAAATTTCGATTTTTTAGAAGCTGTTCTTAGCAAACTTTTACATATTACATATGATCACCATGCCAAAATTCAAGTTTATTGTCCTTTCAGAATCAGAAAAACCGTAATTTAGAAATTTTATTATCTTGCTCCCTTTTAAATTGCAAATTAAAAAACAGTGTTGTGTGCGCATTGGCGTCGTAAAAGTAGCAGTCATATCAAATTTAGAGTTTCTATCCTTAACAATTCCATAAAAAACATAATTCAGAACATTTTTAGAACGGTTGTCCTTCATTTCACCCTTTTCAGTTTCGATTTTTTTTAGAATCTGTTCTTAGAGAGCATTCATATCTTATAAATAACTACCATGCCAAATTTCACGTTTCTAGTCCTTTCAGAATCAGACAAACCGTAATTTAGAAGTATTTTTTCTTCTGCAACCTTTCAAATTTCGATTAAAAAAAACAGTGTTGCGTGTGCATTTGCGTGTGAAAAGTACCAGCCATATCAAATTTCAAATTTCTATCCTTAACAATTCCATAGAAATAGTCATTTAGAACGCTTTTCCTTCATTTACACCTTTTTAATTTCGAATTTTTTTAGAATCTCTTCTTAGAGAGCATTTACACCTTTATAGCACTACCATGCCAAATTTCAAGTTTCTAGCTCTTTCAATATCACAAAAATCGTAATGTTAGAAGATTTTTTGCTCCTGCACACCCCTGATGTTAGTGGCACCGACATAATATATAGCTTATGTTGTAGTAGGGATTGTTATCATCAATTTGCCACTAGCATTTTTGAAAGCGGTTCGGTAGTTCCAGTGATTACTCCTACAAACAAACAAACAAAAAAAACGTTACTTCTTTATAATATTAGTATAGATAGAAAAAGGCTGTAGTGCGCGTCAGTAATGTATGTCAATTTCATTGAAATAATGTAACATCATTAAAATATACTGCAAACCAATTTTCTCTATGCAGTGGAATATTTTTTGCGTGTCTGTAAACGATCTATAATCTTTACTTATTCTGTCCTCTATATAGAGCATCTAAACATCCACTTCAGTCATGTATATACATTTCATTGTGTTTGAAAAAGTGTAACATTATTAAAATGCACTAAAAACGAGTTTTTCCGATTGACGAGTAACGTAACAGAATACCTTTGAGTGTCCCTGTAAGCGAATTATAATCACTATTTATTCAATGCTCAATAAGAAACATACTATAGTCTATCTAAGGGCGCATATGCACATTCATTATGTTTGAAATAGTGTAACATTATTAAAATGCACTGTAAATGATTTTTCTCTTTTTGAATACCCTGTAAACTAACAATAAATGGCAAATGCTTCATTTTCAATACCGAACATGCCATGGTAAACCTGAATAACATATATCAACTACAAGACAATCCAAATATGTTTATGGGGTTTAGAGCACTGACAAGCAGACGGCCAGACAAACAGACAGACAAAACGAATTCATAAACCTTTTTCAACTATTTTGGAAAGTGTTAAAAACGAACTATTTTAGCCACGATTTTAGCTAAAAATTTTGGCCACGATATATCGATAATGATATTTTAAGAAATTATTATCTGTTAACAGAAGGGGACTGATATTTTAAGAAGTAATTGCAAAATTGATAAACTTTCAAACAGAAATAATTTATATTTCTGTTAATTTATTCAGTTCTCATATTTACAGATAAGGAAATACAGTTCCGTTGTTCATTTCAACAAACAACTAAACACTATACAGTGTATAGTATACGCCCTTGGTACTGAATATTAAAAAAAATCTGGATGCAAAATTGGAATTAAAGTGACAAATATTTTTTCTCGTACATCCAGTTACATTATTTATATTTGAATTTCTTTACTAAATAATATATAACTTTAGTAATATAGAATGAAGTAATATTATACAATTCTATTCTCATCGTAATTAAAAATCTTTAACGGCAATAAAATTACAAATGAATAAAGGCAAATATTTATTTCAGTATTTACAAATATTTATTTCGTCTGCAAAAATATTTTTTTAAAGATACATTTTTATTATGATAAGCGTATGGCACACTTTCTTTATCTGTCACAAAATTTAAACTTTCTGCTTTGTATTAATGAAATGTCAATTACCTAGGGAATGATAAGATTGTGATCAGATAGAAATTAATATAAAAGTACAGATTACGTTTTTATCATGTTAATGCTGAAATTAAGTATTTATATTATTAGCAGGTTGTGAGAAATATAATACTCTATTGAAGAATCGGAAGCATTACTATTATCAAAAAAAGTATTTGGGTTACGCCACTGTTCATAAATATGTAAAGACAATTTTTATGAAAATGTACTCATATATAAATTATAAATACTATCTTTACCCCTGTGCATATAACTACATTTGTTAGTTTCATTTTTAGAAATATTCTAGCTTGAAATAAAGTAAATTATTTGGAGAATGAATGCATTCTCTTTTATGACAGCTTTTGTTTTATAAATAGATTATTCAGTAAAAATTTGAATAATTTTCATATGTATCATGTTTATGTATTATAGATATGCAACAAATAAAAAACGTATTTTCGTAGGTTATATATTTCATGGGCGAATGCAAATAAATACGACATTATAAATATATTAATTAAGCATATTATTTCATAAGATTTTTAAATAGAATAAGGTTTTTAAAAATGCAAGAACTTTCGTTTTATTAAGCGTTGATTTCGAAATATTTTCTTTGTTTCCAAATTAAGTTAATTAATTATAGATTTGCTTTATAATATAAATATATAATTTGAATACCGTGTACAATACAAATGTTTCTAGAATTCTTTAATTTTATACAGTTAAAGTATAAAAAGAAATTTTAAAAGGAAATGTCGAAAGGTTTATAACTTGCAATAATGTTTTTTAAAGACAACGTCACATGAGGTATTTCAAGCGAATTTTTTAATTTCATTAATCATCGAATTTATTCATAAATAGACACCATGATTTTACAATAAAATATTTTAATACACTTTACGTTAAAATATTTTTAAACATTATCAAATAATATCATGTGTGTATTTCTATCTATGTATTTTTCAGTCCAGTCTCTTGCGAATTTTGATTTCTTGAAAATGATGAAATTTGAATATTTTATTAATGATATAGTGTAAGTTATATAAACGGACTTACGAATGAATTTCATGTTTATCATTTATTTAAGAATACATTTTGTTAAATGCGAGGATAAATTCTATAAATGAAATGCAAATGTATTTTTATTCAAAATTTCTGAACAATTCATGCAATTTTCAATAATCAAATTGCCTAAAAAGATTTTCATTGAACAATTATTTTAATGATGAATAACAAAGAATACAATGTGTAAAAAGATGCATATTTATTTAAAAATTTAATTAGACATATTATGATAGTTTAAATTTTATCAAGTATTAATTATTTATTATGAAATACGTACAAACATTGTACATTAACATTAACACTAAAATTAATATTATTTTGTTTTTCTTCCAAATTCAAATATGCAGTTGAAAATGTTTAATTGAGAATGAATATCATTTTAAAAACGTAATATTTCGATTTTAGAAAACTATGTAATACACTATAGAAACTGCTAGGAAATGTTTCCAAAAATCATCATCAGCAACAGAAACTTTCGTTTTATAAATGCTTCTTTAAACCTTAGAAATATTTTGGTGTCTGAGGTTTCTAAAGATAAGAAAAACGTTTCGGAATCATGTAGAACATTCGCTTTTAGAAGTTTTCGACAATACACGGAAATGCTCTCGAATTCTTTTGTATAGCCATCTATATTATCTAAAAAATTTTGTACACCCCACACATTCAACCAAAATTTAATTCTGGTAGAAAAGGCGTAGCACAACTTAAAATGCACTTCCAGCAATTAACAACCATAAGCGGCAATGCATTTCATCATTTGTGTAGCCCTGTATACGAATTTATTTATATTCTACAAACATTTATTAGTATAATAAATGTAGTTCAGCAGGGAAATGCATAACACAATTAAAAATTACCCTTAAGCAATTCATTACCATAGTCAATACTATTTACCAATTCCTTTGCGTAGCACTCTATATGCATAACAGAATATTGCGCGAAAGTTTAGTTAAACTTAAAAACGCAAATCAAAATTTAAAACACACTTCTAGCAATTATCGGTCATAGAAAATATTGTAAAAGAGAACATTTGTGTGTCCCTGTAAATGAACAATAAATGCAATGCGCACCATACTTTTCATTCAGCGACTTATAGTGCACTTCAATAATGCATACAAATTTCATTATGATTGAAATTGTTTAATATCATTAAAATACACTGCAAATGACTTTTCCCCCATAGTCCATTACTTAATGTAACTAATGTATGCTCACACAGACGAGTGTTTTTTCTAAAATTTTAAGAGTGCGCGAAAAAAAAAGTTCTTAAATTAATATTTTTATGTTGCTGGTGGCACTAGAAACTCGAAATTTGGAATGGTGGTTACTTAAAAGATATACATGCTCACTAAGAGTGGTTTCTAAAAAAAAAGAAATTTAAAAGGGTGACATGAGCAGAAAACTTTCTCAATTACAATTTCTTTTGAATTTTTAGAGTTAGAAACTTAAAATGTATAATAAAACTAGATTTATCCCCCCCCCCCCCCTCCCAAGCAATCAGAACACTTCATGCAATTTAAACTGAACAAAACGAGTAGCTACACAGCGAGTTTTGAATATTTTCGGGATTTACATTGGATATTTATTTTCGACGCATAAAAATTAAAACATGTTTGAAGCTTTTTACGCATTCAATATTAAAAAATAATATAATATTTATCATTTTTTGCATGAGAGTGCTGCTTGAAATAAAATACTTGTTATGTGTAGTTTTATTTAAAAGCCACAAATGGAGTCAGAATTTTTAAATTGAAGAATTTAGAAATTTAGATCTAGTTTCTCTTATTCAAAATTATTTTATTATTTCCAAACTTTTGTGTAGACATAATCATAAATATGAAAGATCTATGAAAAATTAACGTAATTAAAAATGTTCAATACCAGCAAAAAAGAAATAAGTACTCCATAGCAATATTTTATCTGAATAAAAGACTAACATACATGTTGAAGATTTTGAAAGTCAATTTAGATTTTAAAAAAATGCAAGTGCATTATTTAGGATAAATTACATTTAACTTGATTCTTTTTAACTTTTCAACTATTTTTAATATTAAATACGTCCAGCGAATTTCAATGAAAGCACCACCCAACTTTCAGCATACTAAACTTCTTGTTCCACAAAAAAAAAAAAAATTACTGTGTACCAAATAAACACTTTCATTTTGCTTATAATTTATCAACTTTAGCGCAATATGTATTTATCAATAAAAAAAACACTATTTTTAATAATCGAAGTAAGATATCTTTAGCTTGTTTTAATTTGGGGCAAAAAATTGAATAATTTCCCATCTTCACATTTTAATTTAACACTAAAATTGATTTTTTAATGAGGGAGTAAGATCTAAAAATAGCAATTTTATTCAATTTTAACATTTTTACTTAGTAATAATTATATATTAATTCTAAAAGCCAATTGTTAAATAAAATAACTTTCAAAAATCCTACCAGAATGAAAAGAAAGGAAATTAAATATCTTGATGTTGCCAATTTTTGAAATAAATAAATAGAAAATAATAACATAAAGAAACATAATTATCCGCTTGAGTCATCTATAACATTTAGATTTTTGACTATCTTTCAACTTAAAATGTCGTTACATAATTACAGGTCATAAATCTTTTTACCGTATTTCAGTTTCCGAATGATGAAGTGATGCATTGTTGTGTAAAATACAGGGTATGAATATTGCTTAGGATGCCCAGTGATTTTGTAATCATTTTTGATAAATTACTCCGAATATGTTTAGTTGCGTCTGTACTCATATTTTTGAAATTTTAACATCGAATGTCAATATTTACAATCTTTAATTTATATTGAAAAGATGTTTGCCATATTGCATTCTGATGTTCTACATTCTTAATAATTTTGATAAATAAATACTCTAGATAATTCATTTATATATATTGAGTAAATACATTTATTTAGATACATTAATTTCAAAGAGCAAAAGTCAACTGACTATAGAAAAAATACATCAGTTTACAGTGTCTCCCAAAAAGATTCAAATGCGCTGTAATTGTTTACACGTGTAAAATACACATTTATTGTCCATTTCAAACGTTTTCAAAATAATATTGGTATTAAGATTGTGTTGATAAAATAGTCCTGCAATTAATTTAAAAAAGTTATACCTTTAAAAATTTTATTCGGTTTCTAGAACATAAAATTTATATTTAGAACTTTTCTTTTATGCTCTGACAATTACAACAGTAAACTTTTCTTTCCTACGACTAAAACTCAAAGAGATATGATACATTAAAGTTTATGACAGATCAGGACTTTCAAGTTCGTAAAAAAAAGTTTGTCTTTTCAGTTTAGGAAAGCACCAAAATTTAAAAAAAATCAAATTATCCTAATTCGGTGAATTTCTGTCGTAGAAAAATGGACATACTTCTGAGAGCATGGAAATTTCTTTTTCTAATTTTAACTTATTAGACCCCAAGGACCGTATAAAAATGTACACTTTTTTTAGAAAATTAATGTAGGTCCTATTTCATCAACACAATCTCAAATTTTACATTAATTTGAACACTTTTGCGATTTTTATTGCTCACAGTTTGAAAATTAAATAGCGTTTGCAAATTTTTTAGACCCCCTCTATATAGTATATTTCTTTTGGCATAACATATTTATGAGTTTATAATACTTTTTAATTCTCCTATGTTTAATATGTGTAACTTTATCATACAAATATTTATGAAATCAGATCTATACATATTTAAAATACTGTTCAGGAAGTTTGTAATAATGGAATTAATTAAAAGTTTTCTTTCTTTAATGAAATTTAATTTTCCTTAAATTTACATTTAAATGTTATAACCATACACGGGTTTTTTTAAAATGAATTATACATAGCTGTACTCTCAGGTCTAGATAATCTTCATTAGACTATTATTGGAATGTAACGTTCCCAATGTAGGCAATTTAAAATGCGATGCACATTTGATTTTGAATGTCTATCATCGCAAGTCGCTTGCCAAACATGTGTAAGTGAAATTTCACCATATGTTTCAAACAGCGTATCTACCAAATGTTTTACAGGTTTTGTCAACGACCTCAGTGTTGAGTGCATTGTTTGTGAATATTTTGAACAGTTCCAACGGCCTCAAACTTACCTCTAATTCTATTGGGTATTATCCGCTAATCGGGATTTGTTTGAAACTCTCGTCTAAACTTTCTGCATTTCCTGTACGTTTTCGAGTTTACAGTAATACTTTTTATTATGTTTCTTTTGCTCAAAGCTTAGTCTGTTTCCATTGATTATTTCAAATTAGTTACACTTGAAACAAAGAAGAACGGGCCAGTTATTAGCATATAAATTGTATATACATTTTATTGTAACATCCTGTTTAACTTTCTTTAAAGTTTACTTAAATTTTTCAGTATTTTTTGAAAAAAACTGTTGATAACAATAAAACGGATTTTCTGAGAAATTAAATATTGCAGTATTTTACTGGATCAACTTTTTTAATAAACGTTGCTTTTTGAAAACCACTTTTTCAGAATAGAAATCTCCGCGTCTGTGATTAAATAAGGCAAATGTCTACCACTAGGCAAATGATACCACTATTTATACTAGCCTGTCGAATACAAAAAAAAACAAACTAGAATATCACTGCTTAAAATAACCTCGACAATCAAATTAGGGACATTCAGCCATACTTGCAAAAGTAAAATGAATGACAGAATGAACCTTTTCACATAGAAAATTCACCAATCCATTTGACCCCAAATTATCTTCAAAAAGATAGAAGAAAGGCGCTGGTACTTATTTCCCTTGTAAAGGTCCTCCTGAAGGCATCCCTTCTTTAACAATACGGCCAAATCTGACCGATGCTTGACAAATCTCATTCCTTGAACGCTGTAATCGGTTTTATTGTCTCACACTACAGCAGACTGCAAATTTATCATTTCTATTTTTAGCCTTAATTTGCGGCTCTAATATTATATTTTTATGCAATTTATCGTATTAAGTTAGATATCTCCGTATTTAAGTTTTATTTTTTAAAAGGAAACATATAAATTAAAAAACACATTGCTAATATTTAGTCTAAATAGTTAATATTAAAATATTACTAAATAGTCGTAAGACTATATTTTAGAACAATAATGAATGAATGAGAAATTATTTTAAAATATTTAAGAATCGATTTAATACTCATGTAAGAATCTAAATAATTATTGTTAGATGTTTTATAAAATTTCATTGCAGTAGGTCACAGTCTCGGCAAACACATTTAATTATCAAAATTATTGCTATTTTTATTATATGATACATTTCTCAGATTAGAATGTCAATAATTTCATCTTGCATTATTCACCAATTATGTTAGAAAGAAATTTTTCATCTCACGCACGAGTGATATGAATAGTCGCTTTTCACCTATTTTCTTCTTTGCTTCTTTGCATCGCCTTTTTTGCTTCTTTGCATCTGAGAGTTTCTTCTTTCTAATTACTTTTCTCTCCTTTATTTTTTTAATGTATTTCCACGTAAAAGTGTATCTTTTATGTTTCCATCAAAGTAATGTTTTTCAATTTTGTTAAAAAAATATATATAAAATAAGTTATTAGCAAAAATGCTAAAAAGTATATACGAATAAATAATATCTTAAGAAAAAAAAAGAGTTGAGCATATTTTTGAAAAATAGGTGTAGAAGGCTTAAGTGAAATGTATCAACAAAATACAGAAAAGCGAAATCAATAGCAATGCCGATACATTGATAAAATTAATGAAATATTATCAAATTAGCTCAGTTCTATGCAGTGAAAATCCTTGAAGAAAAATGATCCATTTTTAAGATCTTTTTTCTTTCCATGGGGATTTAAACCATATAATTTATAGGTAATTTGTCCGCATTTTGTGTGAACTATTTTTATTATACATTAAAATTTTTCAGTACATGTATGTGGACAGATATTTGAGATGTTCTTGATGATAAAGATAAACTCTAAAAAGGATAATTTGTTTTAAATATAACTTGAAAGACTTTAGTAATTATTGCAATCACTAACAAGATCTAGTTCGCATAAGTTTGTCTGAATCATGGACATTTTCTCATAGTGGAATGCATACGTTATTTGTATTTCATCGTCCTGTCGAATACATCATTTTAAACAGCATTCATGGACAGCATTTTAAACTTCAGTACGTTAAAATACTCTTCGTTGATTGCGAAGAGGCTTTGTTACCTTTTTCACATTAAAGTGCTTCTAAATGTACATCTACACGTAGCATAATTTCTTCATGCACTGTATCGAATGCTACAATGGTGGTCAAAATTATAAGAATAACTGAAAATTGCACAAAAGAAGTTATTTCTAAACTAAATAAAGTGAAAATTATACATAAAATGGTTTTTTATGCTATAAATCATTTTAGAATGCAAAACATTGGAAAATGCAAAATATGAATGTTTAGCCATAATTAACAAAATACGTCAATGTAAAAAATGGACAAAATTATAAGGAAAATCAAAGTTTATGCCTGAAACAAAGTAATAATTAATAATCTACCCCTTCTTCTCAATTTTTTTCATCAGTCTTGACATCATGGAGTTTGGCAGTTCCTTCAAAACGTTCTTGGAAATTTTTGATCAGGTTTTTTAGCTGGAGGCTATGAGCTGTTGCTTGTTTTCATATAGTATACCATTTTTCTATACTTCGTGTGCCAGAATACCTCACAGATATTTCATTCGATTCAGATCAGGACTTCTGGCCGGCCACGAAATTCGCATCAAACCATGAGTTTGAAGTTTGAGAAACATGTACTGAGGCATTGTCCTGCTAGAAGAAATAGTCTCCACTTGTTATTAACAGTGCTTTTGTAAAATATTATCGTCCAATGTATCCATATAACATTTAGAATTAATTCTATCCTGTACAAAAACTATTGGAATAGTTCTACCAGTTGCGAAACCTCCCCAAACCATTATTGAGCCACCTACAAATGCACGATTTGAGAAAATTTCTTTTTCTTTATGGAGATTATAACAGAAGTAGCGAAAACCACCTGGTCCATTCAAATTAAACTTTTGTCATCGGAAAAGACAACATCATCCCACTTTCTTTTCCCATAGTAATGCATTTTTTGTCAAACTCCATCCCCAGTCTCTTATGAACTGTTGTAAGTGGAGGTCGTGACATATGTTTACCATAGCGAACCTGTTTTTCTTTTTGTAAAACACATCGAAAGGTTCGCGCACTGCATACAAATTGAATTCACATTTTATTTCTGCTGACGTTAGTTTTTGGAACAAGCTCGCCTTATTATCATTCTTTTCTCCCGTACAGAAACAGAAGCTGCCCTACCTGTATGTCTTTTCCGTCCATATTTACCGGGATTTTTAAGATAATTGTAAATAACCGTTCTTGATCTACTAAGCTTTATCGCAATTTGACGTACAGATTGTCCTCAACTTTTAAATGCATCCACTATCCCTTTCTAAAACTCCGAAAACTTTGTACCTAGCGGCATACCAATTCTATACCAATTCTATAAAAACTTATAAAAATATTCTTCATTTTTCATAGGTTTCCAGTCATTAAATTTGCGTAATTTTTCGGTTAAGTGTGCAAAAATCGCCAAGATTTGGCGCGTTTTGCCTTGTCCTTATAGTTTTGACCACCACTGTATACTCTTTTCATAAAGTACATAGGGGTCGATATTAAAGGCCGAGCCGAAATTATAAAATCGTAATAATAAGGTTATACGCACTTTTAAACAGAATTTAAGACAACTTTTCATTGAAATAGAAGTTAGGATAAAGTAACTTTCAGAGACACAATTGAAATCTACCATTCCGAACACAATACTCTTTAAACCACAATTAATATAATTCGCTTTCATAATGTCATTAAAAAACATTATGATTCTTTGTTCTATCATAATATTTCTATAATTTTATGTTTTTTTATTGGAAAAGGCTGTAAATCATGTGTCGCCAACAATGCATCCACCAACACACTTATGCCCACGAAATCAGTCAAATTTATATGCATAAATACATATTTTTTATTCATGAATAGTAAACACTTGGTCAGAAGGAAGGTAATAAGTTTTCAGTCTGTATAGTTCTTAAAATAATATATGTTGTGAACAAAATATCTAAAGTAGTGCTTCCTATTAACCGTTTATACGAATTTACGTATAATACATATTATATGGGTACCGATTTTGGATATTTATGATACGGCCAGGCGGTTAAACGTATTATACGAAACACTACATGCGGTACAGTATATACTGCACAACGTATACAGGAACTTACCCCAGTGGTTAAACGTTTAAATAGTTTTCACACTATGCGTTAAAAAAATATGTTTTTCTCGTGCTAGTCTGCCGATGAGAATAATTGAGAAATACTCGCTAGAGTTCTGCATTCTCACTGTGTACTGGGGCCATCGTTATTCCTTGATCAAAGAATCACGATGGCCCCGGGTTTACCTGTCTTGCGGTTTCTACGCAGGTAGCGGGTACTTGCAAATTAAATAAATAAATAAATAAGTCGGAAAATGTTTTCCTCAGATATTGATTATTTCCCCCCTGAAAACTAAGCTATTAATTATGAAATGTTTTACTATGGGTAGCAGGTAGCTTTGAAGCTACCTTTGGCAGGTCTGTAATACCCGCACATAGCGTCAGAGCGGTTAAATGTTGCTATTGGATCCCATCTTTGAAAACATCCCTGTGTCAGGCGACACAATACCACCCCTTGTTTATTTTACAAACAACTCTTATGTGAACACAATAAAGCAATCATAATGGCAAATTTTAGATACATAAAACAATTTAACTTGTTCCAGAAATTTAGGTATTAAATTATATTAGATTTCAAGACATTAGAGAACATCCAATAGGGTTATATGGGATTTCCACCTCAATTTTTCAATTATTGCTGTAACTTTTTGAGTTTTCACGATATTACCCTGGTCTTTTTATATGAGTTTACCTTATAGTATTGCCTATCAAATCATGACTGACGAAAAATCTTTGCTTTAGTTCGTGCATGCGCCGTCAAAATTTATTTCATAAAAATACAGATATCTCATCAAATATTCAATATATTAATATTTTAATAACAGTATACTATTTCTACGATTTTTTGTCATGTGTTTGGAAAGCGGTGTTAAATTCGGCTAGAAATTCTGCATGCTAGAAAAAAAAAACTTTTGAATTTTTTTACAGAAACGTTAACATTTTCACGAATATACGTTCTATGCTTACACAAAGGCACACAAATGTTGAACATGACCTACATAGTCATTTGCTACAGTGACAGACTATTTTTAGCATTTTTTGTTACTTGGGTGATCGAAAATATTATTTTATTATTAAAATTATTATTGCCCTCCCACTGCCCTTGCGACAAAATCTTCACTGAAAAACATGAAGCCAAACATGTTCTTTACATACTCAAAGTTCAAGGGTATGCCGGGCATTTCCTCACGAGTGTCAGTTGGATTTTCGACGAATTGTCTGTAATTGGTCGCTGTCCTTAATTTCTGAACACCAGTGTAACATTTTAGCACTTAATTCAATAAAAATTAGAAATAACATAAATTAATTAAAAATTTTATAGGAAAAAATAAGAAGATCCAAGGTAAGAAACATATTATGTAGATTCCTATGCTAATGTCATCAATTTCCAGCTTGTTCTCCGTTCAGTGACGCAAGGCTGATAAGGTCCTATTAAAAGAAGTAAATACGTGTACTTGAATAATACTTGAATATTATTTAACCGATATTAGCTTATACGTATCAAGATACGTTTAAACGTTTCGTTTAAGGTATACGTAATTCACAACGATGTATTATATGTGTGTACGTATATTGTGTAACATATAACGGATATATCGTATAACTGTATATTTTGCATCTCATATTCAAAATATTAGAAAAATTACTTTTTTTTACAAATTGAAAATATCGTTTGGTAATTGAATATATTTTAATGCAAATATGCAAACGATATTTTTATTAAGAACTTATTGTTGATTAAACTTATTTATTATCTTAAAATTAATATCATTTTTGAAAAGATTAATTGAAAAAAAATTATTTTGAAAAGTCAAAATATTAGAATATTTATTCAAGTGGTTCAAAATATTAGAATATTTCACATGAATTCTCGTTTAATTGTCACCAATTCATAACTGACACGGTAAAAATTAATGCTATATAGCAAATTATTTACATCGTTTGCAATCAAGTGTTAGTAAAATATTAACACTATATTCAAAAAATAGAAAATTTCAAAATAAACGCCGAAATGGCGGCCGAAAAACAAAAACATCTGCTAGAGATGACAGGAAACTGAAGCGTATAGTTAAGAAAAACCGTTTTAAAAGTGTGTGATTCTTGCACCGAAAATGGAAAGAAGGAGGAGTTGAAGTTTCTACATCGACAACGTTAAGACGTCTCCGTAAATTTAAGTTTGGATCTCGTGTACGAAATACAAAACATCACATGATTGCAAAACAAAAACGTATAAGATTGAATTGGTGCAAATCAAAACGTTTATGGAGCGAAGAATATTGGAAAAATATATTATTTAGTGATGAAAATACGTAATACGATAAATCACGTATAGTAATACGATTAGCGATAAGAGTATGTTTTGTTTTGCATATGGTAATCACGGTATTCGATTTTGGAGAATGAAGCAAGAAGCATTTGATAAAGAATTTGCTGCTAGTGTCATGGTTTGGGGTTGCGTGAGTGCAGAAGGACCTGGAAAGTTATGCATCGTCTACAAAAAGGTTAACTCTCAGATATATCAAGAAATTTTGGAATATTACATCATTCCATAATCAGAAGATTTATTTAAAGATGATTTCATCTTTCAACAAGATTTAGCGTCACCGCATACCTCGGTGTCAGCTAAGAATTGATTCAGCCAACGCAACATTAAGGTACTTCCTTGGCCACCAAACTCACCAGACCTTAATCCCACCGAAAACTTATGGTGTATAATGAAGAAAAAACTCCAAGAAAATCCTTCTTCAAGTAAAACTGAGATAGTGGCACGTATAAAGTCTATTTGGGCTAATATTAATAGAAATGTTTGTAAACACCTTGTATATAGTATGCAAGATTGATTGTACGCTGTTATGAAAGCTAAATGGGATGCCACAGAATATAAACTACAATTTACTTCATATTCATAAGGTAATATTGTTGCGTATTTTGATATTTTCAACCAATCTAAATTTCATTCTAATATTTTGATGTGTTTCAGAAAGCTGTATACCTAATTTATTGTACTGTATTTTATATTTTGTAAATGTTAAAATCTTATCAAAACATTCCATATTTAATTTATAAGAATTTTAATTGCATTTACTTAGTGTCAAAAATAAAAATATGAAAAATAATTTTTTCTTATCACTTTTTCTCAATTATTCTAATATTTTGAATATGAGCTGTACACCTGAAATACGTATCGCATTGGGATCACTAAAACACTCCCTAAGTAGTACAAATGGTTGAGCCAGCAGTGGCTAATTGTTGGGTAATTGCCATTCCAGGGTAGCCTAAAGTAACAAATGTCCGCCTCGTACTATTTGTCAACGAAGACCCAACAGTGGTACAATAGTTCGCTGTTTTGAATCTTGCTCAGATTCCCTCCAAATTAGAGGGATCGCTACACCTACCATTTTTCAACCATTTGCCGAGTTTATCATTCACAATCGAACCATTTTCTAACGGATTCCACGTACTTCCAACGATAGGCCAACTACTGTGCTACTTGTGTCACTTGCATTTTAAAGGACAGCATATTAAATTGCAGTATCATAAAAAAAATATATCGTTAGATGCGAGGAGGCTTTGTTACCTTGTCACATGGAAGTGCTCCTAAATGTATATATTATCTATCCAAAATGTAAGTATAGAAATTTATACATTTATGTTGGAGCTCCCGGTATTCGCACATTTAAATAAATATGTGTATTTCTTTTTCAGGAAAGGAAACGTGTCCCCGAATCGGGTAACAAAATTTGAATTTTCCTGTGATACTAAAAATGATGGAGATCTCTGCTTTATATTTTTAAGAAAATTAGATGCATAAATTAAAAAAAAAAAGAAAGAAAAATCAACATTTATATACAATTTTAGCAAGTCATATTCTTCCAACAAAAATGCATTTTTATGTCAGAATAATGCATTAATTATATTTTTAAAATGCATTGCAGAAAAATATAACGAGAACTATTTCGCAATATTTCATTTTTAAAATTTAATAGCACAATTCTTTTTTAAAAAATGCGCTTCGTATATATGGTAACCGAATTTTTATTAAAAATGTCATTGTTATGAATATCATGAACGTATTGTTTTTTTTAAATTAAAAATATAATTTCAACAGTGCGATTGAAATTAAATCAAAGCGAATAACATATTTATCCGTAGAATAATAACTTTTTTTAATATGAATGGAAAATCAATTATTCAATGTTTTACGCTGCTTTTAGATTCGCCGAGAAATCTGCTATTTTCAAAACATCCTATAAATATTTGAAAATAATATATATTGTAACTATTAGTGTCGTCATTTAGAAATATAAAACAAAAAATATATAAACTTTTCCTTCTATTTTTCATAAAAATACATAGTTATATAGTATGTTTAAATCGCGATATCGAATATTATTTTTATGTTTGACATCGCAGATAAATTATTTAGATGCTTTTATTTGTAAATGTATTTCATTTGAGAAATAATGTGTTATTCCTCATTTGATAATCAGGGACGTACAATTGTAAATATTAAAAATGTGAGAAAATTTAATATTATGAAACGTAAAATGCATAATTAATATAAATTTATGATATATATAAATCAAACAAATATTCAGTGGGCGAGTTCTCTTTATCTGCACAAAATCTGATTTTTAATATATACTTTATCGAAAAGCTTTTTGTTTTATAAGGACCAAAAGCCTTCACATCATCAAATCACTAAACGCGTTTTACTGCTTATAGTGCAAAACAAAAGCTGAAAATTCATAAAATTTAAATTATTACACTTCCGACTGTTTATATCGTTTGAATAGTGGAATTTTTGCTATTTTATTTGTTAGAGCGCGGAAAAGTTGAAAATTCATTAGATTTAATTTATCACAGTTTAGTTAGTTTAGGGCGTAGAAGGACGACATTTTCACTCTCTTATTTGTTAGAGCAAGAAAAAGCTGAAAATTCATTAAATTTAATATATCAGAATTTATTTTTTTTTAGATCGAAGAAGAATGAGATTTTTAGCATTTTATTTGTCAGATCGTAGAAAAAGTGAAATTCATAAAATTCAAAGTATCAAAATTCAGTTTGTGTAGATCGTTTAAGAATGGATTTTTTTATCGTTTTATTTGTTAGAACACTGCAACACTAAAATTCACAAAATTCAAAATATCACAATTCAGTTTATTTAGGTCGTTTGCGAATGAAATTTGTACGGTTTTATTTGTAAGAGCATAGCATAATTATATCTCATAAAATTCAATGTATCACAATTCAGTTTGTTTAGTTTGTAGAAGAATAGAGTTTGCTGTTTCATGTCTTAAAGTTTGGGAAAAACAAAATTAGTAAAATTCAAAGTATAAGAATTCGGTTTGCTTAGGTAGTAGAAGAATGAAATTTTTACTGTTTTATTTGCAAATACTATTGACATAGAAGGACTATTTCTAAATATGATATATAGAACCCGGAAACCATAAAAAAATTTCGTAACTTTTATTAAAAAAAAATTATTATTTCCACGTAAGTAGATTTTCGTATAATGAAGAACAATATTTGTAACTATTTTGCAACTGGACCCATACATCTAAAGCAAACAGTTTAGGTATTAGGTATTAGTCAACGATAAAGAGGTACATTTGATTAATAGAAACTTTAAAATGGATTTGAATTGAACACTAGAAAAAGGTAAAAAGGGATATCTTTGTTTGCGGTTGTTTTTTCTTCATTAGGTATTATACTTTATTTTTTCGTGGTATATCAGAAATTTCTATATTCTTGTTATTTAAAAAAATGCTCCCTCAAACACCAACACGTTTAGCAATGCAATTAACGTAAATTTCATACTTCTTGAATCAAATGCTAGGTTTATTTTATTCAATTTTCCTGGTATGCGTGCACCAACCACACATAGATATATGAAAAAATAAAAAAAATGCTGCGATTTTCTCATCTCACTTTCCTTTTGAGCCGCCCCCCAATGTATATCCTGCATTTTTAAAAATTTAATAACACTATGTAATTACATTAATGATTTTGTCTTCATTTGTTTATGTTTTGCAGTGTTAGCAAACTGTGGTACACTAGCAAAGCAATTGTGAAAAATATTGTAAAATCCAATGGACATTTATGAATATGTAAGTGGGATTGATTATCGATATTAAGAATGTCTTTTCAAATATAAGATGTACAATTTAGTCAGATAATTCTAAAAAGCAGACATATTCATCAGCTCGTCTTCTAAGTTTTAGACAGTTAAAACACAAAATCGATATTAAAAAAAATAAATAATTTGTTGCTGTGACAATAAGTTGAATACCACATTTTCGACGCTGGTTATTAAATTAGGATAATAATGGAAGACAATAATTAAATTCTAATTTTTTCCGTAATTAAAATCTGCGACATGAGATAAAAATGAGACATCTAAAAGAAAATATGTAATTCTAAGCATCAATTACCTTTTTATCTGAGAAATAATATTATTAGCTTCATTATTATTATTTTTTTTAAACATAACTTGTTCCAATTAATTTCAAGTAATATATTATAATTCTATGTTAAGACTTTACAATAATCAAACCAATAAATTAATTTATTGTATTGTATATTTTGAGCACATAATCCTCAGAAAATATATTGTAATTAGGAAGTTGATATTTAATTTGTAGGATTACTTAATGAAATGATCTATAACTTAACTAATAGAGCTGTTAGATTTATAAAATTATTTTTTTTCTCTGGACCATTTGATAACACCTTTTGAGAAAATTGGAACGAAAGCGAATACTGTAATACTTATCGCAAAATTATTTAAATTAGGTTACTTTGTTATACAATATTAGATATTAAGCTTTAGATTCGCTGCTATATTGCAAATAATAATTAGACTTTAAATCTACGAACTACAACATTCTATATACATTCTGCATTTTTGTAAGCGTACTAGAAATAAGGTAGGTGAGCCAAAGGTGGCCATAGTTAAGGTTTGAAGATTTTTTATAATTTTCCGATTAAATGTGTGTGGCTGAGGTTTTTTTTTTTTTTTTTTTTTTTTTTTGGAAAATTTTACACTTATCCCTAACACATATAAAGTATACTTTTCTTTGTAAAATAAAATTTAATTACTTTTATAATACACTTTCAAGATTGCAGCTTGTGAGCCAACTTTGGCGCCCTGTGATCCAAAGGTGGCCCATGTATTGAAATAACTTTTGAAATGTGAAAATATACTTGGCAAACTATTTTGCTTACTATTATGCTCTGATTATCCTCTCTTTCTTTTATATATTTCGACTTTTTACTTTTAATTTTCCTATCTTATGACATAAAAATACCTTGAAGCACTTTTTGTGCATGGTAGTTCAGAGATTTTCTTCTGGAATTACTGACTTCTTTTGAGTGATCTCTGGTGGTAACTATAAATGGTAATAAGTTTTTTCAGATATTTTTGTAGAAATTTTGACATTCACCCTAACTACACCGATTTTCACATTTGTTTTCTAAGGTGGCTTCCCTAAGGACATGCGTATAGTTACCAATTTTATAACGTAAACGTATTAATCTGATAAGTTTCTTAGAATTGAAATAAATGTGGTTAAAGAGAAAGAAATAAGCTTTCAAAAAACGTATCATAACTCAAGGTTCTGAGAATTTAAAGACGTTTAAATTAAAATATCTTACCGGAAAATTTAGAACGACTACTCCTCAAAAGTGAAATCACTGCATAAAATGTCGGAGGGTCAGGTTGATCTCTTTAAATTCAGCCACGTGCACTTCAGATACATGGGTGATAATGCAGTAGCACCATTTTGTGATTAAAAATTAAATTAATTCTACTTTTGAGGGGTTGGCTATCGTTGGAGCACTGGCCACCTTTGGCTCACCCACCTTAAAGAAAGTCCTAAAAGTGAAATTATAAATTCTTTAAGTTTTATTTCTGAAGATCACGATTATATTGCACTACGGTGACTGCAACTACTAAAACGAAAGCTAATCCTGATATATTAAGATAGATCAAAATTCATTCTGTTTAAAACTAATAATTTGAATTTTATAAATTTTCAACGTTTTTATTTGTAAAAATGCGTTAAGATATAAGTGATCATAAAGGAATTCACTCTCTTCAATCGGTTAGTTATGTTTAAATTTCACTGAATGTCGTAAACTTTTATGTTTATAAGGTGCTTGAAACAATTGATAAACTCATTAATTTTGTTTTACTTCATTCTACCTATAATAGAATAAAGTTTTATAATAGAAATTTTTTCAACTTCCAGTTTTCGACGGAATTACAAATTTTAGTGTTCTTAGATCCCGAAAAACTTGTTTTTACAAAATGTCTGTCCGTGTGTGTCCTCATTGTATAATCAAGAAATGTATGAAGTTATGCATAAAATAGAACCAAATTTCATATATGTGTTTTTGACTATGCTGAGAAAGTCTCAGTGGAATTTGAGAATATTCCGCGATAAAGAAACGCTGTGATAGCGACTTTTGTATCATTTTTATTATTCTATCATAGAAAAGTATATGAAGTTATACATAGAATTCAACCAAATTTTTGGCTCTATGCCCGGCACGTCCCAATTAAATTTGGGTCTATTCCGCCAGAAGGAAGCGCTGTGATAGGAATTTTTCTGAGATTACCTCGATTTTTTATAGTTGTGTTGTACATCGGCTGTTCGTGCAGCGAAAGGTGCTTCGCATCCAAATAAACAGGCGATTCGCAAGCAGCTAATGTACAACATAATTACAAAAATATTTATTTTATTGGCGCTGTGATAGCAAATTTTAAATTATTAACACGGATGAGACATAAGAAAATGTTAGGATTGGAACATCCGACTACTTTGAGTTGTGTTGATAATATAGCAATGAATTCTGAAAAGAAACGAAAAACTATAAATATTTTTAATTCTTTATTAGTAATAGTACTTTATTAGATTAGAATATTTATGAAGGATTATGAACTGCCTGCTGGTTGATGCAGCGTATGTAAAAATGTAATGTAAAAATTAATATGTAGAAATTTAATATATAAAAATAGAACTTGGTTGTTCTATTTTTTTTAATATGAAACATTATTGGTATTTACTTAAAGATTATTTTTTTCCAGTGTGCATATTTATTTTAAACGTTACCTCTAAATTGACTTAACTACTCAGTTTGATGTTCTAGATGAATAGTTGAACTCTGCTAAAAATTATAAAATATTATATTTTAAATTATGTGAAGGTCGTAGTGTAGGTTTCAATTGAAATCTATAAACATTTCGCTTTCATTTTGAAAACGCATACATAACATAATGTGATATAGCACTATGAAAAAACGATTATTGAATAAATGTTTAATTTTCGTTCAAACATTTCCGATCAACGCTTGAGAAACGCTGTGGAAAACAACTGAAACTGAAGTAACGTATTTTCGGTAACAACTGGAACGAAATTCGAATTTAAAAAAATATTTTTTGTAATATATCAACTATAAATTGGTCGTTCTGCAAGCAATTTGTCTATATTATAAGGTAAGAACATGTACGTGATTAACGCTGGAGTCATATTACCAGTCGAAATACCTGATCAATTAATATCTTTTTCACTACAATTTTTGTAACCTCTAAATACTAGATAATTTCAATTTTTAAATCGTCCAATAGGCAAATTCTTTGCATTCCTTTATACGCAACTTGTTTTAAAAGTATATTCCAATTTATTGATATTTTATGATTTTAAAAATAATTTTCAAGTATGGTTTTATTAATGTATTTCCACAGCGTGCAACCTGATTACGAAAGACTAACCCGTTTGCACTGAAAACAATATAAATACTTCAGCATTTGTTTGCGGCTAATATTACATAACGCAATTAATACTTTAGCAATAAACAGATAAAAATAAATAAAGCACAAACTTAACAGATGATATTGAACTACGGGTTTAAACAATTGAAATCGTCGGAATAAATAAACTGTTGTAAGTAGCAAATTATTTAGCAATTTCTTCGGCTGTTAACTCCTGGCATGCGGATAATATGAAAATAACGATTTTACTAAATTAAAAAACTTTATTTGAATAATTATTGATAGATTTCAAATAAAAATGCTTTTTGAGGTTGTTTCTGGAATAAAAGATATTAAATGTGAAAAATATATTACAGTTTTCAAGGAAAAAAAAAAGAAAAAAAAATAATTTTCACCTATATTGTAACCCGGGAAACCAAGGGTTGGTTCCCCTAGTAAAAATAAAAAATGCAATAGTTACACGACTTCGCAAATATAAAATTATTATTATTAATATTATTATTATTGTTATTGTTATTGTTATTGTTATTTTAGGATAACGTTGTTAAAATAGAATTGATTTTCCATAAAACCCAAACGACTGAAATAGGTAATTTAATATCCTCACACACACACATATATATACATTCAATACTTACCCAGAAAATGTTACACTAATATCATCTCTTTTCTATAAGAATTAGAAAATGTATTGTCTCCTTAAACTTTTAAATTAAATATTTTTTCATATTCTATCTTCAATTTTAGCGAGCACTCTTAAAAAGTAATAGCATATTGTTTCACAACTTTCATTTCAATAATAAGAAATAAATATAAATAAGAACAAGTGATCATAAATAAGCATTGGAACAATTTTTCAGGTACTTTCAATACTTTCTAAAAACAAGAATGAAAGAAGCCAGTTTGATAAATCGTAAAAATGATTATAATGTGTGTAAATGTAAATAAAGCTTTGTTTAAAAATATTAAACTAATACTGCATAATTATGACATATCTTCAAGTATAAAATATTGCAGTAATATATATTTCATTATCAATATGCGATGGGTTTAATTATCTATGCTTATATCAAAAACTAGCAAAACCCACGGCTTCGCTCGCATAATTCTTGAAAAATGCCAAGTGGTATTCGTTGGCCTATTTTCATTAGAGAAAATTTTACTGCCACAGATAATTTAGAAATTACAAACTAAGCCACACTAATGTCGAAAAAAAAATCAAAATTTTAGAACGTTTTTTGCTTTTTCCCCGTGTGGTAGTGTCACTGACATAAAATATAGCCTATACACCCAGAAAAAGGAATTGATTAAAACAACAAAACCTGTTTTGTTGAGTACATTTTGGTTGTTTTAGTCAAAATTTTAGTTCAAGTAAAAAAATTGGTTTTGTTGCTTGGACAAAAAAATATTGTTAACACTCGTACAAAATTTTAACAAAATTTAACCAATTTTACTTGAACTAACAAAATTTGTTTCTTTTAATTTTACAATATTTTTGTAATTCCAGCAAAATTTTGTTATTTTTGAAAAGTTTAAATTCTTGTGTAGTAGCCATATCTCTCTTACGTAACTTGATTTATTTGACTTATATAGCTATATAATTACATGATTAACATAATTTTGGTGTAATTAAAACTTTTTTTCACTGGGAAGGACAAAGGTAGTTTTAAAAATCCCCCTGTCCCATTTACTACCGTCTTCTTTCTTTGCAAGAAGAAAGAATTGGATTCATGAAAATTTTCGATTTCCGGTTGTCCTGAACGCGATTTCGCTGTTTTTATCTCAAGAACTAATGCACGGAATTTAATAAAACCTTTTATTCAGTTACTTTCTGATATAAATTGTTGCTGATTACTTTTTACTTTAAATCGCGCAACAGGTGGCGCTGCTATGTTGCAGTTTTCGTGATTTCTGCAATAGCTCTATCTCATTTTCAGCAGTCAAATACGCCTGTAATCTTTGAATAATAACAAGGAAATTTTTATCCTGCTTTTTACAGGCGTAATTCACTGCTGAAAATGAATAAAAAATTAACTATGTGTTGCCGTATGCTGTGCTTTGTACTGTCGTCTCATGTTTGCCGCAGAAATTTGCGTGCTCCTTATGACATTCCATCTTGTGCTGCGATTGCAGCCGTTCCGACATATATAAGAGTGAGAAATGCCGAACTCAGATATCGTTCCTGGTAGCGCAGTGGTAAAGCGTCAGGCTGCTGTTCTGAGGACCCGGGATCGACTCCCGGCATGGACAATTTTCATTCTCTCGGTTTGCGCTTGAAAAAAAGCCGGATAAAATTCACTTGTTATTGTTCAATGTTTACAAACGTAATTCACTGTTGAAAATGAATTAAAAAATAGTTAAAATTGCATATGTAGATTGGTTCATTTAACAACTGTTTTTGTAGTATAAACAAAACAAGTTCGTAATATAACATATTTTATTGATTAAACAAACAAAATATAGTTTGTTGAAAAAAGAAAATAGATTGTTAAAAAAACACATAGCATATATCTATGTAACAAAAATAATTTTGTTAATTCAAGTAAAATTGAACCATTTTACTTGAATTAACAAAACATTATTTTTGCTGACGATACAAATTTTTTTTTTCGAATTGCAAAAAAAAATCAACAATATTTTTTTTGTTGATTCAAACGAAATTTCCATTGACCCATATTTAAACAAAAAGTTTCGTTGGGGCAAACAAATTTTTGTTGATACAACAAAACTTTTTTCTGTGTGTATTACAGCAGGGACTTTTACCATAAATTTTGAAAATGGTTCTGTAGTTTCAGAGATTCTATAGAAATTGTAATTTAGAATGTTTTTAGAACGCTTTTCGCTCATCTCACCCTTTTAAATTTATATATTTTTTTAGAATTTGTTCTTAGAGAGCATTTTCATCTTATAAGTAACTACCATGCCAAATTTCACGTTTCTAGCTCCTTCAGTATAAAAATACATCGAAATTTTAGAAAGTTTTTCGCTGTTTCACCCCCCTGATGGTAGTGGCACCGACATAAAATATAGCCTATGTTGGAGCAGGGACTGTCACCATCAATTTACCACCATCACTTTTGAAAACGGTTCTGTAGTTCCAGAGATTCCATAGAAATTGTAATTTAAAATGTTTTTAGAATGCTTTTAGCTCATCTCACCCGTTTAAATTTCGAATTTTTTTTATAATTTGTTCTTAGAGAGCATTTACATCTTATTAGCAACTTACATGCCAAATTTCATGTTTCTACTGTTGAACCACTCTTGAAAGACGGACCTTGGCAAGCTGCCAAAAAAATAGACCCATCCGAAGGGAGGGAAGCATTATATTAGGAGGAGACAAAATCCAGGTTTCCCTTATCTATCTTACCTGACTGCTTGGCATTTCTTCACTGGCTGTTCTTGTACTATTAGTGTTTTTTTTCTCTCTCCCTATTTTGTTTGCTATTCATTTTGTATTTGTTTTTACTTCTATAAAATGGATTTAAAAGAATCTATAAGCTCTCAAGGCAAACATTTTCACAGTGAAGTGAAAAATATGTTAAACAATGTTGTAAAGTATTGTGATAATGAAGCAGATACAGGCTGCTTAACTATTCCATTAGCACATGCAACAAAAAGAGCTAGTGCAATTGCCAGTTTTTCGGATAGCGCTATAAGAAGAATTCGGAAAGAAGCTAACAACAATGCAAATAATTTCGCTTATCCTAAAAAGAAAAAGGCAAAAACAACCAAAGAGAATGTCAACTTGGATAATTTGAACTTAGATGTAATTCGAAGAACTATCCAGGACTTTCTTCCTATTTGCCTGAAATTTTTCAAGAATTAACATTCAAATACTTAAAAATCGAACAGCGTCTTTAATTTTCCTATAAATTCTGTACATTGTGAGTTACAATTAGAATTTTTTCGTGAACTTATCCGAAAAATAGGTTCAAAGGGCGACCTTCGACGACATTTTCAGTAAGATTAGTTACTTTTATAATAAAACGAAAAACGCTGTTTGATTTCCTGATATCTGAATAAGAAATTCTGAAACTTTCGCGCATTTATGAATTAGAAAGATTTAGAAAAAGGTATCAGAAAACTTAATTTGAATTCGAGCACATTTTTTTAAATATTTGAGTGTAAAAAATATTTTTCATCCTTTAGTATTCTTTAATAGTCCTTTAGTACTCTTTGAACTATTTTCTTTTATTATTAATTGAGTATTTTGTCATACATTTTCGCCATATTATTAAATGGTTTCATGTAGGAAAATAAACATGAGCAATCAAGAAAAAAAATGGAATTCTTGCGGTAAAATTAAAAAAATATATATTAATAATCATAATAATAAAATAACATTTTAAAACCACACTTCTCCTACAATTACATAAGTGTGCCCTATAACTGTAAGGAACCGATATTTAAAATGGCAATTTATTTAAGAAAACAATAAATTGCAATGTCATGTGTAAAATACAGTAAAAAATAGTATTTATTTACTTAACATGTTTATATCCGATAATTAAATAATCTAAATTATCATAACATGTTTCTTTAGATTGAAGATATCCCCTTCATCGAAGTGAAAACTACAATTTTTATGTGCTTTATTACATAAGAACAAAAATCCTTTTTATAATCTTGTAACAAGTAAACATGAAACTATCGAAAATCAACTCATCCCCCCACGAAAGAAAAACTAGGGGAAACGAGGAGACTCCCTTTCATTACCCCGATCCCTATTATGAAGAATAGACTGGTCATATTTGGACATGTTACTCACGTGACCAGTCTTTAAAGCTTGGCTGAGCAGTAGTTCCTTCAGTATAAAAAAACCTCGAAATTTTAGAACGTTTTTCGCTCTTGCACCCCCCTGGGGGTAGTGACACCAACATAAAATATAGCCTATGTTGGAACAGGGACTGTCGCCCTCACTTTTGAAAACGGTTCTGTAGTTCCAGAAATTCCCTAGAAATTGTAATTTAGAATGTTTTTAGAACGCTTTTCGCTCATCTCACCTGTTTAAATTTCGATTTTTTTTTATAATTTGTTCTTAGAGAGCATTTACATCTTATTAGTAACTAACATGCCAAATTTCATGTTTCTAGCTTCTTCAGTAAAAAAAAAAAAAAAAAAAATCAAAATTTTCGAACGGTTTTCGCTCTTGCAACCCCCTGGGAGTAGTGGCACCGACATAAAATATAACTTATGTTGGAGCACGGACTGTCACCATCAATTGGTCACCATCACTTTTGAAAACGGTTCTGTAGTTCCAGAGATTCTATTAATTTAGAATGTTTTTAGAACGCGTTTCCTTCATCTCACACTTTTAAATTTCGAATTATTTTAGAATTTGTTTTTAGACTGCATTTACATCTTATACGTAGCAACTATACCAAATTTCATGTTTCAAGCTCCTTCAGTATAAAAAAACACCTAAAATTTAGAATGTTTTTCAATCTTGCATCCATTTGTGGGTAGTGGCACCGACATAAAATATAGCCTGTGTTGGAGCAGGGACTGTCACCATCAATTTGCCACTATCACTTTTGAAAACAGTTCTGTAGTTTCAGAGATTCCATTAATTTAGAATGTATTTAGGGCGCTTTTCGCTCATCTTTTAAATTTCGAATTTTTTTAGAATTTGTTCTTAGAGAGCATTTACATCTTATAAGCAACTACCATGCCAAATTTCATGTTTTTAGCACTTCAGTATAAGAAAAATCGAAATTTTAGAACGTTTTTCGCTCTTGCTCCCCCCTGGGAGTAGTGGAACCGACATAAAATATAGCTTATGTTGGAGCACGGACTGTCACCAACAATTTGCCACCATCACTTTTGAAAACTGTTCTGTACTTCCAGAGATTCCGTAGAAATTGCAATTTAGAATGTTTTTAGAACGCTTTTCGCTCATCTCACCCTTTTAAATTTCGAATTTTTTTAGAATTTGTTCTTAGAGAGCATTTACATTTTGTAAGTAACTACCATACCAAATTTCATGTTTCTAGCTTCTTCAGTATAAAAAATCGAAATTTTCGAACGTTTTTTGCTCCTGCACCCCCCTGGGGGTTGCGGCACCGACATAAAATATAGCCTATATTGGAACAGGACTGTCGCCATCACTTTTGAAAACGGTTCTGTAGTTCCAGAAATTCCATAGAAATTGTATTTTGGATTGTTTTTAGAACGTTTTTCGCTCATCTCACCCGTTTAAATTTCGATTTTTTTTATAATTTGTTTTGTTAGAGAGCATTTACATCTTATTAGTAAGTAACATGCCAAATTTCATGTTTCTAGCTTCTTCAGTAAAAAAAAATCAAAATTTTCGAACGTTTTTTGCTCTTGCACCCCCCTGGGAGTAGTGGCACTGACATAAAATATAGCTTATGTTGGAGCACGGACTGTCACCATCAATTGGCCACAATCACTTTTGAAAACGGTTCTGTTGTTCCGGAGATTCCATTAATTTAGAACGTTTTTAGAACGCTTTTTGCTAATCTCACCCTTTTATATTTCGAATTATTTTAGAATTTGTTCTTAGAGAGCATTTACATCTTATAAGTAACTAATATGCCAAATTTCATGTTTCTAGCTTCTTCAGTAAAAAAAATCAAAATTTTCGAAAGTTTTTCGCTCTCGCACCCCCCTGGGAGTAGTGGCACCGACATAAAATATAGCTTATGTTGGAACACGGACTGTCACCATCTATTTGCCACCATCACTTTTGAAAAAGGTTCTGTAGTTCCAGAGATTCCGTAGAAATAGTAATTTAGAAAGTTTTTAGAACGCTTTTCGCTCATCTCACCCTTTTAAATTTCGAATTTTTTTAGAATTTGTTCTTAGAGAACATTTACATCTTATAAGTAACTAACATGCCAAATTTCATGTTTCTAGCTTCTTCAGTAAAAAAAAAATCAAAATTTTCGAACGTTTTTCGCTCTTGCACCCCCATGGGATTAGTGGCACCGACATAAAATATAGCTTATGTTGGAGCACGGACTGTCACAATCAATTTGCCACCATCACTTTTGAAAACGGTTCTGTAGTTCCAGAGATTCCATTAATTTAGAATGTTTTTAGAGCCTTTTTCGCTCATCTTTTAAATTTCGAATTTTTTTAGAATTTGTTCTTAGAGAGCATTTACATCTTATAAGTAACTAACATGCCAAATTTCAAGTTTCTGGTTCCTTCAGTATAAAAAAATCGAAATTTTAGAATTTTTTCGCTCTTGCACCCCCCTGGGAGTAGTGGATCCGACATGAAATATAGCCTATATTGGAGCAGGGACTGTCACCATTAATTTGCCACCATCACTTTTGAAAACAGTTCAGTAGTTCCAGAGATTCCGTAGAAATTGTAATTTAGAATGTTTTTAGAACGCTTTTCGCTCATCTCAACCTTTTAAATTTCAAATTTTTTTAGAATTTGTTCTTAGAGAGGATTTACATCTTATAAGCAACTACCATACCAAATTTCATGTTTCTGGCTTCTTCAGTATAAAAAAATCGAAATTTTCGAACGGTTATCGCTCCTGCACCGCCCTGGGGGTAGTGGCACTGACATAAAATATAGCTTATGTTGGAGCACGGACTGTCACCATCAATTGGCCACCATCACTTTTGAAAAAGGATCTGTAATTCCAGAGATTCCATTAATTTAGAACGTTTTTAGAACGCTTTTCGCTAATCTCACCCTTTTAAATTTCGAATTATTTTAGAATTTGTTCTTAGAAAGCATTTACATCTTATAAGTAACAAACATGCCAAATTTCATGTTTCTAGCTTCTTCAGTAAAAAAAAAAAATCAAAATTTTCGAATGTTTTTCGCTCTTGCACCCCCCTGGGAGTAGTGGCACCGACATAAAATCTAGCTTATGTTGGAGCAGGGACTGTCACCATCAATTTGCCACCATCACTTTTGAAAACGGTTCTGTAGTTCCAGAAATTCCATAGAAATTGTAATTTAGAATGTTTTTAGAAAGCTTTTCGCTCATCTCACCCGTTTAAATTTCGAATTTTTTTAGAATTTGTTCTTAGAGAGCATTTACATCTTATAAGTAACTAACATTCCAAATTTCCTGTTTCTAGCTTCTTCAGTAAAAAAAAAAAAAAATCAAAATTTTCGAACGTTTTTCACTCTTGCACCCCCTGGGATTATTGGCACCGACATAAAATATAGCTTATGTTGGAGCAGGGACTGTCACCATCAATTAGCCACCATCACTTTTGAAAACGGTTCTGTAGTTCCAGAGATTCCATTAATTTAGAATGTTTTTAGAGCCTTTTTCGCTCATTTTTTAAATTTCGAATTTTTTTAGAATTTGTTCTTAGAGAGCATTTACATCTTATAAGTAACTAACATGCCAAATTTCAAGTTTCTGGTTCCTTCAGTATAAAAAAATCGAAATTTTAGAAATTATTTCGCTCTTGCACCCCCCTGGGAGTAGTGGATCCGACATGAAATATAGCCTATATTGGAGCAGGGACTGTCACCATTAATTTGCCACCATCACTTTTGAAAACAGTTCTGTAGTTCCAGAGATTCCGTAGAAATTGTAATTTAGAATGTTTTTAGAACGCTTTTCGCTCATCTCAACCTTTTAAATTTCAATTTTTTTTAGAATTTGTTCTTAGAGAGCATTTACATCTTATAAGCAACTACCATACCAAATTTCATGTTTCTGGCTTCTTCAGTATAAAAAAATCGAAATTTTCGAACGGTTATCGCTCCTGCACCGCCCTGGGGGTAGTGGCACTGACATAAAATATAGCTTATGTTGGAGCACGGACTGTCACCATCAATTGGCCACCATCACTTTTGAAAAAGGTTCTGTAATTCCAGAGATTCCATTAATTTAGAACGTTTTTAGGACGCTTTTCGCTAATCTCACCCTTTTAAATTTCGAATTATTTTAGAATTTGTTCTTAGAAAGCATTTACATCTTATAAGTAACAAACATGCCAAATTTCATGTTTCTAGCTTCTTCAGTAAAAAAAAAATCAAAATTTTCGAACGTTTTTCGCTCTTGCACCCCCCTGGGAGTAGTGGCACCGACATAAAATATAGCTTATGTTGGAGCACGGACTGTCACCATCAATTTGCCACCATCACTTTTGAAAACGGTTCTGTAGTTCTAGAGATTCCGTAGAAATTGTAATTTAGAATGTTTTTAGAACGCTTTTCTATCATCTCAACCTTTTAAATTTCGAATTTTTTTAGAATTTCTTTTTAGAGAGCATTTACATCTAACGTTTTTCGCTCCTGCACCACCCTGGGGGTAGTGGCACCGACATGAAATATAGCCTATGTTGGAACAGGGACTGTCGCCATCACTTTTGAAAACGTTTCTGTAGTTCCAGAAATTCCATAGAAATTGTAATTTAGAATGTTTTTAGAACGCTTTTCGCTCATCTTACGCGTTTAAATTTCGATTTTTTTTTATAATTTGTTCTTAGAGAGCATTTACATCTTATTAGTAACTAACATGCCTAATTTTATGTTTCTAGCTTCTTCAGTAAAAAAAAAATAATAATCAAAATTTTCGAACGTTTTTCGCTCTTGCACCCCCCTGGGAGTAGTGGCACCGACATAAAATATAGCTTATGTTGGAGCACGGACTGTCACCATCAATTGGCTACCATCACTTTTGAAAACGGTTCTGTAGTTCCACAGATTCATTAATTTAGAACGTTTATAGAACGCCTTTAAATTTCGAATTATTTTAGAATATGTTCTTAGAGAGCATTTACATCTTATAAGTAACAACTATACCAAATTTCATGTTTCAAGCTCCTTCAGTATAAAAAAAACATCGAAAATTTAGAACGTTTTTCACTCTTGTATCCCCCTGCGATTAGTGGCACCGACATAAAATATAGCCTATGTTTGAGCAGGCATTGTCACCATCAATTTGGCACCATCACTTTTGAAATCGCTTCAGTAGTTCCAGAGATTACCCCCTACAAACAAACAAACAAAAAAACAATCTTTACTACTTTATAATATTAGTATCGATTACTTATAATTAGTTAAGCTATTTAGATACTTTAACCATAGTTACGTAATTACATAATAAGATCACTAATTATAAATAAAATATAGAAAGAATGCTTAGGTGATACAGAGAAAACACAAAAGGCCTATAAAAATCTTTTAATGATCGACATATGTTTCGGCGCTCATATACGGCGTCATTTTAAAGATATACAAGAACGAAAAATCATGCGTCAAGTATAGATTATGAAACACTTTCCAACACAACCAGAAAACTGTAACGAAACTTCACCGTTAAATAAGGTGAAAGGAGATATGTAAGTAAACAGTTTAGAAAACACATTAAACATTGAAAAATAGTTTTCGAGATTGCCATTCAGTGTCAAAAAATTAGTTGAATTATTTGTGCAGCCCTGCACATGATCAATAGATGTGGATATATAGTATGACAAAATTTAGTTCAGCTAGAATATTCACATTTATCAATTTTCGCCTATCGATGGAAATGCACTCAAAATCTTTTGTACAGCCCTGTATATTATCTGAAGACTTTTGTACACACCACCTATGAAGCTAAAAATCATCTTAAAACTCACTTGCAGCAATTACCAAACGTAAACGACATTGTATTTTTTTTCGTAGCCCTGTAAATGAATTTATTTATATTCCACAAACTTCTATTAGTCTACTAAATATAGTTCAGCAGGAAAATGCGTAAACACAATTAAAAACTACACTTAAGCAATTCACTCCTATAGTCTGTAGTACTTGCGTACTTCCTTGTATACACCTGTATATGGTCAACCGAGTTTATAAACACACACGCACTATGAAAAAAAAAAGTAAAAAATGCAAACCAAAGTTGAAAACGCACTTATAAGACATAGACTGTAAATATCGCACATGTACTGTAACCAATATCTTTTGTGTGTTCCTGTAAATAAACGCAATGCACACATAAGAGCAATTTATAGTGCACCTCAGTAATGTATATAATTTTCATTATGTTTGAAATAGTGAAATATCACTAAATTACACTACAGACGATTTTTCCTCATATAACGATGTGTAAAAGAATTCTTTTGTTTGACCCTGTCAATGAATAATAAATGCTTTGCACCCCATATTCTACAAAAAGCATGTTTTAATGCGCTTCATAATTATATATCAATTTCATTATGTTTTAAAGGACGTAGCGTCATCAAAATGCGCTTTAACCGATTGTAATGTAACGGAATACTTTTGGCTGCCCCTGTAAAAGAACTATATGTGCTACACACTTCTGTTGGAATAGGGAACATGCTATAGTAAACGACAATAACATACAAAAATTTCAGGACAATCGAAGCACATTTCCGGGAGTTAGAGCACGGACAGACGGCAGACAAACCGAAGTCATAAACACTTTTCAACTAGGTCGGAAAGTGTTAATAACGATAAACAAAACTATTCTCGCAAATTTTTGAAAATAAACTTGAAAACGTAAATCTCGTGATTTATGTCGATCATTAAAAGGTTTTTATAGTCCTTTTGTGCTTCCTCTTTGTATCACTTATGCACTTTATCTATATATTAATTATTAACCATAGTTATCAAACTTTTATTGATTTGTATTAGTAATTAAGAAATAAAAAAATCTACGATAGAAAATGTGTCGTAGATTCATGAATGTATCCTTCCGCTTTTCGTCTAAGACCATTAATTTCCTTTTCGATCTCAGAGAACCTTTTCAAGAACCCTCTTGTTCACTTCATTTGGATCAGCTGTTAGAAATCGAATACTTTATAATGAATTATAGTTCACAAACAATGGGTGACATCCCTCTTTCGCTTTATAATGGTGGACAAAAGGTAGAGGAAAATCCTTGCAGTACGTTTATTAAATGTCATTATATTTCCTTAACTATACAAAACATGCTGAATCTTATAGAAATTTAGCATAGATCTTAAGGGGAAATAGTTGTTTATATGAAGTGTAAGTATATTAGTAAATGTATATATTATATTTATCACTAAATAACTAAATATGTATATTTTTAATGTTAAATTTATCAATATTTTTAAATATTTAATTTGATGTGGAGATAATTATTTAATTACCTCACCGAAACCGGCAACGTATTCCATACCGCAATAACTTTTTAAAAACTTTTTGCTTGATTCTAATATTTTATGGTAAACAGGTCATGCTATGACTAAATTGCAACAAATGAATATTTTTTTTCGTTTACAAATTATGTGCAAAATTACAAAAGAATGTGTTACTAAGAATTGTGCCAAAAAAACCACCACTATCAGGAATTAGATGCGATCAGATGATGATAAAACAGAAACACAAGAATGTTACTTACATGAATTCTTTCTGAAATGAAAAATGAAATTTCTAATTTTGAATATTTATGAAATATTTTAACATGTATAGTTGATTTTTTTTCTTGTAAAGATTTCAATACAACCTTTTTAAATGTAAAAAATATGAGCTGATAACAAAAAATAATAATTATTATTATTATAAAATAGCTAATAAAACCTTTGTGCTATAATGTTAAAAGGAAGAATACCAACGTTATAAATGCACATATAACACATAAAAAGCAGAAAATAGCTATTTCGAATCGACAAGCGAGATTCTTCTTCAGTGCGGACAAGAAAAAAGCACAATGGGAAAAGAACACTAGAAAAAGCAAGACTGAGCAAAACTACAGATGGGCAGTGGCTTATATACCTGATGCGGGTAGAGAACGTGCCAAAAGAAACTAATGAGAAGAAAGCAGCATAAAACAACTGAGTGCAGAAGTAGAGACATCTACCGGAGAACAAAAGAAACGAAAACCAAAAAAGGGAAATTAAATTAATACTTTCCAAATACTTAGAAAATAAGGAGTACAGGATAAGTCATTGACTAAGGAGTGAGAATTTTTAATGATGTGGTAAGCTTCCTAAAAATCAATATCAAGTTTCGTAGAACATTTTTGCATAATATTGGCT
The DNA here is from genome assembly GCA_963931845.1 of Maratus michaelseni. Classification (NCBI taxonomy): domain Eukaryota; kingdom Metazoa; phylum Arthropoda; class Arachnida; order Araneae; family Salticidae; genus Maratus; species Maratus michaelseni. Next base: position 246,825,608 of record OZ007589.1, read on the forward strand.
GAGGAAAAGTTGAACTAATGTAGAAACAAGAACGAAAAATCATGCGTCAAGCATAGATTACGTAGCACTTTCCAACGCTTCTAAAATAATTTTACAAATAATTACCGTTTAATAAGCTGAAAGATGACATCTAAGTAAACAATTTGGAAAACGCATAACATATTTAAAAACGTAATTTCAGGAATTTTCAATATATACAATATTCGGAAAAATATCCGAATACTTTTATGTAGCCCTGTATATGATCTATAGATTTGTATATATACATAGGATGCTAAATTTTAGTTTAGTTAGGAAACGCGTAGCACAGTTTAAATTCTCCTTCTGGAGTTTCTGTCAATAAACGGAAATGTGTTCGCGAACTTTTGTGCTGCCCTGTATAGGATCTACAGAATTTATACACACCACGTAATAGACAAAAAGCTAGTTAAGATTAAAATCGCGTTCAGTAACTTAAAACGCACTTCCAGGAATTATTGTTAACAGACAGCAGAGAATTCTTTTGTGTGTCCCTGTAAATGAACGATGACTGCTATACACACACTATTCTGTAGTAAGCCTCTTGTAATGCACCTTAGTAATATATATAAACTTCAATGCGTTTAAAATAGTGGAACATTATTTAAATAAGCCGCAGACGATTTTTCTCCATAGACGTAATGTAACGGAATTATTTTGACTGTCCCTGTAAAGTCAATCTAAGTGCTATACACCTACTATTCCATATTAAGCTTCTTATAATGCATCTTAGTGATCTATATAAATTTCAATGCGTTTACAATAGTGAAACATTTTTAAAATAAACCGCAAATGATTTTTCCCCATAGACCGCAATGTAACGGAATTCTTTTGAGTGTCCCTGTAAGAAAACTATAAGTGCTACACACTTCAGTTGAAATAGGGAACGTGCCATAGATAACGACAATAACATATAAAAATTGCAGAGCAATCCGAGCATATTTACGGGAGTTAGAGCACGGACAGACGGCCAGACAAACCGAAGTCATAAGCACTTTTCAACTAGGTTGGAAAGTGCTAAAAACCAACAATATTGGGCAATAGAAGAACGACTAAGTTTTTGATTTTTAACATAATCTTCATGCTCTTTTAAACGAAACCTAAGGGCAATGTAGCGTAATTATTAAATCATCAAACAGTTTTTTTTTTAAACAAACACGGACTTTAATTACGACACTATCACAGTACACATAACAAAATACATAAGCAACATGTAGTGGGCTTCCATTGGGATTTTTGGATCAGGATTTCCGAATAGTTCTACTTGGCACTGGGAGCCGAATAACACCGTCTCACAAGAGAGAGATTTTTCAGAGCAAGACGCTCTCTTACTCTGCAGGAATCAGAGTACTTTCAAATAAAAGGCAAAGTTCTTGCCTGACCGACACATGGGCCGCATACAGAGAATTTATCACACGAGAGAAGTCTGGGAGCTTGATGCTGGACTGCAACTGAAATCAGAGTGCTCCTTAAGGCCTCCCGCCAGTTGAGAATATCTGTTCGGTAGGTTTTGAAGTGTTCGTGCGTGTTTAGTCTCTTAGAAGGGAGCAGATGGCGGTTTCTGAAGTGCTTGAGAGACGTTGCAATCGGGACTCAAGTGGCCAGAATATACGGGGCCATTTATGTCCATGTAACGTCATTTCTTAGAAAGCGACACAAATTTATAACTGCAATGAATCTCAAGTTTGTTAGGAATTATATTTGCTAAAAATTTTTCCGTCTGAACAGACGAATTTTTATGCCGAACATATGGTTGTGGCTTTCTCTGTGGATTAGAGGCCCACATCTGGTTTACCATTTCAGACTTCTATGTATGAGTAAAATTGAAATTGAGTGAGAGTAAGATTTAATTGGACTTATTAAAGTCCGGAAGGAGGAATTGTCACAGCACGTTTAGTCTGACCAATATAAGAAAAACCCCACTGGCTAGATAAATTGGTCAATACCCTAAATATATATACGATCGATGGGGTGTTTGAGATTTGAAAAAGAGATTTTATTAACAGGAGAAAAAATAACATTGAATTCAAACCTTCTTAAAATTTTAGCAATTTGCTGACCAATTTTAGGGGGAAATGGCAAAAAAACTGAAGTATTAGAGTTGGAATTAAAATTCTTACCAAAATGGACGGAATTCGTCAATTTCTTAGAAATAGAATCTATAATATTAGAGGAGTAACCACGATCAACAGCAATAGCTTTCAGATAATAAAGTTCAGTATTAAGTAACTCAGGAGTGGAACAAATATTGGAAGCCCGTAAAACAAAAGTATTGTCAGCTTAATCTTAATAATGTTAATAAAATCTCTTTTTCAAATCTCAAAAACACCATTGATTGCATAAATACTGAGGTATTTACCGAATCGCTTGCAAGAGTGGTCTCTCTTATATTGGTCAGACTAAACATGCTCTTAGATTTCGTTAAAAAGAGCATGAACGTTATGTTAAAAATCCGGTGCTTAAACGTTCTTCTATTGCTCAACATTGTTGGATTTTTCAACATATTTTCAACTTTTCCTCAGCCAATATTATCGAAAAACTTTCTATCATTGATCTTGATTTTTTGGGAACTTACCACATCATTAAAAATTCTCACTCCTTAATCAATGACTTATCTGGTACTCCTGATTTTTCAAGTATTTAGAAAGTATTAATTTAACTTCCCTTTTTTAGTTTTCGTTTCTTTTGTTCTCCGGTAGATGTCTCCACTTGTCCACTCCCTAGGGAAGATTCCCAACTGTCAGATCGGGATTTTGTTGAGAGTGGTGTCGTTAAAAAGCTCTTACCATGGGTATCAAGGAAATGTATACAACCACCCGTCGTAATGCAACTGGCGAAGTGTTATAGGCCGATGTATTTTTGTCATTTATTAATTTCTCCAGGTCGCTAGCTACACAGGAAAGTCACTCTGTGTGGTAGAAAATTGAGTTGACATATTGCAGAGATTACAGACAAGACAGTTTACGCTTGGTGGAATAAGTAACTTCACGGATGGTAGTGAATTTCTGAATGGAAATGGCTGAAGCACGAATGTTTCCAACATCCCGTACAGGTAAACACAACGAATTTTAAGATTTACACAGATCATAGTCCCTTATAATGGTTGAAAACGAATGCGAGCTGCAACCCTAGGCTCATGAGATGGGCAGTGGCATTACAACCATATGATTTTGAGGTAATTCATACATCAGGAAAAAATAATAAAAATGCAAATGCTCTCAGTAGAGTGCCATAAAATTTCTATGAATATATATGTAATAAGTTAAGGTATTAGATTATTTTATTTTATTATTATTGTTTACGATTGTTTATACAAGAAATGTATTTTTATATTTTTATATTTCTTTTGAATATTATAGTATTCGTTAAAAACATGTAGGAATAAAATGAGAAGAGTTTAATTATTTTTTTATATGTATGGACATTTAAAGAATTAGTAGTTTGTTATAAAGAGTTATACCTTTTGTCTTGTATGCACATTTAATTTGTATTGTGAAAATTCCTTATACATACGTGAATGTTAATATTCATAGTTCTTTAAAATTTTATATTTTTTATAAAAAAAGGAAAGAAAAATTAAAATTAAAATTAAATGAAAATAAGTCAATTGTTTAGACACATAGAATGATTCAGTTTATTTTAAATGGTTAGCCTTCTTTACAAAATTCCCCCCCCCCAAGAAAAATTGCGCTAAAGTGGAGGGGACTGTGAGATATTCGTCTCTTTTTACTGAGAAAACTCTGAGGTCATGCTTTTCTCAAGCTACCCTGAAATATCCCTCCCTAAGAGTGAATTTTCTGTTGAACTTTACTTCGGACAACTGAAGTATCATAATTTTATGAACACGTGGAAATTCTGAAGTCTTATCTGACACAGAAATATAATAAATTTTCGTATGCTTGAAACCATATGGTAAATACTCAATATCCACTCGAAATACAACTGAAACGCCTGGAGATATACCAGTCTAAAAAAGGCTATATCAGGGACTTGATCTAGAAAGAGCGAGCTGGAAGCATCTCTGAATTCTATCGCTAGTGAGGCGAACTGAAGAGCCTGGTCGCAGGCTGATTTACCGCGAGAAAAGTTTAAGAAACCGGGACGCAGGTTTCTAGTTTGCCGGGAGAAATAATCTCTCTCCCGGAGAAATAATAAACTTTTGCTATAAACATTAGCAAGGCCAAAACCCACGGGCAGAATGTAAGACTGAAGACAGTCTAATTTAATTTTAGATTAGACGAAACACGTCTAATTATTCTATCTGTCATTGTGTTGTCTTGTAGAGGAGTGTAATAAAAACATCTTAGAAGTCATGCTGACTCAAATCCATTTGGTCGTAATGCTACAATGTCTTACAAGTAACCGCTCTGTCAAACTTCAAATTGCCAACATTAATATTTAATAAGAAACCGTAATTTTAGAAAGTTTTCTTTTCAACACCGGCCGAGAGGTAGATGTCTCATGATAAATAAATAACCTAATGTTTAAACATAGATAATCACCATTATATACAATTCAATAATTTTTTGAACCTGTTCGGTAGTTTCGAAGTAATTCTGGTTTTAGAATTGTTTTGTTCATTTCACACTTTTAAATTTTGATTTTTTAAAGATTGTTCTTAGTGACCATTTATCTCTTAAAAGTAAAGGAATGTATTCAAGTTTTAATTTCACCAGTTTAAAGAAATCTTTGTTTTAGAAAGTTTTACTCTCTGGCAACCACTTGCGGCCAAAGGGCCGCGATAAAATAGTCTATGTTAGAGGATAAACTGTCACCATTATTTTGCCACCATTATTTTTGAAATGGGTTAGGTAGTTCCAAATATTGCCTGCTACGAACAAAATAACATATATTTTTTAATATTAGTATAGATTGTCAATTTGTCACAATAAGAAATGCGCATTCATGTTTATAAATTTTAGATTTGCGATTATATTGAACTTACGTTTCAAGAAGTATCATTAAAAAATATTATTAACAATGTTGGATAAATTTGGTGATATGCTTTTATTCTTTGAAATTATTATTCCGCATTTATTGTTAATTAAATCTTTTTAAAGTAATAATTTTCAAGTTTAAATTGATAGCACTTTAAAAGGAATTTAATATTCATTTTGATACATCCATATTTAGAATATCATGAGATGCTGAATAAAGATGGATATCGTTAACTGCTCAGAGCATATTCAAGCGTTTTCAACTGTGCTTTAATATTTTTGAATCGGCTTGAATTCGGTTGAAACGGCTTGAATTTTAATGTTTTATGACGAGCATCTACACAAATATTTTTACCTTGTTTAAATAGCTGATTTTTCAAAGCACATTTTAGCAATTATAGTTTGTAAATCAACTACGCCATTTTAGGAATTAATAAATTTATATTAAAAAAATAATAATAAAGATATCACTCGAAAAAATTATAATAAAATTACTGCGCAATGTCATTAGATTTACTTATTTAGTTTTTGTTTCATTATTAGAGGCAAATTTTTTCTGCAATATATTTAAACATACATATTTTTGTATAAAGAGAAGTTGGGGTTTTTTATCTCTCTCTCTCTCTCTCTCTCTCTCTCTCAACTATTAGGTAGCTTTCATTACAAAAAGCTACCTATTTCAGCCGTTCGGAGTAAAGCAATTCCAAAACACTTTCGTACGTTTTCACCGATCATGACCCCCAGACCTCCAATCCACCCTCCGTGCAAATGTTGATTATATACTCTCTTATTTATGAACAGATTCGGATGCGACTGAGTATGTGTATAGGACATACAAAGGTATCGACCGAGTTCGTTGGCCAGCTACATCCTCCATCTTGTTTCAGAATGGCGGCGAGTTAAATTCTTTTTAATTTTTAAAAATTCAAAAAGATGTACAAAAAATATAAATTGAAAAAATTGTTTCTGTTAATTGTTAGAACGAGGTACAAGTATTTTGGAACATTCGTTTGGTATGGCTATATCCTAAAAATTGTCTGACATATGGCAGTTTGAAGTTCTAGGGTAAGATTTTGAAACAATCTGATATTTGTCTTGCTGTAACTCTCGTATTTATAAACCAATATGAATGTGACTGATCATGTGTCCAGAACATACCAAGGTCTCGACCGAGTTCGGTGATCAGTTTCATACGCCATCTTGTTTCAAAATGACAGCAAGTTAAATTGTTTAAACTTGTTTTAAAACTCAAAAACATGTATAAAAAATTATAAATTGAAAAAGGTTGTTTCCGTTAAGTGTTAGATTGTGATACAAGGATTCCGGAACATTTTTGTTTTGGCTCTTTATCTTAAAAAAATGGCTGAGATCGGCAGTTTGAAATTCTAAGGTGGCAGACATTTTGAAACAATCTGATTTTTATTATGCTGTAACTCTCATTCTGAAATTCGCATTCAAATTCAGTTTTAACGAAAACCGGGATTGAATCTTTTATAATCGGGTTCCAAACATTTTAGCTTCGGATTGTTGAGTAAAATGAGTTGAATATTTAAAAACATGGCTATGAAAGCTACCTTATCCTCCTGGTACTTGCCGGAAGGACATAATTTTGAATGTTATTGATTTCGAAAGAATTTTTCAAAAAATACAGAAGTACAATTCGAAAATATATATCATATGACGTATATATCAAATTTAACTTGTATAGTCACTAATTTAGATTTAGAATATTTTTTTCTTTAATTTACTTTCGAAAAAATACGATATATTCAGGTTATACGGGATTTTCTAATGGATGATGTATTTATTCATCTATTAAATGCTAAAATGGGTTTTAAAGTGTTAAAACACGCATCTTAACCTTCCTACCCTGTTGAAAAAAAGTTACGTTTTACCTGAATGGGTCGATTAGACCCAGTTTAGTGTATATTTATTCTAGCTCAAAACAAGTATTTTTATCTAGCTTTATTTCATATATTATTTTTGTATTCACTATTAGAGACAACAAAATTTATAATTCTCAACCCCCCCCCCCCCACTTTTTACTCCGCCCCCTTCCCCTCTTACTTCCAATGGCTTGTTTGTATAAGCAATAACTTGGAAAATAATAATAAAAAAATAGTGCAAATTTGTTTTATTTCCATTGTTCTTGAAACATTTTTATGATAAACAAGATTTACAGTACCCATTTAGATGCTCCTGGCAAAGAAATGATAAGCATGAAGTACATCTCGTCTGCGTTTTTCGATCTCTCTTTGGACCACATTATTTGCACCTTCCACGTTTATTTGAACTAATACTTTCTTTTTTTTCACCTGCTGACTTAGCCAATTTATTCTTTATGGTTACTCGAATATTTTGTTTCATCCTAATATTTCTGTGAGGTTCGGTCAGCTGTTTGCCAAGTTCCTTTAGAAAAAGGCGCCTTTTGTATAGTTTGTTTTGATTGTAAGAAGGATTTACATGCATAAAAACAACATATGCATTTATTGAAGCTAGGTCAATTAAATTGTAGAATAAACACACAGGCCATCGCCTAGTGCCCCTTTTGCATGTATACGCAGCAGCTAACTTATCAGTAGTATCTACTCCACCTTTAGTTTCATTATAACATAAAATTATATCTGGTTTCTTTTCTTTCTCAACTGAAACTTTGGCCTCGTGATGCATAGTTGAAAGGAGGATTACCGATTTTTTTTTTCGGCACATATGAAACAAGTGTCATATCTGGTTGAAAACCGAATAATGAGGAAAATGTTTCTCGCTCACGTGATGACTGAAATTGAGAAGGAATAAATGGCTTATTTTTCCTGAGAGTACCAATAATATTTAATTTTTTCTTCAATAATTCTTTAGCAAGAATATAATCCGTGAAAAAATTATCAACCGTAATATTTCGAGCGGTACCCTCAATCGAATTTACCAGGCGCAACACAACATTTCTACCTTGATATTTTTCTCGCTCACCATCTGAAGGTTTTCCAGTATAGATCTCAACAGCGCAAACATAAGATGTTTTGACATCAGACATCAACCACATTTTAATTCCATATTTCCCTCTTGGCTTTGACGGTATATATTGCCTAAATGGGCATTTACCACGGAAAGGCACAAGCTGTTCATCAATTGTAACATTTTAGTAAGGAATAAACATCTTTGGCAACTGAGTAACAAACATATCAAATAATGATCTTATTGCAGCTAGCTTATCTAAACGACGCCGATTTGCTCTACTTTCTTTGTTGTCAAACCTAAGAAACTCTCTAATAATTTCAAAACGTTGCAAAGACATAGTTGCACGAAAAATGTCGCGGCCATCTTCTTCGCTCCATAACTCTTTGAGAGACTCTCCTGCTGATTTATATACACCAGCTAAAATTAGCAAACCTGTAAAAATAATATTATAAAAATTACTTCAAAATGAAAAAAAAAATGGTTAAATTTCAAACCGCGGAATCATTTGCATTTTTTTTCAATTTATCTATAAATTATTGTAATAGAAGTTTAATTTTTTTACAAATGTAAGCTTCAAATTCATCAACAGAAACCAATGTGTATTTTTTATTCTTTTCTGAGCATACTCTCTTCATTTCTCTGTTAGTTTCTTCTAGAATTAATTTGAACATGTCATCTGTAAAGAAAAGCTTTATTGCTGACACAGGGTGTTCAGTTATCCTCTGAATTGCAAAACGTGTAGGACGAGGGGTTAAATTCATAATGTTATGTTGTCTGTAAAATAATAATAGAAGTCAGAAAATACAAATGAATGTAAAATATATAAGAACAGGAGTAATGCTAAAGTCTGCATGACAGGGGGAAGGGGGGTGGACTACGATTCCTCTAAAGGGCATTTATTTCTTTTCCTAGCATATAAATTCCGAACAAATCTCTATAAATTTCCTCGAAGATAATTTTTTCCATGATGGTGGAAGGGGGGGGGAAGGGTTCCAAAGCTTGCAAAACCCCTGAATATGAACAATTTATATAAAATAAATATCGAATATAATAAATATAAATTATGTACTTGTACATACCGTTTTTTTATGTAGGTGGAGGGGATTTACACCATTCAGTTTTGTTGCGACTAATAAAGGAGGATGGAGACTCCGCCGTTTCACCTTCTGTATCAGAAACATATGTTTTTTCATCAACCTCTTCGATGGATAAATGATCAGATTCATCTGTTTCAATCAAATCATTATCACTCCCTTTATCAGATTCATCACTAGGGAGCTCTTGCCAAAGCTTTCTGATTTCATCATCAGTAAGACCGCGCTTATTACGTGCCATATTGTATAAAAAATGGCTAAATACTCCAAAACAAGAAAAACATTACTTGAGTATATCAGTATGGTAGCGCCATCGATCGATCATTATTCGAAATACATACTATTTAGTTGTTTTCCATGCATTTATACGCGATTAGTGGTATGGGTCGATTAGACCCATTCAGGTAATATGTGACTTTTTTTATTTTGGCTAAAAAAAATAATTCCTGAAGTCTGAAAAAATTATAAACCGAAGATATTTATCTGTTTGAGGAATACTTAAAATATAAGATCATTTATTTAAAACCCGAGGGAGCTATCATGAAATAAAAAATAGAAATGGGTCGATTAGACCCATTCAGGGTAGGAAGGTTATAAACGTGTATATAAATGATAAATAGAATAAAGTACAATTAGACTATGCTGAAAGAATGCAGTTTTTATGAATTTATTATAACACTATTTCACTGTACTGCAAGTGAATTCTGAAGCAAACTGTTTTCAAAAAGTTCTAAACAATCTTTTAAGATGCATGTTTGAAACGGTTTAAAAGTTATATCTCCAGTTAATATTTACAATTTAATATTATCTATTAAACATTCAAACGTTTATTTATTTTTTTTTTAACTACTAAATAAAAAATAAAACAATCTAAAGTCTAAACATAAGAAATTCTGTGAAACTGAACTATTAATTATCCGCCGAAAAATCATAAATCAGTTCATAAGTAGAAAAAAAATAACTTAATAACATAATTCGAGACATCTATAAAATATAGCACCTTGGAACATGAATCCAGTCTTAAAGTTGTCAGATAATTACCGGTGATAAATCTTTTTGCTCGTAGTAGGGTTCAAGTAACTAAGTATTTGACGTTGCATAAAATACAAGGAAAATTATTTGCTGAATGTCCAGTTCTTTTGTCATCATTTTCGCTAATAATAAGTATCTATATATGCGTATAAATGATGTATTGAAAGGGATTTGTCTAGACAATTACACTTCTTAGCATCCGACGTCAAGTGTTCTAATCTTTCTTGGTTCTAAATAAATTTCTGTTATTGCGTTAATATTTATACACAATGAATCATTCGTATAAAGTAATACTTTACTGTAAAAATTTTTACTTAAAGAAGTAATAAAAGAGATATGTTTGTTTTTAGTACTTTCACTTATAATAGCGAAACACGCGCACTCATTTATTTTGAGTACATCAAAAAAATAAATCTCTTTATGTTTATCTCCCTTCCTCCGTCTCGTTTGTGTTTCTTGCCGAAGGCTTGGGAAATCTCTGACACGTCCAGGTGTGGAAATGTTGATGAGGATAGACATGGATAGATGAAGACAGGTCCGAATAAATTTGGCGATATTCTTTTACTGCTTCAGGTTTTTCGCTCAAATTATAAATTATTATTCCGCATTTCTTGTTAATTTATTCATTTTCATGTAATAATTTTAAAGTTTCTAGTGATAGCACTTTAAAAGGAATTTGATTTAGTTTAATTTTTTTACAATTAGCTCAGATATTGATTAAAAACACTAATAATCATTGTACAGTAGCTAGCTTCCGTCGCGCCGTCAATTGGTCCCCCAACATTAGAATCGTGTGGTAAAATTTTCGTTAAAAATGAAAATTCATAAGAAATTGACGTTCGTTTGACAAAACATCTCGGAGCGTTAGCAACACGCCTGTGTGTACTCTGCCCAAACAAGTCTCGTTTGAAAAGAATCTTCTGTAAAAATGTAAAATCATACAAATTTGCGGTTTGTTAAAAAAACAACTGACCGGAATATGCGTAGCACACCCGGGAGTGAGCTGCCGAAGCCAGACGCTTTTCGAATCACAAATCATACAGTCCCCCCCCAAAAACACTAAATCCTTTCAGCATAAAGACTCAATTCAACAATGATTTTACGTATATTTAAGAATATTATTCTGGGGCATTGTGGGGCAGCTAGTAAGTAAATAAAACGAGTAACTGTCTGACCATAAATTTTAAAGAGCCTGGAAACGCCAAACGGAATCAAAGTTATTTCTGAAACACAATTCAACCCCTTCTCTTATTTTAATCAAAGCTTTATTCCCTACACACGTTAAATATGATGTATGTGACATGTAAATTAGTCCTTTAAGCTTGAAATGTGCAACTTTTACTTATCAAACAATTTCTAAGACATAATATTTTTTAATTGGACATGCGCACTTTTTGAACAAATTCACTTGAAATATATAACATGCAAAATATGATAGAGACAAAAAAAAGTCAAAAAATATTTTTATACAAAAATCAGAATGTTTAAATAAATATTGCAGTTACAACATTTATTTTAATAATGACGCAAACTAAATAAGTAAACTTAATGACAGTATACAGGAATTTGATTATATATATTTTTTTCTTCTTGCATCTTTATTTCATTGAAAAAATACATAATGTATGATTATGTCAAAAGAATTATTTTTCTTAATTTTTTGGATGCCGAATAATTAGAAAATGCTTTAAACAGGTCAGTTAAGTAGAAAATAAAACCGACTTAATGTAACTGTTTTTCAACCCACGATTCACTCAAAAAAAATCATGTAAAAAACATTCATGTAAAGTATTCCTTTTTTTTAATACTCTTACTTCCGGCAATTGATGCATTATAGCAAAAGTGATTTCGCACAACAGGGTAAAGCTTGATGATCTCAGGAGCAAACTTCCAACTGCATTTTCGAAAAGTAACTTTCCCACTTTTTATGACAGAATTCGGCATTTAACAAAGGAAATATTACAATTAAAAAATAGTGGAAAATATTCTTGTGAGGTAAACAGTTTCTGCAACAAACTATTTGGAGTAACAACCCATTGTTATCAAAAATACTTTAAAACAAAATATTACCATCATAGCTCATGTTCGAGGCACATCACACAATCATAGTTTAAGATTTTTGACATGTGTGTATAAGAACTCTACACACAATACGACTTCCTGGCTCCAAAGGCCCCTTTTCATTTCGGAATTCATAAAACACAAAAGAGAGACAATTTTAGAGAACGAATTTTAGCTAAACTGCATTCAGTTTTGTATAACCTAATTTATTTTACCATTATTATATTTGATTTCTATTGTGTTTACTTGGTATGTAATATATATTAAAAAAATATATATTGATTTGTTATTTAATACCAGTAGTGTAATTAATTTTTAGACTGGTTATGTACATAAATAAATAAATAAGTAAATAAATAAATAAATAAATAATTCATAAATATATAAATAAATACATAAATAAATAAATAAATAAATACATAAATAATTCATAAATATATAAATAAATACATAAATAAATAAATAAATAAATACATAACTAAATAAATAAATAAATAAATAAAATAAATGCATAAATAAATAAAATTAGAGAAATTTATTTATATGAATGTAATATGGCCATACGTGGAGCTAATATGCCCACCAACTTGGGCATATTGCCAAACATAATGAGTTGTTAAAAAGAGTTCGTAATTGTATCTGAACACTCAGATATTGAAATTCATTTATACAGTTAAAAAGACCATTAAACCAACCAAAATATTACGTATAACAGTAAATAGCAATAATTTGTTTAAATAAGAAAAGTAACAAACTTACCAGAGACCAATTTATAATACTGCAACGCAACTAACATCAAATCAACAATGATTGCCCTCCCGTGCACGTGTTCAAGGATTGCGGGCAACGCGGTACTAAACTCTGTTTTTCTGACTTCCAGCGACTAGATTCAAGCGCCATATTTTGGATTTCACTGAATTAATAATATTATGACGGGTTGGCCATATTACATGCATTGGACATATTACATGCATTGGCCATATTATCATCATTTACTACGTAAAATTCAAGTTATGTAAAATCTTACGGAAAGCACCACTGATATAAATCGAGGGATGCCTGTACATCTTTCATAATTTTATTCCGGAGAAATTAAATATTGTAAAGTATAGGTAGTCCTACATTTTCCACAACAAACTGTTGTAAACTTGAGCCATGTGATATGCATTTATCTCGATGATAATATATGTTTTTATGCATGTAAATACAAATTTATGATTTCAGCTGTTATCTATTATAAAATGAAATTTTGGTTTCAAAATAAATAGTAGCATTATCCTTTATAAATGATACTAAGTAGAAATAATATTAAAATTAAGAATACCAGCGTTATAAATGCAAAAATAATACACAAAAAAGCTGCAAATAGCTATTTCGAATCTGCAAGAGAGATTCTTCTTCAGTGCGACAAACAGCAAAGCACAGCGTGCTAGAAAAAGTAAGACTGGGTAAAACCACAGAGAAGTGGTGGCTTATGTAGCCGATTCGTGTAGAGAACGCGCTAAATGCAACGAATGAGCAGAAAACAGCATGAAACAACTGAGTGGACAGCTAGAGTCATCTACAGGAGAACAAAAGAAACGAAAACCAAAAAAGTGAAATTAAATCAATGCTTTCCAAATATTTAGAAAATCTGGAGAGCTAGATAAGTTCTTGACTAAGGAGAGAGAATTTTTAATGATGTGGTAAGCTTCCCAATGATGTTGTAAACTTCTTTGTCGCACTGAACAAGAATCTCTCTTGTAGATTCGAAATAGCTATTTCATGCTTTTTTGTATTAATTGTGCATTTATAACATTTGTACTCTTTCTTTTAATATTATTGCAGAAAGATTTTATTTGCTATTTTTATAATAATAAATTGTTTTTAAAAATATATTTGCAAAAACTATTTTCATATGTCATTGCAAATATCATAGCTTGAAATAGACATGCATTTTTAATAAAGAAAATAATGTACATACAATTAGTTGAAAGAGAAAAACTTTAACCCCTCCACAGATATCAAGTTCCTGCTTGACATGAGAAGAAGAATCGGGAAAATAATGATCCCCTATAAAGTGAATTAATTTGTACTCTGCCCTTCTACAAAACTAATTAATAGTCATTCTTTCAGGACTCAGTGCAAACTTCTTTATTTTCATCTAATTAACGCCGTAAATTGCCAAACATTTATCCAGGCTAAGGCACGAGGTAATCTGAATCGATTACCAATATTCCCCACAAAATTATTTTTTGTAGTTTATTAATAAGTTTAAGATTTCTTACATTATTTGAGGTAATGAATATTGGTGCTAAATTTTTGTTATAATAGCTGTTTTAAGTTAAATCATTTGAAAATTATTGAAGCATTTCATTCTATATAATTACTATCTTGTTATTACAATATATGTTAAAAGATATAGATAAAACCCAAAGATTTTACCCCATTTTCAAACTATTATATAATTCAATTTATTCATTGATAATATATTTTCGTGGTTTCATTAAATGCATAAACTGTAATTTCAGAAAATAAATTTCAATATTAATAAAGATGCATTTATTTAAAAATATTCTTGTTGAAAAATAAATCTGTGAAATTGAATTCATAGTTTGTGCAATTTTTTACATTTACTGCGATAACCAAATCATGTTATCACTCAATTCTAATATAGCTAAGGACGTTTCAGTTTTTCTCATAAAACAATGAAGTTATTGTAAAACCAAAACCTAAAATTATGAAGGACACTCCCTTAAGGGGTCAAGTAACCTTTAAATGTCAAAAATTCGATTTTTTTATTATCTTATAATTAAATATGATTCTTTAGGAACATTTTAAAATAAACTCCATGCAAAAATTCACTTTAGAAGAGGAGTTATGTCTAATACAGTCTGAGATTTTCATATGATCAAGGGGTAGTTTGATTTTCGAACTCAATTTTCTCAAAACGGTGATTTTGATCATTGCACGCACGATTTCTGAAAAATGGTTTGTTAGAATTTCATGAAATTTTGATTGAATGTCTTAACCATACAGATGCACAAAATGACCTATTATTATGCTTCTCAACTAACAAGTTTAGAATTCATGACTACGTTTGCATAAAAAAAACTCGATATTTCGAATTTCTCTCAAAATAATATTTTTCTTGGGATCTACACATTTTATTATTTTCACCGTAGGTCATTTTGAGAACACATTATATATGTACTCATTAAAAAATTTTTGGCTGGTTTTAGCAATTCAAATGTGAAAAATCATGCGGGCAGTACACGCAAGAATAAATATTTCGTAAAATGTCTATTATATTTTAAAATATATGATTGTATACGTTTTTGGAGAATTTTAATTTATAAAATAAACCTTTATTAATATGTATTTTAAATTTTGTAATTCAAAGTCAATTAGTTACGGAGTTACTGTAATTCTTATAGAGATCCTTTTTTCATGTGTTTTGTGAGTTCAAAGGTTACCTGAACGCTTAAAAAAACGAAAACAATTGCGAAGTGCAATCGCTGGCTGAGCCTCTGAATTCTAATTTGCCTGTAAATTCGTTAGGAGTGCTACAAGAAATTGAAAAAATCATGCACTATAGTACTATATTTTGGTTATTCGGGGTTAAATTGTAGATATTTCAGAAAATTAAATTGAAAAATAATTTAACAAGTAAAAATATCATGCGTCAAGCATAGTTTATGAAAGACATTCCAATACTTCTAAAATACTATAAGAAAACTTCGTCGTCGGAAGATGACTGAAAATATCTTTAGTGATCAATTTTGAATACGCTTAAGACAGTGAGAAACCCAATTTCAGCAAATACCGTCCATAGTCAGAAAAGTACTCGAATTCATTTGTGATGCCCTGCATATGGTCAATAGATTTGTATACATACAATATAATTCAGTTCAGTTAGAAAGTGCATAACACTACTGAAATGGCATCTTCAGGAATTTTCGCCAATAGACTTGAATGTACTGAAATTTATTCTACAACCTTATATCTTATCCACAGATTTCTATATGCAATAGGTAATATCTAAACTATAATTCAGGTAAAAATTGAATAACACTACTAAAAACACACTTCCAGTAATTACCCTTCGTAGACGGCAATGTATCCTGTTCTTTGCGTTGCTCTGTATATGTATTTATTTATAGTCTACAAACATCTTTTAGTAAAACAATTATATTCATTAAAATTATTTTAAATTTGTAAATATGTGTACAATTTGGTTAAGGTAGATTACATTAGTGATACATTAAAATACAAAATTAATTGTATTGCAAATTTTCCTTTTCAGTTTCACAGATTTAGTTTACTAGAAGCAAAAGGAAAAGAAACCTGTAACACAAAAGCCAATTAAATAGAACTCAGCTATAAATGCTGAGTTCTATTTAACAGTTCAGCTAATTTTTGTCTATTATAGAATTTATTGTACCAAAATGTATACCTTTGCCTTCGTGAATCAATTAATCTTGAAAAGTTACCTAAAGTTATCCAAAGGCTATAAGATTCAAAGATACATTTATCCTAAACACTATTTAGAGAACACAATATAAGAAGTCACATTTTATCAGACAATTCAATACACTAAACCAACATGAGTGAAAATTTGACCTGGGCCAGGACTCAAACCTGGGACCTTCAGCGTACCGTTCTGACGCTCTACCACTAAGCTACCCAGATCGACATCCTAGCCAGGAAATTTCTCACTTTATTCATGTTGGGAACAGTCATCGGCACAGAGTTTGCAACTTCAGATAACATAATACGATGAATAAAGATTCATCGGTCCGTAATTAATTATACATATTTTTTAAAGCATAAACACTACGTCTGATTACTTTAATTTTACACAATATAAGAAGTCACATTTTATCAGACAATTTAATACACTAAACCAACATGAGTGAAAAATTGACCTGAGCCAGGACTCGAACCTGGGACCTTCAGCGGTCTTTAAACTTCCTTAACTTCAAAGAGTATTTCGTTTATTTTGAAATTTCAGCTGAAAAAACAAACGATTTATTAAGTACTAAAATACATTTATGAATTTGCTTTAAAATACACTAAAACCTAAATATTATTTTTGAGAGTTCTTCAAGAGTTTATCACACTGGTCGGCAGCAAAATCCTCCCTAAAAAAATTATGGATGATCCTGATAGAGATTTTACCTCACTAAATCAAAATATGGAGGTACTGTATTACATAACATTTTTAGGTGGGAAGTTTTTTTTTTAAATAAAGGTAATTTATTTCTTATTAAACATAAGTGGAAATTGCGTAAACAAAAATGTGTATATGTTGATAAGTATATAAAAACTCACTACCTGGCAAGCTAGTATGGTAGAGCTGATTTTTGAAATAATGTTGAATTAGTTCTTTATTTCTTAGTTCGTAAAATGTGTTACTGGCGTAGGTAAATGGCCGACAAGCATAATTACATTGAAAAGCGTTATTCCACTAAATACCAGCAGACGTACGGGATCCTGAAAACTAGTCGTTGGGGGCCACCGTAATACTTACCCATCATGGATATGCATAATATAAAATATGAAAATAAAACATGTGTAAACTATTTGTAAAATGCATTGCAATTCGAATAAAATAGTGGCTTGATGATGTTTTAAACTTTAAATGCTCTATTACTGAATTGCGTAAAAGAAACATCTTTATAACTTCAAAATTGATAATCATGTTAACTAACAGTTTACTGCTTCGAATTAAGCGCCTCATTTCCAATTAAAATATATCTTTGAATTGAAATGTGAATGAAATACAGGGTCATGAAAAATCGAAGAGTGTGGAAAATATAATTACACATATCTCGGCAACTAATTATCAGCTCGACTTCATTCTTTATGGAAAATTTGTGTTTTTGTATTGTATTTTATATTCACTCCATAAAATAAACAATTTCGAAAATTTTTATGTCTTTTATCAGAACGAATATTTCGAGAATCCGAAAGAAATAATTCCGGATATTCGAGGTTACTGAAATTCAATAAGCTTCTTCCCATTATTACACACTAAGTACACACTAAATTTCAAGTCTCTATCTCAATTTTTTGGGGAGATAAGAGCGTTTACAGACACACACGCAGACACACAGACACACAGACACACAGACAGATGGACGGCAAAAAATTTTTCTAAAAATATATTTTTCGGAATCTCCAGTGTCTGAAACGTGGAAATCCGTCAATTTGTTTTTCGATTTTCAATACAATTACAAGACTTACCCTATACTACGTATGATGGGTAAGTAATAAAGGTGAAATTATCCACAAAGATACTCCAGGTAGTGTAATCCTTGCATACAGGTTATTAAATTTCAAGAAACAGGAAAACATCAAAGGTATATGGAATGGAACAACCATTGAAACATAAGATGGCGTCGCGGTCCTCTTAATTAGTTGTAATATATATGGAGATGCATCATACCTAGAATTATAATTAATGTCTACAAATGTGTCTTTCCGATGACAATACAAAATATTTTAATATTTTGAAAACTTATGTTAAATTAATAACGTAATGTTAAGTGATACTCCCGTTAGCCCGCCACAGGTGATAATTCGCCAAATATTCTTTAAGGTTACAACTGTATACGTGTTACAACAACAGTGGATTGAATTATACGGCAAACCGCACTAGCTAAAAAGGGTCAACTGCAGGTAAAGCTGCAACAATCAAATATTTAAACACGAAAAACTAGAAAATGTTTTTTTTTTTTTTTATTAAATATATTTATTTTTGAAATACGCTTTTGTCAATTCATAGTTTAACATTAATTAAATTATTATTATACGTTGAGAAAACAATTTGGAAATCCTGAATAGAATGTTTAAATCAAGAATCCGCTATCATAATAGCAATAAGGTTAATATGATTATAAAGTGTCCGTGGTTTAAATCATGATTATTTTACCTGTTACCATATTTAAAAAAAGAATCTCAGCAAAAATTATGTACTTTTTGCTACATTTTTAGAGCTAACACTTTCTACTAAGCGCAAATCAAAAGGGTGGTTTTTTTTTTATAACTGGGGTCTATGCAAAATTAATGTATTGTAGCGAATTTTTTTAGAACAATGGGACTTTGCAGTCATGGAAGTAGGTTTGAATTTTAAGATAAAAATTAATTTTTTATAAAAGACCGTTTTTAAAAAGAATATTTTTATTTTTATACATATTATTACAAGAAAACTGTTTCACGGAAACATTGTACATGTTAGAACAATTTGGATGACATATTTAGAAGTTGGAATGTCGGATCTTTACAGTCAACATATTTGTTTCGCAGAAGGCACAATTTTTATTTTTTCCCGACCAGTGTAATTAAATATAAAATATTTAAAAAACATTTATGTACATGATCTTTAAATACGAATTCCGTGTTTTGAAATTGCTATTTTAAAATTTTAATTATTTAAGAATTAAGTAGACTAAAGTAATGTTTAAATTCTCTAGAAATTATACGTCGGAAGACCTTTTCAATTAATGTTTCAGTTAAAAATTATGAATGTATAAATTTCAGCTATTATACATGGGTGCCTTCTTTTTTCTGAAAAATAACCAATCCAAAAACAGTAACTTAACCAATTTGTAAATCAGTTTATTCTTCTCCATTATATTAAATGACATTTACGTCAAAAGAGATATATTTATAAAGGTTACAAAACTTAGAATTCTATACTGTGTCTAGGATATATAAGATATATGTAGAAAAAACATACTCTAATAAGTACAATAGCAACTACAGCAACAAAAAAAAAAATAAAAAAAAATAAATAATTGTTCTTCTGCGACGAAAACTTTTTCAGTTATGATATTTTCAAAGTTATTCTTTTCAGCGTATTATTGCACTAAAAATAAAATATTAATAATTCTTAAACGTCCAACTAAAAATTAAACGTAAAAAAATAAGAATATTCAATATAAATATACTAGCAGGCTAATCCCGCTTCGTTGGTTGATTTTTTAAAAGGAACCTCGAATGGTTAAAACATGCTTTAGTTCCATCTTCCACCCCCAAGGGTATCATTCTGTTCTGAACAAACCTCTTTCCGAACGTGTCTTTCCAAACTACCGAAACGTGTCCTCGTTGTCTATGGCACCGTATAGCATGTGTGCTGTGCACGCCCGCAAAATATTTAAGTTCCAAATTCCACCGCCAGTTGTCGCATTCAATTCTAAACGTACCTCCGGCACGGGTTCCCGCTGTCTACAGCACGAATAGCAGCAGTGCTGCGCACGCGCTGTAAAAATGAATTAGTTCTATCATCTAATGCGAGGAGGCGTCAGATCTATATACCTTTAACAACAACGCGATATTCAAATTACGACCGAACTCCCCCCCCCCCCCTCCTCAATAGCTAAGAAATGACCTTTAACATTTACAAATATCGGTAACTTATGAAAATAAAAACGAAATGGTGCATTTTTTTTCTTTGTTTTAATTCGCATTTTATTTCCTTTCCTTCTCTGAAAGTAGCTAGAGAGACGGAAATAGAATTTATTGAAAGACGAAGCCGACCCTGCGACTGGGTCTGTTTTTTGCAAATATTTAGAAATATTACTGGCCGATTTTTACAAAAAATAAATTTTCGTATGCAAAACGTTTTTCTATGTATGTGTGGCGAGTTTTCAATCGATACCTCACATACCTTTCTTAGTATTCGCAGATTATTAAAAATTAGCCAACTCCATCTTCCGCAATTGCATGTGTTTTATTTTATTCGCCATTTTGAGATAAAAACATCGCATTTTTGTGTTTCTAATTAATATTTCGATCGAATTTACGAAATTTGAAACAATAGATAAAGGACAAAATTTAGTATATTTTGATAAAAAAAATTAAACCGTATTATTTTTATTAATGTAGAAAAACTGTCTCGTAATGTAAAAAAAGCGCTAAAAATCGCATAAAAAATATATAGGAAATTCCAAAATCGGGCATCGAGGTAAAAAACTACATTATATAGAGGAACCACATTCCTAGCAAATTTTATAGCTCTGCGTGCAGCGGTTTCTTCAAAACACAGTCAACAGACAGACAGACAGGTGCACAACAGACAAAGTTCTTTCCTTATTATTATATATAATAATAGTATTATCTAAAAATACTAAATTTTCGGTGTTTTCTGACTCTAAATATTGAAGGACGCGTTTTAGTGCGAGAAAATGTTCAAAATTCATATAATTCCAAATATCATAACTCAGTACGTTTTTAACGAAAATAAATGAAATTTGTTTTTTAGGGTTTCGTTCATCTCACGAAACCCTATTACTCCCGCTCCGTTGTCTGTCCGTCACAGAGCCATTCTCAAAAACTATGTAACTTACAGAGTTTAAACTTTGTGTACAAATCTGTATACCTGCTATAAAGAGTTCAAAATATTAAAATTTGAAAAATTCGTATTATTTGAATAAATAGAGATAAAAAACCAAAATTCTAACAGTCTTTTCCTATTAAATTTAAACATTTTTCGTTATAGCCGATTCCAAAAATTAAAACTCCACGATGAAATTCTTTCTACAATAATTAATTTTCTATCAGACGATTTCCACGTGAAAAATGAAATAAAAAGTTTCAGCAATTGAAAAAAAGATTAATATGAAATAAAATTGATTGACGTCATAGTGGTAATAAAACGGAATTTTTTTTTAATAATACAAGGAGTATGAGTATGTGTATGTGCACAAAGCAGATTACTATCACATCATTAGAGAATTACAAAGAAAATCTGACGTTATATCGGAAGTTTAACGGATTTTTCAAATGTTTCAGAATAATACAAAGCGAGTATCAATATGATTAATAGAGAATAGTAAATATATTATATAAATGCTGGACGATTACACCATGAAACATTAAAACATCACAAATTTACTGAATGGTGTATACAAACGTTTTGTATACACCATTCAGTAAATTTGTGATGTTTTATACTCACGTCTTTAATGTAGTAAATATATCAGTTTGAGGAACGTATTGAATCATGATAAAAACCCGATTACGGAAATATTCGCATATTTTAACATTTTGAAGGTGTACAACATGTTAATTTTCAAATTATTTTTTTTTAATATCGCATTTAATCCACATGACAGATATTATTATGACAGAATATAATAGCGGGCTGGTTTAGATATTCGAAAAGACGAGAAAAATAGACCAGTAAATTTTTACTTTATAAAAAACATGACTTTTTTTTTTTTTTTGGTTGCTAAATGAAATTTTTTTGGATTTATTAAAGAAAGGATAAAGTGTTTTGAAAGGATTATTAAACGAAATCCTTAGAGCGATCTTTGATCACACTTACCACACTTGTTTATTGTTTTACATGTTAAACTAGGTGAATTTTATTTATATATTGCTATAGGAACAGCGATCGTATAATGATTTTAAATTTGTAATATTTACAAAAATCTTTATACCGACGTAAATGCTTTTAACATGATGCAGAACAATATCTGGAAGGTTTTTTCTGTTTTCTGCTTTTTTTTTTCTTTTTGCAATTTTGGTAGTCTACTTCTAAAACTAAAGACTTACAAATTAACTATTAATGAGCTATAATACTAGAACCCTGTACATTATTTTACAGAACAACTTATCATTTTAAAAGAGAATACAAAATAAATAAATTAAATATCTAAATAATAATAAATCTTTTTCAGTTGGAATTAAAACATGTAATATTGAAACATAATGCAAGCTTTAAGCTATTGAAATCTTTCAGATCTTTTATTTCCTTACATCATTAAAAATCAAAGAATTTTTATTCATAGTATATATTAGTATCGACATAGTATCCATTCATACTAATTCTGCACATAGAATCGACATAAACAGAAAGTATTATTCATTCGCAAGGTTTAAGACTAACTCAACGAAAGGTACTTAATCATATAGATGCTGTAACGAGCTAAAAAGATTTATAGCCAACAATTATCTGACAACTTTTCGAGCAGAATTATGTGACAAGATGCTTAACGCAATAACTGAGTTAAGCTCAGTTATTAAGTTTCTGTGTGTATTTCATTGATTATTATTTTCTCAATTGTGACAATAATGCTGTATTTTGAAAGATACGTACTGTATTTTGGAAGATATATTTTTTAAGAATATGTGTATAAACGAATATTAGAAATAGATTTAAAAATATTTTTATTTCCTATGTATGTTGGATTTTTTTTTTACTCCGTTATTATTTTACTTAAAATTTTCAATTTCGTTTTATGACTACTGAATCGTTATATACAGTACTAGCGGCCCTCCCTCGCTTTGCTTCGGGTTAACCTTGAAAACCTTCATCTCTTTGTGTTTTCTGTAGACCTTTTTAATGTGTACAATAATTAGTACATTATTTTGATAAATCTTGTAGGGTTCAGCCTGCGTTTGCAATGTATAAGCGGAAAAAATGAAATTATTTACGACATCACATTAAAAACCTCAAAAATAACAGTATTTCTCCACTATTTAATGGATATACATATAAACCTTCCTCTTGAATCATTCTATCTATTAAAAAAAACCGCATCAAAATCCGTTGCGTAGTTTTAAAGATTTAAGCGTACATAGGGATATAGGGACAGAGAAAGCGACTTTGTTTTATACTATGTAGTGATATCAACAAATTTCATGAAAATCATTTTCGTACATTTTATATTCATCTTCAAAGTTGGAGTAGCATAGTTGAGATTTATTCCATCAGAGCAAAAAATGTCCAGGCCCGTACTCGAAACTGGGTACCTTGACTTGACATGTCCATCCTCTTTCTACTGAGATACCCGGAAAATACCTGGCTGATATAAGTCACTCCTATTTCGACACAGATGTCATGTACACACCACGTTGGCGCGATTTTCTCCTCCGCCAATTTGGCGAAAACTTTGTTTTTTAGTATTAGTTGCAAATAGCATGCAATAGTAGCACGTGATTTTTTTATTTCAATATAAAAATAAAATAACGTAATAAATGAAATTGCTTCTATTATTTTATAAAAAAGGAAAAAAAATGATAGTTTGATATATATAAATATTGATATACATAATAAAAATAATTGATAGAATTAAAATAAAAAATAAAAGTAAATAAGCAACAATTTTTTTGGGTCAAATTGGCGGGGAAATACATATTGCGCCACCGTGGTGCATATATGACATCTGTGCCCCTATTTCTTGGACATGGCTGTAAACAGCAGCATTTACTTTCATTCATCCGAGTTATAACTATAGCATTTAGATTATGAAAGTGTGTGAATTCTCGGAAATTCCTGTATATCATGTAATTAGGTCCTAATGAAGAGAAGGAATCTTTTTCAACTACATAAATCATTAAATTAAAGTGATAAAAACATAACATAACTTAATGTGATAAAAATATAACACAAAAGGCTTAAAAATACCTTTTAATATTATATGACAGGTGTTTCATGCGCTCAAACGGCGACTTCTTCAGATCAAAATAAAATAGTCTCGCAAAAATTTTGAAAATGCTAAAAAAAAAAAAAAAAAAAAAAAAAAAAAAAACGCATGAAACATATGTCATCTAATATTAAAAGGTATTTTAAAGTTTTTTGTGTTATATTTTTATCACATTAAGCAATAATTACACTTTAATTTAAAAGTTAACAACTGATTTTATTACATTATTCGAGATATATCTTCTTCAAAGTTTGAGTAGTATCGTTGAGGTTTATTCCATCAGAGCAAATACATTTTAATTTAAAGTTAACAACTGATTTTATTAGATTATTCGAGATAAATCATCTTCAAAGTTTGAGTAGCCTAGTTGACATTTATTACAGCAGAGCAAAAATGTCCAGGCCAAGACTCGTCCGGGTAGCTCAGTACGAAGAGCATTGGCATGGCAAGCCAAGGTGTCTAGGTTCCAGTCCAGGCCTGGACATTTTTCACTCTGTTGGAATAAACCTCAACAACCTTGAAGATGATTTATCTAGATGAAAACAAATGTCTTATCTTCATTTTATGTTCGATTATTATGTTTTCATCATTTTAAGCAGTAATTACACTTTCATTTAAAGTTAACAAGTGATTATATTACATTATTCGAGATAAATAATCTTCAAAGTTTGAGTAGCATAGTTGACATTTATTCCAACAGGGCAAAAATGTCCAGGCGAAGACTCGTCCAGGTAGCTCAGTACGAAGAGAATTGGAATGACAAACCAAGGTGTCTAGGTTCGAGTCCTGGTCTGGACATTTTTCACTCCGTTGGAATAAACTTCAACTATGCTATTCCAACCTTGAAGATTTATCTAGATGAAAACAATTTTCTTCTCTTCATTTTATGTTCGATTATTATGTTTTTATCATTTTAAGCAGTAATTACACTTTCATTTAAAGTTAACAAGTGATTTTATTACATTATTCGAGATAAATCTTCTTCAAAGTTTGAGTAGTATAGTTGACATTTATTCCAGCAGAGCAAAAATGTACAGGCCAAGACTCGTCCGGGTACCTCAGAACGAAGATAATTGGAATGACAAGCCAAGGTGTCTAGGTTCGAGTCCTGGTCTGGATATTTTTCACTCTGTTGGAATAAACCTCAACAACCTTGAAGATGAATTATCTAGATGAAAACAAATGTCTTCTCTTCATTTTATGTTCGATTAATATGTTTTTATCATTTTAAGCAGTAATTACACTTGAATTTAAAGTTAACAAGTGATTTTATTACATCATTCGAGATAAATAATCTTCAAAGTTTGAGTAGTATAGTTGACATTTATTCCAACAGAGCAAAAATGTCCAGGCGAAGACTCGTCCGGATAGCTCAGTACGAAGAGCATTAGCATGGCAAGCCAAGGTGTCTAGGTTCGAGTCCAGGCCTGGACATTTTTCACTCTGTTGGAATAAACCTCAACTATGCTACTCAAACCTAGAAGATGATTTATCTAGATGAAACAAATGTCTTCTCTTCATTTTATGTTCGATTATTATGTTTTTATCATTTTAAGCAGTAATTACACTTTAATTTAAAGTTAACAAGTGATTTTATTACATTATTCGAGATAAATCATCTTCAAAGCTTGAGTAGCATATTTGACATTTATTCCAACAGAGCAAAAATGTCCAAGCCAGGACTTGTCCGGGTAGCTCAGAACGAAGAGAATTGGAATGACAAGCCAAGGTGTCTAGGTTCGAGTCCTGGTCTGGACATTTTCACTCCGTTGGAATAAACTTCAACTATGCTATTCCAACCTTGAAGATGATTTATCTAGATGAAAACAATTTTCTTCTCTTCATTTTATGTTTGATTTTGAAAAACATGTACTGGTAGATCATTTAAAGTACTATTACAATTAAAAATTATGTTACTAATAACCGATCACTTATTAAACAATTTTGAAAAATAATACTAAGTGTAAGCTTTACAGAACTTTCACATCATTTTCCCGAGCCTTTGAAAGCATAAGCATTTTTTTCTATACAACATGACGACATAATTACAGAATATCTTCCTTACGTATTCAGATCTCATGACAAAAGTTCCTTACAACATACATTATCTACAATTTTTTATTCAGTTTTTGAAAAATGCGTATTGGAGGATATTTTAAAATACTATTCCTGTTAAATATAAATCCTTTTTTAACCGGTCTTGTCTAAATTAGTTAATATTTTCAGAAATATGACTGTAAAATCATCAATTATTGTATAATTGTCTTATCGAAAATCTTATCCTTTTTCAAAAGAGCATCTGAAAAGGATATCTAATATCTAGATAAATAATAAATCACTTCTTAGTAGCATTAAAAATAAGGCAATTTAGAGAACGAATGCCAGCATTTTAGAATTTTCACTTCATTTCCTGATATCCTAGAAAGTAAAAGCATTTGTTTCGATCCAGAGTGATGACATAATCACAGAGTATCTCAACTACTTTCATTCACTAGGCTTACATATAACGAAACGTAAGGTACTTAATCATTCGGATTCTGCAACGGGTTAAAAAGATTTATTTCGAGCAATTATCTGTCAACTTTTGGACCTGAATTATGTGACAAGATGCTTAATGTTATAACTGACTTGAGCTGTGTTATTAAGTTCCTGTATGTATTTCATTACTTATTATTTCCTTTATTCTGACAATAACATTGTATGTTGAAAGATAGATTTTCTTTATTTATTATTAGAAAACTGGGTTCAATCCAAAAATTCAAGGAAAGCATTATTATAATCCACGGATCAAATAAACCTGTTTTTTTTAAACAATTAGTAAGTAATATCAAATATTTGAGAGAAAATAGAAATTTATTTATATTATATAGTACTTCTATTTCGAAATAGGTTTATATGCAAATATACTATATCGCGTATTTCTGAAGCTGCACAGGAATGAAAAACATATTAAATATTATCTTCATTAATAGCTTTAAATGTGAACTAGAAGAATTTTCAAAGTACTATTTTAGTTGGGTATAATTTTTCTTAAATGTTTTTTAAAATATATTTTATGACCACTGGATAGTTATATATATATTAGTTGAGACAGTTATATAAATCTCATATTATTTGCATAATGTTGTTGTATATATAAAGTATAAAAAACATTCTGGGATTACATTAAGTATGCTATATTTTGTAATTATGTAATATCTAGAAAAATACTTGTGATTATTTGCATCCTTTTATTTTTTTCCAGCTATCACGTATTCAAATTCTATGAAAAATAGTTCAGTTCATCATAATTCATTTGCGAAATTTTACATGTTCAATTTAACAAAACAGTTCAAAAAAGTGTGAAAATGAAACTATTATAAATTTGTCGGTTCTTTTACGTTACCCAGTTCGAAATATCGCCAATAGCATTTTTTATTTTTTGCGTGTATAATTTAGGAGCAATGGTTTGATTTTGAAATAAAATGTTTTAGTTTATGATATTATTTCATTTTTTATCTTTCTGTTTTTCGTATTTTAAATGAAATGAGTGACGGACGTGCATTTTAAATGAAACGAGTGAGAACTTTATATTTTATATAAAATGAATGCAATACGATTGATGTCAAAAGGAACAATATTTGGCGATTTATCACCTACAACTGGCTAAAAAAAGAAACAAATTGTCTTATCTATTTTAAATATGAATCTAAAAGAACATCTAATAACGCCATATACTAATAAATCACTTCTCAATAGCAATAGAAATAAGCACATTTGGAAAAGCATGCACGCTATTCAGAATTCTCAATTCATTTCCTCCCGTCATTGAAAGCATAAGCATTTATTGCCATCCATAATGACGACTTAATAACACAGTATTTGAGTGTTGTTCGTTCGCCGGACTTAAAAGTAACTGAACGTAAGGTACTTAATCATTTGGATGCTACGACGAGTTAAAAATATTTATTACCTGCAATTATCAGAGAACTTTTGGAGTTCTATTATATGACAAGAAGCTTACTGTTATAAAGGATTGATAGGTATTATTAGGTTTTTGTATATACATTACTTCTTATTTTCGCTATTCTAAGATTGCTATATGTTGGAAAATGAACTTTCTTTACCACCTTTAAATATCTATGTGCAAACGCTTAGTAATAAATATAAAATTAAAATTATCTTTATTAATACATCCAACTGTATATTGGAAGGGTTTCCAATGTACTATTGTTTTACTTTATTATTATTTTAATTAAATATTTTCAAAATATTTTCATGATCACTGGACCGTTATATAAAAATCTATTGAAATATATTTATTATTTTCCTATTTTCTACATATTGTTTGTTGCACGTATGAAATCTAGGAAAGAATTCTGAAAAACATATTGGCTGAGCTATAATTTTGTTAATGATATAATACCTAGCATAATTCTTAAAATATTTCGCTTGCTTCTTTCCCTCTGATTCATCAAATATTTATGTTTGATGACAAATAGTTCCGTCTATCTTATATTACCTGAAAAATTGTATATTACATTTTGCAAAATGTATATTGAAATATTTTTAAAGAAATATTGCAGTTTTAAATAAATTAGTTTTAAACTGAAATAGTCAAAATCAGTTTAAATTTTCTAAAAAAATAGTGTAAAAACATTAAAACATTGTCTTATGAATGATCTAATTTTAGTTTAATTTTTTTTAAAGAGAAGTTAATAACTCCAGATAATACTAAATCACTTAATATTAAGGTGACCAAGCATCCTAAAAATTCGAGAACGTCCTCAAATATGTTAACTGTAGTTCACGTAGTTCTTGTAGTTTTTGACTTAACCGTTTACCCGCCCAACGTTCCACAAATAGAACATTAACTTTGCAATACTCTAATTGTTAAATATTTGTTTGATGTGTTTAAAATTTTAAATGTATGTTTTGAAAGACATGTTTCAAGGTATTGTAAAATATTGTTTAATAATTGTTTGTGGTTCCAAACTTGGTGCTTGTTGAAATGTAACAAAAAACGTACATGTAGTAGACAGTGACTTTTACTCTGTATGTGCCTTTAGAATTCAAATTTGTGTGCTCTGATGAAATTTATTGCATTGCGTACAGTTTTTATGCATTTTCATGTATAAATGAACGATTTATTATATTCTGCTTTTGTTTTATGCTCCTTTTAACCCTTTAACATTCATTGGTTTCCCTAGGAAACTACAAAACTTTAATTACGAAATTCAACAATGACAGCAGAATTTTAATCGAAATATTTTCCATTTGATATGTATGTGAAATATCGCTTTTTTGTTATATACAAATAAATTTGATCATAATTCCCGGTGTCAATCATTTATTTCAACATTTCAGCAATTGAAGTGCTTTATCCGTTAAAGGGTTAATCCGAATGTTCCCCATGTGGAACGTTGGCGCTCCAGAGTATAAATATTTTTATTTTTTTAGTATTTGGATTATTTTTATGTAGTTTGTATACAATTATTACACAAAAATGCCTGTTAAAATGTCTTTCAGTTGAAGATGGCTTAGCTTTAATTTTTAATGATTCAGATGTTGAAGGTGAACCTGAAATTGCTATTTTATCATCAAACGATAAAACAGAAGCATCTGACATTGAAGAAATCGAGGAAAATCAAATGGATACCAGATATCCAGAAGGTGTATGTTGTGAGTTAGATATTTTATACCAAAAGTAGAACATACGCGTGTCTCCATTTTATTTTACAAAACAGCACAAACTTTTGTGCACAACCTTACAAGGAGACCGCCAAACATGATGCGCACAGATTTTAATGATTTTAAAGTATGTTGTAGGGATCATACCCTTAACTATTCAGGTCAAAGGTTTCCTTCAAATGGGCTTTAGTTTTCGAGAAATTTCGTATTAAAGTTAAGCATGCATTTCAAATGCCATTACTTCGGGATCTTGGACAAGGTCTCAGTGGTTCCGTGGTAGCGTTCGCGATTTGAAAACAGCAGAGGGGTGTTCTGTCCTCTCATGTGACTTTTACCTTTTTTAACAAATTTTATATATTTATCGCGTTATAAGTTGTATGCAGAATTATGAATTCTGCATCTTTGAACTTTTTGATATTTTCCTAATAAATTTCATTTACATTTTCAAATATTTCGTAAAAATTTACGTTTTTTTTTAGTTTTTTTTTTTTGTTTTTCTTTTCCTTGTGCAGTTTTGAAATTAATATTTCTATTGACGAAATTCCAAACTAACTAATTCCAAAAACATATCTTGAAAGGGGTAATAAAATATTAAAGCAATAACGATTATATCCAAGTTTTAGCCAGTTATATATATATATTTTTATGTTATTTAAATACATTTAACTGTAAAGTTCAAACTCACCGTCATTTTTGATTTGCACAAATAAAAAACAATGTATTACAATTAATTTTTTTTCAGTCTAACAAGTCGATGCCATACAGAAAAATTCAACTAGAAATGAAAAATCGTTTGTAAATTAAAATACATATAAAAAATATCTGAAAAAAATCGTCTGCAACGACTTTTACGGTAATATCAGAATAAATAAAATTTTCTTTTTATCAATTTTGTTTCGCTTCCTTTGCAGACAAATACCACGTTTGAAATAATTTATTTTTTCAAATTTAATGCATTTTTAAATATATTTATCACAATTTAAGTATTTAAAGAATATATAATATGCTAATTTATACATTCTTCCAATATTGTTAAAATAATTATTTAAAGGCGATTTTAATGCGAAATTTGTTTAGAATATTTTTGCGATAGGTATAACACAATTAGTTCCATATTTAATAAACTAAAAATGTCGATGTCGGTGATGATAAATATTTTAGTAGTTCAGCAGTTAACATATTTCAATATATTTAGAACAAATCAAATATTAAAAGGATATATTATTTTGTTAACTTTTTCTTAATCATTTAATTTTTTTTTAAATAGAAAATGTAAATTAAAAAAAATGTATTATTTCATAAATACAATAAATAAATAAGTAAATATACATAAATGTAAACAATAATCATTTTAAAAAGACGAGATATCAAGACATAAATTAGTTTGGATTTTCGTCAGCAGAAATATTCGAATAAAAATTGCGCAAAAACTATAAATTTTCATGCAATATTCGAAAATGTAAATGGAATTTATTAGGAAAATATCAAAAAGTTCAAAGATGCAGAATTCATAATTCTGCATACAACTTATAACGCGACAAATATATAAAATTTGTTAAAAAAAGGTAAAAGTCACAGGAGAGGACAGAACACCCATCGGCGGTTCTCAAATCGCGAACGCTACCACGGCCCCACGGAGACCATACCCAGGATTGCGAAGTAATGGCATTTGAAATGCATGCTGAACTTTAACCCGAAATTTCTCGAAAACTAAAGCCCATTTGAAGGAAACCTTTGACCTGAATAGTTAGGGGTATGATCCCTACAACATACTTTAAAATCATCAAAATCTGTGCGCATCATGTTTGGCGGTCTCCTTGTTAGAATTAATATAAATTATCAACCTAAAAATTTCAAATGCACCTGATGAGTAGTTGGTGTGGCTAAAACACTTATTTGCAGTTTAAGGAAATAATACATTTGTGGGACAAAATAAAATATAACGTTTTAAGAATAATACATTTCAAAATTATGAAAGTTTTTAAAAACTTCCGTTGTAAAACATAAAATTTGGTCACACTACTTAATAGCAGCAATACAAAAAAGGGATATTTTGAGTAAGAATCCAAGTTTTTCAGAATTTTCACTTCATTTGTTTACGTTATTGAAAGTGTAAGCAATTTTTATCTCTAGAGCGACGATATAATCAAAGTGTGTCCCCATGATGTTCATTGTTAGAGCTTAAAATTACTAGCGAGTTAAAAAGATTTATTACCAACACTTTTATGACAGTTTTTGGAGAGGAATTATGTGACACGACGCTTAATATTTTATCTGCGTTGAACTGTGTTATTAATTTTTTGTGTGTACTTCGTTACTTATTATTTTTCTTAATCAGTTAATATCCCCAAATGTTGAAGGATGAGCTTTCTGTTACTTTCAAAATATTAATATTATGCTTCTTACAGTAGATTTTTTTTAATTAGAAGTATTATAGAATGATTATTAAGTATTATTCTCGTAGTTAGTGAAAACGCTACTCTTATGGTTCCACCGATTGATATATAGTTCCTATTTATAAAGATATGAAATATAAATACATCAATGAGTGTAAATGACAAGAATTTCAGAAAATTATAAAATCTATTACCATTTATGTGCTTAATAGATTTTTCCTAGCTCCGATTTAAGTTTATTGTATTTATTAAGTATACAAGGATGATGATTTTCACCTCATGTCATCTTATTGTTCATGGAACATTATTTGTAATGTAGTGAAGTATTTCCCATTAAAGAGATATTCTGGTCTAAATATTTTTTTATGATTTCTTTTTTCTTTTTGGCATTTTGTACTTTTTTGATGCATCAAAAATATGTATTTAAAGCGAAATTTTGAAAGTCTTAAAATTAAAAAGCTACAGACTTTTGAGTGGCAGATGCTGCTTGTGTCTTATAACTGGCCATAATGCACCGATTAACAATATAATTATGCATTGGATGTATTGCCCAATATAAAACAATTGAACAAACGCATTCATTTTTAGATACAAAAGTTGCTATCACATACTTCGGGAAAATATTAAGCCAACCCTTTGATTCTAAATGCGATTTTCTAGAAACGTTATCTTTTTATATGCTGTGACAAATATCTCAAATATGATCAATCGATTTGGTATAAATATATATAGAGCTTTTTTTCCCATTAAAGTTAGTATTTTTTACAGACAGTGAACTTTGTAGTATCTTATGCAAATTTAGCACTTTTTATGCATGTAAAATACAAATAACAATATGAAGAATAAGAATATTTGAAATTAAAATGTCAGAAAAAATGCACTTATTTATGTATTATTATTATTATTTTAGATTCAACACTTTAGCAATTTAATACAGTTTAAGAATACTTAATTTTTTTTTATTTTCAGATTAATTGCTAAGGAGCTAGATGTGTCATGATCTGAAGGGATTTTTTTATTGCTACTATGAAACATGGCTTTACTTTCTTTTTTGCTTAAATACATATATTAGATAATTATATATTTAATGTATATATAATAAAATAAAATTTAAATTAGAGTTTTGAAAAAAAAGTAATCTAGACCAGAACATCCCCTTAATGTAAATTTTTTTTTTTTTTTTTTTTTTTTTTTTTTTTTTTTCAAATTTCTTTAAATTAAGCTAAATTTCTGCGTTGCAGCTGCATTAAAATGAAAAATTGTAGAAAAATACAAATGTTTCTTAATCTTGAAAAGTATAAAACAGCCGCTAAAGAAAACATACAAAAATCTCTTTCTAGTTACTTGAGACTCCGGTATCTTTAGAAACCTCAGGAAAAAAATTCGAGATTTAAAAAGCATTTATAAAAACGAAGTTTTTGTTGCTACCACTGAATTTCGGAAACGTTAACGAGTGCTTTTTATACTGAATTAAACATCTTTCTAACACCGGAACATCGATTTTTAGGATGCTATATACTCTCATATAAACATTTTCAGCGGATAACTTAATTTATACATGCAAGAGTAACAAAATATTCTTAATTTTAATGATAATGGAAATGTTGTTAATTTAGATTGTTCGTCTGTCAAACATGTTTATTGAAAATGAAAATGCTTACTTGAGAAGTTATAACATAAAAAACAACTATATTTCACATGGCGAAAACTCATTAATACACTATAAAGACTACTCGGAAACATTTCCAAAATTCCGTGGTAGCGAAATAATGTGTTTTTATAAATTCTTCTCTACATTTCGAAAACATATTGGTTTCTGAGGTTTCTAAAGTTAAAACGCTTTTCAGGATCTTGAGGTGCTCAGAGAAGGATATTGTATATTTTTGTACGTCGTCATATTTTCCTAGGTTAATAAACATTTCACTTTACTTTACAGTGCGATGGGTTTCAAGATTATCCACTTTTTCTATTGGAATAAATGTCTATAACTCTATCGAATTTTGTGTGTTTCATTTATTCTCCCACTAGGAGTCATAGAGAGATGTTTAATTAAGTATGGTGAGATAAAATATAGGCATACTTAATATTTAATAAAATACTAGTATATAGCCTTAATACGGTTGTTTGATTTATTTTAGAGTAAATTTGCCTTTTATAGTTTTTTTTTATAATAGTGGAATTCGTTTGCTGTCAATTCGAGTATTGTATGGCATGCTTAAATGCATCACATTCACTATCAACCACAATATCAATCAAACTATCAATAAAGTTAACATAATACTAGAATATAGCTTAACTTACTCTCAGTTCAATTAGTTTTGCGTTTAAACTTTACTAATAAAAATACACTTCTTTACTCGAATATATTCTTTGCATATCATACTTTATAAAATTACCTGTGATAAAAACGACACACTGTATCTACAATATATAAATTATTTTTAAGAATTCTTACACGTGTTAGGATTTGATTAGTAAAACTTGATTAAATCAATCTGCTACAATTAAATGCTTTTAAAAATTTCTTCTTACGGCAGCAGCAAATATATTTTGTTCAGGTTATCTTTTTTTTTTCACTATTGACCACTTAAAGCCAACGCAATTTCAGATGAAAGTTAATAAAATTGTCAGCAGGAAATCAATAAATAAATGTATATCTTGGGAAAATCATAGTTAGTTATACTTGAAATTTCTTCTTTTAAATAATTAATAAATATTTGGAGATTAATAAACAATAAACCATCGTTTTTATATAATTATAGCATAACGTCGATTTGATTTCTTTTGAACTTTAAAATGTCAGCTATTTTCACTATTTTTATTGTGATTCCTGCTTATTAATATAAAATAAAAAATATCGAAGATAAGAAGCATAAGAAATAATTCTAATGAATTTGAAGCTGAGTAAAAAATAAATGATACAAATGAAGATAGAAATTAATGTAAATTAGCATCTTCAATGCGCGGCAATAACAGTTTGACACATTGAACGTCAAATAATATGTTTTTTAATTAAATTGTCTAAATTGTAATTGTGTAATTTTAATTTTGTGCCATGAGCCATTTTTTTTATATTTAACTGAAGTAATTATTTCAATGTTTTTTTATTAACACGAACTGTTGAGCAAATTAATATAGTTAACTTAAATGTTTAATGAATTCATTTCTGAAATATATGAGAAGCAAAGTAAAAACATATTGCATAATGAAGGTGTAGATTTATCTAATAAAGTATATATATATATATATATATATATATATATATATATATATATATATATATATATATATATATATATATATATATATATATATATATATATATATATATTAAGATTTTAATATAGAAAACAGCAGATTTTATTATTTTTATTGTATTTTTTCAGAAGTTATTAACATTAAAAATATTTTATCTGTATATTAAATAGAAGGTATTTGAATTTTAATGTTTTTAAGACTATAATGATTTAATATATATATATATATATATATATATATATATATATATATATATATATATATATATATAAGCACCCTAATAAATTTACTTAATATAATTTATTGCTATTTAATATAATTTGTTTAAAATTTTAATGAGAGAAAATGGAAGTGTTTACGATTCATCCAACAGCCCGACCTATTCTTAGAAGCCACTCTAAAGTAAATACGATATTCCATTACCGTCAACAGGGGTGACCTTGTCTCAATTCTTGTCTCTTGTTGTCTATAGAGATCCAAATCTTATTTTTATTTAAACAGTTTCTATTTTTTTTTTTTTTATTCGCATTTAGTGTTTTTAAAGAATATATAAAAATCATTGAATAAGTCATAAAAAATCTTTTAAGAGAATCCAACCTTACTATTACGATAGAGTAATAAAACATAATCCCATCATTTTGTCATTAACAAAACACAAATTTTGTAAGGAAAATAATAATTGAAAAGAAATTTTATCTAAAAATGACCAACATAAGAGACATATATAAATTAAGCCATGCTAAGATTCATATTTTTCAAGAACACAGAATTTTAGATATATTTACTTATTTCGGACAATGAAAAAACATTCATTTTAGAAGAAATAGGTCTTGGAGTGTTATTTCTTAGGACCTTATAGTATATTCTTTAAAGTAGAGATGATAATTGTATAATTTTCAGTGGCTGGTCATTGGCTTAATACATGTTGTAGAACAACATCTACTGATTTCTGCAGCATATGAACAGTATTAAAAATAAGTTTTAAAATTACGACAATCTACAGGATTTATACATGCGAGTCATTATTACACTAGCACCTGCACACACAAAAAAAAAGATATACTACTATGTTTGCTTTTTTTTAATATTAAATATAATAAACTAAAACAAGACAATCTCACCCTAAATTGACATTCAAAATGCCGGTTGTGAATAAAATCAGTGTAAAAGCTAAAATATCCAGTTAACATATATAAATCTCATTGATTTGTTAAGAAAACATATTAATAAATGAAAAAAAAATGTTCTTTCCACTTTACAGTATCAGTTATAAATAACTTTTCCAATCAAAAGTTTTCCCAAGTAAAAGCACGTCCAAAAAAGGGTAAACAAAACAACAACGGAAGTGAAGCCAAACTCAATCAAACAAATGCTGAATTAAATAATTTATGTTTAAGCTGCTGCTTTAATCTCTGAGAATTGGGCATTACTAATTAGTTTTATTGCAGCAAACATTAATTATTACACGTTTTGTATTTATTAGGAGTGTGGGACAAAGTTACCCCATGGTTGACAATGTCATCCCGGTTGACGGTATCGGGATCAATTGCATCGAACTGTGGGAAACCCAGGATTGCGATGCATTTAAACAGTAGAACAATCCATACTCTATCATAAGGAATCTTGCGACAGATGTGAGATAGGTTTCACACAAAGTCATTTTGAAACCCCTTTTCTAACAGTGAAACACATTTACTTCCTCTTCTGGACTAAAAGGTTAGTGACTTAGTTAGCTCGAATTTCATTGTAATCTCAACAGTTCTTTATGATTGGACATTCGCGAAAACCTAAATTTAAAATTTTTGCTAAAGCTTATATTAAACATATTAATAAAAAACTTCTTGAAAATATCATTATATATAATAATGGAATCTTATTAAAAAAAAAAAAAAGTTTTATTCCTGATACCAGAGTGGTAAAGAGTGACAGATTATGAAACAATTTTAACCTCTTCAGAACTGAAGTTAATATAACAATATAAATACTAATTCATTGCTTTTGAACAAACGAAATGACACCATAGATAATAGAAAGAGCCCCTTTTCTGAAATTCATACTTTTGGAGATTGACAATTGAAGTTCACAAATATGGATCTAAAACTATTTGCCCCTTTCAAATATCAATTTAATCATCAATAGTAATTTATACAAGTGAATGGTCTACAAATACTCGAAATTATTAATTGTAAAGGTTTTCAGTTAAATAATTATGAAAATTTCTTACTTTCTTGTACACACTGTCTTGAAGGCATTTTGCAAACTCGGATTTATATAAACTAACATTTATTTTATGAGGAAATGAGCATACGTTCTGTCATTTATTGGTTTTGTTCCAAATCAAAAAACATTCAAATAAATAGAAGTAATGTAAATTTGTAAAAAAAAGGGCAAACAGTTTAGTTTTTATGAGGAGAATAATACAGGTTGTATACCTCAGTTATATACAGGTTGTATACCTCAGTTATATACAGGTTGTATACCTACATTTGTATACCTCAGACGTGAAAAGGTTAAGGCTTTACATATATTCCCGAATCCTTCAGAACCGTTGATTTAAAAAAATCATGTTAAATGGACATACTAAAAATCTATTTCTGTTGATTTTTTATAGGTTACAATACACTTCTTTTTTCAAATATTAATTTCGAAATATATAAATAATGAAATTAATATTTGAAAAAAAGTTGTATTGTAACGTATAAAAGGTTTAAAAGAAATCAATATACGATTTAAATATTCGATTTCAAAATTACAGCTCATTCCTTCGAGTAGTTTTTGTCGTATACTTAAAAAAATATCGCATTATAGTTTATTTTGGATAAATTTTAAATTAGGTTTTCTAAACTCTACATCTGCATAATTCCTAAAGTATTATTCTACGTAAGTTTTGTTTGATATTCGTAGGTAAAAGTCACCGAAAAATCCAAATATGATGTCAAAATTTGCTGTTGATTTCGAAAGTTTCAAAATTTCTTTAAACGTCTAAATAGAGACAGCCCTCAAGCTCATTTTTAACATAAATAGCAAATTAAATGGCTATTTCTGTTCTTTTTCTGCTACATTTTGGATATTAAAATATACTGTCTTTTATTTTTACTCTGATTGTGCAAATGAATTAGCTTTCGTTGAAAGTCTGGTAAAAAATAGAATTTAATAAGGTAATAAAAAGTTTACTAGTGTTGCTTTAATAATGCATTAGATGCTAATCTACCTGAACAGTCAGATAAATGACAAAGACGGGATTTAATTTTCTTGTTTTCAGAACAATAGCCATTTTACAGTATATAAATAAAACACCATTTATATAATTTATCTCATTATATTTTTATTAGTAAAAACTATTCTATATTCCGTATTTAGTGAACAGCAAGGTACTACGAAATATTAGAATATTGCATGCCCAAAGATATTTAATCACTAGCAATATATTACTAGTATTAAAAAATGCTCTGAAGAGCACCAAAAAAGGTTAATATGTTTAAGTATGAAAAAGGGTTGGACAAGTGCTTCTAATTGAGCATGAGAAAGGAAAGGGGTTCCTTCTTGGCTGCAGCTCACTGTCAATGCCAACTTTTGAAAAAATCATATTCGCGCTTTTTCATATAAAATAAATTTACGGTACTGTAGTAAAACTTTCCAACGTGCTTTATATGTCAACTGCACTGTTCTACTGTTGTACTGTGCGGGCGTCTGCAATGCAACTTTGTACAGTGCACTGTGTACCATTATTGCTCTACAGACTATACTACACTGTACACTCCTATTATACTTTTGAGCCTCAGTGCACACCCGCACTGTTTCTTTGTACTTCCGTATTAAAGGTATATGCGCCTAATGTTCGTTTATAACATGCATACATATGCATTGCTGTACTGCATATTGCATTGTGGAGCCTCAGCCACTTGCATATAATTTCAATCAATGAATGCATTATACTATAATGCGTGCATATGTGAAATTGTTGCTGTTCAGAATACTGCAACACTCTGCACTGCAATACAAATCAATTTTCTGCGCAGTTCGACACTGCAGGCATGCTTGGTAGCACTGCATAAGTGTGATACGCTGCAGGAACTAAAGTTTTTGGTACTATGTCGCCTTACATGCATGTCTAATCAAGCTGCATCTTTACTGGCTACGTCTTTAAACTATACATTTTTATCGTAACTGTGAGTGATTTCATTTATATGGAAAAAGCGCGAATATGATTTTTCAAAAGTTGGCATTGACAGTGAGCTGCAGCCAAGAAGGAACCCCTTTCCTTTCTCATGCTCAATTATAAGCACTTGTCCAACCCTTTTTCATACATAAACATATTAACCTTTTTTGGAGCTCTTCAGACCAATTTTTAATACTAGTCATTTAAATTTTTTGATAAAAACTAAATATTTTTTAATATCTTGAAAAGCAAAAAATTTTGCTATTGTCAAAATTTTATTGTTACACTGTTTTTACAACAGACCAACTTTTATGAAGACCAACTTTTATGAAAGTCTCAAAAACATAGCTTGAAAATTCTGATAGTAATCGTCGATAGAATGAGCTCAAAATTCGCTGTTCTCAAAAGGAAGCAAAAAGATGAGGGGTTGTATCAAATATAGAATGAGAGACACTTCATTCTTATTATGTCAACTTTCATAAGCTAGTATATTTGGATACAACCCCTCATCTTTTTGCTTCCTTTTGGGAACAGCGAAATTCGAGCTTATTCTATCGACGATTACTATCAGAATTTTTAAGCTATGTTTTTGAGACTTTCATAAAAGTTGGCCTATATATTTAGCTAATATATTATGCACAGTATATTTTGATTGAATTCGCGCATGCGCAGTGAAACAATATTTAGTGAACCTGCTCATTTTTTATACAATTTTTATTATTTATTAATTCTGATTGCAGGATGTTGTGTACAATTTTGTTTGTCATATTTTCTGAAAATAACTTGTTTTTATATTAAAAACTCTGCAAATTATAAGCAAAAAAATTGATAAAATTTGGGACTGTTTTTATAAAAACATAAATTTGTCTTCGAGTATACATGCTATCTTCATTAAAATGAACCTAAATTATTACAATAATCCACTTAATCATAATCTACAGTTTGAATGCTTTTGCAATATTAGTTTTTACAGGGTTATCCAAAATATATTCGTTTTTCTTCAATTTGTTGACGGCCCTTATCGGGTTTCGGGAAAAAATCTTCACGGAAATATATGACGACTATCATGTTGTTTACACTCCTGAAGTTTCAGGATAATTCCTGATGTCTTTCCAGATATTTAACAAATTATAATAAAAACAGCTGCGTCTAATAATTTGGCCAGGGACTGTACTTCTTCCAATGCTGAAGGCAGCAATTCCCGTTGGTGCTAGTAATGCAGCAGCATCATTATTGTGATTACTCATTAAACGAACTTTTTGACTGAGTAATTAAGTTAGAAAGCTTTTTTCTCTACCAGCAAGTACGCGTACAATCAGATTTATGGGTGGAATAGATGGGTCTTTCTTTTGTTCTTCTATGTGCTTTATAATTGATTAGAATATTTTCCTTTGGTCAGCATTCATTTTTTTTTGTTCAATTTATCTTCATTAATAACAATTTCCTGGTGAGTTTCAGTGTTATCAGAATTTGCGGCTACCATATCAACGTCTTCATTTGTTTCTTCGATATTTTAAAGCTGGTTGTGCAAATCACTTTCTTCTTGCAACTTTTCAGCCAAGTCAATTGCAGCTTGTAATCGTTGTTTTGTTTCGCGACATTCTTCCATGTCTGAAAATTTTTTCACATTGTGCTCAAAGGATTCACGGTAGAGATTAAATTCTCCCAATAAGTCCTCGTTTCGCCAAGGCTTCAACAACATCAGCAAAGAATGATGATAGTACAACTCCATTCCAGCGTCCTTTTTCGTGTTGTGATAGGGGCGTTTTCAAAACAACTGGTTTCAAACGTTTTCTGAACCAACTGTGGTTCTTTTTTAATTCGTAATATTCTACAGACTTTGGTTTATTTCGTTCGTATTAGTACCTAGTGGCCAATTCGTATAAACACATGTTTTCCAATTTGTCATGTCGATTCATATAATAATCATCAATAAAATTCCGACAGTAAATTTCAGTAGATCGTTCATCCTCTTTTGCCAATAAAACCAAATCATGGTGACTTTAAGTTTTCTTCGTCAGTCTTTTATCATGCTGGTATATAAGTATTGCACAGCATCCCATGAATAGAAACATTTATGGCCAAGAATTTTGTCTACGGCTTCGTAACTTCCAGTTTCTCGACTAATCAAGTTTTATCTGGCAAAAGCGAGTAATCTGGCACCGATACTTTTGTTTTCGTCAATGGTCTTCCAAA
The DNA here is from genome assembly GCA_963931845.1 of Maratus michaelseni. Lineage (NCBI taxonomy): Eukaryota > Metazoa > Arthropoda > Arachnida > Araneae > Salticidae > Maratus > Maratus michaelseni. The sequence continues at coordinate 246,867,800 of OZ007589.1, forward strand.
TCTCTTCCTTACGATTTTTTTTCGGTTTGGTTATATAACGCGTAATGTAACGATTTAACACCAAACTGGGTTCTCCAACAAATTGGATGTCAATATTGATGGCTCACATGAACAAAATCGCGGGATTATAATCCTTGATCCAAGTTTGTTTTTCTGATCGTTTCAAACCACATAACTTTGTAACATGGTGTCCACCTTTTCGAGATAAAATGCAGTCTTTAACAGAATTTAAAGTTCAATGTTTCACCAAACCATACATGAAAATTATGTGTAATAATATGCAGTCTGATTATGACACATTATCCATGACCATAGATGATAATAATGATAGATTTTCTAATATTCCGTAATCGAGTCTACAGACAATGTTAGCGAGAAACAAAAAAAATAGGTACTTTTCGGCTAGCCGGGAGTAAGTGAAATATACATGTATGTATGTATATATATGTGTGTGTGTGTATATATACTTCACTGGCAGCTGGTTAACCGAAAAGTACCAAAAGATATTATAGCAACAATATGGATACAGTGTAAATGTGGATATGATTGAAGGTTTTTCACAAGATCGCAACAACCACATCAAACATTTATCGCCAATAAGAGCCCACTAAATCTACCGGCACAGGATTTTTCCTTTTATTGTATAACAATTATTTGTTTTCTTATTTTAAGTATATATTTGTGTTTTAATTTTAACAGAATAGTGCTTAAAAGTCTGTAATTTTCAAATGAAATATTTTTCAAATGCTCACTTTCGTTTCAACATTGTTGTTTTTTTTTCAAGTGTTTTGATTCACGGGAATTTCATTTTGCGCTTACTATTACGCTTGACGACAATGGATTTTGTATAACGGAAAAGTTCCGAAAAATGTTTTACATTCAATAAATAACAAATCAAAATGTTTGGCATGGTTTGCATGACAACACGATTTGTAGACAACATCTGCTCGGTCAGGGTTGAAGTAATTGGCGCATTAGCAAACATTTTGGCATGGTGTTGGTATAACGGAAAAGTACCAAAATAAAAGATACAGCACAAGCTGTACAGGAACGACTTAATAACGACGACATTGAAAATTGGGTACTTCTCTATCATCCCGTCGACCACTTTTCATAACAAAATACTATCGCCAACTCAAAGATTAAACATCAAAAATGCAGTCGCATTTACTTGATGTCAGAAGCATTATACGTGCTTGTCATGTCATCAAGTGGTTTTTAATTCGACATTTGCGTGTATTATTCATTATGTTTCACTGACTTATTACACCCAGAAAAAGGAATTGATTAAAACAACAAAACCCGTTTTGTTGAGTACATTTTGGTTGTTTTAGTCAAATTTTTAGTTCAAGTAAAAAAATTGGTTTTGTTGCTTGGACAAAAAAATATTGTTAACACTCGTACAAAATTTTAACAAAATTTCACCAATTTTACTTGAACTAACAAAATTTGTTTCTTTTAATTTTACAATATTTTTGTAATTCCAGCAAAATTTTGTTATTTTTGAAAAATTTAAATTCTTGTGTAGTAGCCATATCTCTCTTACGTAACTTGATTTATTTGACTTATATAGCTATATAATTACATGATTAATATAATTTTGGGGTAATTAAAACTTTTTTTTCACTGGGACGGACAAAGGTAGTTTTAAAAATCCCCCTGTCCCATTTATTACCGTCTTCTATCTTTGCAAGAAGAAAGAATTGGATTCATGAAAATTTTCGATTTCCGGTTGTCCTGAACGCGATTTCGCTGTTTTTATCTCAAGAACTAATGCACGGAATTTAATAAAACATTTTATTCAGTTACTTTCTGATATAAATTGTTGCTGATTACTTTTTACTTTAAATCTCGCAACAGGTGGCGCTGCTATGTTGCATTTTTCGTGATTTCTGCAATAGCTCTATCTCATTTCCAGCAGTCAAATACGCCTGTAATCTTTGAATAATAACAAGGAAATTTTTATCCTGCTTTTTACAGGCGTAATTCACTGCTGAAAATGAATAAAAAATTAACTATGTGTTGCCGTATGCTGTGCTTTGTACCGCCGTCTCATGTTTGCCGCAGAAATTTGCGTGCTCCTTATGACATTCCATCTTGTGCTGCGATTGCAGCCGTTCCGACATATATAAGAGTGAGAAATGCCAAACTCAGATATCGTTCCTGGTAGCGCAGTGGTAAAGCGTCAGGCTGCTGTTCTGAGGACCCGGGATCGACTCCCGGCATGGGCAATTTTCATTCTCTCGGTTTGCGCTTAAAAAAAGCCCGATAAAATTCACTTGTTATTGTTCAAGGTTTACAAGCGTAATTCACTGTTGAAAATGAATTAAAAAATAGTTAAAATTGCATATGTAGATTGGTTCATTTAACAAAAGTTTCTGTAGTATAAACAAAACAAGTTCGTAATATAACATATTTTATTGATTAAACAAACAAAATATAGTTTGTTGAAAAAAGAAAATAGATTGTTAAAATAATACATAGCATATATCTATGTAACAAAAATAATTTTGTTAATTCAAGTAAAATTGAACCATTTTACTTGAATTAACAAAACATTTTTTTGCTGACGATACACATTTTTTTTTGGAATTGCAAAAAAATCAACAATATGTTTTTTGTTGATTCAAACGAAATTTCCATTGACCCATATTTAAACGAAAAGTTTCGTTGTGGCAAACAAATTTTTGTTGATTCAACAAAACTTTTTTCTGTGTGTAGTTATTTCATTAATTAAAATGACAATTGTGTCCGTAAATTCTTATATTTTATTTATTTATTTATTTTGATATTCCAATGGCAACGTTCTCCCTTTTATTTGGCGTTAGAGTTTGGCGATAGATTTTTGTTATAAAAAGTGGTCGACGGGATAATAGTACCGAAAATTGTTTGCCGCATATTTTACGTAAATTAGATGAAATTATGAAACACAATTCTTTTACATAAGCATATAAAATGCTTAGTGAGTTTGAACGTGAATAGCAGGAAAATGTTAGGCGATATAATTTTCCAATATATATATTTCTTTATTGTCGATGAATAGTATATGAGTATTATAAATTGAATGTGAAAAACACGATTTCTACCTACGATTACTGTCCTATAACGGGCATTTACGCTAGTATGAAAATAAAAACAAATAAGCATGTTTGTCACGAGATTTAATTAATTTGAATAAATTCTGTTACATACATAATAATAAGATTTATTGAAACTTTCGTGCAAACGCGCGCGTTTGCTACGATAAAAAAAGAAAAGAAAAACCAATGTTCAACCGAATTTTTACAACATAAATTCGATTTTCTCAACGACCGTCAAACATACACAGATAAAAAAAAAAACCTATTTTATGTTTTACCAAGAGGAAAACAATAAAACAAAAACGAAGTTAATCCAGCCAGTGGAAGTTTCGCTACAGTTTGTTGAACTTTTCGTCTTCATTTTTTCGTTTAAAGTTAAATAATTAACTACAGTAAGCTACAATAATTTTTTGAATGCTATCATTTTATTCGTCTCGTCGAGTTCTATCTTTCAAAAAAAATCATTGTCGTATGTCAACCGGTTCGCCAGAAATTTCAGAAAAACGTTTGCATTTTCTATTTCTTAAACATATTATAGCAAACGCTACCGCGTTTGCTATGATTACTCTAGTTCGATACAATTATAAATTCTGCATGCTTTTGTAATTATTGATATTTTATAAGATGGAAACACACAATGTCTGCACCGGCCGAAAATTCTAACCCTGGTCCGGCCGACTATAAAAGCTAAAAGTTCTGTCTGGACGCATTGTAAAATCTAGAAAATCGGCCCGGACCCCGTATGGTCCATACAAATGTTAAAGGACTCGCCAGGTATTAAAGCTAAAAGTTCCAACAGAAATCGTCCCGGCGTGTACTGAAATCGTAAATATCAGTCTCGGTACGGCTCAATTTATACAAAACATGATGACATTTCTGAATCAACATTATAAAACAATTAAAATTGTTTAAAACACACAATTATTTGTGCATAGCTTTTATTTTCAGTTTATAAGCCCGCAATTCATGGAATATGGAATGACAATATTACTAATGACCATTTAGACAATTAGGTAGAATAAACACTCATTGAAAAACTCACTTAGATAATTACAGACAAATGAAGATTCAGTAAGAAAATTAATGTAGTTTAGAATGAAAGAAAAATAGGGTTAAAGAAAATCGGAAAACGAATACTCTAGAAAAAGGAAGTACCGTTTTAAAAATATTTCTCAGTAATTATATAAATCAAATTAAATTTCTCAAGATTTCGCTAAACAAATTTATAACGTCACTATTATGTTTATAAAAAATAAATAAATAAAAAGACATCACAACGCATGATATGGAAAAAGAAAGAAGTCTTGCGAGTAAGCAGAGAAAAAGTAAAGATTGGGCCTGACCTGTGCGTGCAAAAAAAAAATGTATTCCCGGCACCTGTCCGAGCCTGCTGATAAAAAAAGAAAGTCCGATTCCGGCCCTGACTGAGTCTAAAAAAATATATATATCCGAGTCCGTTCCGCGGACCGGGTTCGGGTTTCGAGCCAGCTCTAGATCTAGCAGACCCATACTGGAAATACAGTAATCACTTGTGTGTGTTTGATATTTTGTTTGTAGCAGAAAATTTAAGATATATACAGTGAAACACAAGAATTGTATTCAAGAAAATTAATGACAATATCACGATTTTCCTTGAGGATTATGATATGCATTAAAAAGAATGCATTATGGTATTTTTTTCTAAATATTGATAAATGCGTAAATTATAATATATTTAAAATTCATTTTAATATATGTAATTCATCTAAATATTTAAAGCTTTGAAACAAAGATGGTTCCTCAAACATTTGACAAGGATGGTATTCACATCCAAATATACTATTATAACAGATGTTTAAGAAATTGTTCATTTTTTTTAAACATAACAATAAACACAAAGTATTTCAAAAAGGACTTCCTAATTTTGAGGTTCAATAATACATTAACATTGAAGATGAAATGTCTGACATATTTAACAAGTAGTTTATAAATTTTTCATGCAGTAATTTTATAGTAGTAATTTTTTCCAATTTAAATAACAGACCAGATGTCATTACCAAATAGTTGTCTGAGTAAAACGTGTTGATTGTGATTTTGTCGACATACCTTAATTGGAAAAGCATTGGCAATTACAGCCAAGGGGTTTGGGGTTCAAGTCCCGACCGGGACACATTTTTACATATATGGAAAAATCACTATATACTGCTACTGATTTATTTACCAATCAGTCTGACTGTGTTAAAAATAGCAAAAATTTAAATTTAAAGTTTGTTCAAAAGTTTGTCAATACATGATATTGCGCTGTCTCCAACAATTAGAATGTGAAATTAACTTCAAACTTTCAAAATACAAACTTCTTTTTTCAAAAACTAAATAGAATTGAAAAATGAAAACCGGGTGGTCTTTGTGTACACGTTTGTGTGAGACAGCGCAACGTCATCCTACTGGCCAAAATTTAAACTCTTTTTAAGTTACTGCATAAAATATTTTTAAGCTTCCTGATGAGCGTGCCACTTATTTAATATTTATATTTATTATGGTTTTTAAACTATTGAATTTTATAGTTAGGAAGGTCTTTAAGAAGTAAACTGCATGATCGTAATTTTAAAATATAACGTAAATGACTTGTAATAAGCAAATAAATGAGTAGAATGCTAAAATCAACCTTTAAAAAATAAAACAATTAACCCATTAACGCCGACTTATTTTACACTTCTTTTAATACTTCGATACCAGTTGATACCAGTTTTGCCATACTGTTACGTTAACTGATTGAATCTCTGACAGTTTCACATTAGATAATATGAATTTTTTTTACTAAGATACTGGTGTTTATATTTAAAAGTTTCGTATCACTTGAATGGTAACTTTTCGCACCAACCGGCATTAATGAGTTAAATTACACTTAATGTGCTTTATTAGTTAAAAGATAATAAAAGTGTCAGAAAGATCTTAAGCTACATTAATATTAATCGATGTCAATTACACTGTTAAAAAAAATCTGAAATGCAAGGGTATTTTTTTCCTGAATTTCACAGAATAAGTCATTTTTTGCGACAAAGGGGTATTTTCCGTTAAAAGAATTTCCTCATATTTCCTGAAAACAACGGAACAGACGGAGACGAAAGGGGCCAACGGAGATATTTCTTTATCTGCTGCATATTTATTTCCAATGTTTAAAAAACTGACATGTTGCTGCAGAGAAAAACTAAAAATTCAATAAATTAAAATTTCGAGTTTCTTTAAAACAACAACAACAACAACAAAATAGTGTTTTTGAATTAAAAAAAAAGTAACAATTTTCCCATTCTTTTAAAAATTTTTGCAATTTATTTTTTTTAAGTTATCATGAAATATTCGCACTTAACATATATTCTAAGCAAACAGATTAAAATGTATATATAATAGTTAAATTAAGTGAAAAAAATTCGACGTTACTCAAAAAAGCAACAAACAAAAATAGTGCTTTTATATAAATAATTTTCCCATTCTTTTAAAATCATTCGAAATTTATTTTTTAAAGTAATAAAAAGCACTTGCACTGAAAATATATTCTAAGTGGACACATTTAAAAAATATATAATAGTTGAAAAAAAAAATCGATTTTCTCGAAGAAGCAAACATTTTTTATCGAATTTAATTCGAAATATAATATTCATATTTTACATGTAACAATTAAATTAAGAATATATAAAATTCATGTTTTCATCCTCTATTAATATTACAATTTTAAAACATCAACATTATCTCATAACGAAATCTCCCCGCAATTAACTTCAAAATTACCAGGCTTCTAAGCCATAAGTTTTTTTAATTTCTAAGCCGCCATTTTCAGAAATCCCTTAACATCGTTTCAAACTGCCATTCTAAAAATCGCCCGCTGGTCTAACCGGCAAGACGCTTGACTCGAGGCACTGTCACCTCTAGTTCAAACCCCAATGACGGCCAGAAAATGTTTAAGTATATCAGATAGTAAATATTTCTCCCTTAAACCACAGATGGCAGCACCAAGTGAGATGTAGCTTTTTTAAATCAAGATTATTCATAACGGAAAATTTCCTTTACTGCCGTTTCCGTGATTTCCGAGAGCGTTAACGGAAAGTTACACTTCTGCAAACGGAGTTTATCCTTCTTTTATCTTTCAAAACGGAAAATCTACAAGCGGAACGGAAAAAGTCCGGCAACTTTGCTGGCAGTTGTTTTACCGTGAATTTACAGATTTATTTTTAACAGTGTATTCTAAGCACTTTCAGCTAAACGCATAGCCTTCATCAAAGATAAAAAAATTAGAGGAGCCAAGATTTTTAAATTAAGACGTTGGTAATGACAATTGTATTTTTACAACATATTGTAAGTCATAAAACACATTAAGTGCAATTTAATTTTTTAGTAAATGACTTGTTTTGCAAATGTACTAAATATACATGTAAATCTTGAAATTTATAAACATAAAAAGTAAAATTTCAAATACTGTCATTAAAGCAATTTAAACTTCACTAAATATTTAAGCATATGCTGGAATAAGTGTATTATTTTAAGTATCTCAGAAAATACTTAACACATCAAAATTATTAAGCTCAGACAATTTTATTAAATATTAAATTTACAATGTGACGCGCATAGATAGTACAGCGCTGCGTTATATGCAATGATATTCCAGCAGAAAAGATCTAGGATTTTTTTATCGATAAAGAAAACATTGAAATATATTGATTACAGAAAGAAACTGAAAAATAACGAATGCCGTGAAATTAAACGAAAATATCCTATTACAAATTTTTTCCACAATATATGTATAGAGATTTATATAAGCAAACAATAAGTAAGAAGACTGTACTCGAAAAATAGTTTAATTTAATTACTATTTCACCAATCTAACTGACGTATTCTTCAGATTAGGACGCGCTAATAATTGTATCTAATTAAATCTGTAAATCTTGCAAAGTTGTCTGAGGTAAAACCGTAGGGTATTGGAATCAAAGACCATTTTCTCTCCAAAATTAATTTTCGACTGTCGTTAAGTGTCTTCTGCCATTGATCTTCCACCACAAATAAAGTTTCTGTATAAGTTTAGACAAATATATATATCTATATAAACAAAATAATAGATATAAATAAACAATAATGTTATTTTATGTCATTATGTGCGTAAGTGTAAAATAATGTCTTCCCGAAATGGGCAAAGGGTTTATTTAATTTATTGCTATTTAAACATATTTAAAATTTGTATAAAGTAAAAGTAAAAAGATTTTATGTAGTTTTCACGTTAGTTTCAAGTTCCTTATATTGAACACCAACATTTTCAATTAGAATAATGTTTCTATGAATTTTTATTTAAATTGGATAAGCACAAAATGTTTTTCAATGTAATATTGCTGAAAATGTTCTAATAAGTTCAACGACAATTATATATTACAAGCATTTTCTACCGTTATTTTTCAGTACAAAAACAGTATAAATAGGCAAAAATTATGTTTACTATTAAAATTACAAACTATTATATGGCGAAATTAATCTACTAAATAATTTTTTTAAATTATTTCAAAGTTGTTTATTGCGGAACGGATTCAGTGTGGAAATATTAAAATTTCTTCTTAAATATTTTCCTACAAATTTACAACTTAAGATAACTAGAATATTATTTGGCTTTTTAAATTTTTAGAAAAATTAAACATAATTTCTTTAGTGTTTTCGTTTATTTTGTAAAACAACACAACACAGCTGAAATGTGTTTATAACACCGGTTCGTCTACTTGCCTTTAAGCCCATGTTCAAAATTTCATAAATATACTTAGAATATAAGTATAATTTATTTATTTTTTAAATTACTTTTCAGCAGTGAAATTCGCTCGTTATTATTGAATAACAAATACGTGAATTATCACATTGCTAACTAAGCGTTTAACCAACAGAGTGAAAAATGTCCAAGCCAGGAATAGAATCCCGACTTGATAAACAGATAGTAGAAATCGCATTAAAATAAATGAGAAAACCGGACAAGCAAATAAACATACCATTTTTTTGTTGCTAGTAAAAGTTTTTTAACAGACGTTATTCCAAGTGTCCGGGTTCGATTCTCGGCTGGGACATTTTTCACTCTGTTGGTTGTAAGCTTAGTTAGCAATATGAAAATTCAAACATTTATTATACATAGATTGTCAGAATAATGATATACAGATAGTAGAAAACGTGTAAAAATAAATAAAAAACCCGGCCAAACGAATAAACATACATTTTTTTGTTATTTAACAGAACAATAACAACAACAACTATAAAAAAAATAAATGTGAAAATAGGGTATCTGTCCAAAAGGTTTGAATGGGAAGCATGTGCATACATATAAAAAATGAATGCATAAACGTTTTACTTGAAATCGGTAAAAAACCAGCGGTGCAATCAGTTGATTTCACGAAAATTTTTATTAGAAAAGTATGTGTCAATGTTCACTTTTCAGAAACGTAACGCAGTGAGATTTTCGGTTCTATATTACAATAAATAATGATAATAGTTACGCAATTTGTATAATCCTTTACAAAATGAAATTGGAAACCAATAATTGTATGTTTTAAATTTAAGCCGTCATTTTTTGTTTTTATTTCGGCATCATCATTTAATAACATGACTTAGAAAGGTTCTGGAACATTTTTTGTTTTGGCTATATTTAAAAAAAACGGCTGAGATATGGCAGTTTGAATTCTAGGGTGGCTAAGATTTTGAAACAATCTGATATTTGTTATGCTGTAACTCTCGTATTTATGAACTGATATGAATGTGACTGATCATGCGTACAGAACATAAAAGGTCTCGACCGAGTTCGTTGGCCAGCTTCATGCGCCTTCTTGTTTCAAAATAGCGGCAAGTTATTATTTTTTTTTTAATTAAAAAAGATGTATAAAAATTATAAATTGAAAAAGTTGTTTTCGTTAAGTAATAGATCGTGATACAAAGATTACGGAACATTTTTTTTTTTGTCTATCTTAAAAAAAAATGGCTAAGATATGGCAGTTTGATATTCTAGGGTGGCTGACATTTTGAAACAAATTGACTTTTGTTATGCTGTAACTCTCATGCTGAAATTCACATTCAAATTCAGTATTAACGGAATTGAATCCTCTATAATCGGGTACAAAGCATTTTAACTTCGGGTGTTTAGGTAAAATGAGTTGAATTTTTTTAAAAGATTGATTATTAAAGCTACCTTTTCCTCCCGGTACATGCCGGAAGGACTTTTGTAATGAAAGCTATCTAATTGACGCCAGCTCTGATCAGTAATCAAATTGTTAATCTTACGCAGAGTGATACTAAAAATAATTCAAGTTCGTCTAAGTGTGAAATTAAAATAACAAGAATACGTGCGACTGATTAAAACTTTTTTCAAATCCAAACTGGATACTTTCTTACACATTTTTAAATTCATTTTTGCTTGGAGATGTATCAAATTAGTATGAGCACTTATTAAGAAACTATCTAATCGAACTGTTCTTGCTGTATTTCGGTATGTGCAGAAAGAAGGCTTGTCAGTAAAAACTGTCAAAGTTGCTTGGAGTTGTTTACCGAATGTGACGCGACAGTACAGAAATAGAAAAAACTGCCGTTCTGAGAAAATAACCCAAAAATAAATCATGATATAATTCATTTATGAATAATTTAAGAAAAACTGTTCGATTACGAATTTGTTTAATAAGCAAGCCTGCAAGTATCATCATTTTATGTTTAAAAATGAGTCAGATAATCTGTTTCGCGTTGTCGAGCAAGGGATTGTTTCACTTTTCTTTTTACTTACCCATCATACGTAGTATAGGGTAAGTCTTGTAATCGTTTTGAAAATCGAAATTTTTTTTGACGGATTTACACGTTTCAGACACTGGAGATTCCGAAAAAGATTTTTAGAAAAAAATTTGTGCCGCTCGTCTGTGTGTCTGTGTGTCTGTGTGTCTGTAAACGCTCTATCTCCCGAAAAAATTGAGATAGAGACTTGCAATTTGGTATGTACTTAGTATGTAATAATGGGAAGAAGCCTATTGTATTTCAATAACCTTGATTAACCGGAACTATTTTATCCGGTCTCTCGAAATATTCGTTCTGATAAAAGGTAGATAAAAATTTTCGAAATTGATTATTTTAAGAAGTGAATATAAAAGACAATAAAAAAACATAAATTTTGCATAAAGCATGAATTTGATCGGATAATTAGTTGCCGAGAGATATGTAATCCTATTTCCCACACTCTTCGATTTTTCATGACTCTGTATTTCATACAAATTTCACTTCAAAGATATATTTTAATTGGAAATGAGACACTTAATCAGATGCAATAAACCGCTAGTTAATAGGATTATTCTTTTTTGGAGTTATAAGGATGTTTCTTTCATGCAACTCAGTAATCGAGCCTTTAAAGTTTATGACGTCATGAAGCTACGATTTTATTCGAATTGCAATGCATTTTATAAGTAGTTTACACATTTTATTTTTATATTTTACATTATGCATATCCATGATGGATAAGTATTACGGTGGCCCCCAACGATTAGTTTAGAACAGCGTTAATACAGCGAGATTATAGGTGGATACGTGTGAATAACACCCTATGGCACCAACAATGAATAAAATGCATTGTATGGTGCAAATTAATTATCACATGCAATTTTACTTACCCATCATACATAGTATAGGGTAAGTCTTGTAATCGTTTTGAAGATAGAATTTTTTTTGACGGATTTACACGTTTCAGACACTGGATATTCCGAAAAAATATTTAAAAAAATTGCCGTCCCTCTGTGTGTCTGTGTGTGTGTCTGTTTGTCTGTGTGTCTCTAAACGCTCTATCTCTCGAAAAAATTGAGATAGAGACTTGCAATTTGGTATGTACTTAGTATGTAATAATGGGAAGAAGCCTATTTCATTTCAATAACCTCGATTAACCGGAACTTTTTTTTTGGACTCTCGAAATATTCGTTCTGATAAAAGTTACATAAAATTTTTCGAAATTGGTTATTTTAAGAAATAAATATAAAACACAATAAAAAAACATAAATTTTGCATACAGCATGAAGTCGATCGGATAATTAGTTGCCGAGATATTTGGAATCCTATTTTCCACACTCTTCGATTTTTCATGACCCTGTATTTCATCCAAATTTTACTTCAAAGATATATTTTAATTAGAAATTGGACGCTTAATCAGATGCAATAAACCGCTAGTTAATAGGATTATTATTTTTGGAGTTATAAGGATGTTTCTTTCAAGCAATTCAGTAATCGAGCCTTTAAAGTTTATGACGTCATCAAGCCACGATTTTATTTGAATTGCAATGCATTTCATAAGTAGTTTACACATTTTAATTTTAATATTTTACATTATGCATATCCATGATGGGTAAGTATTACGGTGGCCCCCAACGACTAGTTTAATATTAGGCAAGTATAAGAAGAAGCATCGAAAGCGAAAAACAAGTATTTTATAATGTGCACATAAACTTTTCAAGAACAGTTTCACAAATACATTCACACACTGAATAGATTTACACTAAATAGATTTTTATTAACTACACATCCATATTAAGGTTGTAATAGGCATAGGCAATCAAAGGAAAATATTTTTTTTTCATAAAAGTTCTGCAATTATAGACGCAGATAGTGCACAACATTCTCCCAACATTGCAGTTATGAAAGAACAAAGAATCAGACGGGGAAATAACTGCTAAGAAACAAATGTAGATGATTCATTAGTGCATTATTTGTTTACGAATGTATGTGTGCTTAATATAATTATAATTTATTTACAACATTGACTTTTCTTTGGTTTTATTTTAATTCCTTTGCTAAATTTAATTGAATTTTTGCTTTTTTGAAAAATTAATAAGATATACTCCTATTTTATTGTTCTGAAGTGTATGTATTTCACACTACAGTAAAAAAGCCTTCTATAATATTATCCGGATATTACATACAAATAGCCATATGTGCATAGTTCGGATGTTTGCCTTTTTTACCTTACCTTTATTAAATTTTTCTCTTAATACTCATTTGCAAAAAATCATATTTTATAGAAGAAATTAAGGAAAATATGATACTAAATATATCTATTTAATACTTGGAAATTTTTCCATAGAAAATTTCTCATGCTTTGCATTCATAATATTTCAACTTTTAATTGCTTAAAAGGCAAGAAAAGTGAAAAAGTATCCAAATCAGGACTCGAACCCGGGTCATCAGTATAGCGCACTGACGTTCTACCAACTGAATCACTTGGATAAATATATGATGGAAAAATTTCCAAGCATTAAATAGATTTCATCGATGCTCGATTCTCTTTAGTTTCGTGTTTGCCCCAGGGTTGGTGGCTCACGGAAAAATATTAGATCTTCTGCTGCGATTGTAGCTTTGCCAACATGTAATAGTGAGAAATGCCAGGCTGGGTGTCGTTCCAAGTGGTTCATTTGGTAGAATGTCAGTGCGCTATACTGATAACCGGGTTCGAGTCCCGGCTTGGTTACCTTTTCACTCTATTGGTTATACACCTTTTAAGCAATTAACATTTGAAATATTATAATACTAATAATTAACACCTGCATGAACACGATGCATTAGAAAACAAAATCGCCAATTTTATCCAAATAATATTTCTCTTAATACAACCTTTTTTATACAACGCTGAATGTAAAATATGTGATGTATATTAAAATGTAACTGTCGAATTCCTTGAATTTAAAAGTGTTATCTTAAAAAAATCTAAGATTTCGAGATAAAAAGTCAAGTTTCTATATTAATAAAAACAAAACAAATATAAAACTCAGATTAAATCCTAGCTTCTCAGAATTTTCACTTCATTTTCTTTTATCATTGAACGTAAAGGAATTTATTGCTACCGAAAACGACGGCATAATCGCAGAGTGAGCTTCATTCGCTGGGCTTAAATATAATACAATGTTAGGTACTTAATAACTCGGATGGTACAGCGCGTTAAAAAGATTTATTATAGGTAATTATCTGACAACTTTAAGACCTGAATTATGTGTCAAGTTGCTGAATGTTACGGCTGACTCGCACTGTGTTATTAGGCAACTGGGTGTATTTCATTATTTATCATTTTCCTAATTCTAATAACTATATTTATTTTTTAGCTTTTGATTTATTGATATTTTTAATTTTACTGTAGGAAAAATTCTTGAGTATGTATTCTGCAACAATAATGATTATGTATGTATAGTATTTTTTTAGTTGACAAAATTTGCTGTGATTATGCATCATTTCCGTTATTATAACTTGCATGTTTCTTTAGCGTGCTACAAAGATAAAATAGAGAATAAAAGAGAAGATTTATTCTCGAATCAAGAACATTTTTTAAATAAAGAATTAGTTACATTATAAATACAGGTATTAGCAATGAGAAACTTAAAAACGTTTATTTAGAAAAAAAAAAAGTTATTTTTCCTAAAATTTAGTCCAAATGTGTGCTTTTCAGTTTTTTGTACTCGGATTCAATCACCGCATTCATGTAAAAAAAAAAAATTGTCATTCAGTGTGACGACATAATCGCATAGTATGAGATAGGTCTTCATTCGGTGGGATTAAATATAATACAACGTGATGTACCTGATAATTCTGATGCTACAACGCATTGAAAAGATTTATTATAGGTAATTATCTGACAACCATAGTACATGAAATATGTGTCAAGTTGTCAAATGTAACAGCTGACTGAAATTGTGTTATTAAGTACTGCGTGTATTCCATAATTCCTCAATTCTAGTTATTTTCTTTAACTCTGGAATTATTGATATTTTAAATTTTATTGTAGGAAAAGTAACTTATTAAGAAATTTGCCATTATAATATATATGTTTTTTTAACATTTCAGTGCTTTCTACTATTACGCATCTTTCTATTATTATAATTTACAGGGCTCTTTAACGTAGTACAAAGTTAAAATATTAAATAAACAAGATTATTTTTCCAATTAAATGCTAAACTTGCATGGATACGTTTACTCATAAAATAGTAAAATATGAACTTTAATCTTTACATATTTCATAAGAAATTATTTTTTAACTAAGAAGGAGCACTTACAACGTGCCACATACCGATTGTAACGACAATTTGCAGATAGTTACAGGGTACAAAGATATACACTATCTTAAATGTCAAAAGTATCCGGACACTTTCGATTATAGACATTTTATCGGAAATCTAGAGGAATACTTGACTAACTGTTCTTGAAATTATAGCATAGAACATATTTCACATCATATTTCTCAGTGAAGATTTAGTCAAGTGATCAATTACGGAACCAAAAACACTTTAAATAAGAAATTAATGTGTGCGATCACTTTGCATCAGAAAAAGCTCTAAATTATCTGTAGCTGTATCACATGACTATTTGGTTCCTGTACCACATTTTTGTATACTTGTGTAAGAATAGCACGTATATTAATAGTATATATAAAAATGATTTTTTTAGAAAATTCAATAAATTGTAGCAAGTTTTTTGTTTATAGCATGCAGGGATTTGAATCGAATTTAACGCCACTTTCAGGAAACTTTGCAAAGTACAGTCGAACTATTATACAACAATTAGAATATAATATATTAAATAAATGATCAAATAGTAACACTTTTAGAAAGTAATTTTTAACTGAGCATATGTGAACGATAAATAAAAAAAATGCATAATCTAGTCAATTATATAAAGTAAATTATAGTAAAAAGGGCTGTATAATATCTGAAAAATTCAAAACATGATTAATCTGCTTTCTTTACTTAAGAAATTTCAAATCATGGTGACTCTCTCAGTAGTTTTGAAAAATCATGCTTGAAAATCATTAAAAACGTGACTACATTGAGCTACAGTTTTCAAACAAATTTCATCCAAAATAACTTTTTTATTCGATGATGTCAAAATATAAAATTTTGGGACTGTTAGAAGTATGAGTGAAAAAGAGAAATCTATAGTTCAGGTCGTTACCACTAACTGCATACGTTTATAAACATAGAAACTGGTTTTTAGCACGCGCCTTAAAGCGGACTACAAATTTCTGGATATAAAATACTGGAGTGGAATAAGGCTTTGTCTCTAATAATTATTTTTTAAAGGTATAAACCATTATTTTCCCTTTAATTAAATATCTCAATTTGGATATTCAACATACAATTTTACAATACTAACAACTATTCTGTTTTTACACCAAAAGGAACGCGTCTAAAATTCGTAATGAAAAAATATAAAATAACTCAATACTTAAATATATAAAATAACTTAATTGGATTTTTTATTCTCTTGACTGCAACGAAACTACTTATTTCTTATAGAATAACAATTTTATTTACATTTTTGCTTAGGTTAATTCTAACTTTGTTTCGATTCATTCTCTCATTTTAAATAAACTCAGTTTCACCGTTTCCAGAAAAATTACGTTTCATTTGTAAAGCAAAAAGTGTGTTTGTATAAGAAAGTACAGCTTTTAACATTGAAAAAGTTTAAGCAATGCTTACGTAATATGCTATCTGAATTATGTGATATTTTTTCCGATACGAGTAATTTTCCTTGACGGAAAACCATGCAAAGGAGGAGATACCGCGGAATTCAAAATAAACGTTAGTGAACTTCCCATTGCCCTTCACTAATGTTACACCTATAGGCGTGGAATAAATTCGTATATTTAAATTATCTCCTAAGGAAATAAATATTTTTAACTTCATTTTTCTTTGCACCCTCGTTAAAGGATGTCTCTTTTTTTCTTAGTTTTCAAAATATTTCTAAAATATACGCTTAATTTAATATGTTATTTTTTTTTTAATTTTGACGAGCTGTGAGCAATCATTTAACACTTTATATAAAATTAAGTACATATTTTAGAAATATTTTGACAACTAAGAAAAAAAGAGACATCATTTAAGATGAGTACACAGGAAACAGAAGTTAAAAATATTAATTTCCGGAGGGGATATATTAAATCCATCAATGCATCCTACGCCCAAAGTCTTAACATTAGCGAGGAGAATTGGGAAGTTCACTGACTAACAGCTTTAAGCAACTGATGATAACAGCATACCTCTAAGAACAAAAAGCATACAAATCAAGTATATCTCTTACACATGCATTCTTAAAACGACATTTTCAAAACTAAGCAAAAAATACTCAAATCTGAGTATGTCGCATAGTCAAAATGGCTCCGAATCAAAATTACTCAAGTTTGAAACATATATATATATACTCATTTCTGAAAATATCCACCCACTCAAGAATAGAATTATGTGCTCAATATGTGCTCATATTTGAGTATGTCCACATGTTACAAAAATGAATATGAACTGACTTCTATGTGCTTCTTTTTGAGTATTCGCACGTTTCAAAAATGAGTTTGAACTGATTGTAATCCTTTTTGAGTATGTCCATGTTTCAAAAATGACAATGAACTGACCTCTATGGACTCAGATTTGAGTATGTCCATGTTTCAATATTCTGAGTATTCCTGATATTTCAGAATTGAAAGCATTGGGTAGTCATATTTGAAACAGAAAGTTTCATAACAAAATGAAAACATCGAATTACTCAGATTTGAAAGGGTCATTTTATCAGTGGGGCATTTGATTTACAAGAGCCTGTTAACATATAAAATGAGATTTAATTTTTTATATAACCCTATTTTCCTGTAACTTATATTTAAAAAAATGTACGTAGTCCGGTAATAAAAACGTGTCTTCTTTTTTTTAATTTATATGTGAGGCAACCAAAACAATTAGAATGCATTTATATCCATGTTGAAGTATTGCTTAATTAAATTTCATTTATGATGAATGGTTTTAAAGTGAAAAAAATTTTAATTACAAAAAGACTCCGTATGCGTGTGTCGAGTTTTCCTTAAATGTAAGAAGATACATAGAAAGAAGCATGTTCTACCGTTTGGAACACTAGAAAGATGCTTATATATATTTTTTAAGCAGACCAAATATTCGATATTCACAGAGAGATATAAGATTGATTATATTTGGAAGTAAATTCATACACTTCGTGATAACATATTACACTATGTTTTATGAAAATCCCTTGTATTTTTTAATAATTTTAGAAACCAATGAAAAATTCAGTTTAAAACAACATGAAAATAATAATATTCTGATAGTAATATTGAAATATTTTATGAATTTATGAATAAATTATGAATATTATACTGAAATATTTATCTATATCACTGCTATCAAAGTATACTTTCTTAAACGCATATTTTTTTTTTCATTTATTATGAGATTTGACATGCACGAGGCATTTATATGACCTGAAATTGCGTAACTTCACTATCACTTTAAAGAGGAATGAGAAAACCCTAGGTTTTTAAATAAATCAATACTCGTCAGAATAGACTTTATACGTTATCCAATGAATTTTAATTTAAACAATCACATCCTATTATAGAAATACTATTTTCTTGTGTTTTGAAACAATTTTCATCCATAAAATGTCATAAATGGGAAACTAAACATTTTTTAAAGCATGCAACACTCACAACATTGTTCAAATTAATCCAAGAATAATTATAAACAACGAATGTTTTATAAAAATTAAAATAGAATATACGAACAGAAATCCAATAAATATGAACAGCAAAATTAATGTTGTTTGCGCTACATCTAACATTTTGTGAGTTTAAAATATTTCATTTAAGCAGAATAATTTTCGTTATTTGTTTCAGAATGTGACACGTCATTGCCTAACAATATTTTAGTGAAATAAAACAAAGCATTCATGCATTTTGAGATTGTTCAGTTGGAATAAAGGTATTTGTTTTTAAAAAAAAATATGTTTCACTCTCTGGATATACGCATTATTATATTTGCTGAAACATTAACTTACGGCGACAAAAGAAAAATTATAATAATTGTTTTTGTTGATGAAATAGGTTTAATTTCCCTTCACTAACTTTCTAAAGGTTAATTTTGCATACCTATTTGAAGCTATAAATCTATGTAGTAATAGAAATATAATGAAATTTAAAATGCTAAAAAATAAAATATATTAAGAATTTCGTTATTTGGTGCTGCACATTTTTTCATTTATTTAATTATCATTCATATATAAAATGGAACAAAAGATTGATGTTATTGAAAAGATTATGAAATCAAATTGATTATATTGAACATTGTGTTCGTGTATTTTGTAATAACTGATTAACTCTTATTTAAGATAATTCCGTTTTTTATTTGGAGTAATTTTAGGAATTATTGTAAAATTCAGTTTAAAATCAAATTAAAAGCAGAATTTTTTAATAAAACTTTACATCTCATTTCTATCAAAATATTCGTACTTAAAAACAAATTATTTTATATATGTTTATTTAAAGATGAAGCAGATCTGAGACAATGATGTGCTCTGAAATTGTGTAACACCAATATTAATTTAAAGAAGCATAGAAAAAACCTGGGTTTTTTAATTAAATAAATGTTGAATAGACTATACGTTATCGAATGATATGATATTTATACACCAAACGCGCATTATATAAATAATATTTTCTTTTATTTTGAAACCATTTTTAGGAATAAATGTCATAAATTGAAAACAAAATATTTTCAAAGCATGCAACTTTTCAACATTGTTTAATTTAATCCATGAATAATTATGTACAACGAGTGTTTTATAAAAACAAAAATGAAATATGCGAACAGAATAAACACGAATAATAAAATGAATGTTGTTTATGCTATATGTAACATTTTGTTAAATTAAAATATTTCATTTAAGCAGAATATTTTTTGTTATTTGTTTCAGTATGTCACACCTCATTTTCCAGCAATATTTTAATGAAACAGAATAAAATATTCGCGAATTTTGAGATTATTCAGTTGGGATAAAGTAATGTGTCTAAAAAAGAGTTTTTTTTACCGTAGACACATTATTATATTTACTAAAATATTTAGCTTAAAACACCGAAAGAAAAAAATAGATAATTCATTTTGTTTATGAAATATTATATTTTGCTATAGATTAATTCAATGTAACTATTCCCCAAAAGAAATGTTATAAATATTTACTCAATATTTCATTATCCATGTTATGGAAACACCAGGATTCTAAAATGGCACCTTCATCTATACATCTTGGTAGTGTTTTTTAATCCAAGACTTAGAAGAAAAGTTAATTTTTATAATAAAGTAAATCATAAAAAATGTGAAGTCACAATTGTGTTCTAAACTAAGTCAGGTATAATACATTTCATTATAAATAATTCATAATTCATGTTGTCTTTTAAATTTTACTTTCTACAATTCAGAACCTTTGAGCACAATTATGACTAAGCAATCTTTTTCATTAGCAAGCCAATCAGAAGAAATTTTAGTTAAAAAAAAACATCCAAAAATAATTTTATTCTAGTAGTGCAATTCACTCTTTGACAATTGCAGTCATAATAAATAAAATACTCTCTCTCTATATATATATACAGGGTTCTTACGGGGTACTGGGATTTTCAGGGTAATTATCAGAATTTTCTTATAGAAAATATCGCCTTGTACAATCGCGGGATTACATAAGACGAGTTTTTCATTAAGCAAATACTTGTAATTTTCTATAAAATTCCAGGACCCCGTATGAACCCTGATATAGTTTGTCTTAATTTCAATGTTTTAAAACAATTTCAAGCAATGAAGGAAACTTTTACATCACAAGTGGAAATAAAAACATTTTTCGGTATATCCAGATGCAACATATATTTGAACCAATTTAATTTAATTTGATATTAAGTTTATGCTCAACATAAAATGAAAATCTTTATTTTTTTTACGGATTTCAATTTCCCGCCGAAATGCCGTATAGCTTTTTTTTTTCAATTTGGTCTAGGCAATAATTGCCAAATGTGGCCAAAAATGCTCCTTAGCCAAAATGTTTCTCCTTTCGGATAGTTTAAAAAAAATGCCTGAAAATTAATATAAAAAGCATAAAGTGTCTCAAAATTGAACTATAATTTTTAAAGATGCACTTTTTTATATTCGGTGATATAAAATTGAAGATTTCCTATAGTTAGAAGTCTTTTAGGAGAAAAATTAAAAGCGAAATAGCACGTCATTGCCACCATCGCTACTTTTCTAAAAGTACCAACCCCGTGTTTGGCACCCTACCAAGAGGCTGTGCTATAAATTTATGGTGACGACAAAAATTGTACGTAATAAAAGAAAAATGACTTTTTCGTTAAAACGTTTGTGGAATAGTAAAACAATAATTAAATTAACAATAAAAAATATTCATTAAGCATAGATTATAGAAGAATTTTCAACACATTCAGAATACTGTGACGATATTTCACCGTTTTTAAGGTGAAAAAGATATCTAAGCATACAATATTGAAAATACATAACACATTTAAAAAGCCAATTTTAACAATTATCGTTTACAATCGGTAAAGTATTCGAATTCTTTTGTGGAGCACTTATATCATATATATATATATATATATATATATATATATATATATATATATATATATATATTATATATATATAATTATCTAAAAAATATCTATATATCTATATATATATTACATACTATGGTAAACTTTCGTTCACTTAGGAAACGCATAGCACAGTTGAAAATTCCTTTTCAGTAATTTCCGCCCGTAAACGAAAATGTACTTGAAATATTTTGTATAGCCCTGTATAGGATCTATAAAATTTATACTCACCATCTTATATCGAAAAAATGTTAATTTTTTAAATGCATATCAGAAATGTACACGCATTTCCAGCAATTATCGCTCATAGACAGTACTGTAACCGAATTCATTTGTGTGTCTGCATAAATTAACGATACATTGTATATATTGTACAAAAAGCATGTAAGTAGTGCACCTAATTTCTGTATATCAAGTTCAATATTTTTGAAAAGTGTAACATCATTAAAATACACTGCAAAATAATATTTCCCCCATGGACCATAATATAATGCAAATGGTGGAGTGTCCCTATAAATACTACACTCTTCATTTTCAATACAGAACATACTGTATTAAACATGAATAACATATATCAGTTACATGACAATCAGATTTTATTTAGAAGAGTTAGAGCACGGCCAGACAGACAGATAGACATCCAAACAATATAATTCATAAACACTTTTCAACTGTGTTGGAAAGTACACTTATATCTGAAGCAAACAGTCCAGTCATTCGACCGTTTTTGTAAATAACGGTTACTTGTGAGGCTATTATGACCATATTATTGATCATTCATAGACATTGTCATCATTGTCGGAATTGATTAAGTAACCGTTATCTTTAAAAACGGTAGAATTACTGAACAGTTTGCTGCAAATTTTTAACATTGTATGAAAGATTATTAAAAAGGAAAATATATTAAGATTCTCATTATTTTCCTGATTTTGTTTGCGTTATTTATTTATTATACATAATTAAAACAGAACAAAATATTGATATTATTGATCAGATTACAAAATCAGATTCATTATACTGAACAGCGAGTTCATCCTCTTTTTCATAACAACCTGTTACTTAAGAAAATTTCTTTAAAAAAAATTAGTATAAGTTTAGGAAACATTGTAAAATTCAGTTTTAAATGAAATTAAAATCCTATTAGTGTAATTATACTTTACATTTCATTTCTAACAAAATATACTTATTTAAAAATATGTTATTTTATACACGTTTATTTACAGATGAAGCTGATGTGAGACAATGATGTGCTTTAAAATTGTGCAATTGCACTATTTCTTTAAAGATAATATCAAAACGGGGAGATTTTTAAGTAGATAAATATTATGCTGAATAAATAATACGTGAAGGAGACAGGCAAAATTTAAACACCCACAATCGCATTATAGAAAGACTATTTTCTGTTATTTTAAAACTAATTTAAGGCATAAATGTCATAAATTAAAAACAAAATATTGTTCAAAGCATGTAAATATCACAGCATTGTTTAAACTAATTCACGAATAATTATACACTATGAACATTTTAAAAATAAAAATGTAATATACGAATTGAAATCTAATAAAAATGAACAATAAAATTAAAGTTCCTTATGCTACATCTAGCATTTTGTGAATTTAAAATATTTCATCTATGCGGAAAATTTTCCTTCATTTGTTTCCAAACGAGACACCTCATTGCTTATTGTAGTGAAATAAAATAATAAATTCTTGCATTTTGAGATCGTTCAGTCGAAATAAAGGAATGTGTTAAAAAATAATAATTGTTTTCTATTCCGTATAGATACGTTATTATATTTACTGAAACATTTAACTTACAACTCTGAAGCTCTGAATGTTTTTGTTTGTGAATTATTTTATTTCTCTTAAATATTTTTTTTTTTTAATATGGATGTTTTAAAAGTATTTGAAGCAATAAATTTGTATACTAGTAATTTTTTTTTTTTTTTAATTTTAAGAATTTTATTAATTGTGCCTGAAATTTTTCGCTTTATTTATTTATGATTCATAACTTTCATAACTAAAAGAATAAGCTTCATCTGGAAGTTAAAACATTTATTTTAATTTTGTTCGTAAAAAGTTCCAAAAAACCATTTTTTCCAATTGATAGTATTTGGAAGCATATAACATAATATGAATATTGTCAAGCAAAAATTGTTCTGTTGCCTTTTTAATATTTTTTGTAATGTTACGTAGAGTTTTCTATGATAGAGATTACTGAAAGATGAGGGTGTATGAAACGATAGTAGTCACAAATAGTTAAATTATGTGTTATTCTTTTTTTTTCTTTTATGAGTGTATACTTTCATCGTTCTTCCCTCTTTAAATCAATCTTAAACTATGTTTTCCAAAGGCCTTTAAACGTTTTTCCGCCTTTATTCCACTCTGTTTTTCAGAGAACTTTCTGTGTCCTTCCCCATTTATACCTATTTTTAAATAAGTTTCTAATGGGAATGACCTTCATTATTTTAAAGATAGAAGTCTGCATAAAGTCTGTTTCTCCAGGAATCCGAAGTAAATTGTGATATCGTTTGATGTCACATATATTTATATGCTTGGGTAATTAATACTAGTTTATAAATTAAGAATTAATATTAATTTTTTTTTAAATCTATTTCTTTCTATTATATTTGAAAAATTAAACGTTAAATTAATATATTTTATCTTTATTTATTTCTTTAAATATTCCCAGATTAATCATTCTATTTCTTTCTTAAAAAAATAAAAATAAAAATATTATTCACTGCCACTTTAGTAAAAATATTTTTTTCGTGTTGCATCTGCTATTGCAATTTTATCCCATGCAGATTGTTTAATTGGATGCATTGCCAAAAGTTAGCCATAACGTTCATTAGCCCAGTGAATGAATAATAATATCTAGATGCCTTTTTAGAATTCTGTTGAATTTAATTTCTCAATTCTATAAATAATTCACCGCACACGCTCCAATAATGATCGGCTACCAGTAAATTACTTTTTTGTTTCTCAAGCGCTAACGCTTGGCTAATTATCGCCTTATTCTTTTTATCTCTATTTAAATTGCCCTATGTATTTGAATTCAAATAATTTCTGTTGGCAAGACCTGTGCTTTAGTCAATTTCCGTATCTCGCTAAAAACTTCACGAGTGAAAGATGTAATATTCTCATGGGCTTAGCATTATGATGTAAGAACCAATATATCGTGTGCCTTAAGGTGGGAGGGGGGGGGGTACTCCCATAGCATTTGTACGGCTTTCTCTTTTGTTCCTTTAAAAACAGTGTGAAAAGACGCAAGTAGCAGTTTTCAATCTTCTCTGACTTGTGTTATTATATCCGCAATTGTACTCGACCACGGAAAACTACAACTTCAACTAAAAATATAAAATTAATGCTCATGTTTGTGTAAATACCCGAAGCTTCAAAAAATTAATTTTGACATATAACTTTGAAATTAACAGATGCCATCTGAAATTTAACAAAATGTTTACTATCATCCATTTAACCCTGAAACATTCATTTTTGTAGTTAATTCTCTTGTTTTGATTTGTACTTAAAAGTTTTGCCATTGCATTTGAGACTACACTATCCTTTTTTCAGTCTATAAACAGTGTATAGCCCAATGTGACCTGACGTTTTCGAGTTTACATGTTTTGAATATCTAGAAAAATACGTCTTCGAGGAATTCTTCTGGCACATTAAGGAATATAAAGAAAATGTTTGACCATATTTTTCAGTGATGTTTTGATCACAAGGCAATTGGGAAATCAACAACAAATTGAAGTAAAAATAAAATTGAGATCATTCTGTAAAATAAAATTATCGAAGTAATCTGTAGCTGCAGCACATGACCATGTGGATATCGTACAGATCTTGTGTTAATTTGTGTAAGATCAGCAGGTACATTCATGGACATAGTTTTATAAATTTTGTAAAATCTGCTAGCCAGCAAAATATTGTAGCCGACAGTAAAAATATTAACCCTCCTCCCCCCCTACCGTAATTGATTTTCAAATAGCACATTTTTTTATGAATTAATTGAAAACACATAATGACAAGCATAGTATAAAAATTGTAATTACATAGTTTATAATTGTTTATATTTCTGCATAATTTAGAAAGATAATAAAAACAAGTTTTTTAATGAAATTTATCAGAATTATATATCTCTTAAAGATAAAAGAATTACCATAAAGGCTGAATTAACCGGCATGTTAGGGAAATGCTGATTGCCGAATGCTTCAAATGTGCGGATAGTTGAGTGCTACAAAATATTTATCTGATGACCGGGTCATTGATGAAATAGTGAAGCAGGAAGTATTTTTTTTATCTATTTTCCTACCGAGGTCTGTCAAAAAATTCTGATTTTATCATTTCAAAATTTGAATTTTGTGAGCTTATTTTTTGCCAAATAATAAAAAAAAAGTTGAAAATATTTTTGTATCAATGCAATTTTTTATGTTTATTTATAAATATTTCGTGCCATTGCAACATCTTTAATCAGGCATCGTATGAAAATTTTAATTTAACATTGTGATTAAGATAAGTAACAGATGATACTGTTGATAGAAATTGCAAGCAAGCAGTAAAAAACAAGGTTATTTATATAGATAAAAAGGATCAAATAATAAAAATCTTTGCGTGCTTATAAATTAAATCCAAATATGGGAAATATAAAAACTAATCGCGTTTCCATAAAATTTCAAGAGTTATTATCTATTATGTATTACTATGCTAAAATGAACCATTTTCCTGCGTTCTTATTACGTATGCGGAATCAGCAGTCGACTAGGCGAGGAAAATGTTCATTTTGATCCAACAATTTACGATAAGAATTTGAAGAGAAATACCCCCCCTCCCCCTACAAATAAAAAACAACTCACCCCTCTGATATTAAATGATTGATTTTTTATTTCTATTTACTGAAAATGATAATCCAAATGCATACATTTACTACTTATTCTTGAGTAAATATTTCAATAAAATTAGCATCAATAAAATTCAAAGCATCCGTTCCACAGATACTCATTGACATTTATTAACACTAGATATATCAAATGGTCAAAATTAGCTGTTTAAACATTTGCTCGTAAAATTTTTATTTTAAATTAATTCACAAAGTTCCTTCTTAGATTATGAAAATTCTTATTGACATGTATCCATCACTTATTTTATAAGATTCCGTTAATTGAGTTTGTTGTTGTTGTTGTTGAAATATATATTTGGTATATCTACATATAACAACCGGTCATGTGAACCGGTCGGTGTTTTTATTTCTAATGTTTATAACTTTATAGAATACTAGGAATATATATAATTAATTTTACCTAGTTCTAATAGAGCTCTACGTACTCTCCAATGTATTTCCGGATAACTCGCTATTCTTATCATTTTACGCTACTTTGAGTGTTAGAATTTTATACTACATTTTTTGGCTTTCCCTTTCAAGGAGGTGTGAGCGACATTGGCAAAAATCCTCGGATCGTCGAAGATTTTTAAACCAGGATCCTAAACCAGGATCCCCGAAGCAGCAAACGAGATCTTTAATGCCATGCAAAAGGCTAGCTCAAATACTTCTTGCTAGGCACTTGTTTTACTGTTCGTGTAAGAAAGCGTCCGATCAGTACTCTACCCCCAGGCGATGTTTACTCGTACGGTTTGGCAGTTTCCAATGTGATGTTGTCACGTTGCCGTACTCATTTGTGGGCCCGAAATCCATGGACCGGCTTGACACGATTCGTTTTATACGAGTTTAGGGCATTAGGCGAGTTTATAGGCATTGTGCTGTAAATGCTTCACAGGCTTTGCGTGCTGTGTGTGTTATCAGTGACGCCGACTGTTGGTCAGGAGAGTAGATGATGATGTTAGTGTGTTCATTTGTCCAAAGTCACCAGTCAAGGGACAAGCGTTGGCAGGAAAAAAAACCAAAAACTCCAGAACATCAGACAAGTTTAATAGTGCCGAGCAAAAGACTAGCTCAGTTGCTTCGTGATAGAAACTTGTTTCACAGTTCATGTAAAATGGGGCCGCTACACTCTGTTTTCTGCACACACAAAAATGAAGTGAAATATCTTTTGTGCTTTCATATCATCCTTTGTGTGCGTTACTTATGGGCTGCCTGGTTAATGTGTGCTTGATTACTTTGATTTTTTACAAATAATTCACGTGAAAAAATATTACAAGAACGGATTTTTGGTTTCAATTAGCAGAAGAACTTTTACGGGATATAAAGATTCAGGCGAACCAGAAAACCTGAATAAATTGTTAATGACAGATACAGCAGAAATTTTTTGACGGAAATACTGCCAAATCTGTTTTAAGCCACAAATATCTATGCTAGTTGTAAAAAATATATTTATGGGTACACTAAAAAATCATTTAAAAATTTTTAGAAATTGCGCTAAGGAAAGCTCAAAATTGAATTGCTATGACTACCATTTATCATATCGTGTATAAAAATTGAGACAAAACTTTTATTTTTTTTGTTCTTTGGAAACTTTTTTTTTTTTTTTTTTTTTTTTTTTAGCACTTGCATTAATTGGGTAAATTACCAATCGGTCAAAATGTCCAGTTGGTAACAATGGGTATATATCAATTCCTAGTATAGCTATTATTAACGACTAACTCCTTTGTATTTCCTATTCCTTGCTAAAAATGTCGTCAACCAGTACCGGCCAGCCATGAAAAATTTTGGTTGTTTCATTTTCACTGCAAAATTTAAAAACTCAGAAGTTACTGATTTTTGACGTAACAGGATAATCGACATCAGCAAGCCTATAAATACTTGTGGCGATATCTTTTACTTGGTCTGGTGTGAATAGTTGTTTTCTACTCAATAGTGATTTATAATTCTTATTATTAACAATATAACGACGAACAGTTCGTCAAGGAATTCCATACCTTTTTGATGCAGATTTTTGCAATAATTGACCCTCTTTTATTTCTTCGAAACACCCATTTAAGCTTTTCTGGCTCCAAATGATTATTTTCTTTTTGGGATTCATAGTCTACAACAAAAATTGAGAGAGAATTTTAGAGAACGAGTTTTAGCTAAATTTCATTCAATTTTATGTAACCTAATTTATTTTAACATTATTATATTTAATTTCTATTGCGTCTACTTGGTATGTAATATATATTTTTAAAAGTTTATTTCTTTGTTATTTAATGCCAATTGTGTAAATAATTTTTTTTAACTGGTTATGTACCGAAAAAAATAAATAAATAGAGATATTTAATTATATGAATGTAATATGGCGATACGTGCAGGTAATATGTCCACATGCTTTGGTATATTGCCACCAATAATGAATTTTTAAAAAGCGTTCGTAATTCTGTCTGAACACTCATATATTGAAATTTATTTATACAGTTAAGAAGACCATTAAACCAGCTAAAATATTCTGCATAACAGTAAATACAAACACTTTTTTTAAATAAGAAAAGTAACAAACTTACCAGAGACAAATTTATAATATGCCAACGGAACTAACAACAAATGAACAATGACAGCCCTCCCGTGCACGTACCCAAAGATTGCGGTTAACGCGGTACTAAACTATGTTTAAAATAGGTCGATTTAACTTTGTGCCGTTATATTAAAAAATAAATGAACAACGTAAAATAGCACAAATAAAATATATGAAATGGCAAACAGCTGTTTCTAAGCCCCCAAAACACCATCATCAGTGCAAAGTTAAAAAACTTATAAACATTAAAAACCGATTAAAAAGCTCAAGCCATGTAAAAATGCCTGCGTCTCCATCACGCGCCTCTTGGGGCACAGGTATATTTACATGGCTTCAGCTTTTTAATCAGTTTTTAATGTTTTTAATCTTTTAAATTTGGTACTCATGATGGAGCTGTGGGGCAAGTTGCATATATTTTATTTGTGCTATTTTACGTTGTTAATTTATTTTTTAATAAACTATGTTCTTCTGACTTCCAGTGACTAGATTCAACTGCCACCTTTTGGACTTCACTCAAATTACTAACATTATTGCGGGATGGCCATATTACCATCACTTACTATATGTAGTTTTGAATCTCGAAGCCCAATTTTTTAATTTTTTAATAGATTTTTTTAATGCTATTTGTAGCGTTTTTTCATTTTCGTTGCGATTTTTCCACATTAGTAATTGGAATCTGGTTCCAATCTTTTGGAACAATATAGTAAATTTTGTTTTCTTTTCAATAAGTTTATTCGGAAATCGTACAGCGAGATTTGAATTTTTGGCGATTGTTTTCCTATGCCACTAAGAAATGTTCCCCAGAATGCTTGATTGGCTCGTTGGTTCCCTCCATTTCAATCTCAGTTATGTTCAAAATCGTCCTTTTTGCTCTCTTTTTAGATTGGAGAGTGTAGATAATTCTTTAAAGACAAACAATCATGATTTTAAAATTGAAGGGCAGGTTGTTAATTATTTCGATTTGGATTTTTGGATAAGATTTTTTTCCATTACATTTTATGCTTTTTTTAACTTAAAAAAAAATATTTTGCAGCATTTTTTATATCAAATGATGGCATTAATAGCTCAATGGAAGTCAAACACTGTTGGTGGGCAGTTGTGATTGGTAGTTGAGACGTTGGTAGTCAACCGGGTAATTGTGATTGACGGATGAATAGGTCATCAGCTGATTGAAACTTCCCTATATTAAATTTTCTCTTCTTTTCAATACAAAATATTCCGAATTCAAACAGCAATTTGTGAATTTTTCGCCATTTGTTTTATGCGATGTTTAGAGATTTTTTTATGTACGTGAAGTCATTTATCCATTTCATTTCAGAAATTGGCAACGATAACTTACGGAAAATTTATGTCAAAACAAAAAAAAAAAAGTAGTTTTATTTCTGTTTCAGCCGCATCATTTTATTTCTGTTTTAAACGTTAACGATAATTCTTAACGTGAAAGTTCGTTGGTTTAATTTTGAGGGGGGGGGGATTTCAGTCATAATTTAAATATCACATTAATGCTCTTACTGAAACTTCCTTCTTCCCCTCTGCTTCCCAAATTAGAACTCCTTAATATTGGTCCGATTCAAACGAAACATTTTCTAACATTTTCCCCAGATCTCCCAAGTACTAAATAAACTGCGGTATCATTTTTTTAGCACTTGATTACCACCATTTATAAATATTAATCTGCAGGAGGAAATTTATTTTCTCGGGTTCTACGGACCCGATTTCATCGGGAATGGATTCATTCAACTTAACAGAACTAATTACATCTCGCTATTTAATTTCCGAAAGACGAAAGAGTTGCCAGAAGAATGGTTTCGTGTAACAACTTTTAGAGTGATTTCGCATTTAATATTATTTTTTGATAGGACCGAGCAACGCCAGGCGGATCAGATAGTTTATAAATAGGTATGAATATTTTTTAAAATCTAAAATTTATTTAAAAGGAAAATATTAAAGAAATGAATGCAGTGACGCAGATTAAACATTTTCTACTAACAAACTGATCTTCAACTAAAGAATGAAGACTCATATAAGCAATATAATTAGAAGGATGCTTGTATTCCAAGGATGGATCAATTTAAATACTTTGCATTCAACAAACTCATTATTCTCAAGAATAAGATGCGCTGTTGTTTTATCTAATTGATGCTATATATCTTCGAGACGTTTTCTGATGTAAAATCACAGGGTGCTGTAATCAATGATCTTTTCCTAGCCAAAAACTAATTTTCGGGTCTCATTAGAAGTCTCATGTCGTCTGATCTAACTATTATAGACTATGATTACAGGGATTTTATATTTCTTGTGTGAGAAGAATAATGGTATATATATACTTTTTAGGCTTTTAAAGAAAACACACGTTTTCAAAACTTTTCATCTTTATAATTCCGTTTAAACTGTTTTAAAATCTATAATAAAAACATTATCCAGCATATTCAATTACGCCGCATTAAAGTAATAATACCAACAATGGCCACTTTAAGAAAATTTTATTCGTATATATATATTTCCTTTATTCCTATTCTTAGTTTAAATGAATGTGACAGCAACGAGTGTTGGTCAGCTTAATCATCATTTTCTTCAAATTTTTATAATACAAAATATGCTGCCCATGAAATAAATAAAACAGAAATTATTATCCATTAAATGTTTGGAATACAAACGCAAATCAATAGGAATGCGTAAAGTTCGTTAAACCGTATTAAATACAGGGTGCAATATTTTAACTATCGAAGACCTTTAATTTCTCAAGTTTTGGTCGCAAAATCGCAATTCGCTAAACGCGAAAATTTACAGCACTACTCTAAGAAACAACTTATGTTGCTATCTGCTATTTTGTTTTATTTAGATGCTTAATGGCTAAACTCACTACGCTTACAAATAAGGAACATTCCAAAAATCATGGAAATTAAAGTATATAAATATTACACTCGGGAAATATATCAAAACACATTGCTGCAAAAATTGTAATTTTCTTCTAGATATTACCAGTGAACGATGTTATTCCCAGTAAGAGACAAATAATGAACAGTGGCGAATGCTCACGAGATCTTGGCCAAAACACGAATATTTTTTTCAGCTTTTCTGAATATTTTTTTTAATTAAGCTAATACTCGAAATGGAACACTGCGTTACTTGATAAACGGAGAGGGGGTTGTATTTTATGAAACATAGAGATAAAAGGTAACATGTAGTATAATTTTATAAATTTCCTTGAAAATATAAAACCTTTCGTGCATTTATTTAATAAAATAAGCAGCATTTTTTTTTCAAAATAAAATTGAAGTTAAAATTACGGTTTTTGAAAGAAAAAATCAATTTTTTTTTACATTTTTAGAATGATTATAGTGTGTGAGACAAGCGTTTAAAACGAATAGTTAAAATTCCAAATATTTAGGAAATTACAGAGAGCGCGGACAGGCTGAAAAACATACCGTCTTTGGAACCCGGCGAGACGCATCTGCACGCGTGCTTAAGACTTTGCTTTGTAGCTATAAATATAGGAATCACTGACTAACTGTAATTTTCAAAATATAACAAATAACTAAATTGCTTTATATATCTGTAAAAATAAATAATTTATATATATATATAGTAATATCTATATACAATATATACTAATATATATATAGTATATAGAATAACTATTAAACAATATATACTATAACGAATAACTAATCTAACGGTGCCACATCGCCGTTTTTGATATTGAGCATGTCTCTGGTGCGCAATTAGTCATCGGTGCTTTACTGCCCCTTGTCGCGAGGGAGATATTTTTTCCGAGAGGGTGTTGTATATTTTGCCAACAGGCACCATCTTCTTTTGTTTAATGGCAAATCCTACAACGGCTGAATATTGTATTTTTTTCCTTTTGTTTTAAGACCTTAATTAAGGGAACCGGGAGGGACATATATGCTCAACAGACTTGGTCTCCACTTCGGAGCAGTTCCTCTCTGCCTATCAACGAAAAACTACAAAAATATACAAATTTTTTTAGTAAAACCATAACGCGTTTTTCTTGAAACGGCATTTTTCAGCGCGCCGTATAAAGTAGCGTTTATATGGATCACTCAATCAACTTTTTACTTGAAGGAAATTTAAGGTTATTTATATTGTGGTATCACAAATCTTTCATATGTAAAATAATAAGAAGGTAAAAGAATAAGAATTTTTTTAAACCACATTGAAGTTAGAGAAATTGGGTTAAAAAATTACGCTTTTTTTTCAACGACTAACATCTAGTCATTTCGTTTATTTTCATTAAAAGTAGGCTGATGCACGTCTTTTAACCCAAATTCAATATGTTTTCTGAAACATTTGATTTTGTTTGTGTAGGATGAATGCGCGCACAGCATACCCATTCGTAACTGAAAATACCTCTATTCATTTTAATATTTTTTTGGATAATAAAAGTATTTTTATTGTAAAAACTACTAATAATATGTGGTAAATTCAGTTTTAGTATAAATTTATTATTTCTAGAAAAAGAAAATCCCGAATTTGACTTACTTTACGGACCGATGAATGGTGATATGCCCTTAAATTAAATGATGTTGTAATATTAAGATTACAAACTATTCTTCCATTTATTAATTCGACTGGATTTTGTTAAAATTTAAGTTTTTTTCATAAAGGTGTGTAATTTCATTAAAATATGTACGATGTTTTATTTTAATTTCAGTGTATCGTTTTGAAGTTTGAAAAGCATTAATTTTCAAAATATTCAACATCTCGTTTTATGAGGTAAAATAAAATGTAATTTCTTTACATAAAGCAGTGACCTTGAAAATAAACAAAATACGCTTCCTTTATACTTAACATGCTTTTCCAAAAATAATTGCATTCAAAATACATAAACTACTTTTACAAATAAGAACTGGGACGATGAAAAAATACTTAGATTTACCTTTTCATTTTGTAAATTTACTTTGATAATTCTTTTCATAACATTTATTTTACTTATACATAGGTTTTATGGGGGAAAATAATTAATTAAATAAAAGAATTTGGAAAACATAGGTTATGAAAAACAGTTTAAAACCCTCTGAGCGTTTTGAAAAAGGGTCAAATTGTAATGTTGTTTTTACTGCATTTTGTTTTAAAAGCTAAAAAAATATGATTCTTTCAGCATTATAAATAAAACTTAATTACAAATATGAATATAACCCGTGATACTTTTAATCATTCTTCAATGTTTTGAAAATTCATTAAATCTATAGAATTATATTATCTTAAGCACTGCATATATTGCAGTGAAACCTGGAGCTTAGTGAACGGAATATTACGTTCTACACGCTTAGAGGGTTAAATTTTTATAACTTATCATTTTTAATTCATGTGAGAGATTATTACTATTTTCTAACAAAGTAAAAATGTCTTAAATATTTGGATATTGAAAGCTTTATTAAATATTGTTATATTAAATAATTTGTTTTATTAAAATAATGAAATTTCTATCCTAAGTTATAAAATATTACTCAGAAAATTTCATTTAAATATGTAATTCTATGTAAATAGAATTCTTTTGCTTTATACACATTTTACAATACATTATTCTTAAATGTCGGAAATAGTTATTCTAATGCTTTAGTTCTGTTTGAATAAAATTTGATTTTTATTCGATAATTTTATTCAATAATTATATATAGGGGAAAGGGGGGTACAGTGGGACACGGGGCACAGTGGGACAAAAGGCATTTTTCCTACCATTCAAGTACTCAACGATTAGAAAAATATGCATCATTTAGTTAACCTGTATGGCAACACTGTGTAAACTAGTCTCAGTCACATTTCATTTTGTAGGGAAGTTACAGCCATTTTTGTTTTTACTATCACTGTGGGAAAAATCAGGTAAATTTTACTTTCTTGGATTTGATCAATAAAATATCCTTCAATAATAAATATCAATGCATTAATTTAAAGCTTAAACTCTCTTCATTACATGTGTGCAATGTTCTTAATTCTATTAATAAATTTTGTGCAACTTTTGACTTTGGATTTAAAAATACTCCTTGTGGGGTACAGTGGGACATGTTGATAGGGGCACAGTTTGACACGTCCCACTGTACCCCAATGTAAATATATTTTAGACTATTACAATTTAAAATTCAATTATTCATGTAAAGTGATTTTATTTAAACAGTGTATTTGTATGACGTTTAGATGACATTGAAAACATGCATTTAAGAGCCTATTAACCTGTTGCTACTATTATATTATTACTGTTAAATATTTCTTTAATGAATTGTTATCTAAACACAATATTATGAATATTTTTGTCTCTAAACATGCATTAATAATCTGTTAACTTTATGTGCACACAAAAAGTAATTATGAAAATGAAAACAGTAGACTTTTTTCATAGTACAGTTAAAACTACTTTTATAAAGTATCTTTGCTACAAAAACGACTTCAATATTGATACAGGAAACACTACCTAACTTGAATTAAAATTTTTATCTTGATTGCTAGGCTAAACAATTTAATTTAAATTGCAGGTTAAATGGTACATAAAAGATCAAGAAAAACTGAAATTGGACTAGTGAATGAAAATGTGATGCTTGAAGCTGTTAAAGCAGTATTAAAAGACAAGAAGCCACTACGAAAGGCATAAAATAATTTAATATTCCGAAGAGCACTTTGCAACGAAATGTGATGAATTCAAGACACCTCAGTGGGGAAGATGATTTT
The DNA here is from genome assembly GCA_963931845.1 of Maratus michaelseni. Taxonomy (NCBI): domain Eukaryota; kingdom Metazoa; phylum Arthropoda; class Arachnida; order Araneae; family Salticidae; genus Maratus; species Maratus michaelseni. Next base: position 246,903,426 of record OZ007589.1, read on the forward strand.
ATAAGTAAAAATGTTATGTTTAAGCCGAATTATGCAGATCGGCAAATCTTTACAACGAGTGAAGTGAATATGCTGTCAGATTATTTCACAGAAGCTTCAAGCTTGCATCATGGACTGCCTTTGAAGGAGGCGCGGAAATTGGCATACGAATATGCAGTAAAATGGAACAAAAATATCCCTTCAAGTTGGCAAGATAACCAGTGTGCAGGAAGAGACTGGTTGGAATGATTTATTAAACGGGCTGGTAATATTTCCTTGAGAAAACCAGAAGCCACTTCACTTGCTCGATCAATGGGTCTCAACAAACCTGTAGTAGCTGAGTTTTATTCAAAACTATATGAACTGTTACAGACACCTCAATCTGGGCCAGACAGTATTTATAATTTAGATGAAACAGGTCTCACAATAGTGCAAACACCTGGCAAAATTATTGTCAAGAAAGGTGTTAAACAAGTAGGTCAGATCACTTCATCAGAGAGGGGTGAACTTGCTACACTTTGTTGCATGATTAATGCCTTAGGAAATTCACTTCCTCCCATTTTTATTTTTCCTCGCGTTACGTTTAAGGAGAAAATGCTAATTGGTGCTCCAGTGGGTGCTCAAGGAACTGCATCAGCTTCAGGATGGATGAATGCCAGTATTTTTTCATGACAATGAGCCATTTCATAAAATATTCGAAATCAACTCCACAAAATAAAACTCTTCTACTAATGAATAATCATAAAGCACATATTAGTATTGAAGTTATTAATCTAGCAAAATACAACGGTGTTGTACTATTTACAATACCCCCACACTGCAGCCATAAACTGCAGCCTTTAGACAAAGCGGAATTTGGACCTTTAAAACGTTTTTATAATGATGCATGCCGGGCTTGGCTTGTGACCCATCCAGGAAAAAGGATAACAATCCACAATATAGCCGAGCTTGTTGGGAAGGCTTATCCTCTGGCCGTTTGTGCAAAGAACATCCTATCTGTATTTTCATCTACAGGCATTCTTCCATGTAATAACAACGTTTATACTGAAGAAGACTTCATAGCTGCAAGTGTTACCGATGTTCCATCAGCATGTGTTGCTGACACATCAACTACTCAACATGTCATTCTATTACATGAGTCAAGTGAAGCTAGTAAATCTAGACTATTCACAGAAGATCCTCAACCAGGGTGCTCCAATTTAAATTTATCTCTGGTGGAAAACCAGAAAGTTGATGAACCTGTTTTGTCACCAGAACTAATAAGGTCTCTACCAAAATGCCATGCACCTGATAATTCTAAAAGGAACCGGAGGAATAGGAAATCAGAAATATTGTTTGATACACCTGTAAAATGTAGAATAGAGCAGGAAACTTTTGGAAGAACACTGTTAAAAAAATTGCAGTAAAATTACTGCAGCAGAGATTCCAGTCATACCCCGTAAAAAAAAAAGTCCATGCCCATCATTTTGTGCAGCCCGTAATTTTACGGGGCAAAGTAATACAGCATTATAATGCACAGGATATAATGCACTTTAAAACACAATAACACTTTACTTACTGTTCCGTAGCACGTAGCACGTCAGATAATCATCACAGAATCGCTGTTTTAGCGGGTTAAAATTTTCGAAACACGAGTAAAATGAAGGGTTACACCCTAGCGGAGGACAATGTATGGGGTCGTACCGTATTTTTGCTAACATATGGGCTAGAACTGTAAGAATATGTGTATTGCTCTTAATTTTCTAAGTATCTAAGGGATAAGGCCGCTTATTTAGTGGATCAGACCGTTTTTCATCAAATGAGTCTGTTGCCCGTGAAAATTGAAGGGCAAATGCTCATAAATTCTACAGTTTTTTCTGAGAGTGAATTGAAAAACAAAATAAAGGTAAATAGAAATATTCTTCTAATGTTTCGAAATTGATAACCAAAAGAAAAAGATTGTAAATAAAAATTTATGGGAAAGCAGTTCTTCAGAAAACGAAGAATGGAAGCTCTTTTGAAGTGGTTGTGTTTCTGACAATGAGGTGGAAGAAAGAGAAATTATTTTTGAGGATGATATGGAAGAAAGAGAAAGCGTTTCTATTAATATTGGAGATTTTGTATTAGTCAAAGTGTGTGGGAAAAAGAAAGGAGCCATATGCTGTTATGTTTCAGAAATCATAAATAAAAGTGAAATTGACTTTGAAGTGAAGTATATGAAAGGACTCCTGCCAGGATACAATTTTGTCTTTGATGTTGAGACAACATATTCAGCTGTTCTTGCTGACATTGGAATGAAATTCCCAAAACCATTGGCTTGCGGAGGGACAGAAAGAACGATGACACAATTATCATTTCCTGTAGACTTCCAAGGTTATTCCATGATAAAATGAACTTTTGAGAATTTTTTGTTATCCTTTAATGTTTAATTTGATGTTACTTTATTATTATCAATTTATCATACATTATTTTGCAAAGAATCTTTTAACTCTAACGTGTTTCATTATTACAAATATTTTTAAGTCTTATCATTTGAAAATGGCTTTCATATCTTCTATGATCAATATCTAAACCAGTATTTAATAATAATAAATGTGTTGTAATAATATAGCTAATTTTGTATGTGTTTTACTCACCGTCCCACTGTACCCCATTCCCTGTCCCACTGTGCCCCGACAGGGGGCACATCTTGAGTACCTTTTGAAAATTATTTTTTTTAAAGACTAAAATAAGTATAAATTATGAAAAAAATTACAATGAAAGCTAAAAGTTGCCAAAATATTGCTCTGCATTTGTTTTATTTTTTTAATTAAAAGGGGAGAAATTATCATAAAACAAGTGAAAATTGTCCCACTGTGCCCCCCTCTCCCCTACCTTTTTTGTAAATTCAGTAAAATAACTCTAGATGCATTTTTAGTGAATTCAAAAAGAAAACTTTACAATCACAGATATTTTTATATTTGCACTAACATTTAAATTTCTATCTTTAACTTACACTGTACTAACACGGTTAGATAATTTTACTTTTCTTGAAACAATTCAGATGTTCTAAGAATCTCATTTTCGCTAAAAGTTCCTATTGAAATTTATTTCTCTTATCTCTCTGTTAATCCCACCGGTAATTCGTAGCAATAAGAATAATGTTAAGTTCTATAATACAGATACATATTCGTAAATCCTATTGTATTTTTAATTTTGATATTTTTCTTTAAATGAAGATAAGTTTTGAGAAAGATCTCTTCTGCCTTAATTTGCCATACACCTACAGTAATTTAAATGTGGTACTTAATTAATATGTGTCATAAGAAATTCTGAAGTTGTAAAACAAGTCTTTAAATTTGTTATGTAGATTTAAACGTTTAATTTAAATATATATAAATTACTTGTATTATACGATAGTGATAATTTTTACAAAAATAAAGTAATACTCTTGAAATACCAAACATTAACCACTTAACCGTCGCGACCTATAAGCGTAGGCTACTTTTTAAAAATTCAGATTGCTTGATTGTCACCAATTTTTTAAGTAGAAAAATTCGTATTACTTAATAGCAAATAAAATAATGCGAGTATAAAACCAATTACACTATTTTGAAAAAACAGGTGGGAATCAAACAATCTGAATCTTAAAAATGTAACAATACACTGCCCGTGAATGTATCGGGTGCGACGATTAAGGGGTTAAATAAAATAACTAATATCATTTATTTCTCTGCGTTGCCTTTACTGATTAGGATAAAGCATTTGATTAGGTCTACACATCAGCAGTAGTTGAATCTCTGGAGGACATTGGTATAGACAAACCTTACATCAATATCATAAAAGAGATTTACAAGAAAGCAACAGCCACCATCCGTTTGCATAAAGGAAAAGCGAAGATCAAGCTTGGAAGAGGAGTAAGGCAAGGAGCCAAATTTCGCCTAAGCTTTTTATTGCTGGCTTTGAAAATATTTTCAGGAAGCTGGATTGGGAAAACTAAGGGATTAGAATAAATAGGGAATATTTACTCCATTTTCGGTTTGCTGATGACATTTTAATTTTCAGTAATAGCCCTGAAGAATGAAAAATATGCTAAACGATTTGGCAGAAACTAGTTTTAATGCGGCATTAAAAATAAATTTGGAAAAGACTGTGATGTTCAATTCTTTTTTATCAAAAAAAGAAAATCGTCTAGAACAACACTGAGATTAAATAAGTGCAAAGTTGTGTGTAACTTGGACAGGAAATATAATCGTAAAACAGTATCTTGAATGAAATCAATAGAAGAATAAGAAATGGATGGAGTGCGTTTGGGAAGAACAATATTATTCTGAAGAGTAACATGCCCCTTTGTTTGAAAAGAAAGGTGTTTAACCAATGTGTTTTTCCTGCATTAACTTACGGAGCGGAAACATGGACGCTAACAAGACGGATGGTACATAGATTACAAACAACACAACTAGGCATAGAAATATATATGCTAGGCATAACTAGAAGAGATAGAAAGAGAATAACCTTGATAAGAAGTCAGACGAAAGTTTTCGACATCATTCAGAGAATTAAACGGCTAAAATAGAAATGGGCTGGGCACAAAACAAGAAGCATAGACAATAGATGGAGAACAAACACCCTACAGTGCTATCCCAGAGATGTAAAACGACTAAGAATACGACCTCCAGTAAGATGGAGTGAAGAAATCAGAAAAGATTTTATTATGGTAATAAATTACCATAATAAGTTAAAAGTGGCCGGTGTTATTTGAATGACTAAAGCACTAGACAGGAAACAATGGAAAAATCTGGTGGAGACCTACATCCAGCAGTGGATTGAAAACGGTTGATGATGATGATGATGATGATGATGAAATAAAATACAAATAATTAATTTATAAACGATGTTCGGCCAAACTGTTCTATATAATCTTATTTTATTATATCTTAATAAATCAGGATTATTGGACTGAAAAGAGCAATTATATTTGCTTTTTATTTTATGGTTTAGAATATCTCAATTTATGCAAGGAATTATATTTTCAATGAAATTGAATATCAAGAAGTATCATCATCTCACGATTGGCTTCAATGGAGAAAAGGATTTTTACTGAGAAGCCCGTAGATCATAAGTATTAATGTCACCTTTACAAGTTACATTTTGATTTTGATCGGATTTTATGTAGTATACTAGCAGGCTATGCCCGCTGCGCTGGTCCATCTTCCAAATGAATCTTGAATGAAACGAAATGGTGAAGTCGACCATGAATTTTAAAGTAATATGAATCTTCACACCTGAAAAATCCTTCCGCATTGCTGATACAATGCGAATGCCATTGCGCTATTATCTTATTTTATGCGTTATACAAAATTCTGGCTATTAAAAAGCAACTCTTTAATTTGATGATTAATATTAGAGTTTGGTAGAGAAATGTGGCCGTTGGGATCAACAGAAATTAAATGTTCTCTGAGTTGCCACACTACTAAAACAGAGAGCATTAACATCATTGCAGAGATTGACCATTGAACTTAAATAATGTTCTAGTTATTCGTTTTGGTTTGTTAGTACTTCAATTCTGGGTCTCTCACCTTGGTGCTATGTGTGGTTCTTGTAGCTTAAATATAATCTCACTCTACATCATTATATTTCGTAATATACGTCATCGTCTGGCACATCTACTACAGTTTTCTATCTTTAGATTCCAGCAGAGTAAATACAGTGAAAAATGTTAAAAATTATTTACACACACAGAAAAGTGTTTAACTTTCATATTTAGAAGAAATGTGAATCATAAAAGAGTGGGTTTTTAAAGCTGACTTGGTTGAATAAAATTAAAATAAGGTTATTTTCACTGCCTTTCAATTTTATATACCAGTTGCAATCATGTAACCATTAAACTGGAAAAATCCTCGATAACTGATTCTGGTAAAAAAATAATAATCCTCTAATTTGTATCAAATAAACTATTCCTAATCTTCCACAGCCAGGTTTGAAGTCAAACATTAGAAGTTTTTGCAACGATATAGTTACAAATGTACCCGAGTTAGTTAAAAAATAAAGTTAATTACGCGCCAAACTACGTTTCATTAAATAATGTCAAATTGCTGTTGACTGAGTTATAAATTTTTCACCAATAAAACACCTTGAAAATGATAAATAAAGTTAGTTATACAAAATTTGTAGTAATAATCTTTTTGTGAATTCTTGAACCAAAGATTTTTGTGCCTTTCTCTAATGAACATAATAACTCGAAGAAATAAATAGGCTTGGTATTTCTTTTATTTTTAAGATTACATTATTCTTCAGTCTCTTGTAAAGCCCATATTCAGTCCCTTAATAAACCCCATAATGTACATAATTGGATGATTTGTCACTTAGTTTAGCGGCTAAGACTGTACGTTAGTCCAAATTGATTTATAATAATCACAATATTATCTAATCTGAATTCCATGTACTTTTTTTCTTATCTTGGCTAAAATGATAAATCAGTAAATAGTGTTCCTTGGCCACTATTGACATTTCAAAGTATTTGTCGTACATTGCAAGTAGTGTTATAGTAAAATGTTATTTATATTAAAGCAAATCAAAAATATATAATAATAAATATTCTTTTGTCCTTCTGCTTCATAATGAAAAACCATAAATTTACGAATCGCTGAGTACAAATTCGCTACAATCGGATTCACCATCCCAAGTTTCTTTTAAATATAAAAGAAATTTCTAACAGTATAGTAAATACTCCAATTGGCGGGTGACCCGATTAAAAACCTTCAAAAAAGAAGAAAAGATATGCGAAAAAAACTAAAAAGAAATGAATGGTGAAATTGTTTTTAATGTTGACAATAATTAGTGTGTGGCAGATAGTTACACTAAAATTTAAATATCTGACTCCATTTTAATAATATAAACTGTTATTTATATAATATACAATGTATATTATACATTTGAATATAAAAAATTACTCCAAAAATGTTGTCATACACTAGAAAAAACATCATTATTGTTAACATGCATTATTGTACTATTATTGTGACCAATGGCATGTTTGCTAATGCCTTTTTTGGCTTAAAATCAAGTTGTCTGGCCACAAAAGTAAAATTAAAATTGTAAGTAAATAAATAACATGTGACTCACAATCACGGTCATTTTTATTGTCTGAGTGCAACGAAGACTCATACACAGCGCAGTATTACTTTGCCCCATATATAGATACGATGGATATTAAAACCTTTCGTCAAGCATAACTCAAAAAATATTTAACGGATTTCGTTCAAATTTTTACAGCAGGTACCTATAAAGGTGACAACGTCGTCTATTTATTACCAAGAATAAGTGTCAAACCGTTTGGAAGTTATATTAAAAAATAGATAAAAAGCACAATTAAAGTACATACGTCACTAAATTTTGTGCGTACGTCATTTTCACCGGCGGGCGGGAGATTTTCGTAGACAATCGGAATTGAAAAGTTCATGGAATACACGGAGCAAAAAAATATGCAAGCACTAATATTCAGCACAATAAAATATATTTCAATTTAATAAAAATGGAAAGTTAATCTGTAATTTTTTCTGTTTGAAAAGTATTAGAGATTAGTAAGAGTAGTATTAGTATTAGAGATTTGGCGTAAATCACACCATTAGCAGCTTTTTTATTTCGCGTGTGTATGTTAGGAACAATTCTTTGATGTTTCAATAAAAGGTTTCGATTTGTGGCATTATTTCTTATTTTCTTTTCCTTTTTAGTATTTTAAATGGAATTAGTGAAAGGCGTGTATTTTAAATTAAATGAGTGAAAGACGTGTATTTTTAATGTATGTATTTCAAATGAAATCAGTGAAAGATTTATATTTAAATGAAATGAATGCAATATGAAGATGTTATGAGGAAAATATTTGGCGATTTATCAACTGCGCCAAGTTAACATAAAAGTACCAATACATATGTGGGTACTTCTCTATTATCCCGTCGACCACTTTTCATAACAAAAAACTATCGCCAAATAAACGGGAGAACGTTGTCATTGAAATATCAAAATACATAAATAAATAAAATATAAGAATTTAAGGACACAATTGTTATTTTAATGGATGAAATAACTAATAAATCAGTAAAACATAATGAAAAATACACGCAAATGTCGCGTTAAAAACCACTTGATGACGTAAAAAACACGTATAATGCTTCTGATATCAAGTAAATGGGACTGCATTTTTGGCGTTTAATCTAACAGGTTGGCGATAGTTTTTTGTTATGAAAAGTGGTCGACGGGATAATAGAGCAGTACCTCTATGTGAAATGAAACAAGGCACAGATGTCATATACGCACCACGTTGGCGCGATTTTTCCCTCCACCAGCTTGGGGAAAACTTTGTTTTTGAGCATTAGTTACAAATAGTGTGACAAATAGTACACGTGATTTTTTATTTCAATATAAAAATAAAATAACGTAATAAATGAAACAGCTTCTATTATTTTAAAAAAGGAAATAAAAATAAATAAATAATAGTTTGATATAAATAAAGGCGCGGATGTCATATACGCACCACATTGGCGCGATTGCAACAAAATGGCAATTTTATGCCTCACATGGTAACCCGGTTATTTTGTTTCAATTGTTGTTTATTAACTTTTATTTTTTATTTTAATTCTATAAATTGTTTTTATTATATATATCAATATTTATTCATATCAAACTATCATTTATTTATTTTTATTTACCACTTTTAAATAATAGGAGCTACTTCATTTATTACGTTATTTTATTTTTATATTGAAATAAAAAATTACATGCTATTATTGTATGGTATTTGTAACTAATATTCATAAACAAAGTTTTCGCCAAATTGCCGGGGGAAAAATCGCGCCAATCTGGTGCGTATACGACATCTGTGCCTAAATTAATATTGATATACATATAAAAATAATCTATAGAATTAAAATAAAAAATAAAAGTAAACAAACACAACAAACAGTTTTCGCCAAAGGGGCGGGGGGAAAATCGCGCCAACGTGGTGAGTATATGGCATCTGTGCCGGGATTTTTACCCTTTTATCTGTGCTTTCGGAAATATAAAAAAATTAAAAAATTCTTATATCAGGTGTATAATGTTTTGCATTTTTATACGGACCACTTCTCCATTTTAAGATTTTAAATGCTATTTATATCAGATATTTCTTTCTTGAGATTCCCACAAGTTTTTTCCGGTAATTTCTGTAGTTCGCTTATTAATTGTTTACAATTTGCCCCCCTGGCAATAACAATTCTTTATCACAAAAAATGGGTATTTCTCTATTATCCCGTCGACCACTTTTCATAACAAAAACTATCGCCAAACTGTAACGCTAAATAAACGGGAGAACGTTGCCATTGAAATATCAAAATAAATAAAATATAAGAATTTAAGGACACAATTGTTACTTTAATGAATGAAATAACTAATAAATCAGTAAAACATAATGAAAAATACACGCAAATGTCGAATTAAAAACCACTTGATGGCATAACAAATACGTATAATGCTTCTGGCATCAAGTAAATGGGACTGTATTTTTGGCGTTTAATCTTAGCTTGGCGATAGTTTTTTGTTATGAAAAGTGGTCAACGGGATAATAGAGAAGTACCCAAAAATGGCTTAGTTTTGTTAAATTTGTTTGTTATGTATTTTCATTTCTTATTAAAATATCGAAAATGGCAATAAAATTTTATTTTAGCACCGTACTTAATTTTTTAAAATGGCTCAAAAACATGGTTTAATAAACGTATATTTGTAAATATTTTAAAAAACATGTTTTTCCGCTCTCTAGAAAAATTTGTAAGATTCTACAACTGCCTTTGGCACCAACCAGTACATTATACGGAACTTTTCCCTATTCAGATACACAGAAGAGGTTGGTCACAAACAAGAGTAATGCTAGCAACAATATTGTTTTAACTCTATAAGAGTTAGAAACAATAATGATATTAAATTCCCCGATTAGCTTAGGGCCCGATTACGGAACTTTCTCCAAGAAAAAAAAACTGTAGAAGTCTTTTACATTTGTTTCAAATGAAGCTCGATCAACAAAGTATTAATTGATAATACAAACAACACTAATATTAACATGGGGGCAAAAGTTTGAATTTAAGTGTATATATTTGGAACCCTCCCCCCCCCCAACCACCCACCAAAAAAAGAAAAAGAAAGTTACAGAAATGAATTTAAAATGGCGTCAAGCCATCCTTTCTGACATAAGAAATTGGCTGCGAACCCGATTACGAAACTTTCACTTAACTTAATAACATGTATCTAATAGCCCTGAGGACAATTCCCCTTCCCAGTTATACGGACCTTGGGGCTTTTTTAAAAAGCTTGACGCAGTTCGGGTTGAAGAAGTTGAGATTTACTGTCAAATGACATAAACTACTATGAAAATAAAACTGGTGAATTATTATGCTGGTTTATGTATGTATTTAAAAAAATTGCATCTGATTACACTCTTTAGATAAATTACTCCTGTTTGCATTTAATAACAGATAAACGGCTTCCGTTTACTAAATTGTTTAAATATTGGGAAGAGTTGGCGAGAGATAGATAGACGTGTAAACAAACGGGTAGACAGACGGGTAGAGAGACGGATAGCGACAGAGATAAGCTAACGGGTAGCGAAACGAATAGACAGACGGGTAGCGAGGCAGGTGCAAAAAAGGGTTGAAAGAGGGGTAGTGAGATGGGTAGGGAGACGGGTAGCGTGGTGGATAGAGAGACGAGTACAGAGACGACTTGACAGACGGGTATACAGACAGACAGACGTGTTGATAGACGAGTAGTGTAACGGGAAGCGAGACAGGTAGAGACACGATTAAAGAGTCGGGTAGAAAGACAGACGGATACTGAGACGGGTATACAGAAGAGTAGAGAGACAGTAGACAGATGAGTTCGGAGAGAGACACAGCTAAGACATACGAGTAGTTAGACTAGTAGACACGTTTGTAGCAAAGCATGTTATCAATGTGGTTTGAAGTATACGAGTTTCTATAAATAGTTATACAAATAAACAAAGGAAATTTTTTTAATTCAAATATTAAATATTTGATTTATTATTTCAATATTTAATATTTTATTTTTTAATATTTTATTTAGATATTTGTCACAAAGAAAATGTTGCAAAAATTAAATTAAATTTGCATTAAACTACGCTTGCTAAAATACGCTATTGGCTGCAAATCTGATTATGTGACTTTAAAAATATCGTTTTAAAAGATCCGGCGGTTTTTTTGTTTTTTTTTTAAGTTTTGAGCAATTCCCGCTTAAGAAAATGAGATTATTTGCCAAATGTTATAAAAAAATGCATATGAAAACATAACAATATAGGAATTTATATATGATATTTTGTAATTATATCATTTAATTTGCTATTTTTCATATGTTGTATCATTATCTATCTCTTGTATATCATATGCTGTATATTCACTTAGATTCTTGTTAATAACTTCTTTATATCGTAATTGTTAACTTTATGTTCTCAGCAATATCACTCAGACTAATCCCTTTGAGGGAAGTCCTAGTATTTACATCTGCGAGTTTCTTATGTAAGCAGGGCTGCACTACATACCGGGCTTGCTCATTCATTATGATGACGTCACAAAAGGTGGCTGACTAGGAGGAAAGACATACAGCGATTGGCACAAAACGATGGGCGCGTTGCTTTGGACCAATCGCTGGTCGCGGTCAGCCACCATTTGTGACGTTTTTAGAGTGAATGAGCAAGCCCGTTGTCTAGTGTTGCCTTGATGTAAGTCACATGATGCAGGAGTTAGATAAAAATAAAAATCAAATCAAAAAATAAGGAATAAATCAAAAATAAAATTGTTACTAAAATTTCCCGATGCATTTTCTTAACCAGACGCAAACGATAAATAGCTCAAATATGGTTTCAATTGCAACATTTCACATTGAATAATTTTTTAAGCATTACGAACATTCCCTTTCAAGTATAAATTAAATAATTTCGTTTCATAACATTATTTTTCATCAAAACTGTTTTGCTTTTTTTTAATTTTAAATAAAATTAGTAAGTTTTTTCTTTTATTTTTCAGGCGTTTGTATTATTTTCTAAATGATATAGCCGTTTCAATTCTTTCAAGAACGATAGTGGTCGCCAAAATATGCCAAACGGTAACCTTTTCGCTCAAAACTAACAGAACTGTCCATCATAATATGTAATTTTATAACTAATCTTCGTAGAATGATATATTACTATATTTCTGGGCGGTCCCACCGGAGCCGGAAAAACTTGGTTCTTACGGGATTAGCTAGAAGTAAAAAAACAGTATGTTTAACCCACCTCCCGATAAAATAATTTGGTTTTACGGTATTTTCCAACCTATGTATGAAGAAATGCCTAATATTAACTTCGTGGAAGGTTTTCCATGCAATTATCGCGAGCATTTAGAACCCAATTCACTCACTATTCTAGATGATTTGATGGTCGAATGCGGTAAGGATAAACGAATTACTGAAGGCTTTACAAAGGAAAGTCACCATTTAAACATCAGTGTAATCTTTATTACAGAAAACCTCTTCCATAAAGGTAAAGAAATAAGACGTGTTTCTCTAAACAGTCAATATTTGATCCTATTTAAAAATCGACGTGACATGAGTCATATTATTCATTTAGGTCGGCAATTATACCCGGCGCGTAGTAAATTTTTCCAATAAGTGTTTGAAGACGCGACCCTAAAGCCGTTCTTATATTTATTCGAGGATTTAATAAAGGAAACGGTAGAGAGCATGCGTTTGAGAACACAGATCTTACCGGGTCAAACGCAATACGTGTATGCACCGAAAAAAGGTTTAAAAAGAAAGACATTTGGTTCTTAATTTAGTTTCGATCATGACGTTAACGAAGAAACAGCTTCGTAATTTAGAGTTGATTCAGACCTGTTCAAAACTTTTGCGCAAAGAACTTTAAAAAAAATTACCGTAACGATCTGTCAAAACCATCTGCGAGTGCAGTCATAAAGTGTTGAAAGGAAATATACCTTTATCCACGTATCAAAAGAAGTCTTTGAGGAAATATAAGACTACATTACAAAAAAGTGGTATGAAAAAAGGCGCCTTATTTCAGAAAAAAATATTATTCATCAAGGGGGCTTTCTAAATATTTTAATCCCTGCTGCCCTCAGTGTTTTAACTGTCGTCATCAATGGAGCACGCTACTAAATACGCTCTCGTACCAGAAGAGAAATTAATCAGACATGTGCCTACGAAAAAGCAATTGACTGCGTTTGATGTGGCAATGTCCAAAATACTCAATAGCTCTTTGTCTGATCATCAAAACGTTCAACAATATTATGAGCTTTTGAAAAGGAAAAGGAATTTGCAAGAAAACAACATGCTTTGGAGAATGAAGCTACAGGATGAGGATGGATGCATAGAATCTTCGAAACAAGAGCCTTCGAAAGAAGAACCTTCTACTGGATCAAAACAAGACGAAGACGATTATAAGCAGTTTATTCTATCCTCTGTTCCCAAACCTATGAGGAAACAGGCTGATGCCTTATTGAATTTACTCAAATCTGATTCAAGTAAAATGAAATGGAATCGAAAAGGAGCGATAAGTTGTAACGGATAAACCTTGGAAGAGACCAATATCGCTGAACTCTTTCATTTAGTTTTTTGTACTAACAAAAATCCTCCAGTGAATCCCCCGACACCCTTTTTACAAGCTTTACGCGAAAAAGGAATCCCTGAAACCATGAAAAAAATAAATATTTGTCTTTGAATTCTAAAAAGATTGTAACTCCGAAAAAGATACATGTAAAACCCAAAAAGAAGAAAGAACCTGTCATTAAACGAACTGTAATCCCGTTGATGTCTTTATATTAATAAAGATTGAATTTGAATTGTAATACTCTGTGTCTGTCTTTTTGTTTAATTCCTACAATCGAATCTTAACACACTACTATTTACACATAATAATTATTTTTTAAACCTATTTTCAATATGTACTAATACTTATGCAAAATATAATTTATCTCATCACATAAAAATACTTACATATCACTTACATACTACTCACAACAACTTCCAACATTACAACTACTTACACATGTAAGTGTACAATATATTAAGAAGTCCTGTAAAAATATATTAACAAGTCATGAACAATTAATACATGATTTAAAACACACTAGTTATACAAAACGGTACTTCTCTATTATCCCGTCGACCACTTTTCATTAAAAAAAAAACTATCGCCAAACTGTAAAATTAAACGCCAAAAATGCAGCCCCATTTACTTGATATCAGAAGCATTATACGTGTTTGTTATGTCATCAAGTGGTTTTTAATTCAACATTTGCGTGTATTTTTCATTATGTTTTACTGATTTATTAGTTATTTCATTAATTAAAATAACAATTGTGTCTTTAAATTCTTATATTTTATTTATTTATTTATTTTGATATTTCAATGGCAACGTTCTCCAGTGTATTTGGCGTTACAATTTGGCGATAGTTTTTTGTTATGAAAAGTGGTAGACGGGATAATAGAGCAAAATTAAACGCCATACAAAACATATTTCTTTTTCAATATATATTCAATAAACGAAAACACTGAAGGAAGTCCTATCCTCGTTGTATTTTAACGTTTTAGAACTGCTTTAATCATATTCATAATAATGTAGCATACATTGAAAAATAACATCTTTCTGCTGCTTTGCATAGAAAATCTGATTAAACTATATTTTTTCTATTATTGTAAAACACTATAAAAATTAAATGAATATATTTCCCAAAGGTAAAAATTGTTTCTGTTTGCTATATCCAGGCCAATGAATCTCACTTTTATAAAAACAAAGAATTGGTACTTACATATAAGTGACTCACTTGAACTTGTCCAAAATTCTCCGAGTGACGTCATGTTTTGCGGAAACTCCGTGTTCAATCGTTTATTTTTCTCCTTAAGTTGCATTCCTCTCGCCTAAGTACGAATTTTTCATATGAGAATTATAGTTTTCATGCACGAAACATTGAATTAAAAAAGAGGTTGCTGCGAAATTCTTCTAGAAAACTGGGGCGCTGTAAGATATATAGCGGGTAGGAGGAGGGCCCAGTTAAAAAAAATATATATTATTTTATTATATCTTCATATTCTTCTAAGACACATTTCAATTACTGTGAAAGGGCCTTTTTAATCAAACAGGGGAATCCTACATTTTTTTCTTAAGCGTTTTTTTATTCAAACAGGGGATGTATGCAATTTTTGTGAAGGGACTTGGCTTTTTATTCAAATAGGACACGTATCCCATTATTTTGTGAAGGATTCCTGATTTTTGTTTACCCTAATGCGTGTGCATTTTAGTTTCTTTTTCAAGTGTCCCTGTATTATACCCTGATATCCATGCGCATGCTGTATCTTTAGCCTCACTTGAGTTCATAATTTTTATCCAGAATGCCTAGTCTAGCACAGTCAAAAAATCATATCTCCTCCAAAATGGGGCAAACACCGCTTATCTTATCGCCGAAATCCGTACTCCAAAGTGATGGTGAAATCCACCCTCCGAGATCAAACCTTCGTGATTCATCAAAATCCACCCTCCACAATCCACCTAAATCCAGACTCCGAGTTACGTCAAAATCCACCCTCAAAAGTGTAGGGGGTGCTCAAATCCACCCTCAAAAGGGGGGGGGGTAACATCCCTTATCGTACTGTAAGACGGTTTTTATCCCTGAAATCCACCTTCAAAATTGGAGGTGGCGTCAAAATCCACCCTAATCCACCAAGATCCACCCTCTGAGATCCACCGAGATCCACGATCCACTTTCGCCGCAGCCGCAATCGTGTACTAATGACATTTATACACTACTTAAATCTAATATAGAGATTTTTTATACAACAATGTATTCAATCTATAATTATAAAGGAGTAGCTTGATTTTCTCATAATCAATGCCGAGCCTCAACCGTTTGTCCTAGAAAAATGAAATATGGAAGTCGTGTTCTTTACACAATGTAGGCGCGCACTAAGAAAGGATTTTTGAAAATTCACAGTCTAAGCGGTTCAAATGGGGGATCGAAATTTTTAGATAATTTCATCTTTTCGACATATCTTAGCAGGAGTTTTAAGTAGGACCGTGAAATTCGGGATAACAATTCTACTAAAGAATAGTTAAACATGTAATTCAGGCGATTTTAGAAATTCAACCATTAAGTGGGTTAAATGGAGGTTCAAAAATTTTCGGTGATTTTACATTTTCTACATATTTTATCAGCAGTTTTAGGTAAGAGCGTGAAATTCAAGATAACAAATCTACTAAAAAAATAATTAAACACGTATTTAAGCGATTTTAGAAATTCAACTACTAAGAGGGATAAATGGGGGTCTGGAGTTTTAGGTAATTTTGCCTTTTCGCCATATCTCAACAACAGTTATAGTTAAAAGCTGGAAATTCAGGACTATAAATGTACTAAAAGTTACTTAAACACATATTTCAGCGATTTTAAAAATTCAACTGCTAAGAGGATTAAATGGGGGATCGAAAGTTTTAGTCATTTCACGTTTTCGCCATATCTCAACTCAATAGTAGTTTTAGTTAGGAACGTGAAATTCAGGATAACAAATCTACTAAAAAAAATAATTCAACACATATTTCAGAAATCTTAGAAATTCGATTATGAGGGTTAAATAGGTAGTTGAAAGTTTTATGTCATTTTGCCTGTTCGCCACATCTCAGCTACATTTTTAGTTAGGAGCTCGGAATTCGGGATAAAAAATCTACAAAAAATATACACAAACATGTATTTCAGCAATTTTAGAAATTCAGCAACTAAGGTGGGTTAAAAAGAGGTAAAATATTTTAGGTCATTTTACCATATCTCAGTAGAAATTATAGGCAGAATCATGAAACTCAGGAAAACAAATCTACTAAAAAAAATAGTTAAACACGAATTTCAGCGATTTTAGAAACTCTAACACTAAGGGGGGGGGGGGGTTAAATGAGGCTCGAATGTTTTACGCTATTTTGCCATATCTCAGTAGAAGTTATTGTTAGGAGCGTGAAATTCGGGATAACAAATCTACTAAAGGATAGTTAAGCATGCATTTCAGGCGATTTTAGAAATTCAACTTCAAAGGGGGTTAAATGAAGGGTCGAAATTTTTCGGTGATTTCACCTTATCGTTATCATCATACATGTTCTGTGTTCGTCGTTAACTCAGTTGGCAGACCGTTGGACTGGAGAAGACGGAGAAATCAAAAATCCATAGGTCACTGGTTCGAATCAGGCTCAACGGAATTTCTTTTCTGGTCAATGGTATTTATTAAAAAAATATTAGTTACGTGTCTCATTTTATTTCTCATATACAGTATGCCCACTAAAGTCACTTGCGACCCTCTTAACTACGGAACGGCTGCTGCTATATTCATAAAAGTAGTGTCTAGGTATAGGAAAGTAGCCATACGCTACTCAGTGAAACCGCCTACAGCTCCACCTGGTGGAATGCTGCGGAGTTAGCATTCCTATCTCGAAAACGGAAAGAGATAGAGAAAAAAGAGATTTGCAAAGTTGTAGAGCATCATCGATTCAGTACGAAAAGACACCTTGCGGTCATTAATCCGAAGAATAGAACGGATAAAACGCGCATTTGTTTTTTCGTGATTTCCTTCACTGTGACGTGAGAAAACGATCTTAGAAAGAAAATAACAACTAGTTATAATAATATACCTTTATTTTAGATGTTCAAACTTCTCACCGTCAGCTGAGATATATATTTGGATCTTTGTTTGAATTTCACGTTGCACACGTTGGAGCATAGATGGTGGCACGTTGGTACAAGCGCCCGTAATGCGCCGTTTAAGGTCGTGCAATGCTTGTGGAGGGGTCGCATACACCTGCTGTTTCATAATTGGTTGTTTCATTCTTTCTAAGATCGTTTTGTCAAGTCACAGTGTAGGAAATCGTGAAAAAACAAATGCGCGTTTTAATCGTTCTATTCTTTGCATTAATGTCCACAAGGTGTTTTTTGTACTAAATCGATGACGCTCTACAACTTTGTAAATCACTTTTTTCTCTATCTCTTTCTGTTTTCGAGATAGAAATGCTAACTTCGCTGTTTTCCACCAGGTGGTGCCGTAGGCGATTTCATTCAGTAGCGCTTGGCTACTTTACTATACCTAGACAACACTTTTATGAATTTGGAAGCAGCCGTTCCGAAGTGAAGAGGGTGGCAAGGGACTTTATTGGGCATACTGTATATAATTATATTTAGAGAAATTGTAAGAAAGCGCTTAAAACTAAATGAGTTCCATTTGGAATTTTATGTAATGTGTTAAACGGATGAAAGGCTGTGTCCGTCGATAACTCAGTTGGCAGAGCGGTGGACTGTAGAAGACGGCGTAATCAGAAATCCGTAGGTCGCTGCTGGTTTGAAACCGGCTCGACGGGATCCCTTTGTTAGTCGATGATATATAATACAAATATGACATGTGTGTCTAATGTTATTTCTCATGCTTATAATAACACTGAGAGAAGTTGTAAGAATACGTTTAAAAAAAGGGAGTTTCATTTGGTAGTTTATTTAATGTGTTAATCGAAACAAACGGTGTGTCCGTCGATAGCTCTGTTGGCCGAGAGTGGACCGTAGATGACGGAGTAATCAGAAATCCATAGGTCGCTGGTTCGGATCCGGCTCGACGGAATTCCTTTTTTAGTCCATGATATATAATAAAAAATATTAGTTATGTGTCTCATTTTATTTCTCATATATATAATTACATTGAGAGAAATTGTAAGAAATCGCTTAAAACTAAAAGAGTTTCATTTGGAATTTTATGTAATGTGTTAAGCGAATCAGAAAAATGTGTTCGTCGATAGCTCAGTTGGCAGATCGGTGGACTGTAGAAAACGGAGTAATCATAAATCCATTGGTTGCTGGTTCAAATCCGGCTCGACGGAATTTTTTTCTTTTTAGACGATGATATACAATTAAAATATTACATATGTGTCTAATTGTTCTTCTCATACATATAATTACATGGAGAGAAATTGTAAGAAAGCGCTTAAAACCAAAAGAGTTTATTTTGGGTTGGCTTGGGTTGATTATTGACGGCCAATTATCTACACTAGGGATATAGGCCCGGGGGGAGTGCCCTCCGTGGGGGTCTTTCTAAGGGAACCTAATCCGTATTTACGCATGGATAAATCCACGGCTCGAAGAAAACCACGAAAACTCCGAACGATTAGGCCGACGGGCGCGATTGGGATCGAACCCAGCACCTCCCGTCTACCAGCTTCGAGAGCACAACCTCTCAGCCACAGAGTTTATTTTGAATTTTCTGTATTGTGTTAAAAGAATCAAAGGTTGTGTCCGTCGATGGCTCAGTTGGCAAAGCAGTGGACTGTGCAAGACGGCGTAAACAGAAATCCATAGGTGTATGGTTCGAATCCGGCTAGACGGAATTCCGTTTTTAGTCGATGACATACGGATAATAAAAAAATATTACTTATGTGTCTCATTTTATTTCTCATATATATAACTCTGCAGGGCTTCGCCCGTCTAGCCAGTCGCTTTCGAGTGGGGCCCAGATACAAAGTACTACTTGGGCCCCACCCCTAGATAAACACGGGTAGGGCCCAGTAATACTTTGTCAGGGTGTTCTTGAAAAAATATATTTATGTCGCGAAATCTTTATTTAAGTGCTTTTTTATATTCTTATTAGTTATTTTCGTATACTTTTAATTTAAAGTATTTAATTTATATTTTTCTGGTTGCATGTAAAATACACTTTCTGAGCCCCAAACGAAGTCAGGTCGGTACACTGCACTATCTGGGGCCCCAATCGGAAGCTACCGGCTAGACGAACGAAGACCGGCGTAGTCATATATGGTATTTCGAATTAGTAAGTCGAAATTTAACTGTTACACGGGCAAAATAAAACTCTTCTAAAATGATTAAATGAGTAAAAGCCACCAGAATTCAAAAACAAATTTCTTCTTAAAAAAAAAAAAAAAAAAAAAAAAAATCCACTGTACATAAATATAAAATGCAAAATTTTATTTAAAAATTCTGGGCGCCATTTGGCAGTTCCGAATTAAAATTAAAAGGTATAAATAATATTCGTATGCCACCATCCTTCAAAGGGATAATACTAATAGAAAACGTGAGACAACAGATTTATACTGTGTAAAATCAGATATTAAACTAAACACTGCAAGTGGATATAGTAGAAATTATAAAGGTGTATGTTTTTCTTTCTTTCTTTCTTTCTTTTTTTTGAGTTTTTAAAAATATTAAACATTTATAAATAATATCTATGTTTCAAAGGCAACATTTCATACAGAGCATTTAAACCATCTTCGTATGATTATCTTTTTGGTTTTTCTTTAATTTTCGTGCATTATTATTACTTTTAATACTTTAATTGCTAAAGTTAATAATATTGTGAATGTGAATTAAGAGATGTTACACGAATTGTTCTTTTTTGTAAAATAAAATCATTGTACTTAAATAACAACTCGTGTTTTTCTCTTTTAACATGTAGGTAAAACAAAAGAATATTTTGTTATTTAATTCAATAAATATTTACCTTACAGAAATGTTTGCTTTATGCTTTGTGAATAGATATACAATAAAGAGATAAATATAAAATATATTTAATTACTGAGAAAATAATAGTATTCATTTCAACTAATTAATTAATTTTATATATATTTATGTAGTAACTGGCAACGGACTCTGTGGACTCTGTACCGCAAAGCCAGCAGATTCTCTAATGAGGCTCTCGATGATAGCGAAAACTGTCGAACAATACCTTTTGATGAGTGCAGTGATTTTTTACTGCGTGAGAACGAAAGAGAATGAGTCGAGATGCAGACTGAGAATGACGGACTCGGGAGATGCTCTGAGATCTCCGTGGCCAGCTTTTACGAGCTGAGCTGACCAATGTTTGATCGGCAAACGGCCTTTACGAGCTTACGAGCTGTCATGATTGTTTTAGTTATTATTAAAAATGTAAATAGTTGTAATTATTTAATATCTACCCAAGAAAATTAAACTGTGTAAGATTTCTTTAAAAATCTGACCCGGACTTTATTTATTCATACCCATCTAGACACCAGCATAATAACTTACATCCATCTACATTTAAAGAAAATTAATTAATTAAAAGTTTTGTAAAATACCTTTTACAAATAGCATGTCAACATATTTAATAATAAATATTTCAAATTGCAGCTTTAAGAACTTTAGTTAATTAGGAGAAACTAATCGCATATATCTGATATCATTCATTAACAGTTAAATATATTTCACATTTAATTTCTTTCCCAATAATAAATTACACTTTCATTATTTCACATACCTTCATTCAAATTTAATTAAGCTTAAAATAACTAAGTTTACTTAAAATCTCTTTTGAGAAAAACACTTATTTTTATATTCAATTACAGGTTTCTTCAAATATTACATTTTACATATCATACAAATCCTTTTTACGAAATTAATTATTATTGTAACTGATTTAGCTTTTGTAGTTTGTTAATAATCCCCAAAAATCCGCACTTTGATAGAAAAGCTAATCTTTTTATTCAAAGAACCTGCATTCAGCGCTTTAGTCAGAATGAAAGAGAAAATTTCAAGAACTTTACTAAATGAAACGTAAAGTTTTACGCCTTTTATGAAAGTATTTTACGTAAAATAAAGCAAATATCTCAAGGCAGCAATGTCGTAAACCTGTAAAGTACAATCATAAGTACACTCAATTCAGTTTTTTTAGCACAGGCACGCTTCCAAAAATGCATATAAGAAATACAAATAAAATATTCCGTTTCAGCAACAGAAAAACAGACAATTTTCTTCAAAGCTTAAAACAATCAGCAAAAATATACAATAAATAATAAAAAGATGTTTGTTGTAATCATATTTTTCTTGAAAGCTGAACTTTACATGTCTAATGCATGAAGATCATGTAGATGTCGAATAATAGGAATGAGACATGTTTATTTCATTTGTTCTCACTTAAATAAAAAAAAAATCGGTTGTGTAAAATTTGATGAACACTCCATTACCATTTGAAATATGGTGTTGATCCACTATTAGTGAAATGCTTTCGGTGATATCTTGAGCAAAATGATCTGTGTTATCAGGTAACGCTAATGTTTGAGCGGTGTTAAATTCCCTTAATTATTAATTTTATTTTTCGCGTTACGTCTACAATGTAAAATAAATTAAATGCAATAAAAACATGCTTTCATTGAAATTCACAAAAACGCAAATTTATATTATAAAGCACAAATGTATGCTTCACTTAAATCTGACGTTATAATGATGCCGACAACAGTATTTGATAAAATGGATGAATGTTGCAACCATGGAACTTTTTTTTTCAATTAATATTAAGCTATCGTAACGTTATTTCTGTGATTAAAATACAAGTTTTGGGCCGACGACGCTGCTCGCCCTTAGGGATCTAATTAAAAAAAAACTCAATATCCAATTCATGTATTGACCTCAAGAACCCACATATATATTCCAAATTTCAAAGACCTATAAATAATACTATGTATACTATGCAGTAAAATACATTAAATGTAATAAAAAACATGCTTTCATTGAAATTTTAAAAAACGCCAACGCTCTTAGAAAAAACTGTAAATTTATGAGCGTTCGCCCTTCAATTTTCACGGGCAACAGCCTTATTTGATGAAAAACGGTCTGATCCACTAAATAAGCGGCCTTATCCCTTAGATACTTAGAAAATTAAGAGCAATCCACATATTCTTACAGTTCTAGCCCATAAGTTAGCAAAAATACGGTACGACCCCATACATTGTCCTCCGCTAGGGTGTAACTCTTCATTTTAATCGTGTTTCGAAAATTTTAACCCGCCAAAACAGCGATTCTGTGATGATTATATAACGTGCTACGGAACAGTAAGTAAAGTGTTATTGTGTTTTAAAGTGCATTATATCCTGTGCATTATAATGCTGTATTACATTGCCCCGTAAAATTACGGGCTGCACAAAATGATGGGCATGGATTTTTTATTTTTATTTTTTATTTTTTACTGTGTATGACTGGAATTTCTGCTGCCGGCCTCTGCCCGTAATTTTACAGCATTTTTTTCAACAGTGAACTTATATTATAAAGCACAAATGTGTGCTTCAATCTGACTTTATAATGATGCCGGGAACAATATCGATAAAATGGATGAATGATGCAACCATGGAGCTTTTTTTCAATTAATATTAAACAATAGTAATGTTATTTCTATGATTAAAATACAAGTTTTGGGCCGGTGGTGTGTCCCCTTAGGGATCTAATAATAATAATTTAAAAAAAAAAAACAATATCCAATTCATGTATTGACCTCAAGAACACATACATATTCCAAATTTCAAAGATCTATGTCAACAGGAAGTGGGTGAAAAATGAATAACTTGATTTGACTGCCACATACATACAGAAATGTAAGTTAAAAGAAAGCATGCAAAAAAGGACTAACGTTTCTTAATCTACGAAAAATTAATATAACGACGTGCAGAAATATCCGATAACCATCTACAAGTTACCCATGATTCTGAAAAGCGCTTTTTATTGTTAAAATTTTTAGAAACCAATAGATTTCAAGATTTAAAAAAGCTTTTATACACTGGCGAGAAAAATCAAAGGAACAACTATAAAAACTTGCCGCATTTGAATACTTTTGCAGATAAGAACGTGAAACTTGGACAGGAGCTTTATTTTGTCATGCCTGATATACAGAGTGTCCCAAAAGAGTCTCCGTACAAAAAAATATTAGGCCTACAGCAAAAATAATTACAACAGTGCATAGAGTAACTTAAAAAGTTTTTTCTACTGCCTTAGTAAACTTTATAATGAGATCCTTTCGTGGCACGAAGAATATCAAGACGATATTCCAATTCAATCCACGAACGTTTTTCATGCGTACATCAACAGTAGCTACTGCTGATTGGATCTTTTGTTTCAATTCCATGAGACTATTAACTTTTGTTCAGATTTCATCAAACAGTTGTAACTACTGTTGATTTTAGCATGCTGAAACGCACGTGGATGGAATTGGAATATCGACTTGATAGACTTCGTGCAACGAAAGGATCTCATGTACAAGTATACTAAAGTAGTAGAAAAAACCTTTTTAAATTACTCTATGTACTATTGTAATTATTTTTGCTGTAGGCCTATTATTTGTTTTGTAATAAATTTTTGAAGTTGTACGGATACTTTTGGGAAACCCTGTATATTCAAAATACAGAAATATATATTTCTGCAAAAAACAAATTTACATAAAAGCATAGGAATGTGTGATATAAGAGGGGATAAGGAAATTGTACTGTTACAACATTTTACAGACACAAACAATAAGGTATCTGGTCAGGGTCACCCCTAGCCGAAATGCAAGCTTTACAGCGATTTTCCACACTGTGGATCAAATTATCCAGAAATTCTTGTGGTAACAAAGTGTATTCGAATTGAATAGAGTATCAGAGATCCTGGAGAGTGTTAGGTGGTGTTTAGTTAGATGAAAGTCGGCGTCTAATGCGTCCCACATATGTTCTATCGGATTTAAATCCGGATAATATCCAGGCCACTCCATTTGCTGGATTCCTTCGCCCTCAAGATAATCAGTTACTTGTGCAGCATGATGAGGACGCGCATCATCATTCATTAGAAAGAAGTTATTTCCAATTTCACCCCTAAACAACTTTACATGAGGAACAAGAACTTCATCTTTGTATATTTCAGCATTCAGAGTTGCACTGGTAAAAACGTGCAGGTCAGTGCGACCATTCAAAATTATGCCCGTCCATACCATGATTCCAGGACCTTGGTATCGTGCCTTTCACGGATGTTTGCAACCTTATTGTGTGTGTGTTTCTCCCTCCATATGGTAATACCTCTGGAATCATTCTCTAAGCAAAATAGGGATTCATCGGTAAATAGAAATCGGCTCCAGTCCGTGGTACTCCAGTGAGAATGATCTATGCACCACTTTAACCGGGCGCATTTTGCTGCCGGAGTTAGTGGAATACCAATCATGCGTTTTCCTGCATACAGCTCTCTTTCATGCAGTCTGCCCACAGTAAATCTATACAGTCGAGTTCTAGACAGAACGAACTCCCTTTCAATCTGAACTGACGTCAGTTGCCTGTATCTTTTACCAACCGTTGCGAAATAACGGTCATGAGAGTCTGTTGTGGCACATTTTCGACTTTGACCTGGTTGTTTGTGCACATTGCCAGTGTCTTTAAACTGTTTCCAGAAAAGACGCTTTTGGCCTATTTTAAAGTCTTTACAGACCTTGTCAGTGTCTGTCTTGCTTCTATTTTCCCTATCGCACATTATTTCTCACAATCGGTCAAATGTCTTCTTTACGACATATTCCACCTACTACAAGAGAAAATTTTATACAACTACGCGTACAATTCTTGAAATTAGACTTCAAATCAACCACGTGCACTCCTTTTCACACGTACCAAAAGAACGGGATAAAAAATTTTAATACTTTTCTATAGCGAAGGCTCATTCCCATTGTACTTCGTGATAACGTTGATATGAGATACTAAACAATGACGTTTCATTGAAGTTCCTTTAATAGAATTAACATTACGCACCTTTTTATGGTTGTTCCTTTCACTTTTTTCGCCAATGTAAAATAAAGTTGCTTTTGCTGCCACTGATTTTCTGAAAAGTTTCTAAATAATTTTATAGTGTATTAATCGGTTTTCACGAATTAGAATATCGATTTTAGGCTGCTATCAATTTTCAATTAAATATTATCAGCTGCGTAACTGAAATTATATATGTAAGAGTAACAACACAATATTGTCTTTAATGTTAATGTGTCATTTTTGTCTGTATAATATGTTTGTTGAACATGAAAATGTTAAATTGATAATTGATAGCATTATAAATCCCCGGTTGAGAAAACTGCATTATGCACTATAAAAACTACTAGGAAATGTTTCCCAAAATTAGTGGCAGCAAAATAAACTTTGTGTTTATAGCTGATACTGTAGATTTCGAAAATATATTGGTTTCTGAAGTTTTTAAAGATAACGAACGCTTTTCGGAGTCGTCGGTAACTCGGAAGTGATTATTGTAATGCATATTTTCGCTTGTGATTATATTATACACTGGTAAAAAAATTAGGGGAACAAACAAATAAGAGAAGAGAACCGTGCGAGACAGCCATGCATGTGTATGAAATGAAGAGGACACGTGTATCAATGCGCAATACATAAAAAAAGACGCAAACAAATTGTAAGGGAGCTTTAATTCTTTGAAACGATGGAAAGAACATGAAAAGATGGTTTAGGACAACAATTTGGTTAGAAGTAAATGACAAAAAAAGAATTGTTTAGAAATGATGCAAGATGTTTAATACGGCATGTGGTCCCCTCGAACAGCTAAGACTGTCACACACCTGTTTTCCATGGACGCGATGAGGTTATCGATACGAATTTGAGGTATACTGTACCACTCTTCAAGAATTGCAATCTCCAAGTCCCAGACAATAAAAAGAAAGCCTTGGTCTCGTTGCAATGCGTCGTCCTAGTGTGCACCAAACCTGCTCGGTCGGATTAAGATCAGGAAAGCATGCTGGCCATTCCATACTGTGTTTTTTCAGCTTCAACCATGTTCTCCACAAGACGAGCTGCATGCGGTCTGGCATTATCATGCATGAAAACAAATGAATCACCATGGTTGAAGTGTAAGGTACGACATGAGGCCTTCGTATCTTGTCTGCATTCCGTTTGGCCGTCAAAGTACCATTCCGAATGATATGCAGGTCTATACGTCCATCTATGCTGATTCCAGCCCATACCATCAACACACATTGTTTGTAATGTGATTTTTCACGAACGAATGTGGGGTTGTTTTGAGTGCACTTTTCCCTTCATACCAAAACCCGTCGAGTATCACACTCCAGATTAAATAGGGACTCGTCTGTAAACAACATTTGTTTTCAATCCGTTGCCTTCTATCTTGATGTTCAGCAGCCCACCTTCTTCGAGTCGCACGGTGGATTGAGGTCAATGGAATACCGACCGTTGGCCTACGTGCATAAAGACCACCCTGATGAAGCATATATCGCACTATTTGGCTGGACAACCTTCGTCGTGTTGCCAAGAGCTACTGCCTTTGCAGCTGAGTAGCATTCACTTTTCTGGCTCGACGATCTGTTAACGGATATATCGATCATCAGTTGCTGTGGTAGCACGTGGTTTACCTTACCCTGGTCGACATCTATCATTTCCTGTTTCTTGGAATCGATTCCACAGTCTTTCAAGGACATTTCTTGCAACTCCATCAGCTTCAACTACACTTCTTTGTGTTTGCCCGGATTCAAGTCTCTCGCTAATGCGCCAAGACATGGATTCCAGTAAATCACGTTGTTTTGACATTTTCAAATCACCTTTTCTCAAAACAAAAGCATAGCAAATGAATTTCACAACTGGGAAAGTGAAACAAACATTTCTGCGAAATCCCGATTTCTGCACTTCTCTCCCTTTTTTGGATTTTGACGTCATGAACTTTTATTTGAACATAAAGTTTTATTTCTCTCTTTTTTCTAATATGCTTTAAATTAGGGATATTTTAATTTAAGCTACTTATTGGTGTAAGTATTTGTGCAATTTCATTAAAATCATGTGCTCCCCTAATTGTTTTGAGCAGTGTATTTTCCTAGATTAAGAAACATTTGTTTATTTCTTTTACAGTGTAGTCCCATGTGGGGCTAATTTTACAGCAGAAAGTTACAAGAAAGTTTCACGTCTTTTGAGTTGCGAGGTGTCATGAAGTTTCTGTTTCAACAGGGAAAGTCAGCAAAGGAAATTCACATTGAGTTCTTGCAAAAACTGCTAAAAAAGTGGGCTTCCTATAGCACTGTGAAATCTTGGGATATCTTGTTTTAAAATTGGTCATTCCTCCGTTGAAGATGATCCCTGCAGACCGCGCCCTCACACCGTACCTAACACTGAACCATGCGATGCTGTCCATGAGCTAATTTTTGAAGATCGGCGAATATCCGCCAAAAAAATAACCGAGATGTCGGACATCTCCAGAGAGTGTGTAGGATATATTATTACCGCGACATGCGCAAGTTGTCAGCGAAGTGGATACTCAAATGTTTGGACAGGGATGAACGGAAAGTACGAGTTGATACATCAAAGCCGTTTTGACCCTTTTCGAAACTGAACAGGATTCTTTCGCTAGATTGGTGACTGAAGATGAAACTTGGCTTTATATGTATGATCCAGAAACCAAGGAAAAGTGAAATGAATGGCGCCACAGAGGGTCCCGCTGGCCGAAAAAGTTACGCCCACAAAAATCAGCCAAAAAGGTCATGGCATCTATTTTCTGGGACAATGACGGGTTCAGTTGGTTGAAAGGGGTGCAGTATAACTGGGCAAATTTTTCTAACTTGCTGGTCCAGTTGAAGGAGGTAATCAAGAATAAACGACGAGGGAAGTTGACCTAAGGGATCTTATTGTTTCATGATAATGCACCTGCACACACGTCCAATGTTGTGACTGCTAAATTGAGGACTCTGAGTTTCCACTGGTAAATTATCCATCCTACTCACCAGACGTAGCTGGTGGGTAGGCTGGTTTCCAAAGCTGGTTTCCAAAGCTGGTATAGCTGGTTTCCAAAGGTGAAGAAACACCTTAAGGATCATCATTTTGAGGACGTTGAAGATGTCAAAGTGGCTGCGGAGAGCACGGTTTCGGGACCAATCAAAGCACTTATATTTGAGAGGATTAGAAAAGCTGCAAGAACGATGTAACAAGTGATCAGTCTCATGGGAAAGTATGTTGAATAAACGTTTAATTTCTTAACTCTATCTTCTTTCTTGTCAAAGCCAGGAACTTATCAGCACCCCCCACGTACATTTCATAGTATAGGATTTTAATAATAATTATTTCTTTACATTTAATGAAAAATTAAAAGACAAAGTTTACCTACACAAATCGAGAAGCATTTATAAAAGCAAAGCACCCCTAATTATTTTTAGGTTTGCATGAACAATTGTTACAATTAACGCATTATATAAGTCACTTAAGGTACTTCATTGTTAATTTAAATGAATAAAACTGAATCGTTCAAGAGTAAAAATATAAAACTCCTGCATTGATACAAAAGACAATCTTATATTTTAAAATATGCATGCCAATTCGTTACATAAAATGAAAGAAAATTTTGAAATATTTCATGAAAAAAAACTACTTTTACATAACATAAAGCAAATATCTGGAGGCAGCAAATTCTCATAACTGAAAAGTAGAATCATCTGAAATATATATTGTTTTTGTTTGTAAGTTCCAACGAACGATGTTACTGAGACTTTTGTTTAAACTACACATCACGATTTTATATAGTTAAAAAATGCAAAATAACTATCTCAAAAATTTTTAATTTTGAAATGTTCGAGCTATTGATTTGAATTACGAAGCGATATACAGCTATGCGGTTTCATTTACGTTTTATTATAATATACTTACTAAAAAGAACTAGTAATTTAAAGATATGTAAATATAATAAAAAATATGTCTCTATGCAAATTATTATGTTCTGTTATTTACTAGCATTAAAAATCTTTATTCACGCGTTAATCTATTAATTAAAATATTTAAATGTTAGCTTTAGGTAAGCTATGTATTTTTCTTATGATTTCTTTAGTCGATCTGTACTTATCTAAAGCATTTACGAAACATATAAATACGAATACATGATGTTAAATGATTACTGCACTTCAGTAACATGAATCTCATTCGGGTGATTTTATATAGATTTGCTGAATAAAACCTAATTTGTTGTTTACTTTTACTAGGCCAATTAAATTTGATATATATATATATATTCTTTTTAATATCGTTGATGAATAAATAAATTTAAGAATTCACATAGATATTGCAGTATTTTCAGAAAAAATTGCACGTGCACGCACAATGGTTTCACTTATTCAACTTTATAATGATAATAATATACTAAATATTTTAAATCGGAACTTGAACAAGATGTTACTTATAGATGCGTTATGTAAAGTAATAGACATTCACATATTTCGCAAATGCGAATAAAAACTATATTACAATATCCCCATACATAAACGGAACTTTGTTCTTAAAAAAAACATGCATTTTTATATTTCAGAAATGGTTCCACATAAAACCATAAAATTTAGTACCTATCAGATTGTCTAATTATAATAAAATCCGAAGGCAAGAAACTGTCGTAACGCTTCCGGGCGCGACCACTCTGGTCTGCGAATCAACCATAGTTAAACGCCATGTTAGGCTTAATGAAAAATCTATGCTACATCTGATTCTGCTGTTAAAATATTTGTAAAAGCATATTAAAGCTTTTAAATATTTTAATTTTGTTTAAAACTTTCAAAACTATTTCATATAAAACATGTATATCAACATTTCTGTAAAAAAAAAATTCTGTAGCACTTTTTTTTCAGAAGTAGCGGTGATTTATTTCGTAGGGAGGATTTGAGGTTGATTCAGTATATTGGTGAACCAGCGGATTTTGAAATTTACTTCCATCGTAAATACAGTACAGGACTAATTATCCGGAATTCTCGGGACCAAAAAAGCTTTCCGAGTTTTGGAATTTTCCGGATCTCGGGTCCTCAAGAAGTTCACGATTATTTGACAAAATTCATGTTTTATTCTGAGATTCTTTGACGAAATTAGCGTTTTTTTCGATCCTTTGACGAAATTTCACTTTTTTCGCGATGCCTTAATGAAATTAGAAATTTTTTCGCAGTCCTTTGAAGAAATTTGTGTTTTTTTTTTGAAACCCTTTGAAGAAATTCATGTTTTTTCCGCGATTATTTGACGAAATTCGCGGGGTTTTTTTTCGCGATCCTTTAACCTTTTTTTTTTTTTTGTGATCCCTTGATGAAATTTTACAATTTTTCGGAGTCCTTGGAAAACATTTCCGTTTTCTTCGCAAGCCTTTGATGAAAATCGCGTTTTTCTGTGATTTGTTAACAAAATTAGCGTCTTTTTTTTATATCCTGCGACAAAATTCACGTTTTTTTCGAACCGTTGACGAAATTCACGTTGTTTCCACAATCATTTGAAGAAATTGTCTATTTTTTCTGCGAACGATAGATATAATTGATTTTTTTCGGCGACGATCGTTCAAAATTCGAGATATTGACCCTTTTTTTCAGATGTTCGAATTTTTGGACTGAAGACAAAAATTTTTGAAACCGAATGCCTTAAATTTTTAGCAAAACTTGAACCGAATCACCCCTGATGAAATAAATATATAACTATTTTTTTTTTGTTTCTAACGAATCGTAATATAAATTAATTTTAAAATAAAATTTGAGAGAAAAATGATTTTTTTTATAATTTCGGGAAGAAGGGGGGGGGGGAGGAAAGGGGGACTGTGTTCACCCGCCACCGAAGTAACAATATTTTAGTGATTGAATTTTTTCATTCCGGATTGGATTTTGGATTTCCGGATAATGGATCATATACTGTAAAATGATTCTTTTTTATGAAACTTAATTAAACGTAATTAGTAAAATAATTATAAGAAACACATAGTACAGCGTAATTTGCATTTAATTTTGCTTATGTAATCAAACAATGAGTTATGTGGTGAGATTATTTGTTAATATTCAATTTGAATGTTTTGTCCCATCGTTGAACTATTTCAGAAATGTAATACTGAGTAATATATATATATATATATATATATATATATATATATATATCCTCATTATTTTTATTTGTAGAAATCATTTGTGATTTTTAAAATGTATTTTTCTACAATACAAATCTTTCAATAATAAATCTTCATGCTGTTTGTTTGTATGAAGTCTTATGAAAATGAAACGTAGATCAACAATCCGTCATTTTTGACGTGGTTATATACTAGTATTTTAATAAAAAATAACATGCAACTATTTATTTTATAGTATTTCTATTATTTTAATGATTTGTAATTAACAGATCGATAAAATCAGTACAAGAAACAAACAAACACTTGCACATCCGTTTCCTAAACAATAAAAGACTGTAAATCTAGGTTTGCGACAGTTTGAATTACGTATATAAAACAAGCTGATTTATAAACCTTCGAAAAAAATACTTTATGATCGAATCCACTTAACAAGAGTAAAATGTCAAGCTCGAAAGAAGCCATGAATTGGCTATGCAGGAATATACATAATTTTCCAACCTCTATCAGCACGAAGAACAGTAGAATGCGACAACAAAACCATACAGCCAGCAGAGAATAATTTGAACTTTCTCCATTGTTGTGGGGGAAAGTTAGGCTAACCCTCATGACGGTAAAGAAGCAAGAAGGGACAATATTACGAAAATATAACATCATCTTCTCTCTGCTGTTTCTAAAAAAACATTCCATCTTCTCTCCGCAGTCAGTAAGCAGTTTAAAGCATGAAGTTTCTCATAAGTGAGTAATCCGTCATTAGAACAGAAATCAACCCGAGAAACAACCTCTAAGTTCTTAGGTCGACAGGAAGTTCTCAATCTAGTATGGAATTCTCAATTGAGTATGCAGTTGAGCAGTCATGTTTGCAAGCTAATATTTGGCCAGCATTCATCCGATGTTTTTTCAGCGAAATGTCTGAATCGGATATTTTGAGCATTGGATAAATCCCATATTTTACTGACACTATGACGAATTTATTCACCTTTATGCTTAGGCATTTATTATTAAGGACATTCAAAGAACTTTGATAATTCAAGTGAAGAATCCAGCACTACTTGTGCATGCCTTTACCAATATTCCTAAAGAACTTTTGTGCGCTTCGGAACAACGAATATAGCGATTCTATGCAGTCAAAGGTGAATCATCCTCCACTGATGCGAAATACAAAGGTACTTATTTACTTTATATATTTTGCTGTGACATTTATTTATTATTTTAATATTGAAAAAAAGGGTCAAATTTGAGATACAAGATCAGAATAATTTCTTGTTACGAATGATAATGATCTTTATTGTCAAAGCTTTTTAAATAAATTTTATTTCATGATGAAATTTAAAGTACTAAAAATAACTTATAGGCAGATATATGTCCTGTCATTTTAGTGCGGTCAATGTATTGCCAACTTAACATTAAATTTAAATAATGTTTATTTTACCTTTTGTACGGTAATCTTTTCAATATTTCGATTTTTAATGTAATTCTATTTTTTAAATGTTTGCAAATAAATGTTTATTTTTTATTTCATTTTATGTCTAATTCTTTTATGGTATTCAAACTTAAATTTTTAAATAATGTTAGTAGAATATATGTGTGCTAGTTGGACGATTCAAAAAGGTGCCTGATTAACACGCAAATCACACAACGCTATGTCTAATTTATTATTTTATCTTAGGATTTAGTTAACATTTTTAATTAGTATTTTATAAAATTTATGTGTAATTATCTAGTTTTATCCGCACAGAGACCCAGAAATCGCGATCACATTTCTTTAATTTTATGCCCAAGTAATCAGGTTATTGGGAGATTTACATGGTGACCAGATTTATCATGTTTCGACGTAACTTCCGTGTAAATATCCAGATGGATAAAATATCATTCAATAATACGCAACTATTAGAAAATCTCTTATATAAGCTTATAAGATAAACTATTAAATGTCTTTGCAATTTAAAAACCGAGAAATCGAATTAAATTTTTAAATATTTAATGAAGCTTAAATGATAAAGTTTAGCTAATATATTATAAAGCCTCATATATGAAAACGAATGTACAAGCGTATTACAAAATAAAAACTTAAAGCTATAGATGATGTATTAAGAAATATATAAATTGAACAATTCCTAGACTACTATTCTAATTTTTTATCCTACTAATGGAACAACAATAATAACAAAATTACTTGTGTTTTGGAGATAAAAACTTCACCAAATCATGTAAAAATTTCTCGTTACATAAACTATCAAGTACAATTCGGCACAAAAAAAAAAAAAAAAAACCTCATTTATTTCAATCACAAATTGCCCCTGAAACGAACGGAAATAGCCTTTCCACTGGAAGTTACGTCTTCTTTCAATTTGTGCTTTACAAAAATAAGCACAGTTTGTCTTTATACTCAATGTCTACCAAACTCTGAAATTTTCAATATGGACACGCAGTTTTGACATCATATTTTGATCATTCCGAATATTTTATCTTGTGATACCAAGCGGGGTGCACTCCAATGTGAAGTAGCTTCAGAGTTTTTCATATTTAAAATTTGGAACGTCGAATGTTAAATTCATTTTTAACTCTTTCCAACAAAAGTGAAAAGGTTTATAAATTTGTTCTGTATGTCTGTCTGCCCATGTTTCAAATCGCGCAAATATACTTGGATTGCCATGCAATCCAACGGGTTATTCCAAGTTACTATGGCATATTCGGAATTACAAATGAAGTGTGTATCATTTATAGTTCATTTACAGGCATACTCAAAAGTATTCCGTTACATTACGCTGTATAGGGAAAATATTTTGTGGTGTATTTTTATGGTTTTACACTATTCAAACATAATGAAATTTATATACATTATTGAGCTGCACCACAAGATGCTTACTATAGAATATGATATGTATCATAAGAGACGGTAGTCTCTTGAGTGACGCAGCGAAAAACCGAAAACCGTAAGCCCAAAACCGAAGATTCCGTCACTCTCATATATACAGCTAGCAGGACATCAAAGGAAAATCGAAACGCCGACATTTAATATCTCAGTAAATATGAGGCATACCGTTTCGATTTTTTCACATTAGTCTTATATCTATGGCCTAACTCTATCCTGAAATTTATAGATTTCTACATGCAGTAGATTTTGAGATCTGGAAACCAATTTTTAAACGAAAATGGAAAATGTAATGGTGTAATGGGCAAAGAGTTGTTATCTCGAAAATGGATCGAACGATTTTTTTAAAATTAATATATTATATTAATCAGTTTTAGATGAAGCGTTTAAGATATTGCGCTAACGTAGGAAAACTCTTGTTTTCAATATAATCCACTTTTAAAATCGGACTATTTTCTTATGCTTTTTCTGGTAGACTAACATTACAGATCTTCAGCCTTTTCACTACTTTTTATTACTGCGCAATAAGGAAGCTCTTGCCTATTACGGTTACAGTTAAACGTTAAAGCATATCCATATCGCTGAAAAACTATTTAGATTCTTTTTTTTTTTTAATACGAAAACAGTTTTTAATGCAATTTTTAATATGTAATATATATGTATTAAATTAAATTATTGTTTGTATATTTTTCTTTTTTGTTATAATAAAGAATTTCTTATTTCAAAATCTTCATTAAGTCGAAAAATATTTAGATTCCTTGATTAAAATATTGAAATATTTTATAATTATATATATACAATTTAATTGTTATTTATATATTTAATTTGTCATTTTTTAAAGGAAAAAAAGATTCAGATTTTTTTTTTATCAGTTAATTTGAAACAGCCTCTAATCAACAAATCAATCATCTGTTTGTTTTCAACGAGTCTCGAATGTTGTTTTTGTAACAATAACACTCATATGGTTTGGATCATTCGAGACGACAGCCCTGCCGCTATAGGTCTCATAGCCCCCCCCCCCTTCAAAGTTCAAACATTCGTATGAGGTATTTTATTATTTATTTATTTATTGTTTGTTTACTTATTTTGATTAGATTGTCCTTTTAGAAATTGTCTTTTGATTTAGAGGCGTAAATGGTGAGATAATTGTCAATAGTATTACCTGTTTTATCGTTAAAAATAATCAGTGAATCTTTTAAAGAAGTCTTTTAAATATCTGATGACGATAGAAGATTGGTTTTTTACTTGTTAGCTATATTTTCCAACTCTCCAAATCAAACTTTCCCATCATTCACCTCACACAAATTTAATAACTAAAACTTTTTATTTCAGTGTGATTGAAATACGTTTAATTGTGATGAAACTTTGGTATATTATATAGGGAATTTATATAACGTAAGTTTTCACTTTTATGTATATAAAATTAGATACGATGTTTTCATTATGAAATACAATGTTTCTAATTTATGTTATATGGCTTACTTTAACATTTTTTTTATTGACTAAGCCTATCATTAATATAGGGGAGACCGGTACACAGTGAACCTATGGACACAGTGGACCACCCCCTAATATTTTATTTATTTAAATTTTTTTTAAGCTTCTCTTCTATCCTAATAGACAACAGCACTGCAATGATTATTTATAGCCTTCAGAAAGTATGTTTAGCTCAGATTGAACTATTTTATCCTGCTTTGTTGTTTTGAGCTTCTAAAAGTAAAATTTTTCATCATCATATTTTTATTTTTTTAGTAATTAAAGTTTGTAGATAAATAAAATAAAACAGCTTTTATGAAAAGCTAAGATACTTGTTTTTATTTTACTTTAAAGTTATTATGTTTAAAAGAAAGCTATAAACAATATTAATATGATTATTTATTGAACTTCAACATGTGGTACAGTGGACCACACATTCCTGGGGCACAGTGGTCCACAATCCACTCTGCTCCTCTAATGCAGAATGTTCAAAATATGTAATAATTGTTTTCTATAAAGAAAGATTGTTTTAAAGTAGAATTAACTGTAAAATAAAGTAAACAAATAAAAATAACAATTTTTTTAACATAGTAAGAAATATTTTGTTTTGTATTTACTGCCTTTGATAAATATAACTGTAGTCTAATTGTTGATGATTCTATTCAAGTAAGATTCATGAGATGCAAATTGAATGGAAATCAGTTTATTTCTCCCGAAACTGTAGATGAATCTGCTGTTGATGTCAATGATTTCATAATGTTGCTCGCAGACCCAAAATTATTTCTTGAAAATTCCAGGCTCAATCTTACTGATAAGTATTTTGGAATTTCATTTGCAAATTTTATTGTGAGCTGATTTTTTTTGTACTCAAGTAATAACTTCAACTAAATTGCAATTGTTCCTGTATTAATCTGTTAATATTTTCAAAATATAATTAATTTTTTGTTTTTGTTTCAAAATTTATATTACTATGTTATTTTGCGAATGAAGAGGCAACAAAAAAGAATTAGATTAATGAAAAATAGATTTATATTATATTTTAGATAATACCTAATAGTGGTCCACTGTACCCTGGTGGGTGGACCAGTGTATATATATATATATTTTTTAATGTATTGAAAACTATGTTGTGAGAAAATTATGATGGATGTAAGAAGGTTTAAGAGGCAGATTTTATAAGAGTCAGGCAGGTCATTATACACATCATTTTTGATTTTGCCGAAATTTTTATGGTGGTTTCTTCTAATGATTTTAGAAGAGACCTATATATTTTTTTTTCACAAAAAAAATTTTTGTGACCCACAAAAATTCTTAAAGTTGGTCGTGACTCAGTATTTTTCTCGAATCGACATCTTTCTGTATTCGATTATCTCAGTGCATTGAGCATCAGCCAAAGTAATTCTTGTGTTTACAACATGACCTTTAGCAGCTAAATTGAATTATTTTGTAAATTTCATGGCTGACCTTCAGTGCAACCTGGCAGTGTTCGCCAAACTTTCTCGCGGAAAATGAAAAAACGCCATATCTGAGACCTCATGGACCCATGCACTGAGGGTCAGCCATAGTTTTAGGGTTTAACTTGTGTAGTACTACTCAGTATTAACTTAATTAGCTCATTTGTTGCATGGCTCACCCTCAGTGCTGCTGAAAAATAGCTACTTTTGTATCTAAAAAAACCAAAAAAAGTCCTTTTGGTGACCCTGTATTTCAGTGCACTGAGGGTCAATGTGGAACTTGATAATTGTATTTCATAGTATGAGTCCTGTCTTTTAACAGACAGTTGACAGAACTTTGGCTAATGGCTATGTCAGCACATAAGGCTTACTTCAAAACATTGTGGAAATGGAAAATATGGTAACAAAGCATACAAATTAGCTATATATTAGGCCTATAAACTATTCACTATATGTCATATGTTTTTTTTTTTCATATGTGACTAGTCAGTAGGCAACCATATCCTTTTTTTACAATGCCATAATTTCACTTATAGCATAAGTAATAAAAAAATAACGTTGTAATTCTTAGCAATCATATTCATAGAAATAATTTTCCATGCAATGATGTACACCCTCAAACTGAAAAAAAGAGTCAAAAACAATGTTCATCATTTTTGTAAAACGTTTTTATTGAACACCTTAAAAAAAAGATTGTAACAAATACTATTTTATGTTTTTACCGCAATGAGAAAAATTGGATTTTACCCAAAACGAAGTGTTTCTGAAGTTCAGCTTATTAGTAATAAATGTCAGTAAAACATTTCTACTGTTGAAGGTGTGATATGTGCATTCCACAGACACCGTATGGTATATTTTGGCAGCCATCAAGAAGGTGTTGCACACCCTGATCATACAGTGCATCCTGCTAAGAAAAAAGAAAATGTTCGCATTGCATAATGGAAGGTATATTTCCATTGGAATTTGATATTTCCATCTTTTCCAATGGATGGCATGTTATTTAGCAAGCACAGAATAATTGATGATGTGAACCATGGAACAGAAATAGCGGATGAGAACCATTCAGAAGAAACAGCTGATCCAAATTATGAGCCTCCAGCTGGTACTTTATATATAAATGAGGCAGAGAGAGATTAACGTAAACAACAAATGCACACCTTTACTGAAACTGCAGCTCCTGACATGAGTCCTCTAAAATTCCAAATTCCAAATCCAGTCACAGAACTTTCAAAATCAAGTATCTATTATGCTAAATGTAAATACAAAGAAGCCAAAAATAACTTTAAAAACAAGTTTTGTGAAAACTTTGCACCAGAGCAAGGGAAAGTATTGTATAAAGTGTCATCTTCATCTCCATCTTCAGAGTCCGAAACCGATGTACTAGAATTACTTCAGCATATTGTACGAGCCTATGAAAGTGCAGTAAATAACAAAACAAAAATTTTAATCTTGAGTGTTTTATCTCCAAACGTGATACTATGTATTTTTTCGAATGTACAAAGTATGAAGTTGACAAATCATGGAAATGGAGATCTACACATGGCCCAGGAGCTTTTGAAGTCCCTGAAAAAACAACCAGGAAAAACCTGGACATGCATACGTGTGAACATTTTCTTCACTATCTATGTGAATCAGGCACAATTCAAGATGTAGCATATGGTGCAAGTACATTAGTGTATGACAGCAGAGAGAAGCAGATTGTACCTCGGGCCATCCTTAATGCATTGAAAAGCCACACTATTTCACAATACCATTAATTCTGTTCCGAAGTTAATTATACACCTTTATCAGTAAGTTCCCTTTTACATATCCTCAATGTTTTGAAGCCTAGTCAACAACACAATATTGCAGGAATGGACAACACCACCGTGGAAGGCTTAAATGAATTCCAAATGCTGCAAACAATTATAAATGAATGTGCTGCTGATTTGAAAAAAAATAAAACAACAACTGAATGCTATGCTTCAGAAAGCTCAGCGCTATTTGAAACTCGGATATGCTATCCACTGTTCAGAGAATAGCCAATGCACTTCGCATTGCACAGTATTTGCTTTTTCCTATGCCTATGATAACTGCTTCAAGTCCTTGTGTGAACATGAGCTTAGTGAAATTTTTGATGAATGCTGTAATGTGTTTCAATGATTTGATTCAACTTAAAAAATTGTGTTCTCTGTTTAAGATACTGCTAAGAAAAATGAGACGGTTTATGATGCCAATCTTGGACAGAATTATGTGATGAACTGGATGAGGCCCATATTACATGGTGTGCAGCAGAATGCATCTATTGTAGCATAAATAAACAACGCCATGAGATTCTGGCTGAAAGATTGGGCACAAAAAGTAATACCAACAAAATATCGAGAAGCACAAAAGGATTATTTTGGGAAATGGGGTATGGCATTCCTCTCCACATTGATGTTTTATTCACACAAGGAAGAAAACTGCGAGACACTCAAGAAAGAAGTTTATTTTACATGTCTTTTCAGATGTGATTAAGACACATTGAACATTGCTGCACATATTCTTGCAAAGTTTCATCCACATCATCGCAACCTGTATTAAAAATCGGATAATGCTGGTTGCTATGGTGGTAATGGTTGCACTGTATTTACTCTGCAAAGAATTATAAATGAACAGAGAATTCCAGGACAAATTGGTAGTTATGTGGCAGCGCAGCTGTACACAGAGACAGCAGAGAATGGTACATTGGTAAGTAGGTTATTTTGAAAATAGGCCTATTTTGATTTCAAGATATGCTTGGTGAATGAAAAAAAATGTTTTGATATAGGTGATGGTGTTGAAATAAAAGATGATCAGATCCAAATGAATTATATATGAAACCCAGTGGAAGCAAAGGAAAAAACAATTTCCAATGGCCTAAAACAACAGACAACCAAGATTGGGTTCATCAAAGCAGCATCTTGAAATGCTTGGAACCACCAACCATTCAGGGAACCCAAACTCATAGACTGTCATTTGTTTTCAGAGAAGATGAAATTTTTGAATGTCACAACTTTTTTATAGAGTGGATTTTAGAAAATAAAAAATAAAAACTGCTATTTTATAGCTTTCTATCTTATTTTAGCTATTTGGTAACTTGCAAGTAGTTTTTATTTCCTACTTCAAACCTTACTGTACAGCTAATTGTATGCTTTGTTACCATATTTTCCATTTCCACGATGTCTTGAAGTAAGCCTTATGTGTTGGCATGGCCATTAGCCAAAGTTCTGTCAATTGTCTGTTAAAAGACAGGTTTCATACTATGAAATACAATTATCAAGTTCCACATTGACCCTCAGTGCACTGAAATACAGGGTCACCAAAAGGACTTTTTTTGGTTTTTTTAGATAAAAAGTAGCTATTTTTCAGCAGCACTGAGGGTGAGCCATGCAACAAATGAGCTAATTAAGTTAATACTGAGTAGTACTGCACAAGTTAAACCCCAAAACTATGGCTGACCCTCAGTGTATGGGTCCATGAGGTCTCAGATATGGCGCTTTTTCATTTTCCGCGACAAAGTTTGGCGAACACTGCCAGGTTGCACTGAAGGTCAGCCATGAAATTTACAAAATAATTCAATTTAGCTACTAAAGGTCATGTTGTAAACACAAGAATTACTTTGGCTGATGCCCAATGCACTGAGATAATCGAATACAGAAAGATGTCGATTCGAGAAAAATACTGAGTCACGACCGACTTTAAGAATTTTTGTGGGTCACAAAAAAATTTTTTGTGAAAAAAAAATATATAGGTCTCTTCTAAAATCATTAG
Source organism: Maratus michaelseni (assembly GCA_963931845.1). Lineage (NCBI taxonomy): Eukaryota > Metazoa > Arthropoda > Arachnida > Araneae > Salticidae > Maratus > Maratus michaelseni. The sequence goes on from OZ007589.1 coordinate 246,944,636, forward strand.
ACGAAACCACCATAAAAATTTCGGCAAAATCAAAAATGGTGTGTATAATGACACCCCCATTTCTGCCTCATTCTTATAAAATCTGCCTCTTAAGGAATATTCAAAAATATTTTCATACAGATTGGTCAGTCTGTTAAAGAGAAAAAAAAATTTAACTGAAAAAGTGGTCCACTGTGTACCGGTCTCCCCTACCCGATTACATGAGATTTTGTTATTTGTATTGATATGTTTGTGTTTACGTATTTTATCAAGATTATATTTCAGCTATTTTTAAGTAAGTTTTTTAAGATACTATATAGCAATGTTAAAATGTTGGCTATACTTTATTAGCTTATGTTAAAGATTGGTCAGAAAAAAAAGGTTGGCGAGATTAAAAAATTTTGTCGATCAGCTAGTGCTCGACTAACATAACAACAGGGCTGCTGGGATGGAATTTAATTTTTAAAAAGGACACATTTTGAACCGGTTTGTTTACAGTCCCATTTTATTAGTAGAAATTTGTGATAATTTACCGAATGACTGGCGAATTTTGCATTTTTTGTAAAAAAAAAAAAATCTTTAGATGTAATTTTAAACAAAATCTCTTTTCATTTCTTTAATTTGCAAATATTGTAAGTTTTCTAATTTAAAATACTGTGATTAAATGTCCAATGTAAGATTTCCCTTAGTTGAAAATTGTTATGACAGAATTTACACAACTGCAAAAATAATTGATTACTACAACAATGCATTTTCAGGGTTTTTTTCCAATAAAATTAGCTATACAACAGAGGAAAGTTAACTTCATACTATATTTACATTGCAGTAATTTGGAGAGTTGCAAAATATAGCTAACAAGTAAAACACAAATCTTCTTTAGTCTGCGGGTTTTAAAATACTTCCTAAATATTCACTCGACACGATGCAATTTCCTTACCTTGTATCATTTTTATCGATAAAACAGGTAATTGACAATCATCTCACCATTTAAGTAACAATCTAAAGTCAATTTCTAAAAGGACAAGAAAATCAAATCAAAATAAGTAAACAAACAATAAATAGATAATAAAATACCTAATATGAGTCTTATTCTTGTAAACAAGAATTTGCATTGCAATCACCGCTCATGAACACATGACACAAGCGATAGGTTAATTTATTGTTAATTGATAGTAGAGGTGCCCAATCTTTTTAGGCGAAGGGCCACTTAAAAAATTGTTGGGTTGTCGAGGACCACCATCAGTAGCACAGAGAGAATTTTGTTTCGAGGAGATGTTGGGTAGGGGGAGGGATAATTAGCATTATCCATACATACAGCACTGTTCGGTTGCAAATTTGGAAGAATGCACCCACTGGATGGATTTGTGATTTTTATGCGGCTACTTGACAAAATTGTGATTTTTATGTGCCCGTTCTAAAAAATTCCTGATTTTTATGTATAGGTTCAACTTTTATGTATAGGTTTCAACTTTTTTACTCAGTGACCACTGGCCAGTACATGGATTTTTTTACTCCTGTTTTTCAGCAATGACCAATAACAAATTTACAAATACTTGATAAAAAATTTAAGAAATTTGTCAAACGATTGTGGAATAAACGGCGAAATTTGTCAAATAGTGTTGGGAAAGAAATCGCGACATTCGTCAAATGGTCTCAGTAAAGAAATCAGGCATTGCAGGAAAAAAATTAATTATGTCTAACTGTCGTGAAAAAATTAGAGAAATTCGTCAAATACGTTCGGGGGAAAAAAAATCACAAAATTCATCAAATGATTTCGGGAGAAAAATAGTGAAATTTGTCTAACAATCGCGGAACAGAATTGCAAAATTCGTCGAATAGCAGTGGAAAAAAAAGTGCACAATTTGTTCGTTCATGGAAAAAGTCGTGAAATTCATTAATCGATATTCGATAAATCATGAAATTCATCAATCGATAGCAGAAAAATCACAAAATTCATTGATAGTGGAAAAATCACAAAATTCATCAACTGGTTTCAGGGGAAAATTTTTTCGAATATCGTCGAATGGCTTCGAGAAGAAAAAAAGTCACAATCCGTCAAATAATTTCGGGGAAAAAATCGTGAAATTCGCCAAAGGGTTTTGAAATTTGTCAAGCGACAGCGGGGAAAAAATCTTTTTCCATTCAATCATCGCAATTGGGACTATTAAGTTTGACCAGTGGTGGCAGTAAAGTCAGTCGCCAAATTTTCAGTATTACTCGCCGATTGACGAATGGCAATTTTGTCCTATATTTTTACATGCCTGATCGATGAAATTCAAGATTTTTACGCACCCGATTGATGACTTTCTTGATTTTTATGGATCCGTTTGACGAAATTAATGATTTTTATATGCCCGATAAACAAAATTCATTATTTTTATGCATGCGTTCAACAAAATTTATGATTTTCCTTCTCACAATAAACAAAATTCATGTTTTTACTGTGCCTGATTGACAAAATTTGTGATTTTCAACTGATATGCTTTCCGTCGGCCATTTAATGAAATTCACAATTTTTCTTCTCTAGACTCTAGGCAAAATTTTCATTTTTTTTTTTTTTTTTTTTTTTTTTACCGTTTGTTGAAATTTACAATTTTTTCACAAACATTCGATGGAATTCTTGATTTTTCCACGCCCAATATACGAAATTTGCGATTTTCCATGCCTATCGACAAAATTCATAATTTTGCAGAACCGATAGACAAAATTCATAATGTTTTCCCACAATCTATGGACAATTTGCAAATTTTTTCCGCGACTGTTCGTTGAAATTCGCGATCTTTCCATGCCATTCGATGAAATTCGTTGCTCGATCCATGAAATTTGCGATTTTAAGTGCCTTATCGACAAAATTTGCAGGTTTTTTCAACTGATTTACAAAATTCAAGATTTTGAGTGATTGACAAAATTTACAACTCCAGAATTACCGATTTTGGCATCTCTGGTTTCTGTTGACCGATTATTGAAATTTGTGTTTTTTTTTTCTAGCGACAAAATGGCGAAATTTGTGATTTTTCCATGCCCATTCGACAAAATTTGCATCCAGTCGATGCAATTCATAATTTTATGCACCTGATCGATGAAATTCATATTTTCCTACGATCTATGGACAAAATTTGCGCATTTTTCTCACGAATTATTAAGGAAATTCGAAATTTTTGGATAGGTTGGCATGTATGGTCTCTGCGGGCCACCAGTTACCCATCACGGGCTACAGGTTGTAATCGTGATGCAGTTTAGCTCATTCGACTCGACCTCGATAGAACTTACTGATTTTAGTTTCACCACCAGGGGCAGTTATGTTCATATAGAACAGAGTGCGCCCCTAGCAGTGGAAGGGGAAATTAATGGATTTTGGAACTAACTCGAGTTCTATGGGTCCCATCACAACATGGTTTGATTCATTCAATTTGACATTGACAGGATATATCAATTTTAGTTTCAAGTTTGACCACCAGGGGGTGCATTTCTATCTCAGGTTCTATGGCCTCGATCATGAAAAGGTATGGCTCACTCAACTCGAAATCGACAGCCTCAACAATTTCAGCTGTTTGTACAGAACAGAGTGCGCCCCCTGGTGGTGGAAGATGGAACTAACGGATTTTGCAGCTAACTCGAGTTCTATGGGTCCCATCACAATGCAGTTTGATTCATTCAATTTGACATTGACAGGATATATCAATTTTAGTTTCAAGTTTGACCACCAGGGGGTGCATTCCTATCTCAGGTTCTATGGCCCCGATCATGACAAGGTATGGCTCACTCAACTCGAAATCGACAGCCTCAACAATTTCAGCTGTTTGTATAGAACAGAGTGCGCCCCCTGGTGGTGGAACATGGAACTAACAGATTTTGCAGATAACTTGAGTTCTATGGGTCCCATCACAATGCAGTTTGATTCTTTCGACTCGACATCGACAGGATATATAGATTTTAGTTACAAGTTTCACCACCAGGGGACACTATCCTATCTCGTGTTCTATGGGCCCGATTACGATGAGGTATGGCTCATTCGACTCAAAATCGACAGCCTGAAAGATTTCAGCTATGTTTGTATAGAACAGAGTGCGCCCCCTGGTGGTGGAAGATGGAACTAACGGATTTTGCAGCTAACTCGAGTTCTATGGGTCCCATCACAATGCAGTTTGATTCATTCAATTTGACATTGACAGGATATATCAATTTTAGTTTCAAGTTTGACCACCAGGGGGTGCATTCCTATCTCAGGTTCTATGGCCCCGATCATGACTATTTATTTCAATAAATTGATTTATCTTCTGTGCCACGCTATCCAAAATCATAAGTAAAATTTATGTAAATGATTATTTTGCGTCATATTATCCACTTGAATACATTTCCCTTTGTTTGGATACTATGACGCAAAATAATCATTTACATAAATTTTACTTATGATTTTGGATAGCGTGGCACAGAAGATAAATCAATTTATTGAAATAAATACATTTCAATACATAATATAGGCTCAGTGAAAGTAATATATTTAAAAGTGTATTGAAAAATTAAAAGTATTGTTTGTATGTGTAAATATGCTTTAGAAGACAAACCAAAAATAATTTAAATTGAATTTTAAAAGAGTCCTATTAAATTAACGTCAAGGTGTCACTCAAATTTTGATATCATTTCTTTTAAAACCCATATTTTGAATTCATGAGAGATGTGAATGAAAAAGCATCAGCGAATAAATTTTATATATTTTTTTCATATTAAGATAATAATAATTGCACCTGTGAACATAAATAAAACTAAAAAGAAAATTATGATTTAAAAAAAAATTATTAACATAGCGTCACTTAAATTTGATATCATTGCTTTTAAGACCCATATTTAAAATTCATAGAGCCAAAAGAAAGTGCTGCGTCAACACTTTTAACCCGTTAAGGGTTTTTGTACTGATAGAACTTACAGTTCGTTTACAGGGGCACTCAAAAGAATTCCGTTATATTATGGTCTATGGGGAGTATATTTTGCGGTGTATTTCAGTGATATTGCACAGTTACAAGCGTAATGAAATGTACATGAATTTTTGAGGTGCAATAAACCATGCTTTTTGTAGAATATGGAGTGCAAAGCACTCGTCATTCATTTACACGGTTACACAAAAGAATTCGGTTATACAACTATGTACCGGGAAAAACTGTTTGCAGCATTTTTTAATAATGTTACACTATTTTAAAAATGATGAAATTGATATACAATTTCGAAGTTTACAACAAGATGCTTGCTGCAGATTATTTCGTAACATTTATCATTTATTTACTATGACACAAAATAGATTTCGGATACAATATTGGATCCAAAATATAGCTAATTATGTATGATTGCTGGAAAGACGTTTTCAGTTATGGTACGCGTTTTTAAGCTTTAACTAAATTTTTGCATACTACGTGGTGGGTATAAATTCTATAAATCAATTCCAGGGATACTACATAATTCGTAAGCCTTACTAAGGATAAACTTGAATTGATTACAGGTGTGTTTTTTTATTTGAATTACATATTTTCAAGCTCAACTACATTTAGTTCAAGAAGATTTTGTAAAATACGAGGGTAATTCAAAATGTACGGTAACTAGCCCTCTGGCAGAAACACTTTATTCACAGATTCAAAGACGTACACAACATAGTAAGGCACTGCTACATAATTCTTCTCCACATAGTTACCATGATTTTCAAAATCTGTACACAAATGTATTAAAACCGGCATAGAATAAATCAGCGTCAAGGTTGGGAGCCACATCTAGACGGCTTGTTGAACTTCGTCATCCGTTCTGAAATGCCAACCTCCCAGGTGTTTCTTCAACAGACAAAAGAGATGGAAATCACTTGGAGCGAGGTACGAGCTGTATGGTGGATGTTCTGATACCTCCAATCGGAAACGCTGTACAAAATCACTCGTTACTGAAACCGCATGTGGTAAGGTGTTGACGTATAACAACAGCACACTTTTCACGAACAGTCCCGATCTTTCCTGCAAATTGCCTCGTTTTTGCTCGTATGGCACATCTGTTCTGCCTTTAACGAATTTGTGCAGCAAAATTACACTTGTTTTTGACACATTAAAATCGCTCCGTACACTTCTACCAGTTGCCGATGAATTTTAGCTGGGGACGTTTTCTTTAGACACAAAAACGTTTCCGTCAACTTCTCATCTTCTAACTGAGATTTCGGAACGAAACTCTACAACTACCTCCATCTACCAGCATTTTTTTAATGCTGTGATTGTCTCAGCTAATAGGCAGGAAATTTAACTCTCGCGGGAAATTTGAGCCTCCGTCAGAGCACTTGTTACCTTACTCTCTGGACCGCTCTCGTATAAAAAAAATCAAATACAGGGTTATGCAATTATCTGGATAAAGGCCGCCTATGAGTAGTAATTCTCGGAAATCTGATTTCAGTAGTTTTAAGTGTGTTTTTGCCTGTATTAAATTTCAGCTGAATATGTGGCATATATAAAAATCTGTAAGTAATGTACAAGGCTCCACAAAATAATTAAAGAACGTTTTCGTCTATTGGTAGCAATTGCTAAAGGTGAAGTTTCACTTCTGCTATGAATTTTTTTACTAAACTAATACATATAAACTTATAGATGATACTTATAGATGATACTTAATACATATAAACTTATAGATGATATACAGGGCTGCACAAAAGAATTGAAGTATCTTTCCAGCTATTTCAGGTAGTTGATAAAATTTGGTTTACAACAGTGTTCTGCGTTTTCTAAAATGTGCACACTTAGGTCTTACTTAGGCACACTTAGGCACACTTACGCTTACTCTTTACCTTATTAAACGGCGAATCTGGAAGAGTTGTAAAGTGTTTCGTAATCTATGCTTAACGCATGATTTTTCTTTCTTGTTAATAGTTGCAAAACAATCAGCAATGTGTGTAGGTTTTAAGAATTACGTAAAACATAGTTGATGGAATTATGTGATATTTTGGATACGTATGTATATTTCAAGCCTTTAGAATAAATTCTCAAAATATGCATATTTTGAAATTGATTTTTAAAATAAAGTTTGAATTGTAACATATAACTATTTAGATTTCTGGATGCTTAAATATGTGAATCCAAATTTATAGCTCATTACACCAACTAGTTCTGGTGTATTGTTTGAAATCAACCTGCATTGAAATTGTTTTGCACGATAACAAATAGATTTAACATTACGTGTTAAAAATTTTAACCGAACTATTGACCGAATGACTTCCTTTTGTGTACCCTATAGTAAATTATGACAAAAGAAACAAATTTCCTGTTATAATTGGGTGTTCGTATTGAAATATTTGAGTTTGGCACAATTTCAGTATGAAAACTATCCCTAAGCCTTGTTAGTAAACAAACATTTAAAGAAAAGATAATTTAAAATCAAATGGGTATTTCCATTTTTAAGACAATTTGATGATTAAAATGTATAGGGATTTTTGTCTACTTTTGTTCGTAAATATTATATTTAAAGATTTACAAAAATTACACTTCGAGGAATTATTCAAACATATTCATGTTCGATGCAGCTGAAATTGTATAGATTAGTTAAGTAATTTAAACCTACATTGCGTTATAGTTAATAGAATGCTCAAAAATAAAACTGCTACATTTTACTTTTATCACCCAGGTTCTTTTAAGGATATGTATATTTATGTAATTTTTCCAGATTTATTAAATAAAACCATATTAGCAACCAGAAGAATATCTATGCAAAGAAAGAAAATTGAAATCTTTATCCCAACAAATGTTAAAGATTTAATTAGAATAAAAGTGAAAACTTTAGATTTTTTACTAAGAAAATACCTATTATAAGTTACAAAAAATTATAATCCAGTTATAACAGTATTACATAACTATAGAATAAAAACCGAAGTTCATTTATGCAATTTTCTTTTGTTTAACGATCAATCAATATCTGATAATGTATTGACAACAAAACGTGGAACAGAATATATTGAAGACTTTAAATTAATGAGGCAAATTACGTGAATTATTTAGCTGTTAGAATGAAATATAACAAAAAGGCTGTTTTTGAATATGATATTAAATCTGATTGTAAATCAGGCTTTGTAGGACGTTCATAGGGGTCCTGGAATTATTCTGCTATTACCAATATACCACGCAAAGTGTAGTCTATCTGAACATTGGGACAAATCGTACTATTTCATAATTACTGCCCACCTCAGAGAAGATGGAAACTTCCAGATTGATAACACACATCGGACAAAGACACAAGAACAAATTTTGCGACAGACATTTAAGTTAGATGCAAAAGAGTTTCAGCTGTGGTATTGTTCCTCTAACATATTAATTAATCTTATTGAGTACATCGAAAACATCTTGGAGCATCAGCTTTCTGCTTACAACCTCCCCCCTCCGAAACAAACACGATCGGTTTGCAAAATTGCACAGCCTTCCTCCAGATACTTCCGATGCACTAGAAGAATCAATGCAAGAAGCTTTTTGGAATACTAATTTGTGAAGAAACACAAGATAATGTTTTAACTCATGAATATAGTTATGTGTATTTCAAATTATTAGTCCAGAAAACATTTTTCAAACATATTAAAGCAAGTATATATTGTTGATTACAGCATAAACAATCACTTTGCATAAAGCATTTCTTTTACAATTATTTTACTAGTATTTCTTTATAGCAGTTTAGATAAATATTAGAGCTTGTCTCATGTCCGTTCGATTTCTTATTACCATCACTATTCTCGGGTATTTACATTTAGCTCTACTTTGTTTCACTAAAGTATGTTTTTAATAACTATTTGGTTTTTAATATCTTCAGATAAATTACAGTAACAAAACAAAAAATAAATCTTCACTAGCATCTTCTAGTTTTTGTAACAAAGAATTGGTGATTTCGACGTTATATCCGCCATACTTAATCTGTTTGCTATTTAATTTGAAACGCCACATATTATAGAGACAATTTTCTCCAGAATCTTATGTATTGAAATATGGCCCTATGTTCCTATTTCACATCAATTCCTTCGGGAGAATGAGGAATTGCGAGTTAAAAAGGTAATCAATTACACATCCCTGGACAATAATAATTTTGTACACTTTGTTCCAATATATACACCAGTACTATGGATGTTTCAAAATACAAAGATCTTCATACTATGTTGCAAAATATGTCATTATATATTAATAAAGAATACATTAACTATCCTATTTTATATTTAGAATGTAAACAATACGGGGATTTACATTTATTTATGCGATGTCTTTGCCAAATGTTGATTTGATGAACTTCCTTAGAAAGCTGTTTATTCTTTTATTTATTATTGTGATATTTTCCAAAATATATCTACTATCTTAAAAATGTTGAAGTATTTCTGTGTTATTAAATATATTAGTGTTAATAACAATATAACACTGCAAAAGATTATGTTTAGACAATAAGCTTATATTTAGTTAAAGCTGTCAGTGATTACGGAAAAATGCTTGCTACATAACAGTTTTCAAAGGTAGGCTTTATTCTTATCATTTACTTAAACGACTCTTTGTATATCATAATTAAAATTTTTGATAAGACAAAATTATGTTGTTTAATGTTTTAACATTAATCTTAATGATGATACTTTAACAGAATAAAAAAATGTAATGCTCTTAACAGTGAATACAAAATTAATGTAATAGAATTACTCAGTTATCTAAACTCAAAATATTAATTTCTTTTTATGTTATGCCCAGATTAAAGGCGTCAGAAAGTAGGTAAAATACTTCTAAACCAGTTTTAAAGATAAATATATAGTACACTCATCTTCAAAACTAAAATGATGTGCATATTTTGTCAATTTTCATGAAAAGTACTAAACGAAAGCTATTGCTAAACTATTACTAAACGAAAGCTATTGCTAAACTATTACTAAACTATTGCTTCGAAACAAAGATAATAATCTTTAGCTTCGAATCCGTAAGCGTACACGTGTGTATGGACGTAACGAGTAGAGGAACAGGCTTAATAAGCAGCTATGGCAATTTCCGCGTTTTATTCGCTCGCAAACCTCACCGAATATCTTTGTGTTTGTTTTTGCAACAATCGGTGAAATTCAAAAGCAAACAGTAAAAATGAGTAATCACCAATATTTGAATGATGAAATGAGATGGAGAATCTTAGTGAGACTAGACTCATGCCAGTCTCAAGTGGAGATTTCTGGAGACTTAAATGTAACACCCAGTGTCGTGTTCAACTTATGGAAACAGTTTAAGGATACTGGATCCATAGAGAGAAAGCCTGGTCAACGTTGTCCGAGACTCACGAATGCCAATAAAGATCGTTATCTGTCCATTACAGCGAGGCGTATCAGAAGTGCATCTGCTTCCCAGCTATCTCGTGACCTCTATGCGGTCACATGATGACAAGTTTAAAGGGTTACTGTTTACAGAAGGCTACATAACAGAGCACTGTTTGTAAGAAAACCTGCTATTTGCGTCCTGTTCACTTCTGCGTGCAGGAGAGACCAGCATGGTGCAGATATCATCGACTTTGGACCAGGGATTAATGGGATTCCGTTCTATTCACTGATGTGTCTTGGATCTGCCTAAACACTAATTCTTGACGTGCTTTTATCTGAAGAGAACCAGGAAAAAGCTATGTGTTCTCAAACGTCCGAGAAATAGAGCACAATGATAGACTTTGAGGAGAGCAATTAAGACTTTCCATCTCTCAGAACCACCCAGGTCCTGAAAACAGCGTTTCTGGTGGAATGGGACCGACTGCCACAAGGACTCATAAACTGCCTGATTTCCAATATAGATTCACATTGTCAGAACTATATAAGTGTAAGAGGGGACCATACCCCCTATTAACCCATTTATTTTCTTCAATATTGTAAGCTCTGTTTTATACCTTCTGAATTATCCGTCTTACGCACGATCATGAGTGTAAATTATGACTTTTAAATGGTTATTCTTTTTTATCATTATATCAACCTATGTACATACCTAATTTCATTAAATCTATCCAGTAATTCTGGAGATAATTGACAAAATCTGAAAATTATCTTAATTTTGAACATGAGTGTATTTATGTATAGGGTGGATCCAAAACACACATTCTATATACACATTCTATCCTCTTGGTTGTCCTTTATTTCACAGCGATCAGTTTTACTTGCTACAGTATGCCGTTCCACTGCATTACGGAGTCGACAACACTTGGGGAATTCCATGTAAAACATATGATATTAAATTTTATTTTATTCCACAACTACTGAATGGATTTCAGTAATTTTTGTAATTTTTTTATGGTAGCTGAACTATAAATTGATCATATAGCGAACGATAGAATAAAACGAGAACTAAAAATCATGCTTCAAATATAGATTATAAAACAATTTAGAACACATTTAGAATAATGAAATATAATAAATTGAAAGATGATGTCTAAATAAACAATTTGCAAAATGCATAAAACGTTCGAAAACACACTTTAAGCAATTTCCAACAATAGTTGGGGATAATTTCAAAATTCTTTTCTGCTATCGTATATATGATCTACAGATTTATATATGTAGTAGGATGCATAGTACGCTAAACTTTAGTTCAGTTTGGAAACGCATAGCACAGTTTAAAATTCTAATTCAACAATTTAGGTCAATAAACGGTAATGTACAAGAGATATTTTGTGCAGCCGTGTATATGGCCTATAAAATTTAAACACTCCAAACAATTTACAAAACTATTAGTTAAATTTAAAAACACGTACCATAACTGAAAACGCAAATCCAGCAATTATTGGTCATGTACAGCATTGTAACCAAATTACTTTGTGTGCACCATCAGGGTTCGTACGGGTACCGTAACTTTTCCAGGTGACATACCAGTATATTTTTATAACAAAATACATCAAGTTCAAACGTGCAAAATTTCACCTTATTTAAGAAGACATTATCTATAAGAAAATACTGGTACCGAATAATTTCTTGGTCTTAAAATTCCAGGACCAGTACGAACCCTGACCATTAAATGAACGATGGATGCTATACACATCATATTCTATAGTAAGCATCTAGTGGTGCACCTCATTGATATATATTAAGTTCAATATGTCTGAAATAGTGTAGCAGCATTAACATACACGACAGACGATTTTTCCCCCATAAGCTGTAATGTAACGGAATTCTTATGAGTGTCCCTGTAAACGAACTATAAACGATACACACTGTATTTTCAATATCGAACATGACATAGTAATCCTCAATAACATGTATCAATTATATGGCAATTCGAATATATTTACGCAAGTTAGAGCATAGACAGAATGAGAAAAGGCCGGCAGACAGTCAGACAAATAGAATTCATAAACACTTTTCAACATTGTTCGAAATTATTAAAATCTATTAGTCACGTAATATCTCAAGCATATATATATACATATATATATATATATTAACTCTCTAAAAACAAATCGAGTATACAGGAAAACAAATCGAAGGAATTATAACTTATTACATTAATAATAATAATAAAGAAATCGTTCAGTAGCTCTTGACAAAAAGGTAAGCTAATATAATCTGTTTTCCGTAGAACTTCGCTAATGTTGCTTCCTTAATAGAAAAACGTATTCGCTTACTCCGACGTGAATTACACAGACGCGTGTGGATAAGATAAAGACGTCTGATTGATATTCGTCATCTATTCCGAGAGGTTATCGGCAACAGAGCCAGAATTTCTGGGAGACTCTTAAATAGTTTACTTATCATCTCCAATGTAGTTCTAGGGAAGGAGTTTTTAAACGTTAATCGTGAAAATTTTTACCACCTCTTATTATTGTTAAATGTGAATTAAAATAATATTAATATTTGTTTTTAAATATAATTTTCTAGTTTCTTTATTTTCAGTATGTGAATATTTTCGAATGTCTTCAATTAAATATAAATTGTTGACTAAAGCATACAAAATTTGCGCTACTTTGTATAGATTATTATATTATTTTTTAAATAATAATTTAGTATAAATATTAAAGCATGTCTTATGTCCGATCTGTTTGTCGTCACTATTCTCGCGTATCTTCATGTAGCTTTAATTTGTTTCACTCACGTATGTTTTTAATAACGTTTTTAGTATTGACGGATAAATTACGATATATAAAAAAGTTTTAGAGAGAAACTTTTATTATATACTAAAAAGGAAAACAAATGTTGAAGGATAATTGATTTAAAAAAAAATTAAAACAAATAAATAATTTTGGGTGATTTGTTATCAGTTTTTTTTTATTTACAATTTTAAATACATTTTACTTTCAAAAAACAAAATCGATCAGCATTCTCTTGATGATCCAACCCTCATCCATTCACCCTTGCGCAAAACGGAAAGATGGCGCATTTACCATCCATTCTACGTTTCAATCGAAGAACATCTGCTTATTTCTGAAACAGTCAATGACATTCACGTGATAACATAAGTCATAACATTTATGCACTCTTATTGAACAAATATTTTGTCCTCTAGGGCGTGGGAGAGTCAAATTTCAAATATATTTTTAAAGACTATTGTATTATTATTATATTAGAAATACCTAACTCTATCAAAATTTAGGTCAGTTGTAGTATAATAAGTGTGTTAAAATTAGGATTGCAAAATCTGCACAGAACGGACACACAAGACAAAGCTTGTAAAAGAGATCCCGCTTTAAAGCCTTGCAATTTTCGTAACATAAAACTGGTGATTTTTACGTAACATAAAAATTTGCAGCAAACTATCCAGTTATTTGACCGATTTTGTAGAAAACGGTTACATAACCGTAATTTATATATATTCTTACCGTATTATTGCTCATTTTATGGTCAGAATATAGTTAACTTACGGTTATGTAACCGTTTTCTACAAAAAACGGTCAAATGCATGGACAGTTTGTGCAAATTTTTAACAGTGTGACGTTATATTCGTCATAACGAATCAGTTCTCTGTTTAATGCATCTTATAGAGACAAATCCTCCAGAATTTTATATATTATTACAATAAGGCCGCATGTTCCTATTTGATATCTATTCTTTCGAGAGAATGGCGCATTGCGAGCTAAAAGGGTCATCAATTATTACATGACTGGAAAATAATAATTTAATAATATTTATAAATATATACTTTAAATTTATTAAGTCTAAAGTTGTTTAAAAAAAACATCTTCCGCAAGAAAAAATTGTTTTACAAAATTGCATGCATGTATTAATTTTACTTTTCGTGCCAGTCCAATTAGCATGAATAATTATTGTTATAGTTCAGGGACCAATAAAGCTACATCATTAAAAAGAATTCTAAAAATAATTTATTTTTGGCAAAAAAATATAATAATAATATAAATTGTATGTAACGAGTCATTTATATTCAATGTCTAAAAATAATATTTGCCGCAAAAACATACTGAATGACAAATGTATAATAAGAAGCTGATCTCAAGGCTTTCATTTCTGACACTAATAGGAAAAATAATAAAATGTAATTCGCATTAACAATAGTCCTTAATCACCTACAACACTTTATACTTTAAAACAGGATTTACGTTGAAGGAAATGCCAGACAAATGCCGGAAGTAAATATGTGACTACATCTGGAATTCAATATCTATAACTAGTTTACAGATAGTCAACTACTTGTAGTGTCCAATTGATTATTCCTTCTCCAAGGATAAATGATATCCGTATGACACGTAATTATGTCAATACTTTTGAAAAACAAATCACGTCTTGTTCAGAACCGAAAGATGGTGATTAAAGAAATTGTCATCATAATATGTTATCGCAATAGCTTTTTTCTTTATTATTACTGAAACACTAAAGGACTGTTATCTGAACGTTTTAAATTTCGAAAATTTAAAACGATAAGATTGTATAACCGAATGAGACTAACACGGTTTATATATATTTTAACATTTATATATTTCTTCTTTAAATAAATGAAAAAAAAAAAAAGATATGGCAGTGTATTTACTAGAAAAAGATCATTTTAAAGATAATAGAAGGATAAAATAATTTTAATTAACAAAAGATTAAAAAAAGTTTTTTTTTGTCATTAATTTTTTAAGTTAGTTGAATCACAACAAAGCAGTTATATTTTAACTAATGTATTTTCTTTACTTAAATGACATACATTTTTTTCTATTTCATATTCTCATTAATCTATACCTATAAGAGACCTCATCTTGACTGACTTAAAGATTCATAAACGCAGTGACAAAATTTTTGTAGCTAGAAACTTGAGCTTTAGGGTATATCGGTAGCGGAAAAAAATGCAAATTTCGTCAAAAAATTGGGCCCAAAAATCGTGAATTTCGTCAAATGGTTCCGCAAAAAATCACGAATTTTAACAAATAATCGTAGAAAAGAATCGAAGAATTTTGTCAAAAGACCGCAGAAACAAATAACGAAATTCTTCAATCGGTCGAAAAAATTTCGTAAATTTCGACAATTGGTCGCATGAAAAAATCGATATCATTGTTTCATAGAAATTCAAAAATGAAAACAGGAAAAAAAAACAGAATTTCATGAAACGACTACGAAAAATTGCGAATTTCGTTAAATGGTAGCGGAAAAAGTTCGTGATATCTAATCGGTCACAAGGTAATTAGCACCACACGAACATCATCAATATGCCACGAAATTTGCAAATTTTGTGATTCATAAGGAACAGAAAATTTTCATTAATGATTTTATGCCAGTAAACATTTTTCTTAAACCTTTTCTACTTCCCTCTTTAGACTATGATCTAAATTCCCTGCAATTCATAAAGTTGCGAAAACCTTGGTCTCGTGTAACCCTGCATTTGGTCGGGTGACACGAATCTATAGGATCGAGCTGGGTCAACTCTGTTTCTATTTTCTCGTTACATGTCAGGTTGACATGGAACATTTTGATCGGAACACGTATGTGTCCTAGTGGACTATATTTTATTCTATTAGTACGACTTTTAAATATCTAATTCCTTTTATACACTTATTAGGATATTTTCAAACGAAATCTCTCATAACGAAATACTTTTGGAAATTGTGGGATGATTGAATATAAAAATAGTCGTTAATCCTGGGCCCGTTAATTGTTTGGATTCGAGATTGTTTTTCTCTATTTCGAGTCTAGTTTGTGTTGACCGGATTTTTCAA
The DNA here is from genome assembly GCA_963931845.1 of Maratus michaelseni. NCBI lineage: Eukaryota > Metazoa > Arthropoda > Arachnida > Araneae > Salticidae > Maratus > Maratus michaelseni. The sequence continues at coordinate 246,960,734 of OZ007589.1, forward strand.
AGAAATATTTGTTATTTTCAGGTGAAAGAGCTCTATCTTTGAGCATTAATTAGAAGATATTATGTTCAATTTTGTACATAAAAGATAAAATTGGTATTAGATATATAATTGTAGACATCCTTTCCATGATCGTATTGAAATATCAGTTAATTTTCTTTCATGTCGGGTCTAGTTGCGGTCAACTGAAATTGGCAGGTTTCGGGTTGACTGCAAATTGTAGTTCTACATCAGCAGGTCTGCACGGGCACGAGGCCATACCCGACCCGGACCATGCAAGCGGCAAAATGAAGCCAAACTTTTGCATGGGCTGACAGAATAAAGACAATTTTTTCAACGGGCACAATAAACAATAGAAAGAAAGAAATATAAACAATAAACGGGCCAGGCCGGATTGACAAAATATTAAACGGGCCCGCAGGGTCGATAAAAAAATTAAGCGGGCCGATCACCCTGATATAACAAATTTAAACGAGTCGGACAAAGTCGACAAAATATGAACAATTTTCAATAGACCTGACTGGGCGAAGAATAATTTATAAATGTGCTGTACGTGCCGATGCTAGTTTGACAACATCAATATAGACCTCCTTTTTCTAAGACCACTATGTATGTATTATAATATTCCATATACGTACTACACAAGTATCCGCTGTACCTTAAATCAAAACTAAATCTGTAATGATTTGTAGTTTAAATGACTAACAGATAAAATAAAGCGTATGTTGTCAAATCAGAATATGCTTGATTATACCGTATCAAAATACCTAAAATATCAGATTCTAATAATTTAATTATGCAATTCGAAATAAAAGTAATGCAAAAAAATATAAACTTACTTTTTTACTCCAATTTAACGAAATGTGTTTATAGTTTATTTAGAAACCTTTTATTGTCAATGAACAATTCACAAAATGGGTTTTACATAAAATTTTTATTGTCAATTGAATAAATTAAGACAACGACATCCATTTTAAATTTCAAATTGAAACTATTAAATATATAGCCCCATATAATTTGTGACAGATGTTCTAAGTAAGAATATTGCTCGTATTAAATAGTTGTTTTATTTCAATAAAACAGATGTTAAATTCTCATCATTAAATTAAGAAATTGTGTCTGATAAACATGCTTAATATGATTAAATATTTCATGTGTGTGTGCTCTTATAATTGTAATTGCACATGGAATAAATAGAGATTTTTCGAAATACTATAGTAAAATGACACTTTAAGTAACACCAATAAAATAATATAAATTATAATATACAGAATCATTGTCTGTTTAATATTTTTAAATGTGTAATTCTATTTCACGTATCTGGTCTAGAGTATCATTTTGGTGCAATCGAAATGGACAAAAACGTTCCTTTTTTCTATTTATGTAACTCGACAGGAAACCAAGAAATTTCGATTTTAAAATACAGACAAAAACAAAAACGTTTCCCTTAGTATGTTTGAAACAAGTAGGTAAGTGTGATCAAAGATCGCACAAAGGGTTTCGTTTTATATTCCTTTCAAAACACTTTATTCTTTCTTTAATAAATCCAAATAAATTTCATTTTCAAAAAAAAAAAAAAAAAAGAAAAAAAAAAGAAAAGAAAAAGAAAAAAAAAAAGAGTAATGTTTTTTATAAAGTAAAAATTTACTGGTCTATTTTTCTCGTTTTTTCGAAAAAATTATACTCTACAATTTCGAAAAAATTATATCCGCTATTATACTCTGTCATAATAATATCTGTCATGTGGACTAAATGCGATATTAAAAAAAATCAATTTCAAAATTAAACATATTGTATAGAGAAATTCAAAATGTTAAAATATGCCAATATTTCCATAATCTGGTTATTATCATGATTTAATACTTTCCTTAAACTCATATGACGTTATAATCGCTTACTGACATCATATCTAATTACTCATATTGATATACCCTCTTTGTATTATTCTCAAACATTCGAAAAAGCCCGTTAAACTTCCAATATAACGTCAGATTAATTTTCTTTTTAATTCTCTAATGACATCATATTAACCTGCTTTCTGTACTTACACATACTCATACTCCTTGTATTATTAAGAAATGTTTGAAAATTTCCGTTCTATAACCAATATGACGTCATATTAATCATTTTTTAAATTGGTGAAACTTTTTATTTCCTTTTCAATTTTCACGTGGAAATCTTTCAATATAAAATTAATTGTTGTAGAAGGAATTTTATTGTGGATTTTTAATTGTTGGCAACTGCTATAACGAAAAATGTTTAAATTTAATAGGAAAAGGCTGTTAGATTTTTGGTTTTTATCTCTCTATATTAAAACAATACGATTTTTTTTTATTTTATGATTTTCAGCTTCATAGTAGGTATTCATCTATAAGTGCACAAAACTTCATGTCTGTAAATTATGTAGTTTCTGAGAACCGGCTCTGTGACGGATAGGCAACGTAGCGGTATGAATGATTAAGAATAATGGACATGTGCAGAAGCGATCGCCGGCATAATGCAAACTCGTTTATTCAATGTTAGACGATTTTTTTTTTTTTTTTTTTTTTTTTTTTTTACGACGACAGAGAACGCTGCAAAAGTAATCGGTTTAGAACTTGTTTTCCAAATTATTTTACCTCCGTGGTTTAAAACTTTTGTCGTTCATAGATAAATGATTTTTTTATGTTTACTTCAATGGAAGGATATATTGGGCTCTCAGCCAGAATAAACTGAAAATATCTCAAAATATATGCACATTTGAATGTAACTCAAATCTGTTCAGGAGAGTCACTTGATTTATGCTATCATAATATGGACTTTTCTTATCTTCATAATTAAATTTTTATATTCAACTTCTTTATTATAAATAAAATTTTCTTTAACTTTTAGATGTTTAAATATTATATAAAAAATTTGCAAATATTTTTAAAAATAAAATTGCAATCTTAATTTCAGCAAATATATTTCATATAACTTTATCGTTAATAAGTCATCAACGTAAGATAAATCTGCGTATATACTGGTCAGTTAAAATACGAGTATCAAAGGACAGCAGAGGGAAAAACATGTCATAACAACAAAAAACGTGCGTTGCATCTATTTTAACACATGAATGAATGTCTGTAACAAACAATAATTCTAAAATTCACCAGTCGGCGAATATATGAAACTCCGAACGATAACGGCTTCAGAGTCGTATGCTCATGCCGTAAAGACTGTAAAACATATACGGTTGGAGATTTATTAATAATTATATAAATACGTTGAAAACTAATCTATGACAGACCGATGGTGTTTCTGCCTCTACGAGGCGGTGTATACCGTTGACACGGAGCCCAAATAGCACAGTTTGTTGGCGAATCGTTTGCAGATTATGGAAACTGTACAGAAATGATAGGGTTGGCAAATGCTTGGGAAATGGTAGGGGAACAGATATTATATACTGGTCAGTTAGAATACAAGTATCAAAGGACAGCAAAGGGAAAAATGTGTCATAAAAACGAAAAACGTGCGTTGCATCTATTTTAACACATGAATGAATGCCTGTAAGAAACAATATTTCAAAAATTCACCAGTCGGTGGATATATGAAATTCCGAACGATATAACGTCTTCACAGTCGTATGCTCATGCAGGAAAGACTATAAAATATATATGGTTGGAGCTTTATTAATAATTATATAAATACGTTGAAAACTAATCTATGACAGACCGACGGTGTTTCGGCCTCAACGGGGCAGTGTATTCTTTGACACGGAGCCCAAATAGTACAGGTTGTTGGCGAATCGTAGGCAGATTGTGCTAATCGTAATGATAGGGTTGGCAAATGCTTGGGAAGTAGTAGGTATATAAATCCATCTAATTTCGAGCGTGTTTGAGCAGGATTCCGAGCAGCGAACGTTTGGACCACTATTGCATCTTTGTTGACAAATAGTACGCAAAGCTGGACATTTCTTACTGTGAGCCAACGTGGAACGACAAATACTAAACAATTAGCCAACGATGGCCCAATCATATGGGGTACTTGAGAGAGCTATGCAGGCAGTAGCTTGGTATCCCAAACCAGACAGGTTGAAGGGCAGATTCCGGACGAAAAGAAACACCTTCGTCCTCTGTATTGTACATATTCTCACATAAGGATGGCACCTCTATTGGCATGAAAAAGTTATCGTGCTCTAGACCGAGAAAAGAAAAATAGTAACTGGACCGACTTAACAGAATCCACTTCGAAGAACGGAAAAGACAACGCTTTTTGTTTGCAGCAACTTACAGGGTATTTCCACAAAAATATACACCCTTCGAATTTAAATTAAAAATATAACATCGATGAGCGAAATATATATATAGATAGATAGATAGATAGATGATGAAAAAACTAAAACAGGAGAAAACGAGAGTACGAAATATTCAATAAACACGTTCTGAAACATAACTGAGTTACATAAAGGAAAGTTAAATAATGACATATGTGACTCATTCACCGGACAGTTGATGCAATCTACTTATAATAAAATTCAAATGCATGAGAGTGTTGGTGACCATGCCGAGTGCGACCACTCTGATTTGAAAACCAACCGTAGCTAAACCCCATGTTAAGCTTAATGAAAAACATATCATATATTCTAATACGAGCAAATCTTGTGTGTGGTTATATATATATATATATATATATACCCATGCAAATTTTATCTTAAAAACGGCTCTAACGATTTTGACGAAATTTTGTATCCTACCGATTTGGGGCACCAGAAAACCATTGGGCTAGGTCAAGTGTTCGTGAAAATTCGATTAGTGGGTCATTTTGGGTCATCAAGGGTCAGGGTCAAGCTAATTCTATCTAAAAAACAGTTCAAACGATTTTGACTAAATTTTGTATCTTACCATTTTCGGGCACAAGAGGCCTACTAGGCTGGGTCACATGTTCGAGAACTTTCGATTAGTGGGTTATTTTTGGGTCAACCCGAGTCAAATTAATTTTATCTAAAAAACGGCTCTAACGATTTTGATTAAATTTTGTATCCTACGAGTTTCGGGCACGACGAAATCATTGGGCTAGGTCACATGTCCGAGAAAATTCGATTAGTGGGTCATTTTTGGGTCACTGTAGGTCAAGCTAATTTTATCTAAAAAACGGCTCAGACTATTTACACTAAATTTTGCATCCTATGGTTTTCGGGCACGAGAAGACTGTTGAGCTAGGTCACGTTCGAGAAAATTTGATTAGTGGGCCATTTTGGTCATGGGTCATTATGGGTCAAGCTATTTTATCTTAAAAACGGCTCAAACTAATTACACTAAATTTTGCATCCTATAGTTTTCGGGCACGAAAAGACTTTGGCTAGGTCACATGTTCGAGAAAATTCAATTAGTGGGTCATTTTGGTTATGGGTAATTATGGGTCAAGCTATTTTATCTTAAAAACGGCTCGGCCTATTTAGACTAAATTTTGCCTCCTATGGTTTTGAGGCACGAGAAAACTGTTGGGATAGGTCACATGTTTGAGAAAATTTGATTAGTGGGACATTTTGGTCATGCGTCAGGATATTTGAACTCAAAGCTAATTTTGACCGAGCATAGCTCGGTCTTCCCTGCTCGTGCTAACATATGACTGCAAAATGATAATCTCTTCTAATTGAAATCATGTCTGTTCAGCATATTTTCATATAAATCATGTGTATCATATCCAATCATAATATTTCAAGTTCTAAATTAAAAATAACATTACCAGATTAAACATCGGATTATCAGATATTAACAAAGGAAAACTATTGCAAATCAGAATCATACATACCAAATTTAGAAACATATAAACGACTACTTGAAAGATTCATTAAAAAGAAAAAAAACTGGCTAACACCCGATTCTGCTCTTAAAATATTTGTAAAAGCATATTAAATCCTTTAAATATTTTTTTTAACCTTAAAACCTTCTTTTTAAACCTTCTTAGCAGCCATCTGTCGGCAATTAATATAAAAAATCGAACTTTGTTGTTCGATTTTGAGAGGAAAAAAAAAACTTTTTATTTAATTATTATTTTAATATGTGTTTTGTGATAATTTTAGAAATTGCGTTTCACTTTGCTAATTATTATTATTGTTGCAAAACAGTGTGGTGAGTCATTCACTTTTGAGGATCATTCATCAAAATTATTTGTACAGAGTGGCAATTAGCAATGAGTGTTTTAACATCTATGTTAATCTAAATATTGTTTTGAGCACGCAGTTGTTTTGAAGATTAATCTTTATAAAATCTATTGATTCAAAGCAGTTTACGTTCTTTGGGGCAGTTTTATTGTTGTTTTCTACTGTTTAAGTATCGTTTTTAGCGATGCCTGATGAAAATGATGAAACGCTGATGGCACGTAGACAGCCATTAATTAGAGAAAGAAAGGCGAGATGGCTCGCTTGGCAATCATAAGCAACATTTATTTTGCTTAAGATCTAGTGGAATATTTGTATTTATTTTTGTGTGTGTTCTATTTTTGTACTTGAAACTTAACGTTAATTTGTACAAGCTGTCCGGTCAAAATTGCCCAAACTCTGCACGGCCAGAATCCTCGAATGGAGTACATAAAATGACCCAAAGAACAATACTTCTACGACCCATAGTTTTCGAGAAAATGCAAAAGAAATTATGACGCCATTTCGCGTGAAAGAGAAAAACCTTTATTGGAAGCATGAACATTAATATATTCACGAATGGAATAGAATATTCACGAACGGAATTAATGTTTATGATGACCTTCTTTTATCATGCGAAGATTAACGTTAGTTGCTAGATGCAGTCTGTTAAATACGATTCAAACGATTGTTTGACATCATTCCATGCTACGCGCATACATCCTCGATACGCACAGTGGATATATTTCGCATCTTTGTCTGTAAACATATGCAAATACTGATATTCATGTTACTAATAAAGTTTTTTTTCTTGCACCAAATTTGACGTCAAACTATTTTTTGCATTTTTTTTAAACTAAGGGTCGTAGAGGTATGGTTTTCTGGGTATTTTTTCATGTTCTCTAAGTGAGTAATCAGGCTGTGCAGATTTTTGGCGGTCTTGATGTTACACACTGTATATTTCAACTGCTTTTTCAATGAATTTGCAATGTCATGGTAAGTCGCTTACATATTACCTAGCTGATGAAAAATCTTTTTGAGACAGTAACTGATTACTTGCTTCTTCTGTATCCCGTATGAAAAAGTGAAAAAATAAAAAAAGTGCGAAATATTATTCAAATATAAAGTAACATCATTAATTATACTGGTGAAAAACTATTAACCTCTTATGGACATTTCAAAAGAATGAAGAAAAAATGAATACCAACAGTTATTATGGAGTGAAACCACCTCGTAAAAGGAAAAGATGGAGACCGAAGAAAAAATTAAAAGAAAGGTTAGAAGAGACCATGATAGAGGACATGATAAAGGAAGAGAAGGGATTCCACAGAAAATTCTATAACAGAAATATTAAGAACATTTTCGGCCTTGTGAAATCCTAGCACTAAGGAAAATCTTGAGGAATAATATGAAGAAAATCAATCTCTTGATCTCTCATTTACTATTTTACAATAACGTTATATTTTATGACCTACCACTTTGCACCAAAACATATTCCTTTTCAGTTTCTTGTGATTTAAAAAATAAATTTCTCAATTTGTTTACATTATTCTTGTGTGATACTTACATAATTAAGTTAAGAAATCTCTGTATTTATTATGTTCCTTTGTCCGAATTCATCACATGCATTTTAATGAAATTTATTTTTAAAACAGGTTTTAAAACTTACATTAAAGATAATAATTAAAAGATATGAAAAAATGCTAATAATAATTTATAATATAAATAATAATAATAAAATGTCTTCCTTTTCCAATTAAATTTTACACTATTCAGATACACAGGAATTAATATATTGTATTAATTTCCACATAATATTCCATGCTCGGTTTCTCATTTAAAGCCATTGTTTCCATAATTACGGATGAAATAGATTACGTGACCTTTCGGGTTTCTAATTAAATGTATACAATCAATTTAATTAATTAATGTGTAACATGATAACATGATAACCTAAATATTCTGTTCAATGTAAAGCTTGTATTAGATGTCAATAGTGATAGTCACTCCATTCTGAATTATATGAATCTTGAAAAAATATATACTGTTGCGTCTTTTTGTGCATGTTTTAATTTATCTGATTTCTTTTTCACGGCTGAAAGACAAAATAATGAAATATATCAATGCATTAGTAATTTTTATTCAATTTTAATTCATTTATTTGCCCTGAACTCGAAAACGAAAAAGACAAATATTTATGAATGTGCACATTGCAAAACGCAAAGAAGTTGTTGATGCATACAGATTGCCAATGCGATATCGTTTTTGTCTTTAGACTTAGTTTAGTAATTTTATAGATTTCAAATTTTTATAAAATATATTTTTTATAACTTATATGCAGCAACTCGTCGAAAAAATGTTGGGCACTAAAAAATGATAAATAAAAAAAAAACTAAATATGAATTCACAGGGAATTTTTTCTTTTTTTTTTTAGATATCCTGAATATATAAAATAGTTGCACGATATGATTAAATATACCTTTCTAAATTTAATAAGTTTAAAAATGAAATCTACGCAAAATTAAAATTTTATTCAGAAATTTTTAAACTCAGTTGATTTATATTAAATTATTTATTACTCACAAGAAGAAAAATTAATAAATAATATATAATAAATAAATAAATATATATATATATACAGAACTCGCTTCATACGAACACGGTTAAAACGAGAACACGGTTAAAACCAGCGTAGCAGTTTGAACTGTTAAGCCTGTTCGTAAGTGAACTTCCCGATTTCCCTCGCTAATGTTAAACCTATGGATGTAGGATGGCTCAGGAAATTAATATTTTTAACTTCTGTTTTCTTTGTGCTCTTTTTAAATGATGTCACTTTTTTTCTTTAGTTAGCAAAATATTTCTAAAATATGTGTTTAATAAATAATTTTGCGTATTGAAATCTTTTCGATACTGAATAATCAAATAAATTAACACTTCACATAAAATTAAGTATATATTTTAGTAAAAAACATTACAACTAGGAAAATAAGGGAAATCCTTTAAGAAGTGTACACTGAAAACAGAACTTAAACATATTCATTGTCTGAGGAGATATTTTAAATATACGAATGCATCTTACACCAATAATTTTAACATTGACAAAAGGAATCGGGGAGTTCACTAACGAACAGCCTTAAGAATCATTCATCATTTAAACAATATTAAGATTTCCACGTTTTGAACGAGCTACAAAAGTAAAATCACGAGCAAAACATCTATTCGTTCAAAGCACTTTACTTTCTTTGGGAAAGTTTTACTGTTCTTTTCTACTGATACGGAATTTGCAAGTTTACAGTCCTACTTCCATTCTTTGAGTAATACGTCATTTCTCACAATCCGTTAAATGCTTTTCTAGCGACATGTTCAAACTTCCACACGCGAAATATTTTTGAATTTGTACACTTTTGTCAAGCAAAGGTGAATACCATTGAAATATGTGATAATGTTAACAATAACATATCAACCTACTAGCTTTCATTGGACTTCACCTAATAAAATTAGCATAAAGTGCTCTTTTTACGTTGTCCCTTTAATTTTTCCCGCCATTGTAGTAATTTATCAATTTTACCATGTTGAATTTCAACTTCCAAAGAGCCCCCCACGCTCCCTCCAAAAAATGCAAGGAAATGTCCTCAGATCTTGAAAGAATGAATGAAAGAAAAGGAAGATGAGAAAAATTCAAATCCCGCCTGTTGTAAGATTTACAACTGCGCCATAAAAAGGAAGGAGCACAGTAGGAGAGAATTTCGTTTCTTTCTATAAATTCCGATTCTGGACCATATTAACCAAACTTTTCCTATCACTTATTGCACTTTAAAAATGAAAAGGATTTGTGAAATGAATAGCTCTAAAATGAAAGTGACTATTGCATTGTTAGCCGTGTTTTTTAGGAAAATATGGAAGTTCTCAGTTCCATTATTGTACTTCGGTCATGTAATTTGGAATTACTAGTTAAATTATATTTATGTGTATGCGATTTCTTCCCCACCCGTCTACAGAAAATGATATTTACAAAGACTGTATACTTTATGTTAACTTTATGATATAAATCAATTTTAGCGTTGAGATAATTAGAGAGATTTATTGTTATAATTAATTTAATTATGTATGGGTTTTTAAGAATGGTATTATCTTTATTGGTATTACTAGTAACGGTTAATACAAATGCTTTTATAATTCCCTTAATTCTCGTATTAACCGAATTAGACTGTATAGTAAACAATAATGAAATTATGTATGATTTAACATTTGTATTAGTTGTAAACTATAAAATACTACATTTGAAATTTTTTCAAACGCTACATCTCAAAGTTCATAAGCACACATGTTCGAAACCAATTCCAGCTGTCTCTAAAATTTGTTTACTACTATTTACTTTCGAACAATTCGTATTCTGTCTTTAATGTAAACTTCTCCAATCGGTAAAATTAAAGAACACTGAAATATGCATGGGGATTGTTCTTGAGTGTACGTAAACTTAATAAAGTTTTGATCATTAAAAGTAGGTAGATATCCAATTCTAAATTTGAAAACCATTTTTGCTGACATACAGAGTAGATAAGATACGAATCGTTAATAATCCCTACTGGAGTTGAATGTAATACTATCTTTGCACTATATCTGGTCATATGTTTGTATCTGCTTCTGACTGAATAAACGAATATACTGTATGTGATTGTAATAATCAGTTGTACATCCTTATACATGACACAGAAGTAATAGATATATACCACATGCTGTTATTACTATTTAATGTCAATAGCATTATTGAGAACTGTGAAACTTATAGCCTTACTTGTTTACACTTGTAAACTTGTTTGAATTGTAAAATTTAATTACCACTAACATCTTATATGCATATTACACTAAAGCGTTGCGTATCGTTTTCAGACACCCATGCATGTCAGATGAAAAGTATTTCAGTTTTGGAATGACCTATCTGTCTATATTATTAGATGTACCTCTATGAATCCGCCCTTTTCCCAGAAAACAACTAACTTTTATATTTGTCAAAATATAAGTAAAAGTTATTCTCAGTAGTTTCCACCAGAAACTTCAACAGTCTCCAATTTTTCAGGCAACAAGCTAATTTCGCAATGCACGAAGTCTGTTTGTTTTGAAGCAATCAACTCACGCCATCAATTCAATCTTCAAACCAATTTTGGATTTCTGCTTAAGAACTGAACCGCTCATGAAAAAGTGTCTTCTTTGAGCAAAACAAATGGTAATCAGCAGAAGCAGCATCTAGAGATTGAAGTAGGAGGGCAAAATGTCAAGTGAAATGCTTCTTGATTTTAATAAATGGATATTTCGAGCATTATCACGTTTGAACACAACCCTCTTTTGGTTTTCAACCTTTTGTTGAAACTTTTAATACAAGTCATCATTCCAATTGTTGGTTCTAACTTATTGCTTCTAACATTCACCATCATCCAATCAGGTTAATACAGTTTACATCAGATTAAGTCGTTTTTACCAAAATAAATACACAGTATAAACTTACTACCAAGAATATTCTGCTTTGTCACTAATAGGCCTGGTTATCCTGGTGGCACCCATGCCTTCCATCGTTTAGGGTTGACGTATTAAATTCATTATTCGTTGTCTAAAATAAATCATTACACAAAGTCGTTTGAATTTTGTCTTTGAAACTGCAGTTTACGTATGATTTTTCTACGTCCCATAATGTTACGCATTTATATGGGATTGCCTACTTTTTAAAATATGCCCACTGTTGAGAAGTGAATGGAAAGTTAATAAACAAGCATTTTTCAGCATTTGTACTGCAACAGCCAATTTAGATTGTGTTTGGCAAGAACCTTCGTTGAGGTCGGAGACATACTCATACATCTAATACTGGACGACTAGATTGAAATTTAATTTCTGAAATTCAATTTTATGTGCATACCATAAAATCGTCTTGTTACTAGAAATTTTCTAAGACAATAAACGGCCTAAACAAGACATTCCATATGTCAGGATTTAACACAATGCGCATTCATTGCCTATAAAATTCAAACTGAGTTTGCTATTTGAAAAATAGTAGTAAGTAAGTATCGAGTGGTGCGTTTTTTACCGGACTGTACAATTACAGCACACTGGAATCATAGTTTTTACTCTTTCTATCTATTAACATCAAAGGATTTCAAATACTCATAAGTTTATTCAATCTAGTTTAAACTCAATATGGCAGGACACCAAAATCCCATATATTCAGTTTATGTCAATAAAATTCGAATTCACAATGCAAATGAAAAATTTTATATTTGTGCAATTACCACACAGTACATTCTCCATATTTGCATCATCTCCTTATTAATATTGAAGAAAATAAAAAACTATGAGTTTATTAAAATTGCATTAAATTCAGTGTGGCCGAAATATGCATAACACGTGATTTTAATATTTTAAATTTTCAATGACATTGAAATTTTAACGTTTTACAATTGCAACACAGAGAAAAATGCCCTCAGTCCAATTCTGTGTACATTAATATCGACGAATATCAAACAACTATCAGCTTATAAACATTGGTTTATACTTCGTATGACAAGATTTCACACAACATCGTTTTATTCAATCAAAATCCTAACTTACAACTCAATTTCAAATTTCATTTATTATGCAATTACATTACAAGGAATTCATAGTTTACGCATAATCTGCTTATTGAAAACGAATACACTGAAACAGCACTCAGTATATATATATTTTTTTTTCTTGAGGGGAGGGGGGGGTGATTTATTTGACATTAATCTCTGGGTGTAATTTTTAATTTTTTTTATTACCTTAAGCATGCATTTAAGTATGGCTGCCACATTTTACATTTTTTACTTACCACTTTTTCGAACAGAAAACTCTGCATTCTATAATCGCCGAATTTGTGAGAGTAAACAAGGCAACGATTTGTATTCGAAAAATGTGGTATCCAAAAAGCATAAAATTTGGTAGATAAGGTTTAGTAAAAGTGGAATATTCTTCATGCGTATGGTTTCATTGATTTTTTTTTATTTAAGTTATTTTATTGCATGAATAATTTTAAATAGTAAATTCATTATATATTTTGAAACACTCATTTCTATGAAAAATATTATCTATTAGTATTATTTAAAAAAAGTTTTTCTATTCTGTTTGTTTAATTTGAACTTATTCTAATTTGCTATATTTATCACTAATTCTATGAATATAATAATTTTCAACTATTCTCACTTTCCACATTTCGAGTTCACGAAAACTCAGTTACCATTCTCAAATGTTTCATAGATCTCGGAATTACTTTCCCGTAATATCATGCATTCCGCCTACTCCAGTAATGAATTAACAATGTTTCTCAGTTTACACTTGTCAACATGCCACCCATTTTGTGTAATACATATTTAATGAATCTACGAATAGATAAAAACGCTGGTAAAATAATAATGATAAAAAATAACAATCTAGAAGCGATCGCTTTAAAAATTTTAATCAGTTTATAATGTTTAATTATTTTTGCTATTTAATTACGATATTTATTTCGTATCATCATTTACTATTTTAATAATTTGTTACTGTTTAATACAACAAGGAATGTAGCATGTACATTTTGTTTTTAGAAATGAATCTACTGAACTAAGACAAAAGCACACTCTGTTTAATTAAAAATGTATCAGTTTTTACATCCGTATTATAAAAGAATTTGAAGATTTGTGAAAGATTAAATCAAATCTTATCTTTCCTTGAAAACCACAAGCGAATCTTAGAAAATTTTAGTCTGTTATGATGTTACTAGTGAACTCTGCCCCCTGCTCGCTAATGCCTGCCAAACCCCATGAATTGCGACGCAATTCAAATTGGGACCCCTACGTAGTCCCACCTCGCTCTACTCGCTGTCGACTTTTTGCAGCAACTCTACATTGGTGCCAACCTCTCATTAATATTCCGTAATATGCGGGTTAATTTCACCCAATTTAACAACGCTTCAAACCAGAAAAATTATTGGATGAATCTTTATTTATTCAATTTCAGGTTTCTATGTGGAATTTATTTAATTTCATTTCTTAAAAAAATTCTGGTGCAAAACGTGTTAAACCTGGGTCAAATTAGCTCGCATATTACGGAATATTAATGAGAGGTTGGTACCTATGACTGTAGCTAGACTGAGTGCAATCATAAATCCTTTTAACATATGAAAAAAATGAACAGCAAGTGGGTAAGTGTGATCGAAGATCGCTCAAAGTGTTTCGTTTAATATTCCTTTCAAAACACTTCATTCATTCATTACTTCATTCTTTCTTTAAATCCAAATAAATTTCATTTAGTCAAAAAAAAAAAAAAAAAAAGTCATGGTTTTTATAAAGTAAAAATTTCCCGGTGTATTTTTTCGTTTTTTCGAATATCTAAACCAGCCCGCTATTATATTCTGTCATAACAGTATCTGTCATGCGGAGTAAATGCGATATTTAAAAAAAAAATCAAAATTAAACATGTTGTACACCTTCAAAATGTTAAAATATGCGAATATTTCCATAATCGGATTTTTATCATGATTCAATATGTTTCTTAAACTCCATATTTACTATTCTCTGTTACTCCTATTGATACTCGCTTTGTATTATTCTCAAACATTTGAAAAATTCGTTAAACTTCCAATATGACATCAGATTTTATTTTTAATTCTCTAATGACGTTATATTAATCTGCTTTGTGTACATACAAATATACTCATACCCATTGTATTATTGAGAAATCTTTGAAAATTTCCGTTTTATTACCACTGTGACGTCAATCACACAGGTACATAAACGGTGGAATCATGGTTTGGGCAGAGACCTCACTCGGAGGCCACACTGACTGCATGTGTTGAATCCGATAGAACCTCTTTGGGACTATATTGGAAGACAGGTTGCGGCTTTAAGTCCTCCTCCAAGGTCATTAAATGAGCTGGAACAAGGCTTACTCCAAGTCTGGTCAGCGTTACCTATTTCGGTGTCCGAAAATTTTAATTGAGAGCATGAAAAGTCGATGCCGCCAATGCATTCAAGTCCGGGGTGCACATATTCCGTATTAGAACCAGTTTTTTAATGTTTCTGTCACATTTTACTACATAATACTGCGATGTGCTGATTTCTCCAAGAACGGAATTTTCCACCATGAGTGCTTTTTTGGTGTAATTTCATTTATACGTTTAACTTAAGTAAATTTCTATGTCGCATTTAATAAATAACAGTTTAGCGCACATTTTCTCCAAATTTGTTGTTTCTATATTCATTCATTTGCAAATTAGACGCAAAAAACCGGTTGTACCTTAACTTTTGGAGGCTAGTGTATGTAATTTGATATTAAAGTGCGTTCGGCGTGAAAAATGAAATATCTCTCAGAAACTTGGCAAGTTACCAAAACGTAAACATAACGCTTTCTGCTGCATCTAAAGAAAACAGTTGATCAAAAACTCATTTGCTGAATGTATCACGGGACTATAAAACGAACTAATGGGGAATAACTATTCATACATCATCCGGAAGATCATGTTTTGTTTAAAAAGAGATTCTGCTCTGAATTTTGATTTGGTGAATGTATTATGTGATATTAAAATGAACCACTGAGATTCGTAGCTACCTAAACTACGGTTGTTGCAAAACGGCATTTACAAAGTCAGCCTTATTTTCGCGTCACGTAAGAGAAATATATATATAGATCTTTTGAAATTACAAATAACATATTGAACAAATATTTTTAACATAATAGAAAACTGGTTGTGACTTCGGCTTATCTGTCTCTCTGTGATTGTTCATACTATAAATTTCGTAAATGAAGATGGATTGGAACAAAATTGACATATGTTCTTGAGGTTTAGTAAATCATGTTCTCCAATGAAAACGAAATGTACAGAATATATAGTTAGGTTACAGGCACATATAAAAAATTGGAATGCAGTATCGTCTATGGATTATAAATATTAAAAATATATTTTAACGAAATCATACAATATCAAACATTGGATATGAATATCATATATTCTAATACGAGCAAATCTTGTGTGTGGTTATACATATACAGTAAAACCTCTGAATAACGGACACCTCGGGAGCACAGAATTTGTCCGCTATTTGGAGGTGTCCGCTATTGAGAGTTAAAAATGTACAAATATACAGGTTTTGGGTATCACAAAAGTGTCCGCTAAATAGAGGTGTCCGCTATTCGGGAGTGTCCGTTATGGAGGTTTTACTGTATATATATATATGCAAAATTTATCTTAAAAACGGCTCTAACGATTTTGACGAAATTTTGTGTCCTACCGTTTTGGGGCACCAGGAAACCATTGGGCTAGGTCACGTGTTCGAAAAAATTCGATTAGTGGGTCATTTTGGGTCATTTTGGGTCATGGTCTAGCTAATTGTATCTAAAAAACGGTTCAAACGATTTTGACGAAATTTTGTTTCCGACTATTTTCGGGCACGAGAAGACTACTGGGCTGGGTCACATGTTCGAGAACTTTAGATTAGTGGGTTATTTTTGGGTCAACGCGGGTCAAATTAATTTTATCTGAAAAACGGCTCTAACGATTTTGATTAAATTTTGTGTCCTACGAGTTTCGGGCACCGGAAAATCATTGAGCTAGGTCACATGTCTTAGAAAATTCGATTAGTGGGTCATTTCTGGGTCATTGTGGGTCAAGATCTAAAAAGCGGCTCAATTTACACTAAATTTTACATCCAATGGTTTTCGGGCACGAGAAGACTGTTGGGCTAGGTCACATGTTCGAGAAAATTCAATTAGTGGTCCATTTTGGGTCATTTTGGGTCATGGTCAAGCTAATTGTATCTAAAAAACGGTGCAAACGATTTTGACGAAATTTTGTATCCGACTATTTTCGGGCACGAGAAGACTATTGGGCTGGGTCACATGTTCGAGAACTTTCGATTAGTGGGTCATTTTTGGGTCAAAGCGGGTCAAATTAATTTTATCTAAAAAAACCGCTCTAACGATTTTGATTAAATTTTGTATCCTATGAGTTTCGGGCACGCGAAAATCATTGGGCTTTTGTCACATGTTCGAAAAATTCGATTAGTGGGTCATTTCTGGGTCATTGTGGGTCAAGATCTACAAAGCGGCTCAATTTACAATAAATTTTGCATCCAATGGTTTTCGAGCACGAGAAGACTGTTGGGCTAGGTCACATGTTCGAGAAAATTCAATTAGTGGGTCATTTTGGTCATGGGTCATTATGGTCAAGCTATTTTATCTTAAAAACGGCTCAGAGGATTTGAAATAAATTTAGCATCCTACAGGTTTAGGGAACAAGAGAACTATTGGGCTAGGTCACATGTTCGAGAAATTTCGATTAAAGAGTCATTTTGGTCATGGGTCATTATGGGTCAAGCTATTTTATCTTAAAAACGGCTCAGACTATTTACACTAAATTTTGTATCCTATGGTTTTCGGGCACGAGAAGACTGTTGGGCTAAGTCACATGTCCGAGAAAATTCAATTATTGGGTCATTTTGGTCATGGGTCATGATATTTGAACTCAAATTTAATTTTGACCGAGCATAGCTCGGTCTTCCCTGCTCGTAAATTGTTTATAAGCACTACTAAAAGTTTCCTATAGGAAATAGTGTGCGCAGCATTTATATTTCTTATGCAAGAAGAGTTAAAAGAAATCAGTAGCATAACACACATTTAATTGTAATATATTCAATACTATTCATTTCAGTTTTTTTTATGTATTATTTAAGTTATTATTAAATAAAGTTATTAGTATATTAAATAGTTTCAATAACCATCTATTCAACTTTCAATTTTGTGTATTTCAAATCTTTATTAAGTAATTAAATGTTTTTAGTAATTAAATAAATATTTTAAGATGAATTGGTATGTATAAAATGCATTATCGCATAGGACTTTGAACGTCTCATTTAGGTTTTAACTACCACAAATTTGAAAAAACTGACCTAAATATGAGAGTCGTATATTGTTTACCAATATTACAGATAATGATTCAATTTTTACAAACCAAGTCAGTCTTTAATTAAAAGCTAAGTATTAATTCATTTTCTACTTAAAGAAACATATATCTATTTAATAAAATGCCAAATAAACCTACATGCGACAAAACTATGTGGAATCGCGTCGCATTCAGGCATAATAGCATTATTTTTCATATTTTTAATGAAATAAAATATTAAAAACATATACTGGAAAACATATAGCAGAAAGTATTATGTTAAAAATGTAAATTTGAAAACAAAGGCTAATGAATAATGATATCTTGAAATCACCTTTCCTACTTGTGCTACTGAGGACTGTAGAATAGAGGTATTGTATATGGCGACGATGAAAATAGAACTTGCGCACGAGGCTTACATGTGAAATCACACTGTCCAAACTATTGTTGGTGATAGGAAAGAACACAAAACGGATGCTAGCATTAGGATAAAATGCTCTGGAGTAATCCGTGAATAATATAATACGTAAAATTCCTTTTTAATCGTGGATACTAGAACATTAATCTTTGTCTATAACATCTGTCTTTAGAGCAAGTATTTGTTCAAATTATAACTGGCTATTCGGGCTACATTGACAGAGAACGAGGTAAAGAAGATGATTAAAAATAATAATTTTAGTTTGTTACGCATTTTTTTAGCTGAATAAATTTTACCATAATATGTGAAAGTATATATAAAATCTGAAATGGTTAGTTCCAAGTGAGTGGAATTCGAACATCGTCTATTTTCAACTGAAAATTAGTTTTCAACTATGTTCCTAAATTGTTTTTTTAGATATTTATTTTCGCCGAATTAAAAGTTGAATTTCCTTTAAAATGTTCTGGCTATATTGAAAGGTGTTTTATAATCTATTCATGACAAAATGTTAGCGGGCAAAGCGATCCAAATTTGTTTTCTTCCACAGAGGTCGCACTATGTACGTGGTAACACAAAGTAGTTTAGCCAAGTGAAGAATAAGCAATAGCAGTATTCAAGCGATTGCAGTATTACACATCTGAATAGAATTCTTTGAAAAATTGGGTTTTATAACATCTGTTATAAGGTAAGCACTAACTTTTATATTTATTTAGATATACAGTCTTTCATGTACAGAAATATGACTTGGTATACTTAATGGAGTATGTTTTTACATGTGAATTACACTTGCTAAATTTGTTATGTTTCTCGGCGTCATCAAGTTTTTTGACCTAAAATGGGCGGCCATGTTGCCGGGTAAAATGATCCATCCCCCCAAATATTTCTCTTTTAGTCCACGTGATCTCCTACCGTTTCCAAAGATACGGAATCAAGCCGTTTGAGAAAAAGAAAATCAATGGGAAGTCCCATTTTAACGAACAGTCCTTATAACAATCAACTGCGCTTGGAAACAAAAAATAGAGAACAGAAAAAAATGATAAAACAGGCTGCAGCTAAAAAAATCCAATTAAAAAATGCTAAATCTAAAATGAAATATCCAGAACAAGTAAAGAGTCTGAAGTCAAAGCAAAGACGTTTTCCCATAAAGAAGAAAAAGGAGCCTAAAAACCAGTACAGTGAAACAGATTCAGAAGATGAACACAAGTGTATTTATTACTATGAACTATTTTCCTACAACAGGTGAAGGTTGGTACCAGTGTCACAAGTGTCGTGAGTGGGCCATGATGCATGCGCACGGATAGATGAGAATGAGGATGATGTGTATCTTTTCCATATGTGCTCAAATATTCCAAGTTTTCGGATGGGGCGGAATTTATTTTCATAAAATAAATTATGTATGCTATTTGATTATACAACTTATTTTATTTCATTATGTATTGTCATAATTACTTCTATATCCTTTATTTTGCTGATAAAAAACAATTTACAATTATTTTTAAATGAAGGATCATTTTGCCTTTTAGGTGAGGGTAAAATGATCCTTTGGACACTTTTTAAAAAATCTATTTTTTTCATCACACAATTTGGGTTTTAAATTTTATTAAAATTCGTTTATAATGAAAAATATAGTGTAAAACATACTAGCAAAGGGACGATGTTTTATTTAAACAGTTATGTAATTTTACACAAATTTTTCCCTTAAAGGGATCATTTTAGGCCACCTTCCCCTATATTTTTCAACTTCAGCATTCAACTTCCTCATTTTTCTAAACACAAATAGACAATGAAATATCTTAGATTCCCTTCAAGGAGAAGTCAGAAGTGGTGCCACTTTCGGGAGCTGAAGAAAAACCGAAAGGCTATTAGAGATAAAATATTGTATATGGATAACCAATAGGTTGGTAGGACAAGGAGGGTTTTGTGAAGAATTGGCCAGAATTGGCGATATTGTTATAGGGCCTTTACTTTAAGGGGGACATTTTACGGGGAAGTGACTCGAAATATCATTTTAATATTTTCATTCAAGTTCAAGGAAAAGCATGAAAACTTTGCGCAGTCACCTCGCCCAGACGGCGGCGCTTGTTTCGAACATGCGGACTTACTCTAAAGCTCCTAATGTTGTGTTCAGTAACATAACCACTGTGTTGAGTATACTGACGGACAAGCAAAAGGAAACAAGAAGATTTTTATCCTTTATAACGAATTAGTGGTTAACACAAGATTCTCTAAAAATGAGAGGGACTTCAGTTATGAAAGTGGTGGCAGACGGGCAATAAAATTTGATTCGACAACAATAATTTCTTCAGAAATAGATGACAAACGGATTTGTCATTATCTCCAAGGAAATGTAGTTTTTTAGCGAAAGTGAAGCGAGTGGTTTCTCATATTTTGGGAAACAATTTCCAATTTGAACATGCGATCTTTCTCATAATGCGAATATGTCATAATTCTTTCATCATGGTACTTCAAAGGAAAGCTATGAATAATATGGAACCAAACGATAGAAAGGAAAAGAGAAAAATAAAAAATAAATAAAAATATATACATATAACAATAATCTATAATAAGAAGTAGTAAATATATATCTAAAGGAGAAAAATGAAAGTAAAATCTTTTTTCATATTTACTGGTTTTTTTAAGAAGAATTATTATTTATACTTAGTAGCTATCACTTTTATTTAAATAAATAACTAAATAAAAATAAGAAGCAGTCAGAGATTTTCTCATATTTTATGCGAGTTATAAGAAGATATTTTTTTTTACTGAGCTTGTTACAAGCCGCTATTACCTTTAGTAATATTCTAGTTTCGAAAAAAAAATTAAATAATTTTTTTTTCAATTTGAAGTCATATATTGTGGCATAATTGTTTAATTACTAAGATACTAGGCTATCAATATATTCATTTATACACACTTATCTACATAATATAATTAATTTAACATACATTTTTAATGACGAAAAAAGTTTATAATTTGGAGAAGAACTACATGCAGCAACGAAAGGAAAGTGTTTGGCGATGATCATAATGATGATTGTGACGATGATATATAAAAATATCCATACAATATGTATATATATGTCTATTACTATTTAGATATTTATTGCACTTAAAAAAAAAGAAAATATATATTTTATATTTACTAAATTGGTTAAAGAAACCTGATGCAAAATGTTCCTTTACGAAAAAGTTCCAGAATTTAAAACAAATTCTTAGAATTCATTTGATCAAAATAAGATAAAGAAACTCTTAGAATTTTAGATTCTTAAAAGTTGCATTATTATTTAAATATGTAGTTTCAGATTCCACTTTAATAACACTTTTGGATAATTTTAGATTCTATGAAACAATTCAGATGTACTAAGTATCTCAATTTCACTAAACATTTATGTTCCTTTAGCTATTTGTCTCTCTTATCTCGCTTTTAATCCCACCGGTAATTCGTAGTACTAAGAATAATGTTATGTTATTCAATGCATATGCATATTCATAAATTCCAAAATGTATTTTAAAATGAGATATTTTGTTCTAAATTAAGATAAGTTTTCAGAAAGCTATTTTCTGTACTAAATAAATTGCGCATGTAATAATTTATATATTATTTGTGACATGTGTAGTAAAACAAATTGTGTTACAAAACAACGAAGTAGGATTGTTATTTAAAGTTAAATGATTTATTTAAAGTACGTAACGGCCAGATATTGTTTTACAAGTAATGTTTTTAATGATGAGTATATTGAAAATCAAAACCTACATTTATAAGTATCTATTATTGCATGATGGTACAAAAATGAATTGCATTAACGATGTTAGATGCGCCTAGAGAGGTAATTTTTATTTTTATTGTTTCTGGGTAAAAGAAATTCTACAGGATCATTTTTTGGCTAGTTTTTTTTTTTTTTTGTTATTTTATAATATAAAGATCAATAACATTTTGTTACCATCACTTCTTACAAAAAGTAAAAACATTCAATTTAAAACAATTTCCATTATTTTCTATTTTGAGATGTTTGAATGGCTACTTTTAAATACACTACATTTTTAAACATTATAATATTTTAAAACATTATAACATAATCTTTGTCAATTTTAATCCAATGAACAGATTTAATCTATACTTAATATTATAAAGTAGTAAAGATTGTTTTTTTGTTTGTTTGTAGGGGGTAATCTCTGGAACTACTGGAGCGATTTCAAAAGTGATGGTGGCAAATTGATGGTGGCAATCCCTACTCCAACATAAGCTATATTTTATGTCGGTGCCACTACCCCCAGGGGGGGTCAGGAGTGAAAAACGTTCTAAAATTTCGATTTTTTTTATACTGAAGGTGTTAGAAACATGAAATTTAGCTTGGTAGTTACTTATAAGATGTAAATGCTCTCTAAGAACAAATTCTAAAAAAATTCGAAATTTAATAGGGTGATATGAGCGAAAGGCGTTCTAAAAACATTCTAAATTACAATTTCTATGGAATCTCTGGAACTACAGAACCATTTTCGAAAGTGATGGTGGCAAATTGATCGTAACACTTACTGCTCCAACATAAGCTATCTTTTATGTCGGTGCCACTACCTCCAGGGGGGTGTAGGAGCGAAAAACCTTCTAAAATGTCGATATTTTTTATACTGAAGGAGCTAGAAACATGAAATTTGGCATGGTAGTTACTTATAAGATGTAAATGCTCTCTAAGAACAAATTCTAAAAAAAAAAAATCGAAATTTACTAGGATGAGATGAGCAAAAGCGTTCTAAAAATATTCTAAATTACAATTTCTATGTAATCTTTGGAACTACAGAACCATTTTCAAAAGTGATGGTGGAAAATTGATGGTAACAGTGACTGCTGTAACATAGACTATGTTTTATATCGGTGCCACTAACCCCAGGGGAGTACAAGAGCGAAAAACGTTCTAAAATTTCGATTTTTTTTATACTGAAGGTGTTAGAAACATGAAATTTGGCATGGTAGTTACTTATAAGATGTAAATGCTCTCTAAGAACAAATTCTAAAAAAATTCGAAATTTAATAGGGTGATATGAGCGAAAAGCGTTCTAAAAACATTCTAAATTACAATGTCTATGGAATCTCTGGAACTACAGAACCGTTTTCAAAAGTGATGGTGGCAAATTGATCGTAACACTTACTGCTCCAACAGAAGCTATCTTTTATGTCGGTGCCACAACCTCCAGGGAGGTGTAGGAGCGAAAAACATTCTAAAATTTCGATATTTTTTATACTGAAGGAGCTAGAAACATGAAATTTGGCATGGTAGTTACTTATAAGATGTAAATGCTCTCTAAGAACAAATTATAAAAAAATTCGAAATTTAATAAGGTGAGATGAGCGAAAAGCGTTCTAAAAACATTCTAAATTACAATTTCTATGGAATCTCTGGAACTACCGAACCCTGTTCAAAAGTTATGGTAACAAATTGATGGTGTCAGTTCCTGCTGTAACATAGGCTACATTTTATGTCGGTGCCAATACTACAAGGAGGTGCAAGAGCGAAAAACGTTCTGAAATTTCGATTTATTTTTATACTGAAGGAACTAGGAACTTGAAATTTGGCATGGTAGTTATTTATAAAATGTAAATTCTTTCTAAGAACAAACTCTAAAAAAACCCGAAATTTAAAAAGGTGAGATGAGCGAAAAGTGGTTTAAAAACTTTCTAAATTACAATTTCTATGGAATCTCTGGAACTACAGAACCATTTTCAAAAGTGATGGTAACTGTCCCTGCTATATTTTATATAGGTGACACTACCACACTGGGGGGGGGGGGGAGGTTGAAAGAGCGAAACCTTCTAACATTTCGATTTTCTTTTCGACATTAGTGTGGCTTAATTAGTAATTTCTGAATTATATGTGGCAGAAAAATTTCCTCTAATGAAAATAGGCCAACGAATACCACTTGGCATTTTTCAAGAATTACGCGAGCAAAGCCGCGGGTTTTGCTAGTAGTTTAATAAAACTGTTTAAATTAATTATAATATCTAAGTTTCAACTCCATGCAAACGCTGAATATGCTTTGTGAATATTTTTCAAATCCGCATTATTTATCCGTAGTAATTCTATATTTAGAAAGTACAGAAATATCTTTGTAACAATGAGGATTCGAACAAACCCAACCTGATTTAGAAGCTTCAGAAAATAGTCCGAGATTCAATAATCGATATATTCCTTGTAGACTGATATAGACAGATATTATTATTTTTACATATAACACTGGTCAACAAAAAAAAACTTTTGTCAGATACTTTGACAAATGTAGGTGTTCTAGACTAATTTGAGTGTGGTAATTTCAAAACTGAAGTCCAAATTTCTCTATCACGTCAGGATGTAAAGTTATTGCCATCCTGCTTTTTTAAGAGTGACAATTGCTTACCATCGTTATTTTGGTGTGAAAGTTGGCGATCAGGAACACCACATGTATGCTGCGGAATACAAAGCTAAAACAATTGTTAAGAGGTAAAATAAAATCAATGTCTGTTTCTGTGTTCATGATATGGCGTGGACCGAAAAATCGTCTCTCAGAATGTTACTTCTGTATGTCAAATATATCCGGATTTTCAAAGAAAAATAAACCTAAAATAACATATCCAGATTGTTAATATTCTCTGAAACAAATAATATTGTTCAATTTTCAGTTGTGTGAAAAATTCTCATAAAGTCATATTTAAACATTGGTAGTTTCTATAACTCGAGATCCTGACGTGATAGAGGGATTTGCAGTTCAGATTTGGAAACAGCTAACTCAAATGAGTCTAGAATACCTATATTTTCCCCAGTATCAAAAATGTTGTTGAATAGTATAATCCGCCAAGTACAAAGGATGATTAATAAATCACAAACAAGATACTATATGAAAAAATAATTCTACAGATGAATGAAATAAATGAAAAGAGTCTTTAAACTAGCACCTTTGGAGAACCATTTTACTTAACTTTATTCCATTGACCCCAGATTTGAATAGACTCCTTTTATTATACACCGACCCCATAGCGACCAATTTTGCTATCTCTGATGTAAATAATAATATAATTTATGGTTATTTGTGTTATTTGTAATGCAATCAATCAAAATCGCACTTAATAAACGTTGCAAATTTCACAGGAACAATAATTATTTCTACTACTAATAATAAAAATTTATATCACCTAGACAGAAAATAACTTCCTTTTAATTAATTAATCGATTTCAATTTTATTTGAATGTAAATCAGAATATTAAAATTTTTAATTTCAAACATGTGTCAAACGTGTCACGCTATTTAAAATATCGGTGACGAAGTTATTTTCTAAAAAAATAAATAACATATTTTAAATAATTTCTTTGTACATTTTGTGCCCCTAATTTAAAAGTAAAAATATACCGATATAAAAATTTTAAGAATTTTTGATAATGTGATATTACTCAATGAACTTATATAACAACTAACAGAATATTTCTGCTTATTTTATGCTTTTCTCAAAAGTGTTTGTTACAATTATTAATTAAAAATATATGTTTCATTATGCTATAGCGTCAGTAGATGAAAATGTAATTTTTAAAACAAAGTAGTTTGGATTATTCATCTATTTGAGGAATATAATCTTTAAAAAACAATCATCATTGCATATTTCGCTGAATTAATTACCATATTTGCTGACATAGTTTAAATAGAAAAATAAATTATAAAAAAAATATTAAAGGCGATTCCGTTATATACAATTTAGCAGCTATTTTAATTTATTATAATTTTATAAAATGAAGGGGAAAATATTCCGTTAAACGGAATATTTTTATATACCTTTTCTAGATCCTCCTCCAGAATATCTCTATTTATATTCCTAAATTTTTTTAAATGAAGAATTTACGAAATAAACATTAATCATTGCACACCTCTCAAAATGAAACAATTTATTTGCTGGGATAAATTCCACAATTAAAACAAAAGATAAAGGAACTTCTGTTACGTAAATTTTAGCAGAATTTTACATAAAAATTCTCCTTATGTAAAAAATAAAATCCCCTTTTAAATGTATATTTATTCCGTTTTGATTGTAAGAAAATATGCAAGTATCATACGATAATTTCCTAAATTAAAAATCGTTTTTTAAAAGCGTTTCATGTTAAATAGATTACAAGGCAAAAACTATAACATTATTTCTCAAATATTTGATGAAATACGCATTACCTTCAAAATATAATAGTATATAAAAAAAAATTAGTCCATATAACATTTACCTGACAAATTTTTCGCATATTATTTAACATTATGTAAATGTCATTCAGCACTTTAAAAAAGTAATTCAAACAACAGATTTATGTATAAGAAAAATATTATGAAAAGAGGTTATTATGAAAAATGTGCAATTTGATATATTCACAATCGAAAATATAATAAAAAATAGCTATTACATACATTTTTTAAGGTTTGAGTCAAATATTTACATTGCCAACACGTAGGTCATGATATCTTTATTATTATAAGCGGGGATTGACAAATGATGCTGCCTTTTTTATCTGGCGACCAATTATTTTTCATCTGCCGACCAATTATTTTTTCATCTGTCGACCAAACTATTTCATCTCGTGTTTTTTTTTTTTTTTTTTTTGTACAAAAATGGACCTAAGAAACAATCACAAATGGCTTTCCCGCCCACCCCCACGCTTCGTCTTCTCTTTTATTTTTAATGGAAGAAACAAGTTTAAAAGAAAGTTTCTATCTCATGCACAGAAAACTCTATTATTTTTCACTCTAGCTCGCTAGCATGTCACGTGATTAGAAAGTGAGGGGGGGGTCAATAAAAGAGTAAGAAATAGTGTAAATCCAGCTTCCGTGGCATATAGAACTGAATACACTGCTAAAAAATGCTCAAGTTTTTTTTAAAGTTTCAAATAAGCCTTTATTATCATGGTGCCTGTGTCTTTCACATACATTGATTGCTCAATAGGTCGGCACCACCCTGATTTGGAGACAAGTGTGTGCTACTGGGTTGTTTATCAATGTTTTTCGTGAGAGGGTTCGGTTTGCAGTTTTTCAGAGACTTTTTGTGGAAGGGATGTGTGAGACAGTGTTTTTAGTAACATGACAACAGAATTTATTCAAAAATATTTCATAATTGTATGCGTTTATATTATCATCTGCAGTCAATGAAAAAACAAAAAAAGTTCATTTCGCTTCAGAAATGTAAGTTTTTTTTAATACAATGCATATTACATAATAACTCTTGAGTTATTTTGGAAATGTAATTAGTTTTGAATTAGTTTTGTAATTAGTTTTGTAATTAGTTTTAGCTTCTCATATTAAGATTTATTTTATAAGCATGTAAACATTTTTATTATTCGACCCGGCTTATGTAGGGGTAAAATGGGGATAGATGACGCAATTTTACTTTTAATTATATTTTACAATATAGCGAAAAACAGAACCAGAAATCATTAATAAAACCCTTTAGAATCTAAATTCTATGTTAAATAAGTTAAATTTTTTTAATAAAGTAGGCGTAATTAATTTTCTAAACGTCATTTTTAACATCATTTTTATGTGCAGCGTCCGATGCCGCATGGGTAAATAAGCTAGGTTTCTTTTTTTTTTTCAAACAAATCATATTTTAATTTTAATTCTTAAACTACTTAAAATGAAAATAAATAACATTAAACTTTAAAATATTATATATATCACTAAATTGTGAAACGTTTAGTGAAAATATAAAAGTGTAAGTTAATAAAACTTTAAAAAACTTATAATTAAAAGAAAAAAAAAAACATTTGAATTTACATGAATGGATAGCATAATTACTGCAAACAATGGACAGCATAATTACAAAAAATATAAATCACTTCTTCACATCCAGGCCAACATTACACTTTACTCATACGGTAAGTACTAGTTCAATACTATTTAGGTCCAAGTCTTTTTTATTTTTGTTTTTTCTGCTCCATTTTTTGATTTCATATTTCCATACACACATAATCACTACACTTCCCGTTGAGAGAGTAAATTGAGCATGTTTCATGTAGCCACCGATTGCATTTGGTGCACTGATTCAGTCTGCTCTATAATTTGTTTCTTGATATGGCTTAAGACAGTCGGCAAATTCAGAGCCGTCAAATTCCAGTCCAATGCTGTCGTCAGAATCAATAAGAGGAACACTTTCGTAAATGTCGGAAGATGACTCATATTTCAGTTTCGTCCTCAAGTGAGGTATTTACAAGTTGGTCTTTCCCTTTCAATTTTCCACATTTTACTTACGCCAAATTGTCATCGTTCGACGCATTCTAGTTCCTTTATCTTTTTATTTCCTTCTTTGTTTTTACTTGTTTATAAACTCTGCGCTTGTAATATTTTCAGCCTTTCGCTTTCTCTTACTTAGCTGTATAGGTCTTTTGACCATTCGAATAGGAGAGCTTATATGGTGACAATTGTACAAGGCCTACATTTTCCTTTTTCACACATGGTGAACCAACATTGTCGATCAGAATATTTTGATAATCATAGGAAGTTCTTTCTAATGGGTCTTCTTCATTTTGGGGATAGCTAAATTATCTGACTGGATTTGAATTAATTCCTTTTATTGTGGTTCATTCATGTTATTATCAGTTATGAAAGCATGGCCTGGAATTGCTGACTTATCTATTAACACTATTCCCCCGAGTGTCTGTAGAGACAAGGAAATACCATCTATATATTTAAAACGCTAAGCGATTTCTTTCAACAATCCGTGAGAACAAACAACTGCATCAAATTACATCATTCTTTTTTTAAATGAAAGATATTTGGACACAGATTTGTTATCGTGCATTCGTTAGTTCGAAAATTTAATTAATTAGCGTGATTTTCAATTAAACTTTTTCTTCTGCTTATGACGTCATAAAGTCGGCAATCGGATTAACGTCCACTGTTGCGAAGTACATAGTTTATTCTCTGAAGTCTGTAGTTGCGAGATAATAGAGAAATAATATTAAAAGCACGTGGCTTTTAGACCGAATTTTTTAATTTGCAAGTTAAATTTCGGTAAAAATATTTATCCGCGTGTTTTATAAGCGAATAAAAATTTTATATTTATTATGCTGTCACGGGAATATTGTTGATTGGGTTTTTTTTATTATTATGCATTATAACTTTGTTGATGCCATTTTTCATTACAATTAAATACAAATATATTTTTATTTGTATACATGCTATTTACGCATAAAAGTAACATATACAAAGTAAGTGTGAAAAGTTTGCGCCGGTGAAAATGACGTTATGTTTAGCTTGAAATGCATTTTAACATTGATAAAACTAAAGAGAAAAGTTTATATGATTGTGTCAACATGACGTAACTTTAACTGATTTTTCCATTCTTAATTAGAAAGATTAGAATTGGAGCCTTTATTGATTGCTTCATCTTGATTGCATGTTACCAATTACTTTTTTTTAATTATAGGTTAGAAGATTTCATTTTTTAATTAAAAAAATTCCCAAAAGTAAAGGATTTCAGGAAAATTAAAATTATTAAAAATAGTGTTATGGTAGGAAAAAAAATTGAAATAATGATTGTATTTTTAGCTAGAATAAACAATATAAGGCTAATATTTTAAAGGAATTATTTTGGTATGTTTATTATGAGTTCATTTAACAGTTCCGTATTAGCGGCAAAGTCATATTTCTTTCATTGTGAATTTCTCTTTCGATGTCAAAAAATGGTAGTCTACTTTCGGACGTCAGCGAAAATACAGTGGCAATTTTTAGAAATGTATAACGGTTATGACAACAAACGGCGCTATCGCTTTAGCTTTCATCGCGCTTACATCACTTCTAAATACTACAAATTTCAATTTTTTACTACATTTTACTACATTTTATAATTTTAATTCTTACATCATGAATGAGAAAAAAATAGCTTTCGATTGAAATTTATTTGCAAACTGCCGCTTAATTTAACGACTTTTTAAATAATTTTCAAGCATGAAATGTTTTTCATTTCTATCTTAACAATGACCATCAGTTTGCTTCAATAATGTAAAATAGCTTCTGGGAAAGTTACCACAATTGAAAATTGATTTTCTAACCATCATAAAAAGTGAAAAAAAAAAAATAATCCCTGATAAATCATAAGATCAGATTATCCATAAGATAGAGCATTTTGGCGTTAAACTAAAATCTGTCAAAAAGAAAAACTATTTTGAGTTTATGTTTAACATAAAATTGATATGCTGAATCCGATGATGGATATATTGCATCAGAATATGCTACGAATTGTATTTTTTTAAAAGATCCATTGGGTATTTAACTGTACAAGAGGTAAAAGATCCCCGACTGTGATGGAAAAGGGATAATCATCCTGATTATGTAAAGGGACGGAAGAAACTATACCAATAAACTACACTTGAAAACATTAAAAATCTCCCTCATCTGCAGATTGATTTATTATTGTAAAAAAAAATTTTCATCTGATTACCTTAAAACAATGGATGCGTTTTAGAAGATATGGATTTGAAATGAACAAAGACATTTAAATTTTTTTAATTTAAACATTTTAAAACTTTTTTTTAACGTCGAATCTCGACGGTGCTTTTGGACAAATGCAATGCACATTCTCATATTAGCTCATTCGGTTGCATTATCACAGGGGGGGGAGGGGGAGAGATGTGTGCTTTATTTACTATGTTCTTTTATTTACTGAATATTAGATGAACGTAGGAATATACTATTAGTATGATACTTCATAGGTCCATGAAATTTTCTTTCTTGCCGTAGGGAATATGGCGGTAATGTCAAACTGATTTGCATTACACAGTTGTTTACGGATTGTTTGTTTGGAGTTTGCATTGGAAATACTACTGTATTTCACTGAGGAAAAAACTTTTAAAATAAAATATTTGAAAGACTGTTTCATTTGCACTCTTCTTAAATAATAAAGAAGCTTATTTTACTGATATTGTTATAGTATTTTTTTCAGTCAAGTTTTGACGGGTTCCATCTAGTGAAATATTATTCTATGTAACACAAAATATACATATATATATATATATATATATATATATATATATATATATATATATATATATATCACTAAACATGATTCTGAAAACCGTTCTTCCACAATGCCAATAAGAATTTGGCTTTTAAATGCAGAAGTTTGTTAAATGAAACAACGTTTTACTTTCAATTTAAAAAAATGATTTTTATTCTTTCGTAATTGGGATCCTAGGCTACTGATGACTTTCATGGCGCAAAATTACTAGCAGCTTTTAAATCAAGAAACAAATTTTACCAATCCTCTAATCTTATTTTTTTAAACATAAATTAAAAGAAAAAAATTTCTAGTCAAATGGCTATATCCTTTTTTTCCAGAAAAAATTTTGTGGTTAAAATGTATCGGGTGTTTTTCCTTGTTCTTGGTTGACTCGACGCTTTGGGTAAAACAGAGTGTATGTGACAGATTCTTTTATCAGTGTTACACAAATTAGCGATGTTGTTTTTTCTTTACGACGCTGATTCACCAACATTCATTATCAAGGATGCTTTGAGTTAGAGTAGAGTGTAACAAAAGAAAATACTTTGTAGATCATAGCTACAGTGAATTTTTCGTAATCGGAATTTTTTTTTATTGTCAAGAGCAGTTTGACAAGGCTTTATTCATTCCACATTTGCACGTTGTTTCACTTCTTTAAATTTGTGTACCATCATAAGTAATTTTACGAAATTATTTTACGACCCTGTAATATACTCTAGCAATTCCATTAAATCACGGCTATTTCCATGGTTGAAAGCATATTAGAGTTTTTTGATAATAGTCTCTTTAGAACATAAAAATTACATCTGACTACAGTGCGGCTGTTTGAATCTATCTTCTTTGATTTCTGTAAACTGCCATATATATCTATTCTTTATATGGAATGACCTACATCGCCGTTTTCAGTGTTAAGTAGCGAAATAGTAAGTATATCTACTTTCAGAAAATCCTCGCACACCCATAATGTTGCGGGGAAAAGTGTTGAATACCTCGACATTATTCCAATTTGATATTTTGCAACTGCAGAAACATATAACAAAAAAGCATAACTATTATTTCGATAATATTGATAAATTAGATATAATATAATATATTCACAAAAAATGCAGAAAATTAATTAACAGCATTTTTTATTATAACCTGTAAGGTTTTAACATCATATATGCAAACTAATCACGCATGGATTATTACAACCGCAGTTAGCATTGATTCTGAAAATAATCATTATTTAAATTTATTATAATCCTTTTATTTTATTAATTTACAATTAATGAAGCTTAAAGCGATATAAATCAGTTAAGATCTTTGCAAAAGCTTTTAAAAACAATGTAAACCTCTTTAAAAATATATATTCAAAAGGTACAACATTTGTAATTTATTTAACAAAGAAGACATTTAAGAATGTAATCGCCGAAATCTTAATTATGTTATTCATTATAAGTTACATGTTATCACATTGAAAAAGCTAAACAACATCTTCATCATTTCAATTAACTTCATTCATATGTAATCAAGCTTAAAATGACTAAGTTTATTTAAATAATTATCTCATATATTACATTAATCTTTCTTATTTTTAAATAAATGTTTTAAAATGTAACTATTACTTTAAGCGCTTAATTGTAAATGGGAAAGAAGTGATAAAACGTTAAATGTTATAAGATAAAATTCTTGCCTCTATATAAAAGTAACATTTTATTCCAAAGAACATGCCTGAAAAGGGATTATATAGAATGAAAGAGAAATTTGAAGTATTTCTTTAAAGAAAACTTCCTTTCACATAACATAAAGCAAACATCTGCAGGCATCAATCTCGAAAAACTGTAACTGCAGTAAGATGTAAAATATATTCTTTACTTTTGTTTCTAAGCTCAGACTATGCTACGGATGATTCTGTTAAACTACTAATCATATTATTCAATGCTATGGATAATAAAATATAAAATGAATTTAAATTTTCCCTAAACTTTTATTAATGAAATGTAAAAGCAATCTATTTGAAGAGATAATCAAAATGTAACTAATATGTTTCTTTTAAGTTTTGACGCACTTTTCCTAATTTAAAAGATGTAGTCATTTAAAAATGTGTAAATAAATTAATTTAAAATGTCTGTATGTAAATTATTACTTTACAGTGAATACAGACATCAAAAATTGTTTTTTACGCATTGACGTTTACTTAAAATATTTAAGTTTTGAGTGAGCTATGCATTTGTCTGAAAATGTCTGTAATCAGTCTGTGCTCATATTTACGGTATATTATGTTATAAATATTAACCTCATCCGAGAAATTTATTTACAGAAAAACCACTCTATCATTTCCTTTTGCAAAGGGGAAAGAAGGAACGACCTTGATAATGAAAAAGAAATAGCAACATTTCTTTCAACGCATAATGAATTCAAGAGTGATATTTATGACCACTCAACTTCGAATAAATGTTCAAGAACTCTTCTAAATTGATAAACTGTTATTATACGAAATAAATTAAAGACTTTAGAACAATAATTATAGCAACAAATGAAACTTTATTATTCCAATTGCATTCTTACGCTGAAACCCTGCAATGTGTATTTTCTACTGACGTATGCGTAATTTCCAATGATGTAATGAAAAACTCTGAACTTTTTATTATGACTTTAATTTCTTCAGTCCTCTACCAAAATGTAAACGCGTAAACACGTAGAGCGAATAAGCTCTAAGATGTTAACAAATTGTATATTACTTTATAATCTAAACCTAAATATGTATGTAACATGTAATTGTCTTTATTATCCGCGTAATTAAATAATCAAGAATTTGTTTTAAAAGAAGTTTAATAATTTGCAGTCAAAGCCTAGTTAAATAATTAGTTTTTTCAGTATGATAGTGATGTTAAAAACTACAGTGAAGTGTTCCATGTGATCAATTTACTAACACCTTGTATTTAACCCCTGGATTAACTACAATTGGATTACTCATCGAAGTAAGATGCACCTTCAGAAAAGGTAAGAGAATTTATCTTATCCTTTTTTAATCTTCTTGAGATACTATCCGCGCTTGATCGACCTCCTCCTTCAAAGATTATTGAGACTGAAAAATTGTCTCAGAAGGAAGGTGTGATTTTAAATTTAAAAAACTAAAAACTGTTTAAACAAATTTACAAATCACTTAGAACTGATTTCAAAAGAGAGAAAATAAATATAAGCATCTTTATAGAACTAATTAAATAAAACTTAATAAAAACAATAAAGAAAAATCAATCGAAGAAATGGCTTTCTCAAAAGAAACACAGATAATCGAAAAATTAAACCAAAATAACTATTCCATATGGAAATTCAAGGTAGAAATGTTATTAATAAAAGAAGATTTATCAGAATTAATAACATAAGAACCGCCAAACCCAATAACACCTGATTGGCAAAAGAAGGACAAGAAGGAAAGGACCATAATTAATTTAAGTCTTGAGGACTCACAAATCGTTCAAATAATAAATTTAAACACGTCAAAGAGACGTAGGACACATTAAAAAACATTCATGAAAGAGCAAATCTTTCAAGCAAACTTTACTTACTCAAAAAATTATATGGAACCAAATTACAAGAAAGAAGTAATATGCAACGTCACATAACAAACATTCTTGAAACCATCGATAAACTCTCCGCAATTGGAGAAAATATTAGTGACACGCATATATCAGCACTACTACTCACCTAGTTACAACACACTCATAACGGCTCTGGAAGCTAGGTCGGAAAATGAATTAACACCATAATACATAAAAAATAAACTTGTCGACGAATATACTAAACGAGTAGAAAACTCGGAACCAACCGAAAATTCGGCAAAATCGTTTAAAACACAGAAAAAGTTCGTAAATAATTATTACAAAAATCATAATAAATATTGCACGTACTGTAAACAAAATAATCATTACTATAAAGAATGCTGGCACTTGAAAAATAGAAATTCACAAAAAGCTACAAAAAAAAAACATTTAAACCAAAGAAGTTTACATCGTCGCTCTGCTTCGAAAACACAATCGGTGATAGTGAAAATGATAGGTACGAAACGAAAGAAAAAATAAATAAAAACGTACAAATAAATCATAACAAAAATCAAGATGCAACATTTATAATCGAAAAGCCCGGAAAACCTACCTGGATTATTGATTCCGGAGCATCTTCGCATATTGCGAACAGCAAAGAAATATTTACTGAAATAAACAACACCGAACAAACATCCGTAATAATCGTGAACGGAAACACACTCAATTCCTACGGATCCGGTGAAGTAATGATTGCAACAAAAACATCAAACGGGGACTCAAATAAAATAAAATTAAAAAACTTGTTATATGTTCCAGAGTTGGAAACAAACTTAATTTCTGTGAGTAAAGCAACTCAACACAGTTACAAATTAATATCTGAAGACAAAAAATGCATGCTATCCTGTAACGGCAAATCGTATCTGGAAGCAAAAAAGAAAAATAACTTATATGAGGTAATTCTCTCAGATAAAGATCCCAAACACAGCAAATATCGCAAACGACTGCAAAAATAAAGAATGTCTAGAACTTTGGCACTAACGCCTAGGTCATAGGAATTACGAAAGTATAAAACAAATGATGAAAAACAACTTGACCAATGGCATAAAAGTAAACAACTGCAGTCATACTACACACTGTGAAACATGCATAAAGACAAAAACTACTGATGCACCATATCCGAAATTATCTGAAAATAAAACGACACAGGTACTCGACCTGATACATACAGACGTCTGTGGGCCGATAAGAACAACCTCTTTAGGGGGAAAAAGGTACTTCGTCACATTTATTGACGACCAGTCAAGATTTACTGTTATATATTTACTATCTCACAAAGATGAGGTCTCAGACAAAATAAAGGACTATACACAAATGGTTCACACACAATTCGGGAGATATCCCAAAGCATTCAGATCGGATAACGGGGGCGAATATATCGGTAAAAATACGGAGGACTTTCTTAGACAAAGAGGTATAAAACACCAATTTACTGTTCCACACTGCCCGAGCCAGAACGGGATTGCTGAAAGAAAGAATAGGAGCCTGATAGAAATGACCCGAGCTATGCTCTCAGAAGCTGGGTTACCACACAGATTCTGGGGTGAAGTAATAAATACAGCAACACATCTCCAAAACAGACTACCAACAAAGGCTACAACTAAAACTCCGTACGAAATTTGATTCAAGAGAAAACCAAACTTACATTGCCTTCGGGTATTTGGCTGTAAAGCTTATATATGCATAAACAAGATATATAGAGGAAAATTAGATAACACTGCTAGAGAAGGAATATTTATGGGATAAGATAACCACTCAAAGGGTTATAGAGTATACACCAAAAATAATGAAATCATAATCGGGAGAACTGTAAAATTCCTAGAGAATAACACACACATTCTGAATGAAGAAAATAATGAACCAGAATGCCTGCTTGATAACAAAAATTATATTGAAACGGAAATAAACAATACAGAACAAACACAAGCAGAACCCGATCAAAACATTCCTACATTAAGAAGGTCAGAAAGGACAAACAGTGGAGTTCCACCTAATAGATATACATCGGACAGTTATATCTGTATAGTAAAAAACGATGAAATAGTAGAACCGAAAAATTGGAAAGAAATCAACGAAATAAAAAATCCTAGAGAAAAGAAAAATTGGCTCAAAGCCGCAGATGCCGAAATAGAAGCGCTGATGAAAAATAAAACATGGGAACTGATAGAACCACCACCAAATAGAAAAATAATAGGATCAAAATAGATCTTTAAAAGAAAAGTCGATAGCTCAGGAAAAATCACCCATATATAAAACAAGATTAGTTGCTAAAGGATTTAGCCAAAAATTTGGTGAAGATTATGATGAAACATTTGCACCAGTAGTGCAACATACCACCATTCGTGCATTTTTAACCACAGCCGCCTACAAAAATCTAGATGTACACCATATTGACACAAATGCGGCATTCCTTCATAGAAATTTACAAGAGGATATTTACATGCAACAACCAGAGGGTTACATAGATAAAAACTCTAATTATAAAGTTTGTAAACTAAACAAGACCATATATGGTCTCAAACAGGCAGCAAGAGCCAGGCACATGAAAATAGCAACTTCATTAAAAGCACTTAATTTCACGCAAAGCACAGCCGATACATGCTTATTCATAAGAAAAGAAAAAGAAAATTTCACATACGTAATAATCTATGTCGACGACATTCTTATAGCAAGTAAACCGGAAATAATAAATGAAATCGTAAAAACGCTAAACGAAGAATATGAATTGAAAAACTTAGGACAAATAAAGAAATACTTAGGAACCGAAATAGAAAAAATACCGGACGGTTACGCACTAAACCAAAAATCAAAAATTGAAGAATTAGCTAAGAAATTTAATTTTGAAAATGCAAAACCATACGGTACACCAATGGAACCCGGTTTTAATAAATTAGAAGATGACGAAAATTTGTTACCAAATAACACAGAATATCGAAAAGCCATAGGCTCACTTCTTTACATCGCGACAGTTACTAGACCAGACATATCAGCACCAGTCAACATCCTTCGTAGACGTAATGAAGCACCGCGAAACAAGGACTGGAATGCAGTAAAGAGAATAATCAAATATTTACACTGTACGAAAAATTTAAATTTAGTTTTAAATACAAAAAAGAAACCAAAATTAGAAGTATATACCGACTCAGATTGGGCGGGAGATTCAAAAACAAGAAAATCAACTTCTGGCAGTATTTACATGTTGGGAGACAATCCAATACAGTGGATCACAAAAAGGCAGTCATGCATCGCTTTATCATCTGCTGAAGCAGAATATATATCTGCAGCAAACGCTTGTCAAGAAACTTTATGGTTAATTAAATTATTGGAAGATTTAGGATTAACTCAAGAAAAACCAATAATAATGCATGAAGATAACCAAAGCTGCATAAAGATGATACACAACGAAAAATTTGGTAAGCGTACCAAACACATTGAAGTCAAATTTCATGCCATAAAACAGCTTAGAGAAGAAGGTATTATAGAATTAAAATATTGTCCTACAGATCACATGATAGCAGACGCGTTAACCAAGCCCATACCCAAGACTGCACTGGAAAGACATAGAAATTCAATGAAACTATTTATGATCAATTCCTCGGATGAGCTTAAGGGGGAATGTTATAAATATTAACCTCATCCGAGAAATTTATTTACAGAAAAACCACTCTTTCATTTCCTTTTGCAAAGGGGAAAGAAGGAACGACCTTGATAAAGAAAAAGAAATAGCAACATTTCTTTCAACGCATAATGAATTGCAGAGTCATATATATGACCACTCAACTTCAAATAAATGTTCAAGAACTCTTCTAAATTGATAAAACTGCTATTATACGAAATAAATTAAAGACTTTAGAGCAATAATTATAGCAACAAATGAAACTTTATTATTCCAATTGCATTCTTACGCTGAAACCCTGCAATGTGTATTTTCTACTGACGTATGATTATTTTCCAATGATGTAATGAAAAACTCTGAACTTTTTATTATGACTTTAATTTCTTCAGTCCTCTACCAAAATGTAAAGGCGTAAACACGTAGAGCGAATAAGCTCTAAGATGTTAAAAAATTGTATATTACTTTATAATCTAAACCTAAATATGTATGTAACATGTAATTGTCTTTATTATCCGCGTAATTAAATAACCAAGAATTCGTTTTAAAAGAAGTTTAATTATTTGCAGACAAAGCCTAATTAAATAATTAGTTTTTTTCAGTATGATAGTGATGTTAAAAACAACAGTGAAGTATTCCGTGTGATCAATTTACTAACACCTTGGATTTAACCCCTGGATTAACTACAATTGGATTACTCATCGAAGTAAGATGCACCTTCAGAAAAGGTAAGAGAATTTATCTTATCCTTTTTTAATCTTCTTGAGACACTATTCGCGCTTGATCGACCTCCTCCTTCATATTACGGGTATAGTAAGTTATTTATGGTACTCATAAGAAGTAATACATTTAGATTTTAAAATTGATACTGAAATTTTCTTTGATTTTATTGCGACATCAGATACCTATAAAATCACTTTTTTTAAAAAACCTATCAAACCTATATGTCAGTTTCTCGTAATATTATTGGTGGATACGTGTATTTAGAAGTTGAAATAAAATACGCTTTTTTTTAAAATAAACAAAATTATTAATGCATTTACAATTTTCACCTGTTTTTTTTAATATTTTTTTTTATTCATTTTAAAAATCTTATGAAATAATTTAATAAACATTTCTTAGATCACAGAAAAAATATATTATAATTCTCGATATTTAATTAACTATAATCTTCTTTAATGATGTTCAAAAAAACAAATATTAGCTGAATACGTTGTAATGCCTCACACACACGCAAATGTACAAACTAATTAAAAATAAAGCTTTATAAGCCATAGATGTTACATGAAAAAATAATATAAGTAGATGTTTTGTAGCTTTCCATTATTATTATTGTATCTTTTTTATCACATTAATTGTGAAAAAAATACTCATGTTACAGAAATGAAAACTTTACCAAATAATTTATGAAATACTCCTTAGATAATCTGCATTAAGTACTTATTATATTTAATTATTTAGTGTATTAAATTTCACGAAATTTCTTTACAAAAATAGGGGGGCGGGAGGAGTATAATCAGTTTTAGAATACTGCAATTCTAAAATTTTGATTTACATGTTTCATGTTTTACACTTATCTTCAGATTTATTCGATTATTAGCATTTGTGCCTGTACTCGCTCACATAGAATATACGTTTTGCAATTCGGAATACTAATTTTACATAGAATTTAAATTTTTTTTGCAAAATTTATATGACTAATAGTTTAACTCCCATCAAATCCCGTTCAGTACAACTTTTTAAAAAAGCTAATGTTTCATAACCATAGGTCACCAATAAACAACGTTGCACGATGTGTTATACAGAAAAACCTTCATCAAAAATTACATAACTGACAATTTAAGGTCCATAAAAAGTCGTTTAGTAGAACGTAAGTTATAATCGTTTGGAATGAAATACCCATTTGCATTTTATAAATATTTTTGGTTATTTTTTATTTTAACTTTCTCCCTTATAGCTATAACTAAGGAATGCAAAATTATATGTTATACACTATCTACTTCGCTCTAAATCTCCCTCCATCCAACTGACTAATTTGTTTGTCTGAAAAAAGCATAAAAGTCTCATAAAAATCAGCTAATAAGAGAAGGTGAGTTATAAGCATGACATGAATCGGTTTTGCCTTATTGTATAACTTTATCTTATAGCTTTATAACTAAGCAATGCAGAATGATGTGTAATTCACTAAAACCTTCCTAAAAACTACCTAACAGATAGTGTAAGCCGCATAAAAATCCGTTTAGCAGAATGTGAATTATAAGCGTTCGGAATGAAATTCCCATTCCAATTCTGGTTGGCCTAATTGCATTATTTTTTGCCTTAAATCTATAACTAAGCAACTTAAAACGATGTGTTATACAGTAAAACTTTCCCCAAAAATTACCTAACTGATAGTGTAAGCCGCATTAAAATACGTTTAGCAGAACGTGAATTATAAGCGTTCAGAATGAAATTCCTATTCACATTCTGGTTGGCCTAATTGTAGCACTTTCTGCCTTAGATCTATAGCTAAGCAACTTAAAACGATGTGTTATATACTAACACTGAAAATGTAAGTTCAATAAAAATCCGTTTAGCAAAATATGAGTGATAAGCGTCCGAAATGAAATTCTTATTTGCATTTTATAAATATAGTGAAACGACACTTCAGAATTATTTGTTTATAGGCTAATTAATATATTCTATGAATAATCTTAATATTTATAAATAAAAACGTGTGCATTGAAAAATTAAATTTTAATACAACTATTGCGTGCAGCATGTAACAAATACAAAATC
The DNA here is from genome assembly GCA_963931845.1 of Maratus michaelseni. Taxonomy (NCBI): domain Eukaryota; kingdom Metazoa; phylum Arthropoda; class Arachnida; order Araneae; family Salticidae; genus Maratus; species Maratus michaelseni. The sequence continues at coordinate 247,002,134 of OZ007589.1, forward strand.
TAATTTTCAATTAAAAATTTTTATTAAAATTAATACATGATATATAAATCTACACCTAATTTTAGTAGCTTATATGAAAAATCAAATGTTTTAGTTCTAGAATGGTATAATTTTAAATAGTAAAACATATTACATTTAAAAATATATTGTAATAAAAATATATATCGCTAAATTCACAACAAAGCACATAAAGATTGTATATATAATCATTTTATACATACTTTTGCAAAATACTAAATAATTTGTCTACAAATGAATTATTTTTACAGAGCACGCAAGTAACAAAAGCGCAATTTTGAAAAAAAAAAAAAAAGTTAAAAATAATTTAAAGTAACTATTAAAATACACACTTCAAATTTAAATTTGATTCGGTTCTTCTTTCAATATTTTCACGTAGTTGGCTGTGTTTAATTCAGAATTGTAAAGTTTTTTTTAAATATGAAAAAACAAAAAAAAAACATTTTTTGAAATTGATGCGTCATCTTTGCTTTATTTGTGTTTTATTAAACTCAAAATGATAAAGGTTAGTTAAGTAATATTTAAAACTATGTGTATTTTTTTTCAAAGTAATAAGTCTAAATTTTACTAAGTCAAAAAAACTGTGTTTGTGTTATTCAAGAAATAGCTTATCGTACATACAAGGTAATTCTCCAAAATATGTACAAAACGATGTCAAGGAACATTTATTAAAAAGTAATTGCAATTGAAGAGTTTGCTGCAGAAATGAAGTAGCTACTTTTAAACTCTTTTGGAAAATTAAAAAAAAAACCTTTTAATTGTTAAACTTTAAAACTTTGTTAAAAGTATTTTTTTCTAATTTTGCATTAGTCCATACACCTATGGATGATTTGCCAGCAATATTATCCAAAAATACCTACTCTGGGTGTTTGTTTAATAAAAAATTGGACATCTAAAAAAAGTCAGAAATGGAACTACCTCTTTTTTTCAGCAAACCTTCCAATTGCAAAAAAGTATAATAATGGAAATATTAAGTGGTATAAAAGTGCAGTAAATGAAAATAATTAAAAGTAAAAAGTATTAATTTTCCACACAAATAATCTGTCAACAGTACCGCCAGACAAATCATGTGCGTGGATTTTCACCCCTCCCTCCTAGTTATTACAACTTACAGGATGTGTAAAGTGTATTATTTAAACACTTTTTTATAATGCATCAATTGTTTTTAATTCTGAATTTGTAAAGGTAATCACTATTTCCACTTCAGAAGGCAAACTTTTTTAGATAAATTTTATTTGATACTAGGGGCTTTGCCCCCTGAGCCCTTCGTGCTCCCAACTCCTAACATTTTTTGGTCTGTATGCTATTTGTTGCATGCCTGTCTGTCTGCTATCTGCTGCTGTCTGTCTACACTCTGCCGGCTCACTGTATGTTCGCTATCTATATGTATTCTATCTTCTGTACGTTTGCTTGCAATCTGCTGCTTGTCTGTATCCTATCTACTGTACGTCTGTCTGCTAATTGCTGCATGTATGACTGTTGTCTGCTGTTTGGCTACCTGCTCTCCTTTCTATGTGTCTGTCTGTTGTATATCTGTGTGTTGTTTGTCTACACTCTGTCTTTTTTGTATGCTGTTTTCTGTGTGCGGTAAGTGTCTCTGCTATCTTCTTTCTGTCTACAGTCTCTTATGTCTGTCTGCTGTCTGTTTGTATTAAGATTGATAGAGTTAAGAATTGCAACCATTAAAATTAAATAATCTTCAGGAATATTAATGCATGCTATATGTCTGTCTGCCGTCTGTTTGCTGTCTGTTTGCAGACAGCAGTTTTCTGTGCTGTTTTTCTGTCTGATGCTTGTATACACTGTGTTGGCTCTCTATATGCAATCTGTCTGCCTGTTTGTTGTCTGTCTACACTTTGTCGTCTGTCTATATGCTGCCTGTCTCTGTGTTTGTTAAGTGCTATCTGCTGTCTGTCTGTCTGATATGTGTCTGATATCTCTATCGGCTGTCTATATGTCTGCTCTCTATCTGCCAGCTCTCTTTGCTCTATGTCAGTTTCCTGTCTGCTGTCTGTCTAACGGTTATATGCTGCCTGTCTGTCTGACTGTAACAATATACTAAAACTACATTACTGTCTGTGTTGTACAAATCGTGCATTTTACATATATTCCTGAGGCATATTCGTATTATTTTATGAGGCACTGTAAAAAAAAAAACTATAAATGCTATATATTGGATTGGCCCATAAGTCCCGGTGTACCATTTTATTTAAGTAAAAATTTTGAATGTTTTAAAATGTTTTGACAATCCTTTTTATATTATTCGATAGAGAATTATGTACTCTACAAAATAGTGTGTTTAGTTTCTTTATATTGATGTTTTTTTTTTTGTTCTTTTCAGGTCAATAAATTAGAATGCTAAGTTGACAAAAAAGAGCATTTTCGACACCTTCTGCTTTTTGTGAGTAATCGAGGTGCGTTAATGCGTTTCCATCTGTTCCGATCTCTCTCGACTTCATTGCTTGGCGATTTTTTTTCAATAATAACGCGGAATTGAAGGATAGGTTGGACGATTTCTTCGAGTCGAAACCAGGTGCTTTCTAAAGTCGAGGCATTGAAAAGCTTGTTGGGCGTTGGGAAGAAGTTGTAAACAACAACGGAGATCGGATTATTGATTGATTTGTTGTTCATTTCTTGTTTATTTTGTGTGGAAATCAAAATAAATAAATACATAAATAAACAAATAAAAATAAAACGACAGAACCTATGGGTCAACCCAAGACATCCTCTTCGAGGAAACACACGCTATAGGTGAGTGTAACAACATACTAAAATTACATTAGCATCAGCGGTCTACAAATCCCGAAATTAACATAAATATTCGTTTAATCATTCGTTTAATTTGTTTAATCAGTCATTTCATAAAATCGTTTCATAAAGTCGTTTCATAAAGACGTTTCATAAAATTACTTTATAAAGAAATTACATTAAGATTTTATATACGTAGGGTAGAAATAACTTCTATAACAACATATCGAATCATGTCTGTGGACAGAAAATTAATAACTTCTAACTAAATTAACAGATCACAGCAAACAAACTTTATTTTATGTAACAAGACTTTTAGATATTTAAAATGCAGCAACGTGTTGCATGTGTAACATATTCATTATTATAATTTAATTGTGAAAAAAAAAAAATCATGTTCCTAAATATCACACTGTCAATTCCGAGGATAAGATTAAAAGAGGTAAGAATTATAAACATTATAATTAAATAGCCTTCAGGAATATTAATTAAGCAGCAGCATTCAATACAGTCTAATGTTTTGTGTATTATATTAATTCTTCGGACATTATGATTATGAACTTTGGATGAACGTAAAGTAAAAATGTATTTTTATAAAGAAATCCTCCCGATATGATAGTGTACTTAAATGATGTTAGGTAAATCCAAAGCAATACAAAAAATTATTTTTTAAACCCGTATTTTTTTTACAGAATTTATCCCATCAAGTGAATGTGTATGGGAGAATGACCCAAAAGAGCTTTGATCAAAAAGACTAATTAAAAGATAAAATATAACATTTAATCAGACATAAAAGTTAAAATTACATTATTTAAAATTATATACAGACGTTTTAGCCCCTCGTCAGTTCAATTGCATACGCTGACCAGACAATTTCCAAACCATGTGTACAGTCAATAGTTTCACCAGTTAAAATCATGAAAACTTCAACGAACTTTCATTAAAGTAAGACCGTATGTTAATGTGGACCACGCAAGATTCATAAATTGTAGAAGTCTGCTTACGAGCGAACCAATCTTCAAGAAACACTGAAACACTATGTAATTCCACTGATGAAGGGCTAAAACATAGCCTAAGACTTCTTCATATAATTTTAATTGTACTGTATGTAATTTTGACTTTTATGTCTGATCAAATGTGATATTTTATTTAGAAATTTTATATATCAGTCGTTAAAAAATTTGTTAGTTAGTTTAGTTTTAATTGTCATCAAGTTCAACAGACCTTGTAACTGTAATATATGAATGTCAATAATAGTCAACTTTGTGTTTAAATTTATTTTTAACAGGTGCACTTTTATTAAATTTCCCACATTTAAGGAAAAAAATGTAAACATTTATGGAACACCTTAATTAACATTCAGTGTTTGCTTATTCATTTTATAAAAATGGATTTTTTCCTGCAAATTATATTAGCTTTCATATGGTATAGGATAAATCTTATAGCATGGTTTTCCTCACTCTTAACCATTACCATGAATATTCTTGCATATGTATAATTATTTCACTAAACAATGTTAAAAATTACTATTTTATTGTTCAAATGGGTGCATACAGTAGGATTAAAAGAAAAACGTCTCAGCTGTAGCGTCTGCTGATTTACATAACAAAGGCTGGGGATTTCAGTCTCATATACATTCTGTTTGTTACTCAATTCAAAGCCTGACAAAATAATGTACATTTAAAAAAATAATTAAAATATGTTTTCGCATTCTTTCGCCTTATTTCAGTTATTCAAAAAGACATTTTTACTATAATTAACTTACTAGAATAATATTAATTATAAGCATGAATATAATGCTTCTAGCTATTAAAATACATTCACATGTAGAAAAACATGTACTATATTTTCTTTTGCATTATATGCTTTATTTTCATTAATATGCTTTATTTTGCATAATGTGATTTATTTTGTATGATATGTATTATTTTCATAATTAGATAACAATATGTAATGTACATTGCGCACATACACATTTTTGTATCACATTTCTATGAGTGAATAAAGTACTTGATATATTTGTCAATATAAATCGTTATAAATTATAACATAGGTTTTCAACGATCTTTCTCAGGTAAGTAAATAATCACATCAGTTGTAAAGAATAAAGTATAATGAATGCGATAAAGGCAGACCCTGAATGCAAAAGGTTGTCACATTGGTATTAAAAATATCTGTAGTGGGAACAGGAAATGATAAACAAAAATGGATGAAAATGGATGATAGTTAAGTACTGTGCACATACGCAGAGAGAGAGACACGGATCGTTAAAAATAGAAAATGAAGGCAGGGATAACGCGCCCAAAGAATTTACAGAAAAAATTAAATAAATTAAGCAATGACATATTTTACTGTATCTATATATCTATGTCTCTTTATATATATATACAAGATTTTTTATTTATTTATTTATTTATTTATTTTTCACAAAAGCAACTTTAAAAAAAAAAAAAAAAGTTTTTAAATTCAAAATTTATTTCTGTTCTTCGTTTTTCTTGTATCTATAATTCGCTTTGTAGATATAATCATTACAGTTAAAGTATACGATCATTTAAAATTCCTAAATTACTTCTGATTAGTTTTTAAAATATGATTAATTTTATTAGCTTGACATAAGTACATGTTTTTGGGAGATTTTTAAATGTGCTGCTCTGCAATGATATAGAAAACAGCTATTAATAAAAAAATAGAGTGCCATCTATATATCATTTGGACATTTAACATGGAAAACTAATCATAATGAAAATGATCCGGGATAAATTGTCAAAAGAAAAACACAGACTGCAGAATTTCAATTAGTTGATAGATGGTCGGTAATTGTACTGAAACCGCAATTATTTGATAATGAGTAATCGATATTTAATTAAGTGCACTGAAACGTAAAGAAAGGGATAATAATTTTTTGAAGCGAAAAAGAAAATGTTTTAATGAAAAATCAATTGATTGATAGAATAAAAAAATGAAAAAAAAAAGAAAAAGAAAATAAATTTAATAAAGAAATCTTTGAAATACATAAAAATTCTAATAAAATTTATTTAGGAAATTATCTTTTTATAAAAAATTTATGTGTGTATTAAAATATGATGGAGAAAATGTATAGCTTGATTTACATTAAGATTTTATTTTTAATTGGAATAAAATTTTAGACAAATCGACAATGTTAATTTTTCTACTTTAATTTATTTATTTTATAATTTAGGTTTTGTGCATATGTTTTACAGCAGACATAAGATAAAATTTGTTAGTTTGATTACATGCTGTTCTTCTTGGACTAAGAAAAATGTGTTCTAATGGATGAATATGGATGAATTTTTCTTATATTAGTATATGCATCTCAGTATATAAGTCATTGATTAGTTAGTGTAGAGGAATAAAACGTAAAACAGAATAGTCTGATAATGACCGGATAACTCATTTTGACTCAATTTTTGCAACCCTCTAGTAGCTAAAAGTTGAAATACTAGCTCTATGCAAGAAGAAGAGGCAGCCATTACTGTATCTCAATTGTATGTAGTTTTTGTGTTGGAAAGTTTTTCATTTTTTCTTGTAATGTTCGCTAGTTTTCAAAATTCTTAAATACGAACGTATTTAAAGTTATTAAACTTTTTATATTATTGTGTACAGCAGGTTCAATACGGATTTCTTTTCCACAATTGAGCTAATCCTAGCATGTAGGATTTATTTGTGCAGTGTTACAACTTGCTTTGCGACCCTCATTCTATTGAGGTAAAACTAAATATCCTAAGTCGGACAACTAAAATACCATAATATTTGAAGTCGGTTCTTAAACCAGAAATAAAAAACAAACAAACCTGGAATTACATGCTTGTATTTGGTATTTATTTATGTGCTTTGAATTAAAAATGATAAAATTAGGTTAACCTAGAATAAAATGTAATCTTTACTTGTAAAAATATTGAATCAATACTAAATTTCGCAATATAAAAATCCACTAAAATGTATTGGGTCGTCCGGAAGTTCGTGAAAATTTCAAATTTTCAAAATTCTTAAATACGAACACATTTAAAGTTATTGAAACATTTTATATTATTGTGTACAGCAGGTTCAATAATGATTTATTTCCCACAAATAAGCTAATATTAGCATGTACAATTTATTTGTGCAGTGTTACGACTTGCTTTGCGACTCTCATTCTACTTATGTAAAAGCAGATATCCTAAGTCCGATATTCAAATGTATGCGAAACCAAGACTTGAAGATCCCGTAAACAATGTTTAAAGAAAAATCAGTCAAAACTACATGGACAAGAGTGATTATGATTTTTATGAAGCTAATAAAGAGATAAAATTATTTCCTGCAATTTCTCAAATTCTATTGAAGGTAAATATATATAATTATACTTTTGTCTTTAAATATTAAATAATTAGATTTATAAGTGAAATAGGATCAGTTTAGTTCCTTAATTAAAGTTGCAAACTACAATATATTTTTCCTTTTTAAAAGAAAGTCAAAATTGTTTTATTTCCTGTAATATTAACATATCCATGCAGTTTTACTTCACTGGTGAGGTAAAACAGGATAATTTTTTTTAATATAAATAATCATGTATTAGTAAAAATATGATTAAATTATCATATATTTAAACCTTTCTGGTACAAGTGCGGAATATGTAAGAAAAAATGCATTAAATTCTGTAGGAAATTCTGATTTTAAGAAGTAACTAATGAAATAAGGTATAGGGTTTTACCCAATTTCATATATCCCCGTACACGCATAAATATGGTAACTCCCAAAGGAGTTATTAGTTGTAGATAATTGAGAAATTTAATATTTATAAAACGTATTGAACATTTGGCATTCCAAACGACCCCATTAACCGAATTCAATTTTATATAATGTTCAAGGTAGAAAGCTTTGAGTACACAATCAACTTGTACAAAATTACATAGTTAGCAAAGCTTTGTTTTATAAAAGTAACTTCACTACAACTTACAATAACTAAAAATAAACATCACAGATATTTGATTTCTTTCATTTCAATTATTTTACTTCTTGCTGTGTTTTTTATATAAAACATTTAATATCCAAATTATAAAAGACTCATTTTCTACAATTTTTTTTTATTATTATTATTATTATTTTTATGTCTTAAGGAATGGGAAAACGGAAAAACTATCTGTTTCAAAAATATTTTATATACAAGCTAAAGGAAAACTCATTAAAATAAAAACTATATATAAGATATAGATAAAATGTTTAAGTGATACATAGAGAGCGACAAAAAGGCTTATAGAAACAACGCTTGGTGCCATTGTCACGATATACAAACGTTAAACAAAATATCCTCGCAAAAATTTAAAAATAAACTTGCAAAGTATAAATCACGAAATCATATATGTAAAAAATCAGTTTCAAAAATTTGCAAGAATATTTTGTTTATCGTTTGTATATCTTGATAATGGTGCCGTTGGATCGTTGAAACATATGTCGGTCTGTATATTAAAAGGATTTTTATAAGCCTTTTTTTGTTTCTCTTTGTATAACTTACACATTTTATCTATAGTTTAATTATAATTAGAGATCATATTATGTGATTATGTAAAATCTATATTGTTTAAAAATATTTATTTAAGGTTTGAATCTAGTACTACAGAATCTAATATAATAGATACAACTAAAAAATTATTTGACAATGCTTTACCTTTTATTTAACAAATGCATAACGCTGTTCAAATAGACAAGATAATTTTTTTAAACAGAAACTAGGACATGAAAACAATCAAGTAAATTTTTTTAATCAGGCTAATTTTTGCTACAATGTATTACTTTTCTCAGACAAAATTTCTGCTTTTCGGTGCTTTTAGTTTGTATCTGCTTCCGTAAATCATAATATATACAACGAGTCACCATAAATCATAATATATACATGTTATTCGTTACATTGCAAAAATATATTCATTTTTCTATTTTGTAAAACATTCTTCAAAGATTTACAATTAAAAAAAAAAAATCTAGCTTTCACTTAATAATTTGCATAAAATTCCTTCCCTAGATAAACAACGTTAAGAAAACGTATTAAATGAAATCATGAAAAAATAACAATTCTGTGACAATATTTGCTGCCATTCGTATACCATAATTTTTAAACATTGTAAATTTCTCATAAAATCTATTTTGTGAAAATGTCTTTCAAATTATTCTTTTTAAGTTTTGTTAAACAAAAACCATTATTTTTTGTAAATGAATGTACACAAACAAAGTTTTGTATTAAAGAAACTAGTTTAACGTAATATCTTGGTTTTAAAATAACACATCATTGGTCTGATTTAAATATAAATTGGATAAGTGTAATCGCCCATAGTTTGAAAAATGCCTTATCACATTATTCATTGTAAGATAGTAACATTTTAATTTCTTATAAAGCATTTATTTATGGAGACAAATACTCAAAACATTTCAAATAAAATGACTTTAACGTAAATCATGACATTCATTTTGATGAAGCAAATGCGGAAAATGAAATTATCCAGATGCAATCACACATAACCGGATCGTAATAATTCTATCCTGAAATTATTTAATTAAACGTCTCGAATATGCATGGTTGCTACGAATTATCTATAGAATCTGAAAGTCGGTTCATATCATTGTTCAGATGGTTGTTTTGTGATTTTGCCATCTGTTGTAATGCGTCAGAGACAAATTAATTATTAATAAAGGTTACGTATTATTTTCCTGTGACAAGCTTTTTGAAGAAATCTTATTCTAATATATAGCACAACAGATGCTGCATTCTAGTTTCATTGAGTATATTTAGCTGCCATCAAATCTAATAAAGAGCATTCGGTTTAGATTTACCTATTTAATATAGAAGGCATGTTTTATGCTTTGGATTTAAACACATTATTTTTATGTTTTTGTATATTTCAGTTTTGTCAAATGAAATGAATGTCACTATATAAAAAATATTCGTCAAACAATTTTGATACATAAATAGTTAGAAAAGAACATTTAAGCTTCATTAGTTCTTATTTAAACGTTTAATCGAATGATAATAATTTTTGAATTTAATACATTTTAGTTGACTTTTATTTTCGAAATTTAGTACTGATTCAATATTTTTACAAGTATAGATAACATTTTATTCTTAGGTTAACCTAATTTTATTACAATTATTAATTGTTTAATTATTTTTAATTCAAAGCGCATGAATAAATATCAAATACAAGCATGTAAATCTAGGTTTCCTCTTTGATATTTTATTTAAGAGACTAATACGCTAGTCATCTGAAGAAACAGGAACGCTAATGTTAAGTCTATGGGAAGGTTCTTCACAGATTTCTCGCTCGCATTTTAATATTTTTAAATGATTTTATTTTTGCATAGGTCAGCTGAGGTTGATCTTTAACGTTGTTAGTTTTTACTTTTATGATTTTGGGTACAGTTTTATTATAAGCAGACATTTACAATTTTGGAACCGGTTAGAACTGGTTCTGAAAGTGAAAGTATCATTATATATATAAAAAAAATGGAACCAAAATCGAAAACGTAAAAACTAACAAAGTTAGAGATCGACCTCGACTATCCTATGCAAAAAATATCATTTAAAAATATTAAAATTTGAGCTAGAAATCTGTAAAAAACCTTCCCGTAGACTTAACATTAGCTTGCACGTTTTTTCGCATGACTAGCGTAGGGTTTTAAGAACCAACTACAAATATTATGGAACATATTATTTACAATGGAGAACCGGTTACACGTTTTTAAAAGAGCCGAAATTAAAAATCGCACAATCAGAAACTAATTACTAGACTAAATTTCTAGACTACAGTAAATAACGATATGTCAAGCAAAAGGGTACAATTCTAAAATAAATTAAAAAAAGTAAATAATTTATTAAAGCAACATGTTTGGGATCTCATCCAACACATATATTAACAAAATATGGTGTGCAACAATGGAGAACCGGTTACACGTTTTTAAAAGAGCCGAAATTAAAAATCGCACAATCAGAAACTAATTACTAGACTGAATTTCTAGACTACAGTAAATAACGATATGTCAAGCAAAAGGGTACAATTCTAAAATAAATTTAAAAACTATAAATAATTTATTAAAGCAACATGTTTGGGATCTCATCCAACACATATATTAACAAAATATGGTGTGCAACAATGGAGAACCGGTTACACGTTTTTAAAAGAGCCGAAATTAAAAATCGCACAATCAGAAACTAATTACTAGACTGAATTTCTAGACTACAGTAAATAACGATATGTCAAGCAAAAGGGTACAATTCTAAAATAAATTAAAACAAGAACGAAAAATCATGCGTCAAGCATAGATTATGTAACACTTTCCAACGCTTCCAAAATAATTTTACGAATCATACTCTTTAATAAGCTAAAAGATAACATCTAAGTAATCCGAATACTTTTATTCAGCCCTGTATAGGATCTATAGATTTGTATATATACTACATAGGATGCTAAATTTTAGTTCAGTTAGGAAACACGTAGCACAATATTAAAATTCTCCGTCTGGAGTTAAATAATACGGAAATGTGTTCCCGAACTTTTGTGCTTCCCTGTATAGGATCTACAGAATTTATACACACCACGTAATATACAAAAAGCGATTTAAAATTAAAATCGCATTCAGTAACTTAAAACGCACTTGCAGGAATTATTGTTAACATACAGTAGAGAATTCTTTGTGTGTCCCTGTAAATGAACGATGACTGCTATACACACAATATTCTGTAGTAAGTCTCTTGTAATGAACCTTATATAAATTTCAATGCGTTTAAAATAACGTTTAAAATAGTGAAACATTATTTAAATAAACCACAGACGATTTTTCTCCATAGACGTAATGTAACGGAATTCTTTTGACTGTCCCTGTACAGTAAGTATAAGTGCTATGCACACCCTATTCCATATTAAGCTTCTCCTAATGCACCTTAGTGATATATATAAATTTCAATGCGTTTAAAATAGTGAAACATTATTTAAGTAAACCGCAAATGATTTTTCCCCATAGACCGCAATGTAACGGAATTCTTTTGAGTGTCCCTGTAAAAAAACTATAAGTGATACACACTTCCGTTGAAATAGGGAACATGCTATGGATAACGATTATAACATATAATAATTGCAGGGCAATCCGAGCATATTTACGGGAGTTAGAGCACGGCCAGACGGCCAGACGGCAGACGGCAGACGGCAGACGGCCAGACAAACCGAAGTCATAAACACTTTTCAACTAGGTTGGAAAGTGTTAAAAAAATAAATAATTTATTAAAGCAACATGTTTGGGATCTCATCCAACACATATATTAACAAAATATGGGGTGCACTCAGGGTTCATGTTTCCCTGAGGTGCACAAGGGGAAATCAGGTTAGATCAGGTGCACTCTTAAATTTTCCATTACAGAACGTTTAATTTTATGTTATAGAAGACTGCAAAAATATGGTTCACAGCGACAGTCAGATAATTACAGGACGATGTTACGGAAATTGCACTTATTTGCATTAATGCACTTCATTTATCTACTTCTTATCAATGCAGTAAATTAAAAAGAAGCAAAACGTGCCTTTTCCTTGTCAAACATTTCATTTTTTTAGTGAATTAGTTTTAATTACCGCCTTATTTTGCAACCGACTTGCCTATGGTTATCTCTTTCTTTTTGCAAAGAAATCAAATTATCCTCATTTATTATCTGTATTTTTAGGGAAATATAAAACTAAGAAATTTCCTTATAAAAACAATAAATTTCATAAATAAATAACAGTATTATATTTTATTACAATTGATTTATACTCACGGACGGAAAATAATATCTACCTTTTTGAAAATCTTAAGTACAAGAAAAATAATATAATACTAAGAATTTGATTTTTGCGAAGAAACGTAAGATAGTAAAATACACATATAATTAACACTGCTTAGGTCATTTGTAATACTTAACACCTTGGAACACGCTTTAAGTCGAAAAGTTGTCAGATAATTACAGGAAGTAAATATTTTCATCTCGTTCTACTCTTCAAATGATAAAGTACCCAAAGTTCTGTTAAAGCTCTAAAGATGAATGTTGTTAACAAAACCAGTGATTATGTCATTACTTTCGAAAATAAAAGTCATATTTGGTTTAGCAATGAAAATTGCTGACTTGGAAAATCTACATTCTATTGCAATAATTCGTCTATTTATTGTTGCGGAAAAATAAATTGATTACTATTTGAAATTCCTAAGCGTTATTCTATAAGATCATGAGACTGCATCTACGAAAGAAATTAATACGACTCATATTAGTATAAATTTAGTATGTATAATTAATATGTATTATTACATATAGCTCATTGTAACAGTGAGATTGTTTCTTTATCGATATAAATATTACGAAATTAAAAAAAATAATACTGTAATAAAAGTGTAATTCATAAGAAATATAAGATATATACAGTCGCGCCTCTATTTAACGAAGTCGCTAAATCCCGGAAAAAGTTCGTTATACGGAAAATTCGTTAAATAGAGATTCACTTTTAAAAATATTTTAAACATCATAAAACAGATTTCAAATTCATAAACACCAAATATTATTTAAAAAAGTATTTCATCTTTTCTTTCTTTTGTATAAATAACATTGATTTGCTTTATTTATTTTACCCATCAAAAAGAAATCTGTAAGGAAAACAAGAATAAAACAAAACATTCTACGGGAATACACTCTATCTTCAGTTCTAAGAAAATAAGTTTTAAATTAAAATTAATCAATGATTGTCGTATTTATTATAAGAAGCAATTTTAAGCATACATTACCACATGCGTCCTTAAATTTAATTACTGAAAAAGTCTGTTAATTTTGTCCGAGTTTTTTCTTTGAAAAAGTGCTTTATCTCTTAATACGTCTCGCATCTCTGCAATGCTCCAAAAAGCCTTTCAGCGTATTTTCTTCAAACTGTAATCCACGTCAGATTTTTTCAAATTATTTATCATTTCATCATACGAAGTTATGTTGATTTCTTCATCATGATCATTTCCATCTTCATCATCTTCATTTTCTTCGCAATTCATTGCTGGATTGTTTTTTATTTTTTACACTGTCCAAAATATCCAAATATTCAGTTAGCGTTTCTGAGGTCTCAACTTCGGAATCAAGTGAAAGAAAATCCTCAATCAGCACACCATTGTCCATTTCTTCTTTTTCTCTCAGCTGTATCCACATTTTTTAAAGTTCTTCTAAGGGATATCGTCTTCGTCTTCTGCACTTGCTGAATTTTCATTGCTGACAAAGAATCCTGCTTTGGCCAAACTGTTGCATATAGTACGATCTGTGACATCATACCTCCATGCTTTGGAAATTTCTGATATGCTTTCCCGTAAGTTGATCTTTGGCATAGATCGATTGTTCTCAAGTGCAGTGATAACTTTTCGCGTTATTCTCTTGCGATACAATATTTTGAAGCTTTTGATCACTCCTTGATCCATTGGCTGCAGTTTTGATGTAGTGTTAGGTGGTAAGTAAAAAACTGTAACATTTTTCAGTTTTTGGTTGATTTCCTTCGTATGACAATTGTCAAAAATGAGAGCAATTTGGCAACACTCTGCAACGGTACGTTTGTCCAAGATTTTAATCCTTTTTTCACAAATTTCTGACGTCATCCAAGACTTTTTGTTAAAGTCATAATCAAACTCTAAAGATTTTACGCCTTTTAAACATCTTGGGTTGTTGCTTCTCCGATAACTAATGGTTTCAATTTCTGATCTCCAGTCAGATTCGCACCTAACACGCCAGTTATTCTTGCTTTACTTTTTTCCCACCAAAGCATTTTTCCTTTTTAAATGTTAATGTATTTTGAGGCAAACATTGAAAGAATAATGCAGTCTCATCCGCATTAAAGATGTTTTCTGACTTATAGTCTTTTAAAATTTTAATCAGTGTCCCCATTATCCAATTTTCACTATCATTATCATCAATGTCTTTATTTTCACCCGATATTACATTTGCCGCAATTATGTGTCTTCTCTTAAATTTTTCAAGCAACCACTGCTTCATCGAAATTCATCGTATCCCAATGCTTTCGCAAATTTAAGAGCTTTCTCAATTATGAAATGCCCAGAGATCGGAACATTTTTATCTCGCATTGTGTGTATCCACTTCAAATCTATCTCATTCACATCTTCATAGAGAGATGTTTTTAAACGTTTTGAGCAAGAATTTGATGAATCATAATTTTGCAACTTATCGCGATTTTTTTATTATGGTTGATAAGCTATTTGGAGGAATACCAAATTTGAAAGCAATATCGTTTTTCTTCACTCCTTTATCCACCTGATCAAGAATAAAAAAATTTCTTTGATAGTCAAATACTTTCGCTTTGACACTTTCGAGTTTAAGAACCGAAATTACTAGCACGACTAATCAAAAATCTAGAATACAGGAGACTCTAATTCAAGGACACGAGGCAGCTCCATTGAATGTGAAAGAGAGATATTGAAAGTCTGCACTTCCTGGATGAAATGCAAAGGATCACAACGCATTTACTTCTCTCAATGAGTTAGGCGCCTGGTAAAAACAATTCAAGGTCACTGATCATCATAAAATGAGCTAAAAGAAAGAATAAGTTGGAAATGTTCGGAAATATTTTGAGAAATAAGGAAAAAATGTTCGCTAAATAGAGAATGCACTTCGCTAGTTGGAGGTTATTTTACAAAGAAATTCTCAAAATGTACTGGGTTCCTTAGAAAAATTTCTCAAAATAGAGAATTTGGCAAAGTAGAGGTTCGTTAAATAGAAGTTGGACTGTATTTGTTATGGGACAAAATTCATGCTTGGTTCAAGAATATTTTTAAAGTGTATGGCTTAAAGTATACGATCTAATACTTTAACTGTAACTTTAATTGTTTTTTATAACATATACTCAGTAAAACCTTCATAACGGACACTCCTTAAAAGCAAACACTTCTATATGGTGAACGCTTTTTCATCCCCAACAACTATATTCTTTTTAGGTTTTTCCCTCTGAATAGCTAACATCTCTGAAAATAGTACAATTACCGCGATCCTGAGCTGTCCGTTATTTTTGAGGTTTTACTTTAGTTTAAATAATTCATTTTTTTTTAATATTTTATACAACAATATGTAAAGGGAAAGGACTGAATTAAAAAAAAACTAATTTAATTAGTTGTATTGTGATTTAGGATAATAGAACATACTAGATTAATCACTAATATCTTTTTTTGTTTAAAGAAATGTTTATTATACGTATTTCAGTTATTTAACTCCATTTCTGAAATATAACTTGTAACACAAAGTTTACTGAGCGAATTTGAAGAGTATTTGATTCAGTAACATTGTCTTCTAATTTTAAAATAGAGGACAGATTTTCAATCTGAATTAATGGAAAAGACATAAAACGCTTCAAAAGTGCAAATACTTTATCTCTTTTATTTGAAAATCTATCTTCTAAAAGATTCCACGCTATTGCTTAATAAGTATCAGTAATAGGAATCAACTGAATTATACTTAAAGGATCTCCATCTGGCGATAATTTTAAATAGTGAAGCTTTTGAAAAGCTTATAAGGCTGAATTATTAGGAATACCTGAAAGAAACATATCTCTAAATACTAACCACTCATGTAATTGGTCAGTAAACTTTGGGAGATTTAATTTAAGCAAAATAACACAGAATTGTACAGAGAATTGTACTTTTCGTTAAAAATGCAGTTAACTCTGATAACATTATTTTTACCATTAAATAAATTTTGTCTATATTCTCTTGACTAGACTGTTGTTCAGCAATACATTTGTCGAGATCCTTATCGTCAGAAAGCTCAAAGATTTTTCTAAAAATGTCTGAGCATTCCTTTTTAAAAACAGACGACTTTTTCTCATAAAGTTCTAACTAAACCAGTATTACCATGTTAACTCATTTGAAGAATTACAAAGAAGGTCTTCTTACAGCGCATACTCAGAAAAATGTATAAAAAATGCTGATGAAACTACTCATGTATGTAAAAAAGGAACAGTCAAATTTAGCTGCAGAATCCCAGTAGAAAATCTGAAAAATAAATAAATAAATAAATAAATAAATAAATAAATAATATATTTGAGTATTTGGCGCAAAAAGACGCGATTTGGCTAACAACACTTTTTCGTCGCCAAACCCAAACGATCGTTTGTATTTTGCGTTCAACATTTTCAATTCTCTGTACATTTGCAGTAATATTAATTTAAAATATTCTTTAAATCAGTTTAAATAAATCAGTCACCTTTCAATCACTTAATTGACAATGTTCAGAATCGGGCTTATTTTTGAGCTTGAAACGATTTCAATCCATTATTATTTTTTTTAAATCGTAAAATACGATCGTTAAATTTCATTCTACGTATATACGTAGAAATGTGTACACAAAACTATAGTTATAAAAATTTATTTATTAAGTAGGTTGAACTTAAGTAGGTCGACCGCGATCAAGCAGATGGCGCTGTTGACGGCAACTGCGCTGTCACCGCAACAGCGCCATCTGCTTGATCGTGGTAGACATCTACCCAATGGTGTATCGGTGTCTTGCACGTTCGTGTTCACCGGCTGTGTCGTCTTTCGCCCATAGCCGTTCAACGCTTCGTCCGTATCCAAAGCCCTGATTTTTTCCTGGAAGGCTTTTTGAAGCTTATAAAGCGGTATGACAAATGTCTCAATGTACTTGGTACTTATGTGGAAAAATAAAGTTATGTTTTATCTTTAATGTCTCATTACATTTTTTGTATTTCATACACACCTCTGTACACAGTCGCCAGGGGAAACTTATTTTTCGACTGTCCCTCGTATTTTTCATAAAAATATAATAAACTCACAAACAATAACTTTTACTTTTCACAAAGTGGCCCCAAGCAAAGAACCTGAATCGATTGCTGAATTAATGTTATGCTCAAAAATTATTGTTTTAAAAATTATATTTAGTTACAATACAAAGCAAAATAATTTCAGGGACCCTTAAATAAATTAAATTTATAATTTATAAATAGTAAGTGTAATCTGACTTTTCTACTATTTTTGTCGAAATAAAATTATTTATTTTCAGTCTTCATTTTCGTGAATAATTATATACCACATGCTGGTTAATTGCAAAATATTATTACTTTCCAAACAAATTAAGAGTCTTATTTTCACACTCTGAAAATAAACTCTGTCTTGAAAAAGGGCATATTATGAATATCTTATCTATAAAAAAGTGCCTGTTTCTAAGTGTTTGAATAAAGCCAAGAGTAGAAAAGTAAAAACAAAATACATGTAGCATCTTAATAACACATCTGAAGTCAACTGAGACATTTGTCAACTTGGAATATGGTTTAGGTGCAAAAGTCTGCAAGTAATTACCGGTAATAAATCTTTTCAGCCCGTTGTAGTGTCCAAATGATTGAGTATTAAAGGTACTATTGAAACAGTAGAGATAACTGCTAGTCCGATGATCTCTAATTATGTCATTACTTCTGAAAATAAAAGTATGTCGTTGAGTTCAGTAATGATGGATGCAAAACTAAGATTTTTTTCATTTTATCATATGTCAAAAGTATTTTTTCTTTATAACTACCAGAAACTAACTGGATTTTTATATGGAAACTTCATGAAATGATTTATAGTTAAACAATGATGTAGAAGTTTTTGTGAAATTTACTAATACTGTTCACATATTAGGAACTTTTTTTCTTCTATTGAAACAAATGAATAGAAATTTAAAATATACGATCTTATTTTCGTTTTTAATATAACATTTGAATTATCTCACTTGAGTTTATAATACAACAAATGCTGTCGGGTGGTTATATTATGCAATAAAATTGTCTAAGTATGTGCAATTAAGAAAGCTTTGATTCAAAAGCTCAAATTATAGCAAATGTTTAATATAGTCATTTTGTAATTGCAAAAGTGTTCTTATCCAGCATACTTTAGATTTTTCTCAAAGTGGTATTAAACTTAGTTGAACAGTCTGTGTGCTATAATGTGTTATTAAATTTTGCGAATTTTGTATTTTTTTAAGAAATGTAAACATTTCCATAATCATTTGCGTTATTCTCACATAAATTCATGCACGTATTCCACACAGCATGTCTTATGATTTCTTAGAGCTACAGATCATGTTAAGTTTTTATGGTACAGTGTGATCGGAATTACATTTTTTAAATTTAATTTGTGGTTGGCCCGCTAACTGTCCTTCTCCCTAATTCTTCACTGTCACATAGTATAAAGACAAACATGTTCTTTACGTCCATGAAGTTCAAGAACAAATCGTAAAGTATTTCTAAATATAATTTTTTAAACGCTTAAAATCGGAAGAGCCTATGTACGTGAATAAGATATTGTATACAAAATTCGGTGGTAAGAAATCGTAACATATTAAAAGTTTTAAATTTTTAAAATGCTTCTCTTCATTATATTATTAATTATTTCCTTGAAATAAAAACTGTCGTGAAATGCAAATTACTTGGATATATCATTTTTCAGCATGGATCACACCAAAAAAATGCAGAAAAGAGAATTGGATGAAGAATAAAAGCAATTGGTATGCTGAATATTTTTGTGTCGAATAGTAATTTTTATAAGCAATCGTGGAAAGTGTTATGCTGTATGGGTTTAAGAGATGGACCTTGGATATATTTCACAAAGAATCACTGTCTACTAAAGGCAACTTCTGGCAAAGAGCAGCATGAACATTAAAAAATGTAAAAATTAGAAATTCAACGATACATGAAATCATGGATTTCAAACAGGATGTCTTACAGACAATTAAACTTAATATTCTAAATGATATGGTCATGTTTGTAGAAGAGTGATGAGTACCAATGAAGCGCAGGCCAAGGATGAATTCGAAGAATACGATTGAAAAGAAATTGAAGGATTATACATTAAGTGATGATACTACCCTGGACGGACAACGAAACACCCACTGGTTCTGGACATCAAGAAAACTCTATTAACTCTCGTGAGCCGCGCTCGAATTGGTCATGTGTTCGCTCACAAGGGCATATTTGACAATGAGTTGGCGGACACTCTAGCAAAAAAAGTCACAAAAAACCTAACATTGAACATAGCCTTCCACCCCACCTAGGAACAACAAACGATCATTAAAAACAAATATTCGACATATTCAGACGCTAATCGCCAAAGTCACCTACACACGATTTTACTTCAAGCCCCACACTACAGCTTTTCGTACTTGTCATGTACCCATCCGCCAGTACCTACACAAATTCAAATGTGCATCGTCAGACCCATGCGATTGCGGTGAATAAGATACAACGTCACAACCACATTTTCACTGCACACTGACAATCCAATAGGACTTCAGATACACTCAAAATCCTCCAAAAAATTCGTTTACAAATGTACTCACTCGCCCACTTCTTTCTTAGCAGAAATCTCAGAAAAAAATATAACCACCTAACCTATCTCTCAAATTTAACTTAAGGCACCCGACTATCGGTTCACATTTCCGCTAATCTATACCCCCTGTCACGCGTACAGCTCTGGAAGAGGATTGCGCACTAGTCGCGATAGATTTTCCCCCGGCGCATCCAAAAGCTTTCACCACCTACCGATCCAACCAGCTGCCTAGTGTCGCGTGGGAAATCTGGTTTCCAGCAGAAAGGGTCCACTTCTGGAAATCCATAATGAGTCACAGTTCTTTGCTGGCGATTGGTTTATTCCTGGCACGGCCGGCCGTAAACCATTTTCATTCATTCTTACATTTATGGAATTTCCACACATTGTCGTGTTTTCTGACGTCGCTAATTTCTGTGGCTAAATACTGTAATTTTTAAGACCTTAATAAGGTGTCCGGGAGGGATACTATGCTCTACAGACTTGGTTTCCTTATCTGATAATTCCGTCTTAGGCAATCAAATCAAATGAAAGTAAGTACTCATAAACATTTTCTGTCGAAGAAACTCACTACCTAATAGAAATTTCCGAAGAAGGAAATAAACTTTCATTTTCTAGCATATTTAAATTTCAACAGGTTGGCAAAACTTTAAGTTAGATCATATGATATGTGTTTTTATTAGTTAGGTAACAAGTAATTTAAAAGATTGCGCTGAAATATAATTCAGAATACAGTGAATGCAAAAATATATTGCTGCAACACGTGCCTTTAGAATCATATGCTACAGCAGCAGGTTATTTGAAACATTTTATGATACAGGATCGCAAATATTAATAGTTTTGTTACATATTTTATTGGTCTCCTAATTGCTCTCGTGACTAAATCTTCATTGAAAAGTATGAGATTACTCTTTACATCTCCGAATATCAAGAACAACCTTTTAAGTATTTATCTAGATTTCGATAAAATGCCCAATATCAAAGATATCAGCATACTTTTAACCAAATAGCACACACACGTATACATATATATACACTCAGTGGCCAAAAAATTAGAGACACTTATTTGAAAGTAAACCAGTCGAACATAGAATGACGTAACAACGCAGAGTTGCTTATATAAGGAACTTTTAGCTTCGTAGAACGTAGTTAGCACGAGGGTTACTGTAAAAATGGGTAAGACTAAAGATTTACGTGACTTTATACGAGAGATGATCGTCGGTGCAAAAAAAGCTGGTGGCATCTCTGAAACGACGACTGTTTTATGATTTTCTCGCCAAACAGTATCTCAGATTTTTAAAGAGTGGTAGTTCAGAGAAAATCTTCAAGCGAAAAGGACCATTCTTATCGACAAAGGCTGGTGAACGAGAAAGTTGAAAGGACATTAGCACGCATAGCATGCAGCAACAGAAAGGCAACAACATGGCAAATTACAGTTACAATCAATGCAGGTGCATCACAAAGTACATCCAATGCTCTACCAGACGGACTTTGCAAGAAAGTGCTTTAGCAGCAGGCAGACCATCAAGAGTACCTTTGGTATCGCAGAAAATTAGAAAAAGGCTCCTTTTGTGGCCAAAGGAACAGCGAAATTGGTCACTTAGGACTGGAAAAAGTAGCCTGGTCCTAAGATCTCGTTTCCTGCTCCATCATGCAGATGACAGAATCAGAATATGACGAAAATAGCTCAAATTCAAGGACCCCTCCTGCAAATGACAACTCTTCAGACTGATGGCGGTGGAATTATGGCATGTAAAACGTTTTCCTGGAGTACACTGGTCCCTTGATATCTGTATGGACTGAACTTTGAAGAGCACAGCTTACCTCAACATCATCATTGATCACGTACACTTGTTTATGGCCATTTTCAGCAAGACAATACACCTTACCACCGTGCTCAATCGGTGTTGAATTGATTTGAGAAACAAATTAACACACACTTGTATATACATGCATTTGTTTATCTATTTTTTTTATTTACTGTTAGACTTCTTTGTATAATAATAAAAAATATTAATGTTAGATAAACAGCTAAACAGCTAAACAACAGCTAAATTTCTCTTTTATAATTTAGTCGTTTTCGATATAGGAACAATTATTTAAATCGAACAGTCAAATGTAAAGAAAATTCTGGGAGTTATCGCCGATGTAATGAGTTGCATTTTACTAATATTCTAAAAGTAAATTCATGATAAGGTATTGTCCACAAACTGCAATTTATATGATAAAAAATATTGTAATTTATAAAATGCTATTCATTATAGTATATGTGATTTTTTTTCATTTATAAGTATGTATGTGTATTTAGAGTTTTAATGAATAATCTTTATGTAATTCAATGTAAGTTTAAGTTGACTTATAATGAAAATGTCGATTTGTAAAAAATCTTTTATCGTCGATATTTTTAGAAATTCTTTGACATATGGTTAACCCGGTCTTAACCCGTTTTCAATAACTTGAATCATGAATATTCCTTGTATATGACTGGCTGTTTCATAGATGTTGACCTATATAGTTGACTGCTAAAGAATATTTTGATTATAATTGATAAAAGTTTGTCTTATTATTCAGTTAAAAAATTTTCATATAAATACCCATAATTTATCAAATATTTAATACATTCCTTTTCTAATTGTAGTGTAATAATTCTGTTGCATATTGTCTAATTTTCTGAAAGTAGTTTTAAATTGGCTTTTAAACACAACACATATTATAAGCGAAAAACATGCGGACATTTTTTGTATTTTTAAAAGAAAGTTTTGTCTTCATGAATATTCGTGCTATTCATACATAAAGAATACACCCGTTGCATGGAGCTTGTATAATCATTTCTAACATCTACAGATCGTTTCGAACTTTTTTATGAGACAGGGTTATCGCACATCTTTTTACTTTTATTTAATTTGTCATTGGTCCCCTAATTACTCTCGTGAATAAATCTTCACTGAAAAATATTATTTCAAATATGTTCAGCGCATGCCTGAACTTTAGGAACGATTCATCAATAGTACTTATCAACATTTTCACTAAACGTACTGATACGCCTGAGTAGATAATGTATATATATATAGGTAAAATATTTTTCACTCTGTCGGTTTCACGCTCCGTTTAGCAATGTTAAAATTCACTTATTATTCATATACAGTGAAACTTCCATTTAACGAAGTCTCATCGTTACACTTAAAAACTTCGTTATGAAGAAAGTTCGTTAAATAGAAATCACCTTAAATTCAGGAAATTTTCCCTTCAGATATGACAAACAGGTATTGGATTCAGAAGCATTTGATTCAGTTTCAATTATGAAACCGTCCTTTACAAAACAGTTGTGTACGGTCGATGAAATCACGTCACATTTCCATGCTTTGGCTTAAACTTTCATCAGTTCTGATACACAGGTTCTCAAACTAATGTTTTCACTAATATTCTTTTTTTTTCTATCTTTTTCGATAATGTACTTCAAACTTCAAGATTTTTTATTATTCCTTAGACTAATGGCTGACGTTTTTAAGTTATATTAGCAGGAACAAAAATAACTTTGATGTTCGATTTGTATTTTGAAGGACATTCCTGTGGATTCACAAAGCCTGTGGCGTAGCCAGGGTGGGGTCCAAATGCTCTGGATACCACTAATTTTGTAAAGTTTTCTTTGACTTATCTATCTGGAGAACTTTCTGCGATAATCAATGCAAAGAAAACTTTACATTATTACTGGTATTCAGAGCATTTGGACCCCCTACCTGGCTACGCCGCTGCACAAAGCAATTGTCTATGAGCAATGGAAGCTCAGAATGGTAACTGTCTGACTCTAATTGATATTTTTTGCTTCAATGCATCTGCCACCATTTGTACACTGCATCTTCTACATCATTGAATGTAAAAAAGGGATTTTGACTTCATCCAACTATTAGCGCTGGAGTCTCGGTTTGAGAGATTAATGATAACAAGTGTTTTTCTTAGTGAGGACAAAAAAAACGTTTTATTTAGCACCAAGCAGAATGGAAATTATTTAAATATGTTCATTTTCCTACAATCCGCTGAAATAAATTCGCATATCCATCGCAACAGCAACCTCTTAGTTTGAATTACACGTACAAACGTGGAATAAACTTCGTTATATAGAATATATTTTTCGTAATACGGAGATTAATTTACACACTAAATGTGTTCAAAGTCAAAGTTCCGCAGAAAATTTCGTAAAGTAGAAAACTTCGTTAAATAGGGACTTCGTTAAAGGGAAATTCTACTGTATATATATATATGGGATTAAGATACAGAATAATGTCGTAACCAAAATGAACAATGCACTTTGAATGCAAAGGCAGTAACCTACATTTAATAAGACCTGAAATATATAGGAATATAATTATGAAATACTCGTACATTTGACTTATAAAACTAAAATTCCATACAGAACCCCTTATGCTTTCTCTCTTCATATATGGCCAGACAATCAAGATTTGCTTGGAAAACCAACCGACTCCTTCTAGTAAAATTTTAAGAATTCTTACTCTCACGCTTGTGAACCAACTCATCTATTGTGAATGTCATAGCTTGAACGAATTTATACTTCATTGTGTCATGATACCACAAATGTTTCTCATCTTCTCACATTTATATATATATATAGAGAGAGAGAGAAAGAGAGATAGATATATAATACATATGTATAATTTATTTATATATATATATATACACGGTTAGCTAATAAAGATTACCCAATTCAGAAATCTCTGTATTAAGTTCTACAAAACATTTCTACTGTTTTACATGAGACAAAATTTAAGCTATAGATAATCCAACTAATGCGCTAATCCCGGTGGTAGGATACTCGAAACATGCCAACTGCACCACTACTTCTGAACTGTAATTTTCGCCTGATTTAGTCATAGAATTTGTCATTAAATAAGTGAAAGACTATTATTACGAAGATTTCGGAATTTGCGCCGAAAATTTTCTCATTAGCCCACATGCAGGTACCACTACACTATTCATATGTTATATATGAATTTTGTAGTAGAAAATTCACCTGTGCCAACTATGAAACAAAGTATTCGTCGGCGTATTTTTGGGACATTTGATCAGACTCGCTTCAATTAGCAATATAAAAGCAAGCATACTGGGATTTCATTGTAAGCTTATTAGACAATTATATGAAATAATTACTAGACTTTAAATGCATAATAATTCTGAATACTTATTTGAGTGCTACGGTGGTAACTTTCGAGGAATGTTCGTAATAAAAAAATATTTAACAAATATAAAGCATTTGATTTATCCCCAATTCGAATTTTAAATTATTCTGAACTGGGCTCCCAGATCCCTGTGAAGTCAATACGTTACTTTTTTCAAACTCTGTTTATACCGGGTGGTTAAAAATAGACGTTATAACGATTATAACTTACACGAGTAACACATTTTGTCGACCAACTAAAAGTTATAAGGCTATAAGGAATGGTAAAAGTGGTTATCAATCATATCCAAATTTAAATGAGAGTACATACTGTTTCACTTAAAAAAATGATGTACACGTTCAACAGTTTTTATGATATCATTGCATTCCACACAAAACAAAGTATCTCTATTGAAAATAGATTTCAAATATCATTATTTTCATATTTGCATTAAAAATATGAACGATATTTCAGTTGAGATTGATGTGACACGTCCTAGACTCGTGTATAAAAAAATTATTTCTATTTTCCGTAACAAAATTTCTTTCTGTTTGTGTGCACTACCATTTCTTAACGTTTTAACATTTTTGTAATTACTCTGTATAAGAAGTATGAAATTGAATACATTTCTGTCAGCTGTATTAGATAACCATAAATTATACTTTAATTTGTTAAAATACAACTGAACTTAATTGTTGAAATGCACATTTATGCTGCTTATTTCTGTAATATGTTACAGAAGGACACATATCCAAGTTGGATATAATGTATATGCACTGACCTCCAAAAGTTAAGGTACAATCGGTTTTTTCCGTCTAATTTGCAAATGAATGAATATAAAAACAACAAATTTGGAGGAAATGTGCGCTAAACTGTTATTTATTAAATTCGACATAGAAATTTACTTAAGTTAAACGTATAAATGAAATTACAACAAAAAACCACTCATGGTGGAAAATTCCATTCTTGGAGAAATCAGTACATTGCAGTATTATGCAGTAAAATGTGACAGAAACATTAAAAAACTGATTCTAAAACGGAATATGTCCACCACGGATTTGAATGCATTGGCGGCATCGACTTTCCATGCTCTCAATTAAATTGTCGGACACCGAAATAGGTAAAGCTGACCAGACTTGGAATAAGCCTTGTTCCAGCTCATTTAATGACCTTGGAGGAAGAATTAAAGCCGCAACCTGTCTTCCAAGATAGTCCCAAAGATGTTCTATCGGATTCAAGTTGGAAGAGTGAGCTGGCCATTCTATTCTCTCCAAACCGTGATCCTCAAGATAATCCTCAACAACCACAGCTCGGTGTATGGTCTCGCATTATCAACCAATAGAATGAAACCATTGCAAAAGCAGAAGGCATATGGGCGCACATATGAATCAAGGATCTCATCCCGATATCTCGCACCAGTCACAGTTCCTACATGGAACACATGCAGGTCAGTGCGGCCTCCGAGTGAGATCCCTGCCCAAACCATGATTCCACCGTTTCTGCACCTGTGTGTTTCGACAGTGTTTGATTGATGGTATCGAGTGCATTGTTTTCTCCAGATCAGAAGACGTCCTGAATCGCTCTCCAGTGTGAATCTGGAATCGGCTGTGAAGAGTACAGAAGCCCACTGTTGTCTGGTCCAGGAAACATGTTCTCTTGCCCAACATAAGTGGGCCCTTCTCTGTCGTCTGTTGAGGGGGACACACACAACTGGTCACCTTGCATAGAGACCTTCATTGTGAAGACGTGTTTGCACCGTAGTAGTGAAGATTCTTCTCCCAGATGCTTAAAGGGGTCTGCAATGAGTTGCGGCACAGTAGTGCGTCTTCTCCTTCGGGCCGAAAGAGCGAGAAACCGGTCTTCTGCAGGTGTTGTAACACGTGGATGGCATGGAATATGTCTTCTGGACACAGAATCTTCGGATTCATACTGATCCCAGAGTCGTTGGACTACACTGCGAGACACATTTAGCCATCTAGCAGTTTCGGCTTGTGACAACCCCATTTCCATCCATCCTACCTCCCGCCAGCTTAATGAATCGGGCAAACGATTTCTTCTAGAAATTTCAAGATTCTATTGGCTGTTGTGAACAAAACTGACAACAATAGTTCGAATACAACAAAACTTACACGCGAAATTACGAAAGCTTCGTAAATGCAAATTTTTTTCTCATTCACAAATACCTATTCTTTTCTATAAAATAAAAGTGGTAGCTGTAATTTTTGCGTAAGTTTTTTTAAAGATTATTATTGTCATTCATATAAACTAAGAAGTTAATCTGACAGCCATTTTTTGCCTGGTGAGCTTTAAAAAATATGTTGTACCTTAACTTTTGGAGGCCAGTGTACAAAGAAAGATCAGTCTATTTATAATTTTGTTTATTTTGTTTACGTTTTTACAATTTTGTTTTACGTTATGACCAATATTTTTGATTCGAGGGAGACAACTTGTATTTTGTAGTCTTGTTTGCTGTAATGTTACGAAAACGGCTTAAAGTTAGTGTTTTATTTTTAATCATCCTGTATAATGTTATTTACAACAGCAGCTTTCCATTGTATTAAATGTCCTAATACACAAATAAAAGTATAAGTAATACATAAAAGAGATTACTTTTTAAATATTCTCTGTAGTTACACATTGTTTTTCTCTTTACATAATCATATTTGTCTTTTTTTATGTAAAAAATACTTTATACTACAAAATATATTGACTGATAAAAAATGTTTATAAAGATTTTAAGTTCGTGTTTTTGAATACACATTGCTTCAGATCTATTATGATAACTCAGAGATCGTTATAATTATTTAGAAACTGAACAACAAACTATTCATGAAAGTCATTTCCCGTTTTAAAAAGGATATTCTTCTTTGAATTTTATCATTTGAAGATTCTTTTAGCTTTTAAGGAACGACAATTAGAGTACTTTTATAAAATACCTCATTACAAAAGCTTTCCCGTATTAAATAGCATGCCCTCAAGAAAAGCGAGAATAAATTATTGCATATTATTTTTCAAGTATGTATTAAAATGCTTAAGAGTAAATGAGCTTTGATGTAAATGTTTTTGTATGTCCAAATATGAATAAAAGTTTTAAAAATATTTTTAAAATAATTTCGTCGTTTTTTTACTACTTTAGGTTTAAAAAGTATACCAAGAAATATTTTAAACTAAACTTAATTTTCTTACTTACTTATTATTTTGTCTCTAAGTACATTTTTCAAACAACAATATCACATTAATTGTAAATTAGCATATTATAAACTATTTTTGAATTTTTTATGAATATTTTAGATGTGGAATATATTAGCATATTGATTTTTTTTTAATATTGTGAAATTTAACCATCATCATTAGAAAAGTCATATAAAGTTGTGATATACAGTTTAATGTGTCTTTTTTGGTTACAGATAGTAAAGTGTAACCTTCTAAACATAATTCTCAAATTTAATAAATGTGTATGGTATAAGTAATGAAATGCATTAAATGCACAAAATGCAACATATGCTGACCCAAAATTCATATGTTCTAAATAATAAAAACTTCATTATTGAATTCGAAGAAGGCATTCAAAAATACACTCAAATCCTCAATTTTAAACATTATCATATGCAAAAATTCTACCTTTATAGATAAAAGAGATTTTGTAAAAAATGAAGTAGAATGCCTACACTGTTAAAAATTTGCAGCAAGTTGTCCAGTCATTTGACCGTTTTTGTAGAAAACGTTTATATAACCGTAATTTAACTATATTTTGACCATAAAATGAGCATTAATACGGTCAGAATATAGTTGAATTACGGTTATGTAACCGTTTTCTACAAAAACCGTCAAATGACCGGACAGTTTGCTGCAAATTTTTAACAGTGTAAGTTTTCAGTTAATTACCATTATTTACTGGATCTTCTTGCCATCCGTCTTGCAGTAGATTAATATCGCGGCAAAAAATATTTGTAATTTTTATTAGCAAAATATTGTAATGTTGTTTTCAAATCTAGTCCATCCATAAACTATTGAAAGGACCAAAAATTCCGTAACAGTGAAAAACCAATAGTTGCCGCATGGGAGTCTTGGAAAACGTGCTAGAAGGGAGCAATTATACCTAACATACTAGAGTTTTTTTTTCATAGTGATTACAGTCGCATTTGGTACGGCGTTGTTATTTCGAAAAATAACGCCTTTGCAATTCACAAGTGCTACCCACTTACGCTATTTCCCCCCTCAAACTTTGACTCCTGACAGTTCAAAGAAAATTTAATTGTTTGGATAGGTCTCAGCAACATTCAGTGAGCCAAGACATAGGATGCACTTATTATTTTAAGGTGGATGATAGAGGCTCTGCGTGCAAATCTTCGATGTTTTCCATTATGTGAAAGTACCCATCTAACATCACCTCTTACAATTATCTTCATAAATTAATTTAGAAAATTAGAAAACAATGAAATACAGGTATTGGTTCTAATCTGTCGTTGCTTTTCATAAAGTTGATAAAGTTTAGCTACGAGTCCAAGTGTGTGCATTCCTCTTTCAAAATTTTTTATATGTAGAGAGAGTATGCTATATACTTTCTAATTGAATTCTATTCCTGTTCCAAAATCTGTTTAAAAATAACTCATGTACGGAAATTGTTTCTTTTATAAATCATCTGTCTTCATTCCTCATTTCTTTAAATCATTTATAACATGTTAAATTATCAACTTCATTCTCATACTAAGGCTGCAGCACATCTTGTATCAAATTCATTAATCAAACAAATTCTGGTAAGAATCTTTATATTTTCATTTTAAGCTGTAAAAATGTCTTATTATTTTCATTTAAAACTTTAAGAAAGGTTACTCTTACAATCACACTGCCTTTTAATGCTTTGAACAAATTTCATTGGACATTTAATCACAAAAATGCTATCCATTACATTGATATGTGAAACACGAAATCCACCTAAGGAAACCTTTCTTGGTAGGCGTATTATATTGTGCCATGTGGGTTATCATGAGCCCATGGGGGATAATTATAGATGTTCAACATAACCAACCACGTAAAGGTAGTCTCATCAGTGAATAAAATCATCTGCAGGAAAGGTTTGATTGGCTGCAGTCTGCTGTACAGTAGCAGTCAAAAGTTTCCGGAAAGTTAGTTTCTTTGATTTGGTTGCAAAAACGTTTCAAAGAAGAAGAAGCGCAATTGCTCCAAAAGTTTGAAATATGCAAATGATCTGTGAACACGTGATCATATTGATTGGCTACTGAAGACACTTGATGCACCAGGGGGGGGGATTCGAAATTTGCATGTTTAAAAGTTTCCGGACATTCGTGATTCGTTAGTTTTTCCTATTGGTAAAGTGTTTTTTGGCCGAGTTTGTTAATCAACATGAATAACGTAGTTGAAATTCAAAAATGAAAAGTTCAACAAATAGTTTTCGTAAACGAGTGATTTGTTTATTAATAAATTCCCAATCCTCTCTTGAGATTGCGTCAAAGTTATCGATCGGAAAATATAATGTGAAGAATATTTTAAAATTATATAAAGATTGCCATAGCCTTCAGGACTTGCCATGGTCCAGGAGACATCGGAAAATGATTATTCCTGTGGACAGAATTATCAGGATAAAAGCACTTGATGATCCGCATAGAAATGCCGCTGCAATATTCTGCGATTTACAGAGTAAAAACATTGCTGAAATAAGTCGATCTACCGTGTCAAGACGCTTACATGACGTAAGATTTTATGGAAGAGTTGGTGTTAAAAAATCTTGAATATGTAAAAAAATCACCGGGCATGACTAGCGTTTGCCAAGGAACACAAAGATTAATCAAGTAAAAACTGGAAACAAAATACTATTTTCCGATAAATCGAAGTTCAACCTTTTCGGAAGTGATGGCAGACACTACCTCCGACGACCTAAAAACAAAAAAATATGATTCCATATATGTTATGGGGCAGCAATACAAGCATATACAAGCAGGGGAGCCTAACATACGACTTGAGCTCTACGAGCTCTGCTCGGCACTACAATGGAGCATGGCGGAGGACACGTTATGCTGTGGGGAGCATTTTCTGTAAAAGGTGTCGGTCCGTTAGATTTAATCCACGGCAAGATGACTGGTCCGTTTTCATGTAAAGTCCTCAAAACAATTGCATGGCTCACACCCAACGCACGTTTTACAGCTCTCGAACTGGTCGACGGATTATCCTTTACTGTGTTTAGTATTATTTCTTCCACTGCAAGAGTTTTGCGATGCCTTACAATGCCAGTATCACAGCTGGAAAAATTAAACGCTCCACTCGTGCTTAACTCCCAATGCAGACATTCGAATATCCGATGATCCGGTAGATTCCTATCCGGGAATCGCTCCCTGTATATCCTTTGCGCAGCTAATCAGTGTCCTTGTGCAGCCCCATACATGAAAAATATATCGGCTAGCACCGCATTGGTGAAACGATGCACACTGATCGAGATCCGCGAGGAAATGAAGAATCCAGCTAGCGCAGTGCTTTTATATGCCGCACTCACTACCGGCTCAACGCACACACATTCCTATACGAAAACTACTTATTTAGGTCTCCCCTACCTGCCTTTACATTTTTCATATATAGTACGGAACCATCCCGTATATATATTAAAATAAAAAGTCTGAAACGTATTATGTTTCTCTTTTTAATTTATCGTACTGGCGTTTGAGCTTTTCTTGCTTAAAAAAATTTAACATGTACATATTATGTAAGTTAATTTAAAACTTATCTTTTTTAGAAATCTTCTATATTAACAGTATATTTGACTTCGCATTTTAGTATTTACTGTAGTAAACTTATTTCCTTTACATAAATTATTATTATCAATCCAGTAAGGAAATGTACATAATATTCTAATATTTTACTACATAGAATAATTATTATTTCCCCTTTTCGTAAAGTACGTACAAAATTTTACAATCTATAGATAAATCAATTAATTACTTTTAAAATCAGCAGTTTTTTGTATTTGGAATTAGAGTGCCAATTAGTTTAAAATATCATTAAATATTTATTTCTAAACTTTTAAATCTAGTAATTAATAAAGCTAATCCCAATATTTGATGACATAATGAACAAATCAAATATTAAAATATTTTTTCCTTAAAATAAAAAATAGCTTAAAAGAATAATTAAAGGCATCCAATAAAATATTTTTTTCATATTAAGAATTAATTATAATTCTAACATGTTGACTCTGTTTTTCTTATAATCTGTTTCATTAATTCTCTCACGTTACAGGTGATAATTAATAGCAAATTCTTTCTCATGTTTTCATTGAGATTTTACTAGAATAAATTTTTATAAAATAATTTTTGAAATTTTCTTTATTAAAAAAAATTAGAAACTTAAACACTAAGAAAATTTTCTAATTAAAATCAGAGAATATTTTTTGAAAGTATTGATTAACACTTATATTTAAACAAACTATCAAATTAGTTGAAAAGTATAAAATAATTCGGTAAGAAAGAACATTTAATAGACTAATTTAATAAATTTCAATATACTAAATCAAGATTCTTTTAATTGTCATGACTTTTGCGCCTCTGAATTTTTTTTAAATGATCTAATGAAAAATTACATCTGCTAATAATTATTAATTTCAAAATGAATGGTTGAAACTATTGCATATACAATTTGTAAATACATTTATTATATTTTTGTGGTTGGTTGGTTGAATGGGATTTATTAAAGACATTCTGAACAACAACAAAAAAAGTTATTTTAAAAGTTATTTTAAAATTTTGTCATAAAAAAGACAAAAAATGATAAAGAAGAAAGTAATGTGATGATGAATGTAATTAAAACCATTGAATGAAGTCATACTACCATGTTAAAAAGAAGACATGTTTTCTAAATAAAGTAATTAAAATCTGTACAATGATGAGTGTTCAAAAAATGAAGTATAAAAAGTCCAAATTTTGTACTGAAAACATGTTTATACTAAATCATACATTAATAAAAGAAAACCAAGTAAAATCACGTACACACAAATTCCTAAAAAAAACAATATTTTCCTCATTTGTATCAGCGTCTTAAGACTCGGATTCCATAGCTTCTTCCGAATAGCGGAGGAGCTGTTTGGAATTCTTAACATAAAAAAATAATGGTTCAAGACTTGATTTCTTGTTTTTATTCTTCATATTTTTCCACTGTGAAGATTATATAGATGATTTTTTTCTTTTCTATGCAAATGTGATTTTTACTTTCTTTACTGTATGAAAGAAATATCAGGTTTCTCCAATTTGCTTCACGACGTAACAAAAGATTATTTTGGCTGAACTTAGATGAATCGATTGTAACAGGGTAAGATAATGATGGTGATCTAGAATGCTTAGAAGGATCAGAGTATTCTATTGTGACAGGCTATGCAGCAAACGTTTCAATAGGGACATATTTATTGGCTTGGAAAAGTGCATACTCACTGAAATTTGCCCCAACATCTGACGAAACTGTGTCATATGTATCAGCTGAAGAACTAGAGATAGAATGTGTTCTTATGTTTCTTACAGATTTTTAAGATTGTTTTAATAGACTATAATGCAAAACCCCAGTAGATGGTGTTCTGGATTCTACACGTTTGCGTGTTTTATGATATGACAGATTTTCAGTAATTTTAACAGTCAGAATCGCTGTTTCTGGGGTCCAATTTTGGCAGGAGCTTTAATATGCCGTGTAATTACCTTGACAGCTGGGACAGTGTTAAGCATTTTCACAGTTTGTATTACCGTGGCCAACATCTGCACAGCGAGCACAGGTAACGGGACAACGACAAGAAGTTTTCCCATTGCCATAACGCTCACACATAAAACAATGGAGGGGGTTAGGCATATATTGCTGAAAAGGAGAACTCAGGAAAGCTAACTCGATTCTTGTAGGTAAAGTAAAACTATAAATTGATAGAATTATTTTTTGGGGGGGATATATTTTAGCATTTTGACGGGTTGTGATTTGGCGTACATCAATACAATTTTGATCGCTTAAATTTTTCAGGTTTTCTTCTTTTGTAGAGCCTAAAACGTCAGATTCAAATAATCCACGTCTTTTATATGAAGCTGAATGTACCTGAACTGATATAGAGAAGAGTATTTGCATTGAGAGTAATTTCAATTGATTGATGGATAAAACATCCACCAGCAAATCACCAGAGTGCATTTTTTTAATAAATCGAACAACAACAAGGGCAGTGAATATGTTTTAGATATAAGAAAATGAAAAGTTTTCTTGAATAAATTATCAGAAATACTATTGGTGCGATGAATAATGAAAACATGTATGATAGAAAATTCTATAGTTTGTTGTTTTCTACAAGGGAGAGAAATAAATTAAAATGCAGTAATTCCATCCTGAGTAAATGAAAAAAAAAATAAACCCCGGACGCATCGCTCATTAACAAGCCCCACAAGGGGATAAGTCATTTTACTACAAAATACTTATAAAATTAACCTTTTTTTTAATATCTAAAAATTTTGACCAGAAAAATTAAACAGAAGATGAAATACTGCACAAATATTAAATACGTACTTGTTTATGGAGCGTTCTTTAAAATAGTATCTATACTAATAAAGAAGGTCTTTGTCTGTCTGTGTGTTATTAGCGATGTCTATGGAAATGTTTTTCTCGTAGACGACTGAAAATTTGGATGAGGATAGACGAACCCAACAAACACAAGATCTGTGGCCTCCTTCTGTCAACATTAAGGCCAAAGAGACTTGGGGCCATATGTACCCAGCCACCGTTGTATTTTAAATGACTCGCCACTACGTCCGCTGACCGCCATTTTTATTCATAACGGGCGAGCGAGAGTAAAAGTAATTGATTATCAGTGTCCAGTAGCCATTGAAGATTAGTTTCCGGCGAAGCTTTAAAAGCCTGGCATCAAGTAAAAAGAAAAGGGCTAATGCATTGTATTTGATACATTGGTTATAAGATATAAAAAAAAAAAAATTCTTCCCTCTTTTCAACATAATTTTCGATAGTTAAAATATGTCAGATGAACGTTTTAAATGGGGTGCAAAATTTATATTATATGCGCGAAAAGAAATATATATATATTTTTTACTTTTACGGTTTTTTTTTTTTTTTTTATAAATTACAAGCAAAGGCGTTTTGAGTCTAAAATATGTACGTATACATAAATACTTTTTATGAGCACGTTACAGTGAAATTTAATAGATGTTAATTTTAATTCATGCATTTTTTAACTGCAAAGATAAATAGATACAAAAATTAATAGCAAACATATCCAAATACTCTTTTAAACGAAACGAAATTAATTGGAATAAATTGCACTGTTTAAGCATACTTACTATATAGATATCTAATAAAAGTTTTAATGCTAAATGCCAATTTATTTATATATTTATTTTCAGTTTCAACAGAAAAATATTCACCCAAAAAGAAAAAGTGAAAAATTATATAAACGTATTAAAATGTAATAATCAGTGTGAATTTATTTATGATTTTTACAATTTACAAGAAAATGAATACTTTATTGGAACCATAGAGAATCGCCTTAGAGTGGGCCTAACGCCACCCCCCCCCCTATTACCCGGCCTAAGCAATGGAAAACTTTCAGATACATAAAATATTTTTAGACATAAACATGTAATTTAAAAAATATTACTGAAATAGCAAATAACCGAATAGCATTTTTCACTTTCTGTTAAAAGTATATCACTAGGTGTCTCAGAAATTGGCTTTAAAAGTATAAATATAATTTGATTTTTTTTTTCAGTGAAAGATCACTGTATAGGTCACCTTATACCAGAAAATAAGAAATGCTATTCGATTTATTTGCATCTGAATAACAATAACTCGTGCTTAAAAATGAAAATAACTGTGTCAATACAAGCCGAAAAGAAGCTAATTGGAATCTGTTATAATCAGTGTTGAGGGGAGGGGGGGGGGAGGGCGTGCTGCTGCAAAGTTCGGGGAATTGCATGCCATTACAAGGCACATCTATTAAGCTTAACTATATACTTATTAATTATTTTTTATGCATCTTAAAATCAGTTTTTTTAAAGCTTATATTATTACTTTTTTAATTACAGTTTCATATGTTACGAGGAAAATTTAAAATCCCTGAATTTGTACAGCATTACTAATTTATATATTTCACCCCCCCCCCCCTCTTCAAATTTTTAGGTCATGTTTTTGCATCCATCTCGGAAACAAGCGAAAAAAACTTATTCAAAAAACCTTTAGATGGGTCAGATAGAAAGAGAGGGAGGGGGATTCAAATCAATCCAAGGTCAAATTCTACTCCGTCCGTAAGCCCGCAGGAAAGGGGGAGAATACTAAGAATTTTTGCTGGCAGTCGCAGCCGCAGCGTTGAATGAATTCTGCTTTGTCACGATTCACGATTCACGAATGATCACTGATCAGTTAGTATGGAGCGATCGAGTAAACAAAACACAGTTGTTTAGAGATCTCATGAACAACACGTAAGTTTGATTATATTTTATGCTGATTCTTTAAAGATTTAATTATTTCATTATAATTTTTGTTGTTTTGCATCAATTTATTTATTAATGTACATTAGAATATTTATATATTAATTATTTTGAATCCATAGAAATTTTTATACATATTTTCATTTCAGCAAACGTAAGATAATATTTACTTTATAATATTACCGATAGCACATATGATAAAAAATATCGCGAAAGTTAGATCAGTTTAAATTAAAATACAGTTTATTCTTTTTGTTATTGTTAAAGTGTACTTAACACGTAATTTTCATCAAATCTCTTTCTTAACACTAGTGTAAAATTTCCCCAGTGTAAAATTCCGTCCAATAGATGATTGTTTATTTATTAATTTATTTTTGTAGAGATTGTTTAAACTAATTTTTAACATTACGAATTACCGGTATCACGTTAAATTCCTTAAAATGGTTTGTTTTAACGTTGAAAAAAAAAACCATGGCTTCGAAAGTAATTTTTTTTTCTTCTTCAAAGTGAAGAAAGTTAAGTTTATCCCACAGCAAATTTCACTTACAAAAATTAAAATTAATTTAATTTAATAAAATTTAGAAAATTCATTAGAATATTGTTAACATTTCAAATTACTACAAATAATTCTCAAGGATAATTTAAAAATATTTGTGAAAATCGCAGCCGCAGCGTTGAATGAATTCTGCTTTGTCACGATTCACGATTCACGAATGATCACTGATCAGTTAGTATGGAGCGATCGAGTAAACAATACACAGTTGTTTAGAGATCTCACGAACAACACGTAAGTTTGATTATATTTTATGCTGATTCTTTAAAGATTTAATTATTTCATTATAATTTTTGTTGTTTTGCATCATTTTATTTATTAATGTACATTAGAATATTTATATATTAATTATTTTGAATCCATAGAAATTTTTATACATATTTTCATTTCAGCAAACGTAAGATAATATTTACTTTATAATATTACCGATAGCACATATGATAAAAAATATCGCGAAAGTTAGATCAGTTTAAATTAAAATACAGTTTATTCTTTTTGTTATTGTTAAAGTGTACTTAACACGTAATTTTCATCAAATCTCTTTCTTAACACTAGTGTAAAATTTCCCCCAGTGTAAAATTCCGTCCAATAGATGATTGTTTTTTTATTAATTTATTTTTGTAGAGATTGTTTAAACTAATTTTTAACATTACGAATTACCGGTATCACGTTAAATTCCTTAAAATGGTTTGTTTTAACGTTGAAAAAAAAAAAAAAAACACGGCTTCGAAAGTAATTTTTTTTCTTCTTCAAAGTGAAGAAAGTTAAGTTTATCCCACAGCAAATTTCACTTACAAAAATTAAAATTAATTTAATTTAATAAAATTTAGAAAATTCATTAGAATATTGTTAACATTTCAAATTACTACAAATAATTCTCAAGGATAATTTAAAAATATTTGTGAAAAATCATACTAAAATTGTTATTTGTTAACTAGATAAACATTAAACTCAAACGATCATAAAATTAAAATGATGCATAACATGTTATAATGATTTAATAATGATTTTTTAATGAATAAGCATAATATATTGCTGACAGACTTACAAAATAAATGTGTAAAAACCAGTGAAAAATAAAAGAAAAAGAAATGCATATATTTTAATCTAACGTAACATATTTTATATATTAGCTCATGTTAAGATCATATGAATTATTTGTGCATAATTTAAATGATTATTCTAAAATTGAAAATACTTTTTAGATGGTTAATTAAATGCTAAAAATGTTTTGCATGAAAAAATACTAATAATCAGTTTGATACAATTTTTAAAAAAATTATAAGTTCACTTACCTTGAACTTTTTGAAAAAAATTCAAAGTACAATGATTGGTATAGTTAATTAATTAGTTTATTTTTCAATTAATACTTTTTAAAATTTATATGATATGCAGCTATTTAAAAATGGCATTAGATATAAATTTTAAAAATATATAATTTAATAAATAAACAATTTAATTCACTATGTCATCTCTTCTATTTTGGAATTTTTTGAAAAAGTTCAAGGTATGTGAACTTATAACTTTCTTGAAAATTGTACCTAAATGATTATTAGTATTTTTTTCAAGCAAAAACATTTTATATTTAATTAACCGTCTAAAAATTATTTTATTTTGTAGAATAAATTTTGATTTATGCCTAAATAATCTTTATGGCATGGCAGTGGCTGGCTTTAGGCTAGTTTACATTTAAAATAACCATAAAACGCTCTTTTCTGGGCAGCTTTGGGCTACATTTATTTTTTGATAACCACAAGTGGCATAGCTACGGCAAGTTTGTAGTTAGCATTTATTCATTATGATCCTTAGTGGGCTAGCTGTGGCAAGTTTCCATTAATAATAGCCATTTAAAGTATAATTATGGCTTGTTTTAGGCAATATATCATTTATGATTAACCTTTAGTGGCCTAATTATGGGCATTCTAATGTACTTATGGCCAATGGAGTTGCGGCCACAAGGCGGCCGGCGTGACACTTTTTTTAAGTTGCCGTTACGGCAAACGATAGCGGCCCCTCATCTCCTAGTTTGGGCCAAAGCTAACGTAGCCATCATCGGCCCGCAAGTTCTGTGTTCGTTGGGAAGGTATATCCGAATGCACCTGAGGCTCAGATGTTTCATATTTTGATAGCTGACCGAGATGAGAATGTAAAACCATGATAAACATGTCGCAGTTTTTGTGCCAAAACGGCATTTACGCGGAACCAGAAGGAATCGATGTGTGGATAAGCATTCCACAAAAAATATCCACTTATTTCGGTTCTTTTCCTGTCTTAACGGGGTTATTTGCTTAAAAGGAATCGATTTCTTCCCTTTCAAAAAAATATTGTCGGCAATTCGATTTCAAGTTTTTTTTCTTAATATTTACGCTTTTTCTAATCGAAGAATAAAAAGCAGAACGAAGATGCCGACACGGTATCTTTGCCGCTTTAATGATGTATTTTATTTATAGAAAATATTAATTACTGGTAAACATAATAATTAATGTTTACAGTATATAATGTTTACATTATAGTACACTCCAATTTCGTTAAAAAATGTTTTTGTTTAAAAGATGCTGTTGATTAAAAATTACATCCGAAAATTTTTCATAAATGAAATGAAAGATTTTTCTCAAATTAGTGTTGCCATGATAATATAATACCGCATTATATACTGCTCAACAATGATTATAATATATATATATATAGTACAAAAAAGTTAAAGTATGGTTTCTGCGTATGGGCTTATTTTATATGTGGTTAAAAAGTAAAACAGAAATTCAAATATTTTGAAGAAAACGACACCAGCGATCGATCGAAGCAGAGGTATTTCACGTGTATAATAAAAGGTATGCTTTGTTATATTAGATTAAATTTTATTTTAAGAGCATTCAATTTATTTTTCTGTGTTTCGTGTTTTTCATGGAGTGGATGACGTCATATTCTAATGCAATTAAAATACGATTGTTAATTTTCTTCCTCGCGCGTACCTTTTGCTACCATCAATCAGTTTTTACTGTAACTTTGATGGAATAAATGACACGATATTCGGACTTGACTAATGTTATTTGAAGATATTTTGATCCGAAATTTTTCCTTAGAAGTTTAAACATGCATTTAAAATTCATTAGGTATTGCTAACAATTTATGGACTGCAATGCGAAATCTTCTCATAGTTCCACTAGTACACACTTATTTATGTCACCTTTGACTTTCTTAAAAAAAAATCAGAATGCCGATTTGATGTTTTTTTTCATTTTTCTGCAAATTTAAAATTCCTCATTCGCTTTCCAAATTGAAATACAATATGTATTTTTTTAATTCTGACAATTATCCAGTTCTATCAATTTCTCATGTTTTAAAAAATATTAATATCTACTATTTGAAAAATAAAATTTCTGGAAATACTTTCGAAATTCACCAGTTTTTGTTATATTTTTCTCAGTAACCTTATCAGATATCATTTCGTTTTGAATCTGAAATGTATCTTGGAACTTCATCCTATTTGTAAAAGTGAGGAGGGACCGTTTTATATTATTTATATATTCTCAGTAACTTTTGATCTGAATTGAAAGTTTAACATATCTAAACCTCA
This sequence comes from Maratus michaelseni, assembly GCA_963931845.1. Taxonomy (NCBI): domain Eukaryota; kingdom Metazoa; phylum Arthropoda; class Arachnida; order Araneae; family Salticidae; genus Maratus; species Maratus michaelseni. The sequence continues at coordinate 247,043,006 of OZ007589.1, forward strand.
GAAATTAAATCGGTAATCGCTATAACGGGACCCCTTAGATCTTTTGGATAGATTTTATTTTAAAAATATAAACTCATACAAATATGGGGGTATATGCTGCATAATGCAGCGAGGCCCCAACGCTAGATTTGCTTGGAAAGATTTCCGTTTAAAAATATAAAAACAAAACAGAACAGAACGTGCGAACCCGCCTTCTCTACGCTACCAAAGGTAGCGGGGCCTCTAATTCTAGGTTCGATTGGATAGATTTTCATTAAAAAATTGAAATCATAGAAATTCGAAGGCATACTTTGTCGAAGGCTGTGGGACTTCCGACATAATTCGAATTCCTTCCTTTCGAAATATTTTCGTTTAAACATTTAAAAACATTCAATACTGATTTGAGGTATGTTTAATCTTGTTATTACGAACCCGAGCAACGCTGGGAGGTCATCTACCCCCAAAAAAGTATAAACGCAAAAGAACATTATAAGTATACAGTGAAAATTTAATTAAAAATCTTATATTCAATTTCACTCTCTTGAAAAATATAATAAGCATAATAGTATAAAAAACAGCTGACGCAGCATAAAACTATTATTAGTAATGAAATATGTTTTGTTATATTTACGCATAATACTTTCCCTATACTAAAAATGCAATTAACACACATCAACGAATTCAATAAATCGATGATAACTATTATTTTCTAAGTCATCCAAGAAAGATAAAACAATTTTGAATAATATTGAATGTAATTAGGAACAAGTTTGAGCTAAAATAACATGCCCAGTTAATAAAAAAATAAATGCGGAAATAATCGAACAACTGTAAATTTAATATTTTGTTTAACATGTTAAAATCATGAATTATTGGACACTTTACGCATGAATATTAATTCTTTTTCTACATGTTATTATTTATTTTTGAATTTGTAATGCAACATTTAACATTTGAATTTAATATTATATCCAATATTGGTATCATATTTCACCGGAGATTTTGACAGATAAATGTTCTAGTAAAAAATGATAGCTGAATATATTTACTGTAAAAATTTCAAAATTTCTTTTAATACATCAAGTTATTGAAATTATTGCAAATTCACTTTTTCTGTTTTTAATTTTCTAAGTGAAATTTAGTTATGTTGGTTTAATGATGATTAACAGAAAAAAAGGAGACATAAAAAAGACTACTTACATAAAAACGAATGTAAAGATATATGCAAAAAATGCAGTTGAGAGAATCAAATATAAAGAGATTAATATTAATGATTTTTAAGGTTTCATACTTACAATGTAAAATCGGAACCAATATAAGATCACTCCTGTGTCTCTCTGTCCGCCTGTCAGAACCTTTTTTCTCGTAAACTGTGGGACGTGGAAAGTTCACACTTGAGAAAGTTATAAAGCCTATTGACGCACAATTTTTAGGATTATTAGTCATTCACAAATATGCTTAGGAAAAATTTAGGGAGGCAAATTATGTTACATTAAAAAAAAACAATTTTCTTTTTGTATATCATGTGGGGTATCGCGTGAAAGATATCGAAACACCGGACTCAAAAATGTACTTGTGTTAATTTTAGGTATTGTATTTTTAGAGATGTTGTTGAAAATGCACTGCAGAACTATGTTACACCTTTCTATTTCCAAATCTACTGAAACTAAAATTATGAAAAAAATAGGGCTAGTAGAAGTTTATTTAAACCTGGCAGGAAAACTATAGCGATTTTCCTGTGTCACTTTTTTTTCTTTTTTTTGAGAAAAACGCATTTTTCTGTTTACACACAAACTTTACTTTTCGGGCGGTCAGCGTGGGAGTTGACGGGCGCTCCAGGTATCTATCGACGCAGTATCATCCAATAATATTTCATAATGATTTTCGAAAACACTTTTTAGTAATTAGCCGAGATATTAATTAAGTTGCTTGAAAAAAATACTTTTGTATATCGTGTAGGGAAAGATCTTGAAAGATCTCGTAACACCGAACTGCAAAATATATTATTTTTAATTTTGGTTTTATATTTTGAGTGATATAGTCGAAAGTGTACTGCAAAAATATGTCCCTCTCCTCTTATTTCCGAATCTACTTAAACTAAATTTATGAAAAAATTAAGAGTAGTAGGAGTTTAATTTTAAAACAATTATTTCAAATTGGTAAAGAAATCATACAAGTTGTAATTTTCCAACTGGACGAAAAATGTCCGGGCCAGGACTCGAACCTGGAATCTCTTAGCTGAAGCCGCCACGCTGTACCAACTGAGCTATCCTGGTCGAATCTGGAGGGCCTAATTCATCCAGTTAAATTGGCGGTTCAGCTTAACTGATTTGAGAAAATGCTACTCCTAACGAATGCATTTATTGCATTTTTTTCAATGTATTTTCAGAGACATTGTTAATTTTTCTGTTAAACGCGCCAAAGAAAACATGCATTCTCTTATAAAACTGAGAGATTTTATTATGATTGTGTCAAAGTCATGTTATAGTTTTTGATTTGTAATTGTGCCAGTTCTAAAATTCATAGTAAAAAGCGAGCTTTACCACAAACTATCTATGTGTGCAATTCGTGTTTGGCAACAAGAATTTCAATAGCATTTTCCTTTTCGCTTTGAAAAGTTTCCATTCCCTTATTTCTGTGTAAAAGAATACACAAAGTTTTATAGATTCACAGATTCTCGAACAACATCACTCAGTTTTCATTTGAGATTAACAAGTAAGCAATACATCGTCTCTTCTATGAAAGTGGGGTACTTTCGTGTTATAACGGCCCCCAAGCATGTATCGCCAAGAGACCAAGATTTATCGATAAATTATAAACCATATGTGACATTATAATACCGTATATTTCCGTGTATAAGCCGAGAATTTTTTAGCATTATTTTACAATGAAAAAAGTCACGAATCATCCTTTACGATCCAGGTCATTATCGGAATTTTAAAGCAACTCCTTAAAATCGCTTTCTTTCATTGGTACATCAGGATGAATATCGTCAGTGTATAATTCATCATTATCATCATCGCCATTTGAAAGATTGGACGATTATTTCTTGTGGTAATTCGAGCCAAACTTCTTTTATCATTCAGAGATAGTGACGATGCCAACTTTTTTTAAATTACCGCCATTCATCGCAGCTGCTAGGAAAATAGGAAGTTTGCACAAAACTAGAAGATTTGGTTTTACTGAACGAGCAAGTCATAATAGGATGAGCGGGACCCAATTAAACAGATTTGAAGCGTGCTCAGACAGAATAGGAGATATTAATAATTTTGGACAGCGCATTTTTTTATCTATTAACTATGCACATAAAAGTGCTAAAATTTTGTTCGCTGAATTTTTCATCGCCTACTTTTAACATCGGCTTATATACGGTTTTCAGATATTGGTGATTTTTCACTCAAAAGTCGTATACTCGGTTTATACACGGAAATATACGGTAACATATGATGTATATAATATTTCGCCTCGTATATAGCCAAGTTTAAGTCATATATGATACATACTAAATGATGTATATATATAGCATGTGTCTAAGATATATATGATGTATGTATGACATATAAGACGTAAGTAATATGTATATAATAACGTATATGGCTCATATATGACTGTTTGGAGTATATATATGATGCATATATAAGTTTTGGAACGATCTTCGTTAAATCATAGCTGCAACCTTGGCATAATCTTAATTGTGGGGGCCGCTATAACACGAAAAGGGAAACGCATTTGGAAAACAAACTCTTTTTATTAGTCATTTAGTAAAAAGTAAATGCATGTATTGCCACGTAAGGAAAAAAGCACTTATCGGCAGATCGGTTCTATATCGAGCAAAACTAGCAAAATTAGGTAGAACTACGAAACATCTGATCAAAGATAAATCAGATAATTCAAATATCGTATTACAATTTCTGATTTCAGATTTCGAGAAACAAAAGACAAACTCCCACTATTATAGATGTTTAAGAACCCTCGAATCGGTACCGTCTGAAACCATAGAGCAACAAGATGCACGACTGTAAAAGGCACGGATAAAATTAGCTATAATGAGGCAAATATTTAGACAACTAGATTTAAAGCTTGCAATGCTTAACTATTTTTTTAAAAAATTTCTCCCAGTTTTTTGTTTATCCAAGTATACACAAACGTTTAACAACACACTTTAACCGTGAGGTACTCCCAATGGAAAAAGAGGTAATAAAAACAACTCAAGTCGGAACATTCATTAGCAATGTTGACACAAGAGATTTTGAAATCGTTAATGTGCCCCGAAAATTTAGCTTTGTGAGTAATCGATCTTCGATTAGATTTACAATTCGGATTTTTAGGAGAAAACATTTCACAATTTATTGGAGTAATTAGATAAAATTATAAAGCTGTCTGTTTCGCTCTGATGAATGACTATCAATTAGTTTGGGTAAAGTTCTTAGTTCTTCTTAATTGATTTTTAAGTAATTATTATCATCTCAATTCTGTTGTCTTCGTGTGAATGAATCTGGCATAGAAAAGAAGTAATTTTAGGGACTAAAAAGTAGTACATGTAAATCAATCATAAAAATCATTTTAATTTTTACACATTTAAAGAATGGATTGTTAGGACTATCACTAAACTGTTCAAATTAGAATAACAAATAATTGTTAGATATATATTACATTAAAAAAAGGAGGAATTTCTTATAGGGTAAATAAATTTAGAATATGTGTGATTAAAATCATCGTTCATGAAATTTTTAAAATGCTTGTCTACAAAATTATCCAGAAATATTTTTCTTTGATTCGCTTAAAAGAATAAGTACGATTTCGCTGTCGTTTAAAGGGACAAAGTAGTTTTTTAGTTTTATTTCGGTCCTGTCATCTTATGTATTCCTGTATTTCAGAAGCTGTTGATTAAAAAAATATATATATACACACACACATACTTTTTAGATGTTAAAAAACTGTTTAAACCCCTCTCGCATCCATAATAATATCGCCTGAAATAGTTTATATGAGTTTTGTATTATTTAAAAGTTTTGTAAATAAAATTTTAACTCAATCGCAATTTTAAATATTAAAATTTACAAATATGGTTCAGGATCTAGAATGCAATTTTCAAGTAATAGAAAAACTGTATGCAAATATTTTCTCAGAAAGTGAAAAAGTTAAAAATACCACAAATACATATTTTACCACCAGTAGTATATTTTTTACATTTTTAATTGAATTATATTATCCGATTTTATTGGAGGAAATTTCTCAAACATATGCTACGGAAGACGGTAATGTGATTTTTCTTTATTATGAAAACATTCACAGACACTAGCACTGTGGGGGTGTTCATCGCTCGGAACAAGGTTTAGTAACCTTGGTTATTATAAGATTATATTCATTAGAGCTTCTTAGCGACTGAATTTGAAAATAAAATCATTTTTATGAGTACTGCACATTAAATCATTGCTACATTCTATTTCTAATATTTTTCATTAAAATATTAGAAAAAAAAAACTGGAATCATGGTTTAGTTGTTGATAATGCAACACGTCCACTTTCGAATTGTATATTTTCCATCTGTGATTGTTAGTGACAACTTTGCGGTTAAACAATAAGAAAATTACACTTATGTTGAGATCTTTCATTATATGAGGAAGATAACCCTTTTTATATAAGAACAGTCAAATGATACAGAATACATGAAAATCAAACAAAATTTAAATGCAACTATCTAAAAAATTCAATCTATAAATTAATTATCTAATAAATTAAAATAATTTAGAAAAAAATTAACATATCTCTTATGGCAGGCTACTTAACAATAAAGGGGGTCTGGTTTTTGAGTGCAAGAGTTTTGGATGATGATGACATTTGCGCGTAAAGCCGACATCTATTCTTTATTTTTCTTTCATTTTCACAGGTGTAATTCTGCATCCCTGAATCTGAGTTTCACGGTTATTTTATGCAGTTTTATGATAATTAAGTTGCGGTATGATAATTAAGTCAGCTGGAGAACTATTAATATACGAATGTATGTTTGAACGAGCGAATCAGCCAAAATTGTCCCTGTAGATTTGTGAGGCAGCTCTTCAGCATTCCAATACAGATATCGTACCCGTTTGATTCAAGCATTGGCGTGGCGTAGAAAGATAGTTTCCGGGTGAAACTATCTAGGTGAAGTTTTGGGATCCACGGTATTCCGCCAACTAGTGACATTTTCTATAATTTTAAATGTGACATTGTATTTCAAAGGTTTCTGACTGGGCATAGCCTTTTAAAACTTGCATTTGTAAACCATCGGGAAAAGATATTGAAGGGTATATTTTCCGCCACTTAAGTTTTTATTAATAGTTGTGTATTTGAATTGGATTAAGAGTTAGTGAAAGTTAGATTTAAACCTAAATTTGACAAGATTAGTAAAAGCCTCCAGCTCACTCCCAGCCCATTTATTTCTTGTGTTAATAAATTTATTCATTCAAACTTAAAATATGTGCCATGTCACATTGTTTACGTGACTTTGCGAACATGCCCGTAACAATTTCGCATGGTTTTAGAAAACAAACATAGGAAAACAATTCAGGTCGTTATAGGATTCTAAAATATATAAAAAATAATCCTATGTTAAGAATTTTTTCATAAATTAGAATTATAGAGTCTGAATTCAACTGGCTAAAACTATTAATTAAATTGGAACGTTTTCAACAACTAACGAGAACGGACTTCTGTTGACACATTATATTTCTGGTTACAAAACAAAATAGAGGTTGTGTTTCAGGAAAGATTTTTAAGATCATTAACGTCTTTTAAAATAAAGCAAATTATTATAAGTCAATTCTAATTTTAAAGAACCGATTCTCAAATACTTCACTATAAATATTAAGTGTGAGTTTCAATTAGAAATTTTTGGACGGTTAAATCTTTAGCAGGGCATTGTTTTGTTTAATTGGCTAGTGCTAAATGCTGCTGGAAGTCTCTTTCTCCAATTTTTAATATATTATGTTAAAGAAATTAGCTTCGTGGTCTTCATACTGGAAATACACGGAAAATTGGAATATTTGGTACGAACAGAAAATTTTGAAAACATATTTGACTTTTATCATTCAAGAGGTCACTCGGTCCCTAAAAGTTAAAATTTTGGAATACAAAATGTTAAATTTATTTTTAATCCTTACAAAACTCATTCTAATTCGGGTAGTTTTTTAAGTATAATTCAAAAACTACTTTGTGGAATAAGGTGTAGTTTTTGATTTGCATATTTGAAGCTTTTAGAAATCAATTTCTTAAAAAAAATCTTCTAAATTAAAATTAATATTTTTCTCGAAAGTATATGTATTCAGGTTTTGATTTTTGAAAAAAATTATGAATGAACTTTACATTTTCTAACAGAAATCGATTTCTTAATGTATCATTTATTCGAATGCAAAATTACACCATATTACGTCAAGTGGATTTGAGTTATGTTTAAAAAACTTTGCAATATGCTTTCAAACGATTAAAAACAATACGAGTTGTAAATGTCGAACTGAATAAAAAAGTGTCCAGGCTGGGATTCATATCCAGGTAAGTGTCTTAAGCTGCAAACGCCATTCTAACTTAGCTGACCTGGACAAGTCCGGCGTACACATTTCACTCAGACAATGTTGTGGCACTGTCATCTGATCTCTTATCTGAAACAGTTCAAAAGAATAAACAACAGGTAAAGAAACTACAAAATACATTGCATGCTAAATTACACTTAATTATTTTAACACATTCATACTGATTGATAATGAAATACTACGTGTTGTAACCTTTTGAACGAAGTGAAAAAGTGTCAAGGCCGGCATTCGAATCCAGGAACTTGACTTAAGCTGCCAACCGTTATCCAACTACGCTATTCTGGGCAAATCCGCTGGACACATTTCAATCAAATAACATTTTGGCTATGACATATTGTCTATTATCTAAAACAGTTTAAACGGAATAAACCTCAGGTTAAGTAATACGTAATTACACTTAAATATTTTAACACAATCCTACTGATTTGTAAACAAAATTTACAAGTTGTAAATTCTCCAACTAAATAAAAAAAGTCCTTTCGGCCTGTACCGGGAGGAACAGGTAGCTTTCCTATATCTTCGTTTTAAAATTTTAGCTAATGTTATTCGAAAACAGCAAGCTAAAATGCCAAGAAACCGTTTACAAAAGATTCGTTAATACTGAATTTGAATAAGAAATTCGCCAAATTATTGAGCTATAGCCAATTTGGCATCATTTATGAAAACTTATTCTGGTCGCCAAATTTGGCGATATTTCGCCAAATGTTGCTTTTCTCCGAACGGCTGTAATAGGTAGCTTTCAATACAAAAAAAGTATAAAGCTACCTATTGCAGCCGTTCGGAGGAAAGCAGTTCCGGAAAATTTCGGTATATTTTCACCGATCATGACCCCCAGACCCCAAAACCACCCTCCGTTCAAATGTTGATTTATATATATATATATATATATATGATTGGGAAAATTATTACAACAATGAAAGAAAATAATTTGCGTGTAATCGCGTTAATGTGCTGTTTTGTTTCAAAATGTCAGCCACCCTAGATTTTCAAACTGCTCTATCTCAGCCATTTTTTAAGATAGAGGTAAACCAAAAAATCCTCTCTAATCCTTGTATCAAGTATCAACCTTGTATACCTAACACGTAATGAAAAAATAAATTTGAATTTTTAATTTTTTTGTATATTTATTTTAGTTTTAAATTTTTAAATGGCCGCCATCTTGAAACAAAATGGCGGAGCAAGCTGGCCAACGAACTCGGTTGAAACATTGGTGACCTTAATACACACAATTAGTTTCATCAAAATCGATTTATAAATACGAGCGTTATCGTATGACATAGGTTGATATATATATATATATATATATATATATATATATATAAACATTTGAACGGAGGGTGGTTTTGGGGTCTGGGGGTCATGATCGTTGAAAACATATCGAAATTTTCCGGAATTGCCTACCTCCGACCGGCTGCAATAGGTAGCAGTATACTTTTAGGTAGCTTTCAATACAAAAAAGTCCTTCCGTCCTGTACCGGGAGGAAAAGGTAGCTTTCCTACATCTTCGTTTTAAAATTTAAGCTAATGTTACACGAAAACAGCAAGTTAAAATGCAAAGAAACGTTTACAAAAGATTCGTTAATACAGAATTTGAATAAGAAATTCGCCAAATTATTGAGCAATAGCCAAATTGGCTTCATTTATGAAGACTTTTTTTGGTCACCAAATTTGGCGATATTTCGCCAAATGTCGCCAATTTTGTTAATTTAGTCGCCAATGTCGCCAATTTTGGCGCTAACGGATATGAATATATAGTTTTATGCGTATGATTATATATATTATTTCTTCCCTTATCAACATCCCTTTTTCTAAGAAAATATGAAACGCAGAACAACGAATGAGATACCATATGAAAGGTTTTAGAACCGGCTTCTGACATAGCCCACTTAACAATTCGTTAAAACATGTTTTTGATTAAAATTTGCTGAAAATTAAAAATTAAATCGCCATTGTTTTCATAAAAGAAATGAAAGGTTTTCCTGAAATTATTGTTGCCAAAAAAATAAAATACCACATTATATGATGCTCAGCAATTATTATAAAAACACCGCAGGGGATTATTTTATACTTATGATTAAAAAGCGAAATTGAAATGTTTAGATTTATATTTCTAAGTCCCATATTTTTCCAGAAGCGGATGACGTCATCCTCTAATGCAGTCAAATTACGATTGTTAATTTTTTTTCTCGCGCGTGCCTTTAGCAATATTGGATCAGTTTTTAGTCTAACTTTGATGGAATAAATTAGATGATATTCTTGCTTGACTAACAACTAAATGTTGTTTGCAGATATTTTTATCCTTGCTTTTTCTTTAGAAGTTTAAACCTGCATCTAATAAATGTTACATATTGATAAAAAATGATACTTCTCTATTATCCTGTCGACCACTTTTCATAACAAAAAACTATCGCCAAATAAACGGGAGAACGTTGCCATTGGAATATCAATACATAAATAAATAAAATATAAGAATTTAAGGACACAATTGTTATTTTAATTAATAAAATAACTACTAAATCAGTAAAACATAATGAAAAATACACGCAAATGTCGAATGTAAAACCACTAGATGACGTAACAAACACGCATAATGATTCTGACATCAAGTAAATGGGACTGCATTTTGGCTTTTAACCTTACAGTTTGGCGGTAGTTTTTTGTTATGAAAAGTGGTCGACGGGATAATAGAGAAGTACCTAAAAAATATCAGATTTCGGTGCGAAATCTTCGCACGGGCCCTCTGGTTGGGAAAAATATTACAACAATGAAGGAAAATAATTTGCGAGTAATCGCGTTAATGTGCTGTTTTGTTTCAAAATGTCAGCCACCCTAGATTTTCAAACTGCTCTATCTCAGCCATTTTTTAAGATAGAGGTAAACCAAACAATCCTCTGTAATCCTTGAATCAAGGCCTAACACGTAATGAAAAAATAAATTTTAATTTTTAATTTTTTTGTATATTTATTTTAGTTTTAAATTTTTAAATGGCCGCCATCTTGAAACAAAATGGCGGACCAAGCTGGCCAACGAACTCGGTTGAGACATTGGTGACCTTAATACACACAATTAGTTTCATCAAAATCGATTTATAAATACGAGCGTTATCGTATGACATAGGTCAGATATATATATATATATATATATATATAAATCAACATTTGAACGGAGGGTGGTTTTGGGGTCTGGGGGGGGGGGGGGGGGGTCATGATCGGTGAAAATATATCGAAATTTTCCGGAACTGCTTTCCTCCGAACGGCTGCAATAGGTAGCTTTATACTTTTTTGTATTGAAAGCTACCTAATAGTATAAATCTACCTATTTCAGCCGTTTGAAGGAAAGCAGTTCCGGAAAATTTCAATATATTTTCACCGATCATGAACCACAGACCCCAAAACCACCCTCAGTTCAAATGTTGATTTATATATATAGATATATCCATATATATATATATATATATATATATATATATATCTGACCTATGTCATACGATAACGCTCGTATTTATAAATCAATTTTGATGAAACTAATTGTGTGTATTAAGCTCACCAATGTCTCGACCGAGTTTGTTGGCCAGCTTGGTCCGCCATTTTGTTTCAAGATGGCGGCCACTTAAAAATTTAAACTAAAATAAATATACAAAAAAGTTAAAAATTCAAATTTATTTTTTAATTAAGTGTTAGGTCTTGATACGAGGATTTCACAGCATTTTTTGGTTTACCTCTATCTTAAAAAATGGCTGAGATAGAGCAGTTTGAAATTCTAGGGTGGCTGACATTTTGAAACAAAACAGCACATTAACGCGATTACTCGCAAATTATTTTCTTTCATTGTTGTAATAATTTTTCCAATCATACGCATAAAACTATATATTCATATCCGTTAGCGCCAAATTCTCGCCAAACTTGGCGACATCTGTCGAAATATCGCCAAATTTGGCGACCAAAATAAGTCTTCATAAATGAAGCCAATTTGGCTATTGCTCAATAATTTGGCGAATTTCTTATTCAAATTCAGTATTAACGAATCTTTTGTAAACGTTTCTTTGCATTTCAACTTGCTGATTTCGTGTAACATTAGCTAAAATTTTAAAACGAAGATATAGGAAAGCTACCTATTCCTCCCGGTACAGGCCGGAAGGACTTTTTTGTATTGAAAGCTACCTAATACTCATGTCAAAATTTGAATCTGGGAACTTGACTTAATTTATCTACGATTTTCTATCTAATCTATCCTGGAATATCAAATTTTATACCACCATAATTAATGCTTTAGAAAACAGCTATTCGGCAACGATAGTGATAGACACCCTGTTTACTATAGGGCGATTTAAGATAATGATTTCAATCCAATGGTTGTATTTTTGCATTACGCATTGTATGTGAAAGGTGTAAATTCATTTCATTATACTCACTGTAATGAAGGACTTTCTACAGTACGAATTCTTTGCTTGAATGTGTACGTACTGTCTACTTAACAAATCGTGTGAGCATAAACGTACATTACTTTTCTCTGGAGGTAATCGAGTTTTCGAATTGAGTACCGATTGAGTCTTGGCAGAAAGCCAGACTTCGAAGACGACTATAAATTTTACAAATTCTGATGATTTAGCATGTGGGTATCACATAGTATTAAAGGAGCTTCAGAAAGAGGTGTTGTACGTGTGATCGCCGGACTCTAAGGAGTTTCAATCTAGCTTTTGTGGATGGTAAATAGTTTTACTATTATAATCCAATAGCGTTGGACTCGGATTCCCGGAATCCAACAGTCAGTTTTCTGTGATAAGATTGATTTTTGCTTTCAATGAAAATAGAACAATATTTCAAATAGTAAAATCACAGAAATGATTTTCTTCTGAGAAGTAAATTCAAGAATAACTAGAAGCTTAAACTCCACCAGCTCATCATAACCTACCTCAATGATTAGTTATAAACTTTGTAATAGTGATACGTAAATTTAATCTACATAGTTTTGATTTGAGTTGAGAATCAGGAATATTAATAAAAATATATTATATTATATTATATATATATAACGATATATTATGTTAGAAAATTATAGATGGTTAAGTTGCCGCCCTACAGCTTTGTGAATAACATCAAAACGATAGCTGAATTTATTCCAGACTGATGTGGAATATTTTCCTCCACGGAATTCACCGCATTTTAGTTACGTATTTTCAAGTCTTCGAAAATTGTTACTCGAGGTGACACATAACAATTAAAGCTGTTGCACAGAAGCTAATTTTAATTACTTGATAATTTTAATGAATTCATTGATAAGATAAAGGTGCTCTGTTAAGACCGCATAAAGTGTATATAGAGAAAAATCTATATCTAAATACGTAAAAAAGACTAATGAACCATGCTTTTACGATAATTAGTTTATGAGAAAATTGCAAAAAATATGTACGACGTCACATACGGTCCACAAAGTAAACTTTATTGGAAATTACTGCCTATTACATAACACATGATGTCCGCACCAGAACATACTCAAAATAATTACCGTGCATAGCCGGGAATGCTTGAGCGCAGCGTGGAATATGCTACAGAGAACAAAACATCATCTTAGCGTTCACGCAAGTCAGAACCATTTCGGTTCAATCAACGTTTCTTAACTATTCCTTGTTATGCGCTACTGTTTTCCAATGCGTTTATACACTATTACAAGCATCTACTCGTTTAAACGTAGGATCACAATGCAATTGACGATGTCCATGTTTACATATGACGTCCATTTTGTTTCTCGCATCGGATGGAAGGTCACAATTTGTGGATTACGTTTTATTCGAAAATGATGCTTTATAGTGATATGATTCTTTGGTGAGATTTTGTGTACAACGTGTGAGGATTTTTGACGTTTCACAGACATTAAGTATAAAAGACAGTATACCCTGTATAACTTTGTTCAGGATTTGCTTAGGACATCATTTTTCAAATAACATTCAGGTTAGTTACAATGTTTGGTTCAGGGTGGAAAATCATGCGATTTTTAATAATCTTTTTTTATTCACTCTGCACTGTCTTTATTGTGAAGACAAGCAAAATGGAATCCATTTTTATGCACAAATATGGCAATGGTTCATTTTATGGAGTACTATAAAAGAAGAACTTTAAGCGAAGATTTTATATCCACTTAAAAACAAAATACAACAAATCTATTGAAAAATATTTAGAAATTATCTTATTCTCAATTTGTGACAACTAATCCAAATTTATTGACTGTGCAAATACGTACATTACCTTATACATTACGATTTTTCTCCTGATAAAATTTTAATATTTAACATTTCAATAAATTTATTTACAAGCTTTTTCTGCATTTATTTTACTTAATAAAATATTTAGAATTCCTTTATTTGTCAGATTAATTTCGTGTTACATCTTGCACTAATATGATTTTCATTAAACGGACATATTATCTTAATACTGTGTATTAGTTTACAGACATTTCCGATAAGATAATAACAAAAAAAGATGCAATAAAATCTAATGGAATACATACATTTTTATCCATTTTAATTCTTCTGGTGAATAACATGTTTAATATGCGTCAACGAAGAATCAATTCATCAATAATACCCGTCGTTTGAAGTAAATAATCGATGTGGAACTAGAAAATAAATTCTGTTAAACAAGTTGTTTCGACCATTATAAATATATCATTAATATTTAAAAGACATTTTTTCGGATTTTAATAAATACATTTTAATATTTGTTACACTTCAGTCTTATATAATAATTGTCTTTAACATTTTTGGAACATTAGAAATATTGTTTGTGTTTCATTAAAGGAATCTGCATATATTAATATGACCTTTCAAAGCAACATTTCATGAAATAAAGTTTTTTAGTGATAGGAATTCAAAATATAAAATTTTCGATTATTAAAGTCTTAAAGTTGTTTAAATATATTACTATTACATAATTTTACCTTTATGTAGATTTTCTAATATTTTGTGTAATTTTTCAGGAGGTTTATCATAAACTATTAATGAAATCACAAAATTAATTTTATGTTTAATGGAATTAAATGAAACCAATGTTTTGTAAAATTGCTACTGGCTAATTCTGTTTATTATAATTAAAATTAAACACATAAAACATCTAATAATATCTTTTGAGAACATTAATCTGCAATTTGTATTTCTTTGACAATGTCGCAAAGCTCATCGATATCTTTTGTTTTACTTTCTTGTGCGAGATTACTTGTACAGAGTAGATGCACTGCTGAGTAAAAAAATGAACATTTCTTACTAATTTTACCGTAAATTAGTTTTTCTCAGTCAGTGTGTTTCTACACAGAAGTGTTTCATGAAGATACTTCAATTGTGTGGAGAAAATATTATATTGATTTCATGGTTCTTCGCGTAACCTTTATCTTTAATTGTACACTTTCTATTTTCATAATAAAATTTCGATATTTCTCACATTATATTACATCTTTTTATTATCTTAAATGCAGAGTTAAAGCAATGAGTACGGTTGAGTTACGGGAAATCTTAATTTATCAGATAAAAATTGAATATGATTTTTAAAAAAATATATTTTGGACTATATATATTTTTTCATGCATAACGCTGAATTTAGTTTGGAGAATTTTACAAAAAAATCAAACAAAACATTTGCAGTGCTTAAATACGATAAAATATTCCATTCTGGAAACGGCAAAAAGCAAGAAATATTAAATATTTGCAAAAGTCTCACAGAGGGAAAAATAAATACACATATGGATTTCATTTGTTGACAGGTGAAATAAGAATATATTGGGCAAAACTTATAACGCTTGAATCCATATTCTGTTTGTTTATTTCATTTTCTTTTATGTATTTTTAATACTGCGCTTTTAATATTACTTTTTCATAGAAGAAAAGGTTGTTACAATGGAAAAAATGCATTTTTTAAATTTTAGAACAGCTTTATGCTTTTTAATAAAATTGCATGAAAAAAAGGCGGTCCGAAATAAGGAACGTAATTGACTTTAAATTAAACGGTAAGTGCTACAGTTGTATGTTTTATTGTTGTGTTTCGTTTAAAATGTTAATCCATGTGCATTTAATAAATAATACTTTTTAATTATTTTTTTTATGAAAATGCTATTTATAAGCTTTTTATGATATTATATGCAGCTATTGTATGTATAGTCATTGTTAGTTAGTTTAAAATTTTTATTAGGTATGACTAAATATGGAAAATATTCTCAAAATTAAGCTTTTAAATAAATACCTTTGTTTTTGCGAAAGACATTTTCTAAGAAATTATATAATAATAAAATGCAATAAAAAACCTACACCTTGCATTGATTTCAAAAATAATTTTCTAATAGAATAAAAAGAAATTTCTTAAAGTGTGACAAGATATTGTATGAAAACGCAAAACGAAAAAGAAAGAGTATATCACAAAATTTGAAAAAATCTCACAGAAATAAAATTTGTGATCTCGACCAGCGGATCTCAAGCTATATATATTTTTTTTTTTGAGACCGGCGACCAGGCCCCTACCTGCCAGGTTTCCCTTGCTTAAACGGGTTTAGCGCCTGTCACCGGGGCGCCACTGAAGAGATGCCGCATAACGGCTGGTCATTTCTGGCAGGACGGCTATGTGGAGGTCTGAGTTTTGTTCCCGTTTTTGTTTTGCTGCTAATTGATCTGATTCTTTTTGTATGGACCTGGGCTGGGCAACGCGACTTATCTTTAAATTTTGAAATTTTTCACGATCCACCTAATAGGTAAATCCTTATAACGTGTCCCAAGAAAAGGATGAATTATGGCGTTAAGCATACAAGCGAGAGAAGTCACCGATAATAGTAATTTGAAAGTAGAGTTATCAAAATCTTTCACAATTGAAGAAACTTTTAATGAATTAATGAATGTATTATAAAAATTGTTTAAATGATAATGCGATTTGGGGCATTTTTTCGTACCAACGCCAGAATCTGTGTTAAGATTTGAATATTTTAAGACTTTCAAACATAATTGACAAAAATCTATGAAAATGCTTTGCAGATTGGTGAAAAACTTTAATTTTATTAACGATTGAAAACTAACGATTAAATGTTTAATCATGAGTAAAGATTGGCGATTGAACTTCGTTTCAATCCTACTCATAGACTAATGATTAATAATTAATTCAATTTCAATCCCTCTCTTCGATTAACGATTAAATCAATTCTCAATCTAATTGATTAATCTAATTAACGATTAATGATTAAAACCGTCATGTTTTGTTCCGCATTTTCCATTTTCTTTATTTTTTTCTCATGTTTCTTCTGGTTTTATCCCCTGGGTTCGCAGCTAGACTCCTGTATCTGGTAGGGTACAATTTTACCTGACCCAACACGTGGATTGGCTTGAGAAGGGTTGACTTTAAATATTTTGTGTTTGGTTGTTACTATTTGAAGTCGACCTTGGTTAGACCGATTTTTTAAAAGAAAGTCCTGAATATTTATCAATGAAACAAACTATATATTTTAATATAATTGAGTGTATATAGGCTCGTTTTTATGTGAAAATGATAAAATTGATATTAGAGGATTAATTGCAGATTACTTTTCAATAATATATTTTAAATATAGATTAATATTCTTTCACTTCGAGTTTGGATTGTGTTCGGGTGTAATACTTCGTGTTCAGGTCACGTTCTAAGTTGACTTTAAGCAGAAATTTCGGGTTCGGATACGATACAGTGTCGCCAGTGAGCCACTTTTTTTTAGAATTTAGATTGTTTGATTGGTACCACTTTTTTAAAATGTTATAATTCGCTTTGTATTCGGCTTATTTAATCTGTCTGACTTTCTCAAAAAAAATCTCAAAATCAATTTTATAAAAAGGGACTCAATTGTCCCTTCTAATCGAAATGATTTACACATTTTGACCTGCGTGATAATTTTATGTGACAATGTATAATTTTTAACAAGGAAAATCATGTAGTGACCCTTAATACAGTCTCATACAAACGAAAGCAAGTTTAAGAAAGTTAAATGGCGGCCATATTTAATTTTCGTCTGTGTAATTAGATTAATGATTAAAATAATCACGATTGAATTAGTTCTGATTGAATTAATCTTAAAAAAATTGTAAACATAATTACTTTTTTCAATTTCAATCATGATTACACTCCACATGATTAGACTTCGTATGATTGAACGTTTAGTCGACTAATGAATCAATTAAAAAATTAATCGAGTAATGCCAACTCTGATGGTTTGTATATTTGTCTGTTTGTATAGCCGTTTGGTCACGCTCTAACTTGCGTAAAAATATTCATATTGACATGTAATTTGTATATGGTAATGATCTTTACTATATAATGTTCGCTACTATATCGCGCTACTTTATAGCATTTATGCTTATTTATAAGGACACACAAAATAATTCCATTACATCATGGTCTAAGGAAAAATTTGTTTGCAGGGCATTTTTAAAAAAATGCTTATTTAGATATATCATTTCATTGTAAAAAAAAGGAATTTTGTTAATAATGTTCTGTTGGTGTTGAAAAGTGTTTCATTATCAATTCCTCATGTATGATTATATGTTGTTTAATTTTAGCCTGAAGCCGCTCTCTACACAAAAGTTTTAAGTCAAACAGTATCTTTTCGCAAAGTTATTTTTTATATCTTTCTACGATAATTTACTTTAAAGTTGTAGCATATTGTTTTTTTTAAATTATGGCATCAGTTAAAATTAATTATACTTTTTTGAAAAATCTGAACTATCGTTCCTCGACACACAAAAACATGCCAACTACCCGTAGTTTGGGAACATCTAATGTAGAAGATTTCAGAAACAATGCATAAACAATATATTTTTATGGTTTAATATGATCAAGGAACTCCAAAATAGTGAGGAAACTCAGTGTTACCATTTTAAAATAGAAAGTTGAAAATCCTAATCTAACCTTTAATGGAGACGTTGCTATCTATCGTTTTGTAAGTGTAACATTTTAATGTGCTGATTTTCGGCTGAATAACTGAGGTAAAGGTTCCATTTTTATAAAATATTTCTATAAACACAAATTGTTTTGTAGATATTTATATTCACGGGATTTTTTTGCGCGCCAAATTGTCACCATGCTTGTCACATATGGCAAATTATTACCAGTATTGGCGCCAAATAATGTCATTTAGTAAAAGGTATACTTCTGTTATCTTCTCAATTTGGTTTAATCTTCATTCTATTACATATAAAGTACATTTAATATATTATACATTATAAATTATTATACATATAATGTTATACATTTTTGATGTATCGCACACGTTTTTCAATTGCACCTTATTTTGGTAATTTACAAATTCATATGCATAATGTTTCATTTCTGAATATGTAACATGAAAACCTCTCTAGCAATAGGTTTAAAGTATATTACGTCGTAAGGATACCGATCTCTATGTTCTAATTTTTGTCAATACTATTAATTTTTCCTTTTCCCAATTGAATAATTGGGATATAATCAGGTATAATCAGGATATATTGATATAATCAGGATATATTGATATAATCAGGTTCCTGTATTATTACATTGCCCTTAGTCTTTGAAGTGATTAATCCATCATTTGTTTTATAACAAGTACACGTTATTAACACACTGAAAAAATAACCTATTCAATGTTTACATGCATCTTCGACAAGTTAGCTCATATGAACCATACATGTTCTAATTCTTTTAATGGTAAATATAGCTCAGGTAAATTTTCATTACTCGCTGACACGCCCGTGTTAATACGTTCACTAAAATCCAGGTTTCACTGCAACACAAGCTTTATTTAAATTAATATAATTCAGTGCATATAATACATTGAGTAATGGTTAATGCTCTCAAAGATTGCTTTTATATATATAGTTAAGTTTTTTTATATAATGTTGGAATAATCATCTTTTCTTTTCTTTTCTTTTCTTTTCTTTTCTTTTCTTTTTCTTTTTTTTTTTTTTTTTTTTTAGCATTTAAAATAGAATACAGACAACATTTTGTAGCTACGCTGGTCTCCAATTTAAGCAATATATGGACTACTGAACTAGTACTAAGGTACAATCGAAAAATAAAAAAACTAAATATGGCAGTTAAGAGAATGAGAAATTGATGTTACATTTTCTTAATATCAGATAATACAGGTCGATGTATACAATGTAAGTGTTTTCTTTGACGTTTATTTTTTTTCTCGTGCTGTAATGATTAGGCATGCTAAAATGATTAATAAAATCTGAAATAAAATGCAAAAGCTCATATTGTATATCTTAAACATTTTTATGAATTTCTTAAATTAATTTATCTGTGTCTAAATTCTTTACATCAGCTGCTAATCACGATAGCTCAATATAAATATATCAATAACCCATCTTCAAAGTGTTAACACATTGCCGTTTAATCTATACATATTATTTACGTATGTCATGCATAATTTATTGAAATCTCAAAGGAATCTTCAGCGAGTAAACTCGAGGGAATATATTACAGCTATAATATTTCATTTAAACGAAAATATATCCCCCTAATGTTTCACGTATTTGCTTATACATGAGCAAGACATCAAAATCTGAAACTGGAGGTAGGTAAATTACTATACAAATTCAAAATAAATTAAACAGTTTAACAATATTTCAGAAACACACTGTTTATATTCTGTCAATCTATTGAGATTTTGCCTCATGAAAAATCATTATGATACAAATGTATTAAAATCCACGCATTAATTTAGAATGCCTCAAACTTTAAAATGTTTTGTAAGCCCTTAATCATTCATGTTTGATTTTTAAGCCTATTTGTTCTGTAGTGGGATATAGATTATTTACAAATCACAATATAATATATTGTTTGACTCACTAATTAAGTTGCATGTAAAGCCAAGGAAATCAAGTAATATTTCATCATGTAAATCTTTTTAATTAAAAATGTTTCTCATTGGCATTTTAGAAATTATTTTGTATAGGACAAGGAATGAAAATTAAATAATGAGTAAGATATATTTATATTGAGTTGTTCTCAGAATTTGAAGCTTTCAGGCGTTTTGCCGTTTCGCGTTATTCTGTTAGAACTTTTGGATGAAAGAAAAATGTAACACGTTGAAGAAATTGACAGCTATTGACTTCTATATGAATTTAAAATTATAGTTCTGCAATATGTCCCCAAAACTTGTATTTGGAGCGTATATTAGGGTGGAGTGAAAACCTTTTTCTCGAAATTCACATTGCCTGAGTCTTTATAGGGTGTGAAACTGGCTGGAAAAAATTGTCTCCAAATTTCAGCTCAAAATGTTGCCACCTTCAGGTTCCACACTTCAAGTGAATATTTGTATTACCTATTTTTAATGTTTTAATGCCTTTTTATCAAAACATAATAATTAAATATTTGAATAATTAATTAATTTGTAAATTAATATTAATTAATTTGTAAATTAATATTAATTAATTTGTAAATTAATATCAATTAATTATTTTTTCATTAATAAATTGCTTTATTAAAGCGTTATTGTCAAATGCCAGTGCTAGAAAGGGCATTTCGTACATAAATAGCAAATTAACTATCCAAAATCTAATAAATGGCAGCACGTATTTTAATCTGATAGCTATTTTATCATAACATAAGCAGAGACGTGAATTTATTGTGTGGAATGATTTGTTTTTGCGACTGTTGTCTTTGTGTGATGCTTGTCTTTATTTCAACCACTAATTTGTTTATTTTATTATTTTTTTTTCGACAGGACACAACGGAACTTTTTATAGTGTTTTTGAAACTCTAGTAAAACTGAAAGAAACAGTGTTACCCACGTATGCTGATTTAATAAAGCATTTCCTGTGGATAGAAAATTATATATTGAGGAAGCAGGGAAACAAAAAATTTCCATCAGTAAAAGATATCAGCGAAATATTTCGTGTGACATTAAAAGAATTTGGAGGAAAGCCTCCTTGCCTGTGGTAAGTCACCAAGAAGTTATTCGTCTTATTAGTAATTACAATGAAAAGTACAAAAATGTAAAAAGAATACCCAAACCTCGAAAATGGGCTGCCAAATTAAGAAAGATCGCTTTGACCAAGCAAACAGTATTTTGTTTGATATTTCTGTCTGCAAATGTACCATCAATGGAAGTGTTTCCTGAAAGTACCAAGTATGGAACGAAACTTTTTATCATACTAATGGCAGGAGAAAAAATGGCAATAGGATCAATTGACACTGCAACTCAAAAATTAAAGCGTGTAACAGAAGGGCAATGCAGAAGGGAAAATCAGGAATCTAAAGCAAAGGAATTGAAAGATAATAATTATAAAAAATATTACAGATTTAGAATCAAACGCCGTGTTCGGGCCTGATTTAGAATTGAAAGATATATCTGAAGATGATGACTATTGCATTTGTCATGAAGCCAAATGTCGGAAAACGACTGACGATGAAACTCCCTCAACATGAAAGACAGACCAAATGAGAATATCACTGTCAAATTTAGCAGTTGTTTGTGATAGAACTGGATTATCGGATAGATCAGCTGCTATCATTGCATCCTCTGTGCTTCGTTATATAGGGAATGTATCCAAAGATACACCATCTAAAGTTATTTACAGGTGTAAGCTGTGAAGATAACGTCAAAAAGGTTCGATCACAGATTAATTCTACACAAGTAACAATCTTTGTGCGCCATCTACTTCGATGGAAGAAAGGTCAAAACTTTAATGCAAGAAAAGTAGGGAAATTCTTTATATAGGATTATAGTTGTAGAAGAGTATATTGTTATGTTGTCAGAACCTGGTTCTGTTTATATAGGACATGTGACTCCGGATTCAGACTCTAGTGCGGATATTATACAAAGCATGATGAAATTCATTACACAGAAAGGGATCGTTTGACGTTGGCTGTGATGGAACGAACGTCAACGTTGGAAAAAAATGACGCAATTAGAGTGCTTGATTCCTGAATTTCATGTGCCCTCTGACAAAGACACGCAAAGCCCTGCCAGTAGGAAAGGGAGAGATTTCAGATGAAATAAACGAAAATGGGATAGTCTAAGATACATGGCTATTATTGTAAATGGATACTGTAGTTTCACGCCCATAAATTGTTAATACGGTGATAAAATAATTGCGCCCTGTGTCCATATAACGTGGTCCTGTGAATTTTTCATGCATGAATCGTTAAAATGACAATTATTTTAACACAACTCTTTGGGTTTCTTGTCTGTAAACTGATAATACGGCAATAACTATAATAAAGTATTTTGCTTACACGATCCCATAAGTATGGCGATCAGTATTTAAATCGCAAATATTTACTTCCGAAAAATGTATATTGAAAAGAGCGGGAAATTTACAGTATTTTGTATATAAATTGAAATCCGACTGCTAAAGAAGAAAAGTACAAAAACAATTTATATAATACGAGAAAAAAAAAACTTTTCCTTGGAAAAATGTCACGTAAAATACTTAATACTATACCAACAATAGTTATTTGCTCATCTAATCTTTCATAATCGAGTTAATAGTCGATTTTAGTGACAAAATCGCTAGCTGAGTTTTAAATATTTCTGCCAGTGGTTGGTTATAAACAACAAATTTGGAATATTAAACTGATTTTCAGGGAAAATCACGAAACATTGACATGAGTGAGTATTTGCGATTAATACTTATTTCTATGTAAGAAGAAATTTTAAAATGAAAAAAAATAATCTTTAACAATTTTCAAATTTTCCTACTGCGTACTTCGGTATCGAAACTCTGATGACACAACATTTTATGGTCATGGGCGTGCTCGGATTTTAAATCGTGTTCGGGTTTCGAAAAATACTTTGAATTCATCACTAGTGTACATCGTCTGTGATCGACTCTTCACCATGTTTTCAAATTCAGCAAATTGATCTGATTTATTGGGTAATTTCATTAATAAAATTACAATATTTTTATTTACATTTAGCCAAAAAAATTATAATAAAATGGACGTTCATTTTACGATTACTTTGCGTAATTCTTAGTAAGTGGCATTCATTAAATATTTCTCTGGATAACACCAGTTTGACCTGTTCAAAAATTGGAAATTCATTTTTGACCCTTAAAGTAGGGGAGAGTTGAGTAAAACAGGTTAGGCGGGTCAGACCGTGTTACCCGTTTTCACACAGATGGGTGCCTCCCTGTAGACAGCACCCATCTTAACTACATCTCTCAGCGTTACCTAGCATTGTGTCATCGGCTTTTGAACTTTTGAAGTGAGTTAAACTCTGTGCCCCTGCTGTGCTATTGGAAAGTCTTTTCTCCTCTTTAAATAAATCCAACCTGACGGTTCAATTTAGGTAGTAAACCACTGTTTTAAGTAAACCACTGTTATGTAAAGCTTTTGCGCGATATTTGGATGCAAAGTAGCAGTGCGTACGTTGAACATTCAAGGAGGTTGACCATTTGCATTTTTGTCGTCTTTTTAGGCAAAACCGGGTACCCATGATTTTGCATTGAATTCTGTAATGAATTGCTCCTTCACTCAGCAGGTGATAAATGATGGATACAATGTTAAGTCTGCAAAGAGTGGGCACATAAGGAGTGCAGCGGATACGAGAAACAAAAGATGAGAAAGTCATTACATGAAAATATTAAAAGTTGTATGAAAACCTAAAAAAAAGTTATGGACCTTAAAAAAGGTATGCATGCTTTAAAGTTTGATTCGTAATTTATTACAGTAAAGCTTTTTGTTATTGAAAGTGTAAAAACTTAATTTCTGATTAGTATCCGGTTTTACCAGGCTACCAAAATTCGGTACTCTTTCAGATGATCCTAGAAAAAGCCTTTTTATAAATACAAAATAATTTTCCTATGACAATACGTGTGGGTTATAAATAACACAGATATCCCCAAACACATTTGTGGGGAGTTCTGATTTTTCCACCCTTCCAGATTTTTGTTAACATAGGCAAACCGTTAGGTACCACACTGTTAAAACTTTGCAGCAAACTGTCCAGTCATTTGACCGTTTTTATAGAAAATGGTTACATAACCGTAAATTAACTCTATTCTGACCATAATATGGGCAATAATATGGTCAGAATAGAGTTAAATTACGGTTATGTAACCTGTTTACTATAAAAACGGTCAAATGACAAGACATTTTGCTGCAAGTTTTTAACAGTGCAGGTTTTCCTTACTTTCCCTTACATATTTTACACACAAAAATCATGTTTTATTACTTAGTAATGGATGTAGAGAACTAAGAAGAGTAATTCTGGAGCTATAGATGTACTATATTACCTTAAACTTTAAGCTCGTGGTTGCTTTAGAACAGCATTTTGAAAATCTGTGGACATTCCAGCTCAACCAAGTTTCTATCAATCGACATGTTTTTATTTTTTTCAAATTGTTCGCCATATATTTTCCTAGTGAATTGCGGATAATTGTTTTCGAAATATTATTATTTCAATTTTCTGTTTAACTTGAAGTAACGGAAATTTTGGTTGAAAATTTACATTTCAATGTGCGGTGATGCCATTTTGCTAAAAATGCATATTTTTCAAAACGTCTACGGATTTCACAAATTTTTGGACAAAAAAATTTTTTAGTCTCTTTAGTCTAGGTTAAGGTTTTAAGTCTAGACAAATTTTTGGAAAAATCGACTTTTTTTGTACTTTCTTAAAGCATATAATTTTGAAAATAGTCTGTGATAATTTTAAGTTTATCCATAGAATAGTTTTAGCGATATCCTATAATTACCGTAAGTATAACCTCTTGCTATTGACGGCTTGTAGCTGGTGGTAGCTGTTACTAACCGGGATTTACTTGCATATTGAATACAGTGGAAAGAATTGTTATGTATTGTAGTAGAATCTTTTTTACTATAATCATGAACATAGGGTAGTAAAACCTCAATCAAAATAGTGTAAAAACGTGTATATTTTAAATACTACTCGACAGTTTTAAATGAAATTTATACAGCATATTGTAGGCATAAAAAACGAGTGCTTTATCAAAGTAATTTAATTATCACAACTTTTTTTGTATAAAACAACAAACAAGCGTTTTTGTTCTTAAAATTTATAAGTAAATATTCTGAGGCCACAACTTTGCTAAATTTAAGAAAAATAAACTTTCAATTAAGCAGTAGATAAAATGTTAAACTAATATATATTTTGTTGTATTGATTTTAAATTAACTAAGAAGTGCTGATGGGAACCGAAAGGAACTATGATGGGTGTTCAAATGAAAAGGGACAGAAATGAGACAGATACATAGATAGAAACAACGATATTTAATGAGTGAAATGCATACAAAGTTTGTTTAACAAATCACCCATGGCGTTTAAGCAGGCGTCCCATTGCTTAGAAAGGTTACGAATTCCGTCCCCGAAGAACGATATCGGTTGATCATGGAACCAGTTCAGAATTGATGGAAGCGTTTAACTCAGTTGCGACGTCACGAATGTTTCGACGTCGATTTCCCTTGATTGCAGTGTCAATGTTCGTAATCTTCTTATCTGTCACAACTTTGTGCGCCTGACTGGGCCGCGGCAAATCCGTTGTCTCCTGTCGACCGTTGCTAAACTTTCTCGCCCACCTCGTCACCGTGTGATTTGACACACACGTGGGGTGTCACTGTACACAGCCAGCATTCAAAGATGAATATCCACCGGTTTACACTCTTCCAGTGTTAAAAACTTAATTACAGCTCGCTGATGTGTTTTGTACGTAGTTTCATCTACAAGAGCCATTTTTAACTGAATGCCATGTCCTTACGAATGAAGTCATCAAAAATCTGCTTGCGCATGCGCACGCGTTGTACAAACACCTTCACTATCGCGTTTGTTTCACAAAAATACATTGAAAATTGTTCGCATGCGACTCTACGAATCACTTTCATTTGAACGCGCCTTATATTTGTAAGAGAGTCTTTAACAATGATGCAAATAACTTGGTCCAGAATTAATATTTTTTTATTTGAAATGTTCATGAAGTTTACCTAAAATATAGTGTGAAAAATTGGTAACGGGACATCCGAAAAATTCTACTGTTATTCAATAAGCAAAGCACGGTTTCGTCTAGTTATTTTGCTACTACTGATAAGGAGTAATTTTGAATGACCCAGTCATTTAAATTTGTTCTTTTTTGCCTTAGTTGCATATTTCTTGGTTGGGTTGTGGTATAATTTTCGTTTTAATGCAGTTCTCAGAATGGAGAACCAAGCAATTCATTTTCGTCAATTAAGCATATTTCATTATTTCAATAAAGGTGAAACTGCCAGTCAGACTGCTCGTAAAATTTGTGCTGTATATGGACAAAGTGACAACACGTAGACGACACATTTCGAAGGTGGTTTGAGCCCGGAAATTTCAGCCTCGAAGATGACGCACGCTTTGGACAATCATCATCATTTCTAAAGGAGAACCTTTTAAAATGAACTATCAAATGATCATACACTGCCCTTTTTGAAATATTTAGTATGTGTGATATGTAACGTGGATTTTCAGCGATAGTTCCTTTAAAGGTGTCCTCCTTTACAGATGATGATTGTCAAGTGGCATATTCTTCGAGGCTGAAATTTCTGCGTTTTAATTTCTCAAACCACTTTCAAACTGTGTCATCTGAAACAGAACTTTGTCCATGTACAACAAAAATTATACGAGCAGTCTGACAAGCATTTTTACATTTCTTGAAATAAAAGAGCATAATTGGCAAAAATGAATTTTTTGGTTCTCCATTCGTAGCACGGCATTGAAACAAAATTATGCCACAGCCCACAAAAGAATTATGCAGCACAAGCAAAACAGACTGAATATACATGTCTCGATTATTCAAGGTCACTCCTTATCATCAGTAGCAAAATAACCATACGAAATCACGCTTATCTTTGAAAAATGACAGAATATTCCAAATGACCCAATATTAATCTATACTAATAAAAGAAAATTTCGCTCTCTCTCTCTCTCTGTGTGTGTTTGTTTGTTTTCTGTCTGCGATAGCTAGCAAAATCTATCCCACCTAGAAGCGTGAAAATTTAGATTTAGGTAGGCCAAACTCTGTCCTGGTGCACCTGCACGTCAGAATTTTAATATTTTATTTACTTACTGAAATATTAATTAAAATGCATAAAAAACTCTCATCAAAAATACGCTTTTTTTTCTTCGGTTGGTTGGTTGTATAGAATATTCACAGAAGACATCAAATAAACCAGAGTAACGATGTATAGATAAGGACTTATAACGAAATAGTTTCAATATGGATTGCAGTTACCGGCGTACAGCCAAGCAAATGCAGCGCCACCTATTCACAGCAAATTACACAGACGCCATCTGTTTGACACATTTTCCTGGCACGTTTTTCTTCATGATAATTAGCTAGGTTTAAGGTTTTTTTTTTTTTTTTTTTTTTTTTAACAGGACATATATTATTATGATAGACACTATTAATACAGAAAACTTTATTTAACAGATTATTTGTTATATTTGCGTTGATGGCGAGGGGTAAGGGTCTAATTACATTTAACATTTTTAGCTTCAACCGTAGCGTTTAATTGATGTTTTATATACAGAATACCAATATTTTAAATCTCAGCTAATAATGTTCGGAACTTCTCCATTTAGTTCCATTTTTACTAAATTATCGTAAAAATCAGCATTCATAGCTTCAAGATGTATTTCTAGAAAGCGGTTACCAGTATTTACGAATAATAGTCTAAGCCAAATTTGTAATTATGTTCCTAGCTTAACCAAATGAACGAATTTTTAAACATGCATAGTGGTTGTCCTAATTAGTCATTTGCTGAAGGGCACTTGAACATCCTCCCCCAGGCCCCTTCTTCAAGGGTTATTTTCTAACTATTCCCCGTTTCCATATCTCAGCTACTATCTTTCCGATTTCAACGCAATTGATTCCAAACATTATAATTAACTTAATAGTTACCCTCTATAACATTAAAGTAAATTTACTAGTAGCCGTTACCACTAGTTCCGAATAATAGTTTAAGCCAAATTTGTAACTAAGTTTTTAGCTTAAGCAAACGGACGAATTCTTAAAGATGCATCGTGGTCGTCCTAATTAGTCATTTTCTGAAGGACACTTGATCATCCCGTCCCCCCGGCTCCTTTCTCAAGTTTATTTTCTCTAACTGTGATTTATTTCGATAACTCGGCTCATAATGTTCTCATCTTTACTAAACAATTTTGTAGCAGGCCAACTATACTGTACAGTAGGCAGTGGGGACCTGTCTCAGAAGTTAATTCCGAAAGAGGTTTATTTAAAACTGAATGGTCCCCTGGAGGTGGCATGGGGAATAAAAGTTTTTCCGGAGCATGCCAGGCATACAGTGTTGAAGCCATAGGAAATCGTGGCAAGAGTTTCGATTTTAAGAGATTTAAGTTTATTACATGGGCTCGGGCAACGCCGGGCGGGTCAGCTAGTAAAAGTAATAAAAGTAATAAAAGGAATAATGGTAAATATAAAAGTTGATGTTGTTAAAGTGAAAAGTCTAGTTTTGAAAATGAGTTTAAATACCTATGCAATGATATTTCTAGACTCAGTAGATACCTAATAAATATCTTATACTACTTACATTACCTACTTACATTATCCTGAAAGTAGTTAATTGAAAATTAATTACTATTTGGCCGACCAGACTATGCCAAACTATACCAAAGTTCCATGTTATATATCTAAAAAAAAATTCTTAGGGATTTTCAGTTTTTTCAAATATTGAACTTATGATTATTGTTATTGTTATGTATTATCATTTTAAATACTATTGTTATTAATCTAGTTATTGTGTTTTATTGTTGTTAGCATTATTTTTATTACTATTTTTGAATTATATTGTTTCATTTATGAAGAATAAGTGGATAGATTAAGTCACTATGAACTCTAGTATATAAATAAAAAAAAATACATAGAACAGTTTTAAAAAAAAAGATTTAAATGCCTATTTTTTCATGAATCTGACTACCCCTAAGTATTTAAAAGGCTACTTCACTCACGCGAAAGCATGCGCTCGCTATTGTTAATCCTACATAAGAAATTTTCTTTAAATATCTCATTTGGATTTCAATATTTTTAAATGATTCTCTTTTGCATTGGATAGCTGAGATCAAAATCGTGCTCTCTACAAAGACCGTTTTTTACCTTTTCGATTTTATTTGCAGGTTTTTTTTCACAAGGATACTTTCACTTTCGAAACTGGTTCCGAAAATGAAAGTATTCTAATTAAAACTAGTCGGATGTGCCAATCCCAAAACTTTCTTCTATCTCACACAGCTTTTGTTTACAGTAAAAAGTATCAGCAACCAATTTATATGAAG
Organism: Maratus michaelseni; assembly: GCA_963931845.1. Lineage (NCBI taxonomy): Eukaryota > Metazoa > Arthropoda > Arachnida > Araneae > Salticidae > Maratus > Maratus michaelseni. The sequence goes on from OZ007589.1 coordinate 247,072,797, forward strand.
GTCTAACTGAATTTAAAGTTTTATTACATTCCGTGCATTAGTTCTTGAGATAAGACTATTGCTAAAATCGCGTAAATCCTGCAAAATGCAGCATAGCAGCGCCACCTGTTGGCAGATTTAGACCAAAACCTAATCAACAATAACTTATGACAACGTGTAACAGAATCTCAAGTTTGATGAAAATTCGTGCATTAAATCTTGATATATAGTTATCGTGATAATAACGAAAAAAGTAGCATAGCAGCGCCACCTGTTGGGCTATTTACACCAAAACCTAATCAGCATCTATTTATGTCAAGGTCTAACAGAATCTGATGTTTGATGAAATTTCGTGCATTAGTTCTTGAGATATTGCTAACGTAAAAATAATGAAAAGAGTGGTATAGCAGCGCCACATATTGGGATATCCTTACCAAAATATAGTCAATGTCTATTTATGTCAAGGTCTAACTGAATCTGAAGTTTGATGAAAATAACTGCATTAAATCGTGAGATAGAGCTATTGAGGAAATAGCAAAAAATGCAGCATAGCAGCGCCACCTGTCGGGCGATTTTCACCAAAAACTAATCAGCACCAATTTATATTAGAAACTAACAGAATATAAAGTTTTATTAAATTTCGTGAATTGGTTCTTGAGATAGAACGCCCACAAAATTTTTGTCACATACAGACAGACAGACAGACAGACAGACATTTTCTAAAAACAGTCAAATCTTGTTCAGGACCTTCTAAAACGTATAAATCCGTCTAAAAAAGCAAGTCGAAAATTTTTATAAATCCAATACTTTCTTCTTGTAAAGATAGAAGGAAGTAAAAACTACCAACCTGTAAACAAAATCAAATAAGTAAAAAAGAGCTTTTGTAGAGATCGACCTCAGCTATCCGATGCAAACAAATATTTTAAAAATACTGAAATCCAAACGAGATATTTGAAATACATATCTGCTATAGGATTAACATTAGCGAGCGGGATGTGTTATTGCGTGAGTTCCTCGATGAATTACTGTATTCATCGCGTTTTTTTTTTTTTTTTCCCGCCTATCAATTGTCATGCCGCAATTTTTAATATATTAACTAAGGAAAAAGTACAGTTTCTACTTTAATATATGTGTAATAAATTAGTGTAATAGGATATTTAGAAACGCTTCGTATTTCTTTTACCAAAAATAAATGAAAAAGTCTTAAAGATCAGGATGTCAAAGTGCTGTTAACTCTTAAAACTAGTCGGATGTGTCAATCCCAAAACTTTCTTCTATCTCACACAGGTTTCGCATACACTAAAAAGAATCAGCACCAAGTTATATCAATGTCTAACTGAAGTTCAAGTTTTATTAAATTCCGTGCAGTATTTCTTGAGATATGACTATCGCCAAAATCGTGTAAATCCTTCAAAATGCTGCATAGCAGCGCCACCTTCTGGGTGATTTTTACCAAAAGCTAATCAGCACCCATTTATATCAGAGACTAACTGAATATAATGTTTTATTTAATTCCGAGCATTAGTTCTTGAGATAGAGCTATTGCGGAAATCGCGAAAAATGCTGCATAGCAGCGCCACCTGCCGGGCAATTTTTACCAAAAACTAATCAGCACCAATTTATATCAGGGACTAACTGAATCTAAAGTTTTATTAAATTCCGAGCATTAGTTCTTGAGATATAGCTATTGCGGAAATCGCGAAACATGTTGCATAGCAGCGCCACTTGCCGGGCGATTTTTACCAAAATCTAATCCGCACCAACTTATATCAGGGACTAATTGAATCTGAAGTTTTATTAAATTCCGAGCATTAGTTCTTGAGATAGAGCTATTCCGGAAATCGCGAAAAATGCTGCATAGCAGCGCCACCTGCTGGGCGATTTTTACCAAAAACTAATCAGCACCAATTTATATGATGGACTAACTAAATCTAAAGTTTTATTAAATTCCGAGCATTAGTTCTTGAGATAGAGCGCCCACAAAATTTTTGTCACATACAGACAGACAGACAGACAGACAGACAGACGGACAGACAGACAGACAGACAGACAGAGTCACAGACAGACATTTTCTAAAAATAGTCAAATCATGTTCAGGACCTTCTAAAACGTATAAATCCGTCGAAAACCGGAAGTCGAAAATTTTCATGAATCCAATACTTTCTTCTTGTACAGATAGAAGAAAGTAAAAATGGTAACTTCTGGGTTCATCAAACACTTTTATGTAAAATATTAAATAATCTTTACATTTGGTCTCTTAGTAAGTAATTTATTACATTTTAATGATCTTAATAAGCTTAATTCACACTTAATGAAGCTAACGAACAAAGTTAAAGTAAATAATTGAAAAGTTTTCGATATTTACTACACCAATTCTAATCTTAAATCAAAAGTTTTAATTAAATTAACACACGGGTCTTTTTAAACATCAATTTTTTAATGTAAAATATTTAAACTAAACATGTTCATTAAAAGTTTTGTGAATTGTATCAGATCAAATTGATGCTATTATACAAAATTTAATATTTTATTTCAAAGAAACAAGCGCTTTATTTAGAATAAAAGAGTAAATTACAAGTATTTCACTAAAGGAAACTTCCTTTTACATAACACAAAGCAAATATCCGGAGATACAAAATCTTGCAAAACTATAATATAGAATCTGTTGTGTATTTTGTCTCTTGCTTTTGTTTAAATATTCATCGTTAATTAATATTACAATTAACAAGAAAGTATATTTAGAAAGAACCTATAATTTTGAATAATAAATCAGTTATGTAATTTATTTTAAAACTTAAATGAGATATAGTTATATTATTTATTTTATATCTGATTGTTACACAAGAGGACAGCACTAATAAGAAAATTTTACAAATTGAAAGAAAATGAATAAATTAGACTTGCAAAACTGAAATTAATTGGAACATTAGTGTATGTTTTTTATGTACAAATATGATTTTAAATTTTTAATTTTGCTTAACCTGTCAGCACACGCGCTGGGATAAAATCTACGCCAGCTCACAACTATTACTTAAAAATGGGCGAAAATCGTTCGTGATCATTCTGAGCTTTATAGTACCTTTCAAGATGAAAGATATCAAAATGTGGCCAAAAAGAATTTACCTCCGGTTGTGGATTTTCCATTCTTTTGTTATAAAAATATCACGTGGGAGGAAATTTACCCCATCCGTGTTATAACGTAACCCATAATGATTGGAAAATATTAATGCAAATGTTTATGTAAAAAATATAGTGTGCAAATAATAATATAATTTTTATTTTAAACGTTAACAACTGTTGCACATACAGTTTCTATATATCAGTTTTACATTTTTTTTGTATTTTTATGGCTTAATTTGGATTGTAAAAGTTTTGTATGTAATAAAATGCAGAAAAAAATCTTAGTGCTAGATTTTTTTTTTCTTTAAATATAAAAGAACCTCTTATTTTAAGTTAAATTGTGTTCTTTATTGATTTACGGTTTATTTCGAAACATAAATTTTTGTTTATAATCAAGCCGGCGGGAAATTGACACAAGAAAACCCATTTGGGTAAAATTTATCCCGCGCGTGTAGTAACGTAATGGAAAGGGGCGCGTGTGCTGAGGGGTTAAAATTTAAATTATCAATAAAGTTCTTTTTCTGTCTTTGATTAGTAATGATGAACAGTACTGGACAACGTTAAACATTTCAAGCGACTTTCCTGTTGCATAGCAACTTTACCCGGTTTTATTAACTGTCTTGTCAATTCTTAAGTAAGAGGATAACAGTAATTATATATATATATAGTTATATAGTTATTTTGAAGAACAGATCTACTATTAAATATGCGTAATTACTATTCGTACATTATTTGTTCTTGTTTTATAAAACAGGAATTATTTTATGTAAACGAATAAACAAGGTTTATATGGAAGGGGGGGGCTGTCAAATTTTTATTCCTAATTAAATAAATTATTAACAGAAAATACATAGCCTTTACATAGCATTTGAACCAAAAAAAAAACGAATCATAATGGAAATTTGTTAAAAGAAACTTATTCTTTGATTGCATATTTTCAATTAGTGTATGTCGCTACTTCTAACGGAACCGCAATTACTTGATAATGATTAATAAATATTCAATTAAGTGTATTGAAACAAAAGGAAAAATATATTGTATATTTTGAAAGAAAGGGAAAATATCGAATAGGAAATCCATCAATTGAATAAGAATGGAGAACAAATTACTAAAAACTTTTATTCAATAAATCAAAATCATATTTTTAGAATCATATATTAGAATCATAGATTTAGAATGATTGTTTATACACTGGTGTCCAGAAGTTAAGGGGCAGTGACCAATTTCAGACGTTTCTTCGAATATCTATTGAAACTCGTGAGGAAATGCCCGAAATGCCTTTGAACTTTGAGGATGTAAAGAACATGTTTGACTTCGTGTTTTCAGTTAAGATTTTGTCGTGAGGACAATTAAGGGGGGGGTAGATAATAATTTTAATAACAAAATAATATCCAATGGTTGGAGTATCATAGTTGAGATTTTTCCAACAGAGCGAAAATAAACCGGGACCATAGCTCAGTAGGGAGAGCGTTGGTGCGGCAAACCAAAGTACCCAGGTTCGTGTCCTTGTCCCGGCATATTTTCGCTCTGTTGGAAAAATCTCAACTTTGGTACTCCAACCATTGGATATAATTTACCTAGTTGAATACTTTCATCTGCTAATTACGAATAAACTAATAGTTTCGTTCACCCAAATAACAGAAAATGCTAAAAATGATCTGTCTCCGTAGCAAATGACTATGTAGGTCCTTCACAACATTTGTGTGCATTTGTGGAGGAATAGCACGTGTATTCGTAAAGATGTCGATGTTTCTGTGGAAAATTCAAGAGGTTGCGCTGCTATGCTGCATTTTTTAGGTGTTACATAATTTTAGCGACAGTCTCAAGTGTTACAGCACGGAATTTCATCAAACTTCATATTTTGTTAGACCTTGTCATAAGTTGGTGGTGATTAAGTTTTTTTTATTCTAAAATGCATAGTTATAGAAATTACGCTTTTTGAATTATTAACATGTATAAAATAGAAGAAAGTTTTGGGAATGGCACATCCAACTAGTTTTCATTTATAGAAGTTTGAGAGGAGTTCTCGTTCTATAAACAACAACCTGTTCGATGCCATACCTATACAAGTCATGGATTAAATATGTGCGCTACATGATGGCGTTTCTCATCTATAATTTGAAGCAAATGCAGGAAAGCCCATTAACTTTGCATCTTAATATCTCCGAATAATGTTTTTTGGACTTAATCTATTTCAATTCTGAACACCCCTATTTCTGCATTAAATATTTAGAATATACGAGCATATTCAGAATCATCTACAATTTCTTAAAGTTCGACGATATCTTACAAAAGATTCTTGTTTTCCGAAAATAACACTAGTCGGATGTGTCAATCCCAAAACTTTCTTCTATTTCACACAGGTTTCGCATAAACTAAAAAGAATCAGCACCAATTTATATCAAGGTCTAACTGAAACTCAAGTTTTATTAAATTCCGTGCATTATTTCTTGAGATATGACTATCACAAAAATCGTGTAAATTCTTTCAAAATGCTGCATAGCAGCGCGACCTGCTGGGCGATTTTTATCAAAAACTAACCAGTACCAATTTATATCAGAGACTAATAGAATATAAAGTTATATTAAATTCCGAGCTTTAGTTCTTGAGATAGAGCTATTGCGGAAATCGCAAAAAATGCTGCATAGCAGCGCCATCTGCTGGACGATTTTTACCAAAAACTAATCAGCACCAATTCATATCAGGGATTAATTGAATATAAAGTTTTATTAAATTCCGAGCATTAGTTCTTGAGATAGAGCGCCCACAAAAGTTTTGTCACATACAGACAGATAGACAGACAGACATTTTCTAAAAATAGTCAAATCGTGTTCAGGACCTTCTAAAACGTATAAATCCGTCGAAAACCGGAAGTCGACATTTTTCACGAATCCAATACTTTCTTCTTGTAAAGATAGAAGAAAGTAACAAGTTATAAAATGACTCAAACTGTTCAATAATAAATACAGTTCTCAGATTGATTTCCTACGACAACATTCCTTAAGAAGCCATATTTAAACAAATGAAAAAACAGGTGTCTCATTCTAACTTAGATTTGTGCAAATTTATTCCATTTGCTTTTTTACCTCATTGTATAAAATATGTGCTAAATTTATCATCTAAACTTAGTGCTATTAATAACTTTCTTCAATTGTATTTCATATTTTGTTCTACATGTTGTATATACATATAAGTTTTTAAAATAGAATAAACATTATTATATTACATGAAACAAATATAAAATAACGTTATTAAATATTTACAAATATCAACTAAATAATGTGTACTTGAATGTGTGCACACAAAAGAGATAGTTTGTGCTTGATACATATTATTACACTTTTTATACAAAAATGTATTAATGATTCAAAATTCCATCACTGAAGTATTTCTATTTTATGCTTATTATACTGTATATTTTAATTTTGGAATGCTCACTCGGCATCATAAATGTCACCTAGTCATATATTTTTTTAATATATTTATTTTTTTCTATTTACATATCATTCATGTTGGATTGTGATAATAGGTAATAAAGAACTTATAAAATGAGACTTTTTAAAAGTGTTAACATATTTCAAAAAGTCCTTCCGGCCTGTACCGGGAGGAAAAGGTAGCTTTCCTATATCTTCGTTTTAAAATTTTAGCTAATGTTACACGAAAACAGCAAGTTAAAATGCAAAGAAAACGTTTACAAAGGATTCGTTAATACTGAATCTGAATAAGAAATTCGCCAAATTATTGAGCAATAGCCAAATTGGCTTCATTTATGAAGACTTATTTTGGTCGCCAAATTTGGCGATATTTCGCCAAATATCGCCAAGTTTGGCGAGAATTTGGCGCTAACGGATATGAATATATAGTTTTATGCGTATGATTGAGAAAATTATTACAACAATGAAAATTTTTGTAATGTGCTGTCTTGTTTGAAAATGTCAGCCACCCTAGAATTTCAAACTGCTCTATCTCAGCCATTTTTTAAGATAGAGGTAAACCAAAAAATGCTCTGGAATACTTGTATCAAGGCCTAACACGTAATTAAAAAATAAATTTGAATTTTGAACTTTTTTGTATATTTATTTTAGTTTTAAATTTTTAAATGGCCGCCATCTTGAAACAAAATGGCGGACCAAGCTGGCCAACGAACTCGGTCGAGACATTGGTGACCTTAATACACACAATTAGTTTCATCAAAATCAATTTATAAATACGAGCGTTATCGTATGACATAGGTCAGATATATATATATATATATATATGGAGATATATATATATATATATATATGGAGATATATATATATATATATATATGGAGATATATATATATATATATATATGGAGATATATATATATATATATATATATAAATCAACATTTGAACGGAGGGTGGTTTTGGGGTCTGGGGGTCATGATCGGTGAAAATATATCGAAATTTTCCGGAATTGCTTTCCTCCGAACGGCTGCAATAGGTAGCTTTATACTTTTTTGTATTGAAAGCTACCTAAAAGGGGATAAAAAAAGCTTAATCTGTAACATACATGCTCAATTTGTATCGTACGTATCATCCAGTCATACCTTTATTTATTTATTTTTTTATTTTTTACATATCAATCATGTTGTTTTGTGACAATAGGTAATAAGAAACGTATAATGAGACTTTTAAAACGTGCTAACATACAGGGTAAGTCAAAATGAATGTAGCGATTACAAATGGCTATAACTATTTAATGGAGAATAATTTATCGATAAGATTAACACAGAATGTAGACGGAACTTCAAAATTTTATATACATACGTCATAGATGTTCTATGTGACTTCCCTTGGTCACACGGACAACATCTAGGCGGTAGTCCATTTCACCCCATACATTCTGAAGCATTTGTTCAGTCACCGACGCAAGCGCATTACAAATGCGTACTTTAAGTTCTTCAATTGTTTTGAGCATGGGAGGCACATACACCGGGTCTTTCCCATAACCCCATAGATCGGTCGAAGTGGAGATGCGGACGGTGTCTTCTGCTCTTGGCGACCGAGATCTCCGGATATGACACCCTGCGATTTTGTTCTATGGGGTTATGTGAAAGACGTGCCTCCGATGCCCAAAACAATTGAAGAACTCAAATTACGCATTTGTAATGCGCTTGCGTCGTTGACTGAACAAATGCTTCAGAATGTATGGCGTGAAATGGACTACCACCTAGATGTTGTCAGTGTGACCAAGGGAAGTCACATAGAACATCTATGACGTATGTATACAAAATTTTGAAGTTCCGTCTACATTCTGTGTTAATTTTATCGATAAATTATTTTCCATTAAATAGATATAGCCGTTTGTATTCGCTATATTCTATTTGACTTACCCTGTATTTCAAAAAGTGGATAAAAAATCAACCCTGGTATTATAAACCCACAATGAATAAAAGAGCAAAGTTCATCGCGCAGGATGTTCAGTGTCCAAAATTAGACTACGTAAGTTTATAAAATTCTGGACGTATTTTCAGACAATTTATTCTACAATTAACTTTGCGGTACTTACATAATTATATTTCTCAGAGCCGTTAGTTTAAGCGAGATTTAGGTATTTTGTTTAAATGTTCACTGATTTTTTATTATTATATTTTTAAATACAGGATAACTTACGAAACATTTAGTTTCAATTTCAACTACTTTAAAACAAATGAATTTACATACATTTACTGCTTTACGTTAACATAAATTTATATTAAATTGTTATCTACGTTATTTAGAAGAATATAACATTACATTAAATAATATGTTAAAAATTACTGTCATTTGTTCTAATCTATCATACTAATATATGTTATTATCAGTGATTTATATAGACATAACAGAACAAATAACAGCTTAAAAAAGCTATTTCTGAAAGTCAAGTCATATAAAAGGAATCTATTCTTATCTATTTTATTTGCGCCAATATATGAAAGAATCTTTCGCAGAATCTTAATAACACAGCACATATTTATAACAGCACATCATTTATAACCTTTAGCACCTTGAAACATGATTTAGGTCCAAAAGTTGTCAGATAATTACTGGCTATATATCTTTTTAGCCTGTTGTAGAGTGTCCAATTGATTAAGTATTCCATATTCTGTTACGGCATAAGACATAGATTCTACGAGTAAGACCTGTAATTATATCATTACTTTAGAAAATATTAAACGCTGTCTAGTTAATCAATGATCAAAGCAAAACTGAGAAATCTGGCATCTTCTCATAATAATAATTTCCATTAGAGCTACTGGAAAGAAAACGGCGGGTTATTTAGAAATGCTGTGTATTGGTTCATTTTACGGCAATAATACTACAGCTGAAGAAATTTTCTAAAGCTGATTTTAAAAGACATGCTTATTTCTTTGAATAAATGATAAATAACTTTGGAAAAAGAAATTTCAAATTTAGCAATATTTTAAATTTTTCAAATTACTCATCTGAATTAATAATAGAGTGAAACGCAATTTTATAATAGAGTGAAATGCAATTTAATATAGACATTAGTCTGAAAAACTACTCAAAAACTAATTTTTGTAGTGAGCTACAACTTCAGCTACTTTCAACCTTTTAACTTCAACCACAACTAATTATTTTTTAAAGTAAGCGACGAGAAACTACTTTCGAAAGATAGTCACTACTTCGTTTCTTCGGATGCTGTCACAGGATTCAATCTTCACTTGAAATTGATGACATATAAGTAATATATAGGCCCCTGTTAGATGTCTTCACAGATCGGAATTACCAGACTCGGGCCGCACCCGTTTATTATTTTGCAGTTTACGACCCGGCCCAGCCCAACCAGTTGAAAAATCAGTGAAAACAGGCCCGGCTCAGCCTGTAAAAAAATCAATGAAATCAGGCCCGGCGTGAACCGGTTAAATTTCTACACAAATTCCGATTTTTTTAACATACAATAAAATTTTTTTATAATAAATACTGCATACATATTTAGGGGAAATTTTACTATGTATTTTAGATTACTATATGTTCCCAAGCCATAGAATACAGATCTGTATTCTATGGCTTGTGAACACATACCAACATTAATGATCACTTAGACTCTTAGCACATTATTACATTCAAATATAGATATTAAGAAAATTAATGTAATTTAGAATAAAAGTAAGAAGATGGTTATACATATAAAAAATAAGATTTTTTAAAATGTTTGTCTATAATTTATTAAAGTATATTTCCAATGTTTCCGTTAACAGAAGTTCATTTTCACAATTACTAATTTTAGAAAACAAATTGCTTGCTCGACACGTCCTGGGAACAATTAAGTGTAGTTCCAACCTGCCCGGGTATGGAGAATAAAGTGTAAGCCTGATCCCCTCCTGCCCGAGTCTGCTGACAAAATTAATCCTGGGCTCAGATACGATGTAACTGTCCGAAGCCGATTTCTACGCTGGACAGATTATATTTCTGTACTGATGTTGTCAAGGTAGCACCGGCTCGCGCAACATATTTATACTCATTCTCGTCACAGCCACGTCCATTAAAAAACTTTCATATTTTATCAGCTTAGTTTGATTCTTTTCAATTTGTTATATCGGTCCAGTCGGTACGTTTTATTATTTTATCAGCCTGCCTGTCCCGTTTAATTTTTTTTATCGGCCCGCTCCAGCTGTTTTACTATTTCTTTATCGTCCCGGTCCGGCCCGTTAAATAAATTGTCTTTATTCTGCCATCCCGGCTCGGCCAAATTGAAAATTTGCCTTAATTTGACCGGCCGGGTACGGTTCTCGGGCCAAGTCCGGGCCCGTGCAAACCTCTAGCCCCTGTTATATCACGATTGCCAGGATACAATCAAATAAATGTGATAAAACCGAGGGTATTACAATTTTTAAAAAGATAACATGCAAGAAAAATGTTTTGTGTTATTCTCTAAAATGGTAGTTTAAGCTGATATTATTCGTTATAGCTGCAACTAGGGCAATTCAATGTTAAATTTCCCTGTGAGAAGAAACGCAGCAGTAAAACATGAAGACCTAATAATGAGGAAGTAGACTAGTGTTTCCAGTAAGAAAAGTAATTCTTTTATTTGGATGTTGGCACTTTTATTTATCAGCAAGTGTAAAAAGAAAAAACCATGACGTCATCTGATACATTACTAAAGGCTGCAGCTGATGCTCGCAAATTGTTGCGCAGAAAACATTTTTCGCAAAAGAAGTAAGTTAAGATCAGATGACTAGACGAATGGCACATACCGTCTTGCCCCTTAAAGAGTTAAAAGCACCAGTCTTGTTTACACACTACTGTTTTTTTTATATCGCGCTACTCGATACATTACGTTTTCCAAACTGTAATGCACTAACTACCGGAAAAAGTAAGCGACTACTGTAGTTTCGCTACTTTTAGTGCGCTTTTTTTTAACCACTGAGTATGTATGTATAACTGGGATAATCATCAAAAAAGATAATGCTTCGAAATTTCAAAATTCTAAATTAGCTTTTATATAATAACATTGAAAGCCTAAACTAAATAAATTTAAGGGCCAAGTACTCTAGAAAGTTTGAAATTAGAGGGAGCTTTAAAGTTAGTTGCATTATTATTTTTTTATTTTTGGACTATTTGTAGAAAACAATAAAGAATTTTTTTATTTTATTTTTAAAATATTTCTTTTCACTAAAATAAATATACTTGTGTTGTTTTTAAAATCTAACTCAGATGCAAAAATATTCAGCTGCAGAATGGATGAGAAAAACGTAATTAAATCATGTGAGCTATTTTTTCTTTAATACGTGGATGATTAGTATGTAATTAAAATAAACATTTATCTAAACAAACCTTATAATTCTTTAATTATATACTGGCCTCCAAATGTTAAGGTACAACATGTTTTTCGAAGCTCACCAGACAAAAAATGGCAGTCAGATTAAACTTCATAGTTTATATGAATGACAATAATAAGCTTTAAAAAAACTTACGCAAAAATTACAGCTATTACTTTTATTTTATAGAAAAGAATAGATATTTGTGAATGAGAGAAAAATATGCAATTACGAAGCTTTCGTAATTTTGCGTGTAACTTTTGTTGTATTCGAACTATTGTTGTCAGTTTTGTTCACAACAGCCAGTAGAGTCTAGAAATGTCTAGAAGAAGTCGTTTGCTCGATTCATTAAGGTGGCGGGCGGTAGGATGGACGGAAATGGGGTTGTCACAGGACTATACTGCTAGAGGCTAAATGTGTCTCGCAGTGTAGTCCAACGACTCTGGGATCAGTATGGATCCTGAGATTCTGTGTCCAGAAGACATGTTCCAGGCCGCCCAAGTGCTACACCTGCAGAAAACTAGTTTCTAGCTCTTTCAGCCCGAAGGAGAAGACGCACTACTGCGCTGCAATGCATTGCAGACCACTTTGCAGCATCCTCGGAGAAGAATCTCCGCTACTACGGTGCTAAAACGTCTTCACAATGCAGGTCGCTATGCAAGGCGACCAATTGTGTGTGCAAAATATGCAATTACGAAGCTTTCGTAATTTCGCGTGTAAGTTTTGTTGTATTCGAACTATTGTTGTCAGTTTTGTTCACAACAGCCAATAGAGTCTAGAAATGTCTAGAAGAAGTCGTTTGCTCGATTCATTAAGGTGGCGGGAGGTAGGATGGAATGAAATGGGGTTGTAACAGGTCAAAACTGCTAACCGGCTCAATGTGTCTCGCAGTGTAGTCCAACAACTCAGGTATAAGTATGAATCCAAAGATTCTGTGTCCAGAAGACATTTTCCAGGCCGCCCACGTGTTACAACACCTGCAGAAGACCGGTTTCTAGTTCTTTCGGCCCGAAGGAGAAGATGCACTACTGTGCCGCAATTCATTGCAGACCACTTTGCAGAATCAGGGAGAAGAATCTCCGCTACTACGGTGCGAAGACGTCTTCACAATGCAGGTGTCTATGCAAGGCGACCAGTTGTGTGTGTCCCCATCAACAGACGACAGAAAAGGGCCCGCTTATGTTGGGCAAGAGAACATGTTTCCTTGACCAAAGAACAGTGGGCTTCTGTACTCTTCACAGACGAGTTCAGATTCACACTGGAGAGCGATTCAGGACGTCTTCTGATCTGGAGAGAACAATGCACTGGATACCATCAATCAAACACTGTCAAAACACACAGGTACAGAAACGGTGGAATCATGGTTTGGGCAGGGATCTCACTCGGAGGCCACACTGACCTGCATGTGTTCCATGGAGGAACTGTGTCTGGTGCGAGATATCGGGATGAGATCCTTGATTCATATGTGGGTCAATATGCCGGTGCTATTGGGAATGGTTTCATTCTAATGGATAATAATGCGAGACCACACCGAGCTGTGGTTTTTGAGGATTATCTTGTGAATCATGGTTTGGAGAGAATGGAATGGCCAGTTCACTATCCAGACTTGAATCCGATAGAACATCTTTGGAACTATCTTGGAAGACAAGTTGCGGCTTTAAGTCTTCCTCATAGGTCATTAAATGAGCTGAAACAAGGCTTACTCCAAGTCTGGTCAGCGTTACCTATTTCGGTGTCCTACAATTTAATTGAGAGCATGGGAAGTCGATGCCACCAATGCATTCAAGTCAGGGGTGAACATATTCCGTATTAGAACTAGTTTTTTAATGCTTCTGTCACATTTTACTGCATAATATTGCGATGTACTGATTTCTCCAAGAATGAAATTTTCCACCATGAGTGCTTTTTTGTTGTAATTTCATTTATACGTTTAACTTAAGTAAATTTCTATGTCGCATTTAATAAATAACAGTTTAGCGCACAGTTTCTATATTTATTCTTTTGCAAATTACACGCAAAAAACCGGTTGTACCTTAACTTTTGGAGGCCAGTGTAAAAGAAGTAACTATTTTATATAGGTTGGAAATTCAAAAGCTTTTTAAAAACAAAATGTAAATACAATATTTTCAATATTCTTAGAAAAATGAAATTTTAGATCATTTCATGTGCACTTCTAGAATAAAAGTGATCACTCCCAATTAATTTTGCTAAAAATATTCGTATAAAAATGCTACAGGTAGTGATCAATTTATTGGAATGATGTTTACTAATTAATGTTATGCATATATTTATCTTTGCAGAGATATGATAGAGGTACCATTTGACTTGGAAATGTGTCTACTATCCGAAATTGAATGTAAGTTTTGAAACAGGGGTCGTCTATATATTACAAATTGTACTAACATTGAATTTTAAAATGGTAACGCCCATTTTTGGCGGCATATTTCAACTCCTTGAATTGAGCCAGATTTTTAAGTAGTAGTTGTTTACGTATTTTTCTTAAATTTCCATAGTCTTAGAAAGGTTATCAGAGAAATAGATTTGAGGATGCTTATGTCAAATTTAAGTAGTGACAAACTTTATTTCTCCGAAAGTTATCCGTTTACTTTTTATCGAAATTATGTACAATGATTAGATCCAAACATATTGTAGACTTTTTTAAATTCAAAAACAGATTTTAATTATGAAATTTGTTAATAAATTCGTATTCAAAAATATTTTATTTTTGACAGTATAAAGAGACTGTTTGTCGTGTCGTTGGCATAGGCATAAAATCTTAGAAAATCACTGGAAAATTAATATTTTACTATGTTTCTTAATAAGTAATTTTATTTAAGTTTAAATTTATTTACATTTACTGTTCTTATATAATTTTTCTGGTAATTAATTAAATGTAAGATTTTAATTTTGTATTTCGAAATTTATGGATAAACTTCTAACACATATTTTTTACAACTCTATGAATATATATGTTATATAAAATTTATTTCCTTCGTACCCTTCCATTTTATTTGCATTAATATTTTAAAAATAATCTAACTTCTGTCATAGTCAGTATTTCCTTAATTCTTAATAATATCTCTTCCTATTTAAAGTACTTTTAAAAGTAAATATCCGTATATTAATAATTATTTTATTCCAAATCTTAATCTAAAATTTAAGATCATTCGTATCTTTTATCAGTTCCCCAATCTATAAAATTCTGAGCCGCGTTCTCATTTCGAATGTTTTTTAAAAGCCATTTTCTTTTTGTTATTATTATTATTATGCTAAATTTTTCGCGCGCTTGGGATTTTAACTTCAAAATTTATCCGCACCCAAGTACGGGATTCTTTACTGTTTTAGCCTCGCCCTCTAGCCTCATTCGCTGGGCTGGAGCTAGCTTCTCACTCATTGGGTTGTGCGCTCGTGACGTAATTTCTGTATATCTCCACGGAGAGAACAAAACTCGCCCGCACAGGTCGGGGCACTAGATTTTTGACGTTTTTGGAAGTCTAAACAAATATGTGTCGGTTGTTTTTATGTCCGTAGAATATTCAACTGGCCCAGTAACATCTTAATTCAATGAAGTGAAGCAACGTTAGCCCGAGAGCTATAAGTTTTAGACCTTTAGGAATTGTTTCTGTGTTGTTCGTCTTCTAATAAAATTATTTGTCTGGAGATTGGCTGGATTTATTGGAAAACTTTGGTGGACTCATTTCATTGCCTTCTACTTCGCCATACTCGCTAATATCGACTGCAACTTGCTATATCGTTGAAGGACTGCCATCTTTTTATCGAATATTATTCATCGTAATATCTCAACCTCGTCAAAATGCTACATATATATATATATATATATATATATATATATATATATATATGTTAATCGTTAATATATGTAATTCGACGAAATCGTTGAAGAAGATTGGCGATAAGGTGTACGAAATTGCAGTTTAATTATGTAAGTGAAGTGGGTTGTTCTTTCGATGAATAAAACTGGACGCAGTTGTCGATTATCCGAAGAATAAATATAGTGGCAGTCGTCGTAGCGGATCCAGGCAATCGTGGGTGTTTCTCCAGTATGAAGAAAAAGACATTCGATTCAGAGTTCCATGTTTTATTTCAAAAATCGACATGGAAGCAGTTCTCACATGATTCAAATGTGCAGTGCCGTCTCTCACTGAAATAGTTGTCACAATCTGTTGTCAAAAAACATCGAATATGATCATACTTCTCGACAACTATTAGAATACTAGTACTATTAGAATTATTTAGAATACAGGATGACTAAAAGACGCAGCCAGGGGACTGTTAACAACTGCAAAACGGCCAAAAAAAAACTGCGGGAAGCACGGTTACACTAGCTTTTTGTGAATAAGCGGAAAGGTACCAGATCATGACGTGACGCGTGTTCTAACCAATGAGATAATTTAGAATACGTGTACAATCTACGTCATGACCAATGAGGATGATAAAGTAAATAGTTCTAACATATTCTAAGCGGACGCATTTTATAGTGAACAGGACGAGCGCGGGAAACTCGAAAATAAGAAAAGGGAAAATAAAATAAAATGGCTTTCGAAAAAACATTTAAATTCACAGAAATGATCAGAATTTATGATATAATTTAAGAGTAACTGAGAGCTTTATATTTAAGTAAATTGGGCAAAATAATAATGAATTTAAGGGGAATTTAATAGAATTAAATAGAATTAATGATATATATTATTAAGGAATAAGGAAATAGTGAAACTGGTGATAATTTATAAAACAGAGAAACATCGCGAAGGAAGATTTAATAATGTAACAATATCCCCCTTCCCTAAAAATGTATGAACAGGTAGGTCTAACTGACCTACAAGTTCCTTGGGAGAAAAATAAGACACTCGAATTACAATACAGTCACCTGGCCGACATGTCAAAATGTCCAATACCTCTGAATACTAATAAGCCAAAAAAAAAAAAATTTTTTTAAACGCGACTATGTGGGAACTGCTTTAAATATTTACACTTTAAGAATAATGAGTTACAATAATTGTTGCTAATTATTAGCATAAGTTTTGTTTCTTAATGCAAAATCAAATTAATAAGGTATGAGTATAGGAGAACAATATAAATTATAATAATAAAATGTAACAATAATATGCAACTTTTCACTTTTTTATCGATGAATTCAAGTAATTCAGTAATATTCACTTATTAATGTCCATAAGTGATTTTCAGTCCTACTGAAAGTCCACTATGTGAATATCGATTTAGAGTGCCAATGCCAAATCAAATGAATAAGGTATGAGTTTAGGAGAACAATAAAAATTATAATAATAAAATAATAGCAATAATAAGCAACTTCCAATAGTAAGTAATTCCCTATCATGTAATCAGAAAAGTTTTGAAATAAGTTTCTGATCATACACCTGAATTAAATATGCTCAATAAGAACAAGTTGGAAATTGTACGTCAAACGTGACAAATGAGGTGCGTTCGTACTATAGCTAGTTACATAAATATTCAGATCTTTTCTGATTTTTAATTCTGTGAAATGAATTATATCGTCTGCAGATTCATTTCTGTCATAAAATAAGTATCTCGGTCGCTTGACGATGAAACCTCGGAAGCTCCTATAACAAAAAAGCACCGATTTTTTTTCCTTTAATTCAAATTTCTTAATAAATATTTTTATTAATATCTCCTAAAGTTTTGATTCGATTTTAATAAAATTTGAAATGTCTCGACAAAATTCTGAAAGATAATATACCTTAAATTACAAACCATTCGGTTGGGTAGTGTTTGCGTTGTTATATGCGGACAGACAGACAGACGGACGGACCAGACGACGACAATAGGTGCTACGTATTTATATAATTACGAACGCACCTAAAAACAAACAACGAAAAAAAATAAAAATGTTGTTTGGAAAAGGAAAAAAAAATTTTTTTGAAAGAAAATAGATATGCATCATTTCAGTAATGTTACACAATCTTCTTATTTTCATTTGATACGGAAAAATTCA
This sequence comes from Maratus michaelseni, assembly GCA_963931845.1. Lineage (NCBI taxonomy): Eukaryota > Metazoa > Arthropoda > Arachnida > Araneae > Salticidae > Maratus > Maratus michaelseni. Next base: position 247,090,678 of record OZ007589.1, read on the forward strand.
AGACTGGATTTTTTTTTAATAAAAGGTTGATAGAATTCAATCATTTTCTTTATATTGTTTTTATATAATTTAATTTTAAGTTACTTCCATTTACATAATAATAAATAAAATATATCAATTAAAATTAAGATTTTAGTTACAGTTGATATTTCAACATTAATTAGAAGTCTTAGATTAAAAATAACTAATTTATCCCACATAAACCAGCTAAATTTAAGTAAAAACCTCAAACAAATATTTTCTTGTTGTGCACCCAAGAATATACCCGTAATGTTGAAATTAATTATTTTTATCTTTAATTTGAATATTTAATTACTAAAATTCTATTTATAAGAAATTTAAGATTAAGCTATTGACTTAACTTGAGTTCCTTGCTTCTGTACCGGTGGTAATTGCTCATGTGCTAATCTTAATTTATCAGGAGGGTAATATAGACGTAATTTTGAAACATGAACAATTTCAATATCTTTTAATTGGGTTTTTCTATCAATTTCAAAATTTACCTCAGAGACTTTTCTAAGTATTCGGTAGGGTCCTAAAAATACTTGGGATAATTTTCTAGTATTAGGGTAATGAAACTCTTCATAAAGGACGAGATCACCAACTTCAAAACTTGGTTTGACATAATTTTGATCATAGTATTTCTTACTTTTCAAATGGAATTCATCAGTACGCGCTTTCGCAATTTTAAGGGCTTCATTTACAGGTGGTAATAGTCTTATTTAAGGGGGAATCATAGGGTAATTGGCCAAAGAGTAAATAAGCAGGGGGAATTTAGTTATGGAGTGGGATGTATTATTGTACTCATTAACTACTTCTGTCAAAATTTTTGTCCAAGGGACTTTGGAGCTGGTAGAATTAACCTTACACTTTAATCTAGTAACTATTGTCTGGTTCGCTCGTTCACATTTTCCATTCGTTTGTGGATGGTGTGCTGTGGTTAAACGCTGTTTAATACTATGGTTACACAGAATTTTTTTTAATCTAGAAGAAGTAAATGCAGCATTCCTATCACTTAATATTTTTTTAGGGGTCTGAATACTGGAAATTTTGTTAAAACAGTATAGTTGTCGAGGGGTTTGAATATTGAATATCTGTTTCAAACAATTGGTATATGTCTCTCTGGTGACACTCTTTGAGGGAAATGCCCACACATATCTGGTTGCATGATCTATGACTATATGAAGATATTTTTGGTTGAATTATAATAGTTAAATCTTCCCCCAGTATCAACAGAAAGACATTCAAAAGGTTGATCTGTGGTTGGCATAGCTTGTAATAAGCCAATTTTTTTCTGTCTGGGTTTTTTGTTTTTCTGGCAAGTATCACAATGCTTAACAAAATTAGTTATATCCTGAGTCATATCGGGCCAATAATAATTAGGAGAAATTAAATTTTGCATTTTTTTAATTTCAAGGTGACCAAATTTTTCATGAGCAATACCAAGCAATTTCCTTCTTAAGGACATGGGAACTACTATTTTTCGAAAACACTTTCTTTTAATGATCATCAGTCCATTGTCATTTAAGTAATTTTTTCCACATACATTATCCCTTTCCTGCGTATCAAGTATCTCTTTAACATCCAGAAGAAAAGTGAGTGGTTGAGTAAAATGAGAAATATGGTTTCTTGACAACATGTCGGCTTCGACATTTGTAGATCCTTTTAAATATTCTATCTTATACTCAAACATACTCAGTTTCAAAGACCATCTAAAGAGTCTACCTCTTAGATGTTTTACATTCTTAAGCCACATAAGAGATGCATGGTCGGTGTGAATAGTAAATTTCACTCCATGAAAATAGTGATAAAATTTATCTAATGTTTCAATGATCGCAAGACACTCTAGTTCAGTAATAAAGTAGTTTTGTTCATAACTTCTCAATCCTCTAGAGAAAAAAGGCAATTGGATGTAAGAAATTGTTATTATCTGGCTTTTTAAGGACTGCACCTACCGCTACCTGTGAGGCATCAACAAACATATGGAGGGGTAGGTTAGGGTCATAAATTTTTAAGATAGGTTTAGCAATTAGTGCATCTTTCAATTTTTGGAAGGAATTTTGACACTCTGTATTCCATTCCCACAAAACATTTTTCTTAAGAAGTCTATTGAGAGGATACCTAATTTCTGCATATTTATCAATAAATATATGGTACACATTAACGGATCCTAAAAATCTTTGAAGTTCCTTAACATTTGAAGGGGGTTTTAATTTTTTAATGACATCAATATTAGCATTAGCAGGGGTGAGAGTACCATTTTTAATTTCATACCCTAAAAAGTTAATTTTATTGTGAGCAAAATTGCATTTAGATAATTTACGTTTAATGTTCTCAAGTCTACATAAATCAAAAATTTTGATTAGATGTTGGATATGTTCTGTTCAGGAGGAAGAAAAAATGATTATATCATCATAATAATAGCATGCAAAATCAATTTTATATTTTGTGAGGATTCTTCTAAGAGTTCTATTAAATGTAGATGGCCCAACTTTTACACCAAATTGGAGTACATTCCACTCAAATAAACCAGAATTGGTAGTAAAAGCAAATTTTTCTTTATCTGCAGGATGTATGGGTATATGCCAGTAGCCAGAGGCTAAGTCCAAGGTGGAAAAATACTGGGCATTACACAATTTATCTAGAATATCATCAATACGGGGTAGAGGTTCTGCATCGTTTTTCATTAATGAATTAAATTTACGGTAATCTACACATAATCTTGTCTTTTTACCCTCATCCCGTTTCATTACCAAAGTGACAGGGGAAGAGTAAGGACTATTACTTTCCTTAATTAGACCAGCATTTAACAAGGATTGAATTTGGTTTGAGATTTCCTTTCCATCTACCATGGAAGTACGATAAGGCCTCATAGATACAGGTAGGTCAGAGTTCAAAAAAATTCGTTGAGGTTCAATGTTTATCTTTCCGACATCATATTTATTTTTAGAAAAAATATCTAAATAATCCCTCAAAATATCCCTTAAAGTTTCATTATTTATTGAAATTATTTCCCCAAGTAATTTAGAATTATTATCATTAGGTTGCGCGAAAGATTGAGGAGTCATGACCCTTCCATAATCAGGTTGCACACACTGATATTCATTTTTTAAATTAAAATGAAGAGATCTTAATTTACTTCTGGTTATACATGGATTTAAAACAGTATTCCCTTGTGTAACACTGCACTTAGCACAATCAATGTTTAAATCAAAAAGAGCACACTCTGGCAATCCTAAAATTGCATATTCTAAATCTGGTTCACAAACAAGGAAATTAACATATTGTTCAATTTCACCAATTTTAAGAAATAAATCACAAGATTGGTTAATCTGTACAAAGCCCTTGGCTTGACCAATATTAACAGGATGAATATTCTTAACTTTAACATTAAATAAATTTACAAAATGAAGAGGTAAAATTGAGATGGTCGATCCAGAGTCTATAACATAAGGAATTTTATGTTGATTTGTATAACCAGGAACAATTAGTTGTCAAATGTTATTATTAGGCTGTTGTGGGGGAGTGGGAGGAGCAGCAGACTGTAAAGGGTTAACATTAAACACACAATTACTCTCCCAATGAAAAGCATTAAGTATTCCTTGATTTGAGCAAAACCTGCAAGGTCTAGATGGATAACGTCTCTGAAAATGATTATTTTGCATTCTAGGATTCTCAAATCTAGAACCATGTGCATTGAAGTTAGAATTAGGTGGGTTGAAATTTGGCTGGCGAATCCAATTACCTAGGTGCATAATACTGTGGTTGAAAAGGTTTAGTATGTTGCTGAAAAGACCTAACATTTGGCTGAAAAGATCTAGCATTTTGCTGAAAAGATCTGTTATTTGAGGGGTTATTTCTTGTAGTATTTACATTAGAATCTGGGGTGACTACAAGTTGTCTTACCAACTTATACCAATCGGTGGTGTTATTTGGGGAGCTTACAATCAAAACATTCTGATATTGTGGGGCTAATCCGTCGGTAAGGTCTTGTACAATGATAGTTTCACCAAGTTTCAACTTTCGGCCAATTTCAACCTTTTTATGGAAATAATTTTCCAAATCTTTTAAGTCATTTAATTTGAGAGGGGAAAAATCAGAAAATCTAGGAATCTCAACTTTAATAAATTTTTCGATTAGAATTCTGAAATTTGAATATAATCTTCACAATTTTGACATTCATTAATATAGATTGTTAAAGATATTATTTAGATATTTTCAAATATTTTCAAATTTCAAATCAGCATCTTTCTTATTGGAACTGCAAGATTTATCGAAATATGTTAACCAACTTTGTATGTCCATTCCCAAATCGGGGTCAAAAGGTATAACACTAATTTCAGACTTTTTGTCTTTTAATTTTAACGAGATAAAACTGGGATATCTAGTTTTATTTCTCGATCGTAAAAGCATAACACAACATATTCTTAAATACCTCACAACATATTCTTTAACACATCACTTCCAAACAGAATAAAAATATAAAAATAATATACAAAGAATACTTTAATAATAAATATCATAATATAAAAACACATTGTCACCCTTCAATTGTAATCCGTTCTTTATTCAAGATAAAAGAAAAAAAATGTTTTTATTCAAGGTTTTATTCAAGTTAATAATTTAATTACTTTCAAAATCTTAAGATAACACAAAATATTTTTCTCAAATAGTAATATGCTTTCTTTAAAATATATTTAAAATACAAAAAAAATATTTGCTTAATGACATAGTTAATTTACACCATAATAACTTTTCCATTATTCAACATAATTTATTTTTTTTTTATTTTATTTTTTTTTTTTGTTCTAAGTCTCTATTTTCGAATTACTAGCATTTCCAGTATTTAAATAAATACATTTCAATCATCGTAACTTTTTGTAGAATTTCAGTAAAAAATAAACACAACTGATTTCGCTTATGTAAGAATAAATAATATAATAAAAATCCACTTTCAGATATTAACAACAAATAAGTTTCAACAAATATTAAATGTAAATATTAATTCGAACTAGTAATAAATAATCAAACCTCACATTCTTTCGTATAAAACAATTAAATAAATAAAAATTAACTTACGCAATTGAAATGCATTTGTTAACAACTTTTGTTGTTATTTTGACATTACTTTTTGTCATATTTTTGTTGTGGCTGTATTCCAAATAATTCATCCTGGCTGGCGTCGTTGGGGGTAGACTGTTGTTTCACAAGCTCATTTTTGTTGATAGACATTTTAGCTTCCGTCTTGGTTTAGTTTCATCACCTTTATTATAGTACATTATCTGCAATCGTACTTTGTTGATGCGTAGATTTTTCCATATGTCCTACCGGCTTGTGTTATAATTCGACGAAATCGTTGAAGAAGATTGGCGATAAGGTGTACGAAATTGCAGTTTAATTATGTAAGTGAAGTGGGTTGTTCTTTCGATGAATAAAACTGGACGCAGTTGTCGATTATCCGAAGAATAAATATAGTGGCAGTCGTCGTAGCGGATCCAGGCAATCGTGGGTGTTTCTCCAGTATGAAGAGAAAGACATTCGATTCAGAGTTCCATGTTTTATTTCAAAAACCGACATGGAAGCAGTTCTCACATGATTCAAATGTGCAGTGCCGTCTCTCACTGAAATAGTTGTCACAATCTGTTGTCAAAAAACATCGAATATGATCATACTTCTCGACAACTATTAGAATACTAGTACTATTAGAATTATTTAGAATACAGGAGGACTAAAAGACGCAGCCAGGGGACTGTTAACAACTGCAAAACGGCCAAAAAAAACTGCGGGAAGCACGGTTACACTAGCTTTTTGTGAATAAGCGGAAAGGTACCAGATCATGACGTAACGCGTGTTCTAACCAATGAGATAATTTAGAATACGTGTACAATCTACGTCATGACCAATGAGGATGATAAAGTAAATAGTTCTAACATATTCTAAGCGGACGGATTTTATAGTGAACAGGACGAGCGCGGGAAACTCGGAAATAAGAAAAGGAAAAATAAAATAAAATGGCTTTCGAAAAAACATTCGAATTCACAGAAATGGGTTGGGTTGGGTTGGGTTGATTATTGACGGCCAATTATCTACACTAGGGATATAGGCCCGGGAGGAATGCCCTTCGTGGGGGTCTTTCTAAGGGAACCTAATCCGTATTTACGCATGGATAAATCCACGGCTCGAAGAAAACCACGAAAACTCCGAACGAATAGACCGACGGGCGCGATTGGGATCGAACCCAGCACCTCCCGTCTACCAGCTTCGAGAGCACAACCTCTCAGCCACTGGTGGGGCTCAGAAATGATCAGAATTTATGATATAATTTAAGAGTAACTGAGAGCTTTATATTTAAGTAAATTGGCCAAAATAATAATGAATTTAAGGGGAATTTAATAGAATTAAATAGAATTAATTATATATATTATTAAGGAATAAGGAAATAGTGAAACTGGTGATAATTTATAAAACAGAGAAACATCGCGAAAGAAGATTTAATAATGTAACATATATATATATATATATTACATAGTCCAATGAACTCAAATACGTTGTCAAAAATTGATGTTACTTTTGGCAAATTCGCAGCTGGGAGGATGTTTAATATGTGGAAGACTACGCAGAATTATTTGTGTATAAGCGTTTATGTTTGACATTATTCCAGTCGATATAGTTTTTGATACACTTATTCCCAGCAGAATTCGTAGGGGGTGAATTTTTATCTTGTCAAAACTTTACATCTATTTACCTTTACTAAATGCTAACATTTCTTGACAATAAAAGGTAGTAATTTTTGCTATATTATTTGCGCAAGCCATGAAATAACATTTTTCAATCAAATTTCAAAAATGCATATTTTCTATGACATATATGGCGAAAGCTAAATTTCTGTTTATCATAACTTATGTTCTAACAAAAATATTTTAATGCAGTTTTGTTGAAAATATTCAGAAAATAATTATATTTTAATATGAATAAAAAAACTTTTTAAAACTTATTATGTTATATAAGTACCGGACTCGTTAAAGTTTCTAACACAAGACGAATCACAACGTATTCTTGACATGTTTAAGTAATAAAATTGTTCTAAAATAGGAACGTAATAAATTCTATATAAATATAATTAAAAATTACTTAAACATTTTTTAATAGTTATTACAGATACATTACCACTATTATTCATCAATATTTTAATATTTAATTTTATGAATAAGTTTATATATACATTTTTTTTAAATTATTAAAATCTCTTTACGTAATTAAATATTGTAAAAATGTTATTTTCTCCTATGTAGGTTTTTTATAAATACTTGATCATTCATAAAGTATCAGCGCACGATGTTGTTAATACGGTATGCTGTATAATGCTGTATACATAAAAATAGTAATACTTCTCGTATGTGGTGCTTTATTTAACGAATGGAAATTCTGTAACTTTACATGTGTATACGCAGTAAGTGATGTAAAACTTTTATCCAAAACTATTTTGTATATATAGTTAATACAGAACAGAAAACGCAAAACATCAGCATAAAGATAGATTTTTTAAAAATACCTGCATAAATGTTATTATTTTGTGGAATAAATAACCACAAGTATAAAATTTAATGGTTGACTCAGCATTAGAGTACATTTTCGAACTCATGAAAATTAATACACGTTATTATCTGTTATTTATAAACATATTCCAACTGTAACATCTGCCATCAAACAGAATATTTCGTATTCAATACATGTATAAATTCTGATCTTAACTACATGATTTTGTTAAGAATCGAAATGCACTCATCATCTTAATAATGTAACTAAAATTAAGTATAACATTTAGCGCCTTAGATTATATTTTATATTTGTGAATGTCAGATAATTACTTATAGTAAATATTTTAGTTCTTTGTAACATCCACAAGATTGAGTATTCACCGTGCTGTTAAAGTACGAGGGTTAAATGTCAATGATGACTTCCTGTTATTATGTCATTACTTTCGAAATAATAAATGTCATCCAGTTAAGCAAGTGAAAGACGTCGAATTAAAAGTTTTGTCACGATAGCATCCTATATCAATAATTTATGTTTTTACTGAAACAGAAAACAGATATCTTGTAAAAAACACCTGCATAAATGTTATTTCTTGTGGAATGAATAACCACAAATATAAAATTTAATGGTTGAATCAACACTAGAGTGCATTTTTTAACTCATGAAAATTAATACACGTTATTATCTGTTATTTATAAACATATTCAAACTGTAACACCTGCCATCAAGCATAATATCTCGTATTCAAATGATGTATAAAATCTGATTTTAACTACATGATTTTGTTAAGAATCGTAAAGTAACGTAATGAGCTTAGCATCTTAATAATGTAACTAAAGTTAACTAAAAAATGTAGCACCTTAGATTATATTTTATATATGTGAAAGTCATATAATTACTGGTAGTAAATATTTTTAGCTCTTTGTAACGTCCAAATGATTGAGTATTCACCGTTCTGTTCAAGTACCAGGGTTAAATGTCAATGATAACTCCCTGTTATTATGTCATTACTTTCGAAATAATAAATGCCATCCAGTAAAACAAGTGAAAGACGCCGAATTAAAAGTTTTGTCACGATAGTATCCTATCTCAATAATTTATGTTTTTACTGAAACAGAAAACATATATCTTGTTATTTGGAAGTATGTTGTATTTATACATATTAAGTCGATAAGGACGTATGAAATTACTAACAAAGTTCAAGTAATTTTTCATTTTATTCCTTTAAATAATGTTTTAACCCGTCAGCACACGCGCTGGGATAAAATCTACCCCGGCTCACAACATTCTTCTTTCCAACGATGTAAATTTCTATGAGAATAAACAATGTTGTCTATTTGTAAATTGGATGGGAACCTTATTTCTTGATCGACCCTAGTAAATCGATGCTAATTAGATTTTGATGTCCAACAGACACCGCAAGTGAGCTGCCAGGTTTTTTAGAATTTCCGTAAAATATATATCTCGGCATCCATAGAATGGAATTTCACCAAATTTAATGTGTAAAATGCTGATGAATAAATTAAATGTAAAAACAAAATAGTTTTTCAAAACATGCTGTTATTAATTTTTTTTAAAGTCAAGTTATATTATAAAGCACAAATGTTCGTGTCGCTCAATGCTGGCGTCATAATGATGTGGGAAACAATGTGGTTAAAATGGATGAATGTTGCAATAATAGAGCTATTTTTTCCATTAAGCAATCGTAACGTTATTTTTATGGGGGAAATGCAAGTTTTGGCCGACGTTAACTCCCCACTTAGGGATCAAATTTTAAAAATTCAATGTCCAATTCATATATTGCCCTCAGGAATACATATATATTCCAAATTTCAAAGCTCTATGTCAACAGAAAGTCTGTGAAAAATGAGTAAGAATATTTGAGTGTCACACACATACGGAAATGTAAGTTAAAAGAAAGCATATAAAAACTATGTTGATTCTCTATTGTCTATTATCTGTCAACAGTGGGCGCTTTTGTGATAAGCTTTTTGTGATGAACATTATAACTGTATCTCAGTTTCTATTGAGTGGAAGTTCACTTTTAATATTTGAGGTTACTAATTAAATGTGTATACGTTAATCTTACTTTAAATATTTACTCTCAACTATTATGTCATGCTTTCTGTTATTTACTGCAACTCCATGTTAAATTTAGAGAAATGCATTATACTTAGTAATTCATGGTGTGTAGTTCCGCTGTTTAATTAATTATTGAGAATGATATAGAAGAACACTTTGTGATGGTAACAACGCACTATTTTTTTCTTTTTTACTTTTTTATATCAGGAATAATTCAGTGATATAGAAAACATATTATTTCTGTTTCTTTCAATATTTATACAAATATTTAAATGTCTTTTGTCTTACAATTTTGTTTATATGGTGACCAAATATTCCAGACGTTTAAAACATAAACTGAGCTTTTTTATTTTAGAATTATTCAAGTTTTTAAATGTTAATCATTACATCAAGTTTGATAAAAAGGTAAAAAAGGTAATTGATGTAAAAGGTATGTAAAAGGTATGTAAATTGTAAAGGTAAATTGTAAAGGTAAATTGTAAAGGTAACTTGTATATTGTAATTATAAATGTATATTATTATTATTATTATTATTATTATTATTATTATTATATATTATTATTATATATTATTATTATTATTATTATATATTATATATTATTATATATATTATATATATATATATATATATATATATATATATATATATATATATATATAATATAATATATATATATATATATATATATATTATTTATTATTTATATTATATTTATTATATATTATATTATATTATATGTATTATATATATATATATATATATATATATATATATATATATATATATATATATATATATATATATATAATATAATATATAATAAATATATATATAAAAGTATATATATATATATATATATATATAATAAATATAATATAAATATATATTATTATATATTATTATATATTATATATTATAAATTATATATTATATATTATTATTATTATATTATTAATATTATTATTATTATTATTGTATTATAAATGTATGTAAATTGTAAAGGTATGTACAAGGTATGTAAATTGATGTAAAAGGTAATGAATGTGATTACGCTTTCGCATGGTGGTTCCGATCATGTTTAGGTTCCACACGGCCATCGTACTGGAGGACACAATTCAGGAGGTGCACGACGTGCTCAACTGCGGAATGTAACACATCAAGAGTGATGTTTCACACATGTTGTGATATGCGGTGAAGTCATTGAGGTTTGTGACACCTCCACGGTACAGAACATTACACATTACATGTCACACTTCCAAGCGCCATCTGTCGGTGATTGTTGCAAATAATTATTTTTATTGTTCCATTCTTCACCCCCTTTCTGGAATAATAAGTGTATCGATTTCGGTTTCATTCCGGTTATTCCTTCAAGCTACAAACAGCTCCAAATAGCGATACTTATATTATAACCACCCTGTATATAAAATTTCCCTCTTCTTATACAATTATACTGTAACTCGTAACTTTTTGGTTATAAAGAAAATTCTGTGGCTTGTTAAATATAGAAATAGGAAAAATAATTGAACAATTGTTGACACTTCCGTTCTAATTAATATAAAATAAATAGAAAAGTTTATAACGTACAATTTTTTTATAATCACCTGTCGTTTAAGTCGTGAGAAGGAGTCTTCTGTATATTAAACATGAACGTAACTTTTAAAAGTTCTACAGCAAAATCATAATTTTCATACGTATGTATGCAATTTCCGTTTGCCAAAAACTCGGAAATAAATTTTTAACACTTTTCAACATAGCTGAAAAATATTTATGAATTCCATTTGTCTTTCCGTCTTCAAACTCGTGTAAATATAGTCGGATTCCCATGTAATTAATATACGTTGTTGAGATCTGCCATGACCTGTATAGAAACTGAAGTGTGTAGCATTTAAATTTCGTATACAGGGACAGTCCAATTAATGCCCTTACATTATGGTTGGTGGGGATCGTTTTCAATGTATTTTAATAATGTTACACTATTTCGGAGATACTGAAATTGATACGTATTTCTGAGGATATACATCAATAAAGTATACTACAAGATGATTACAGTAGAATATTGTGTGCATAGCATTCATTGTTCATTACGAGGACACAAACACACACACACACAAAAAAAATCGGCTACAAAGCTGTCTATCGGTGACAAATGCTGGAAGTGAGTTTTCGATTGTGGTATTTGTTTAATTGAATAAATTTTTTTAAAGTACTTGTTGTGTATAAATTTTATAGGTCATATACAGACTTGAGCAAAATGATTGATTTCCGTTTATTGGCGGGAATTGGTACAGGGGGATTTTCAACTGTTATGCGTTTCCTATCTGAAGTAAATATTTGCATACCATGTGGTATATATAGAAATCCATAGATCATATATGTGTTTCAAATGTGTTATGCGTTTTCCAAATTGTTTACTTAAACATCAGTTTTAACCACATTAAACGATGGAAATTTTATTAGAGTGTTATGATTGTGTTGGAAAGTGTTTCATAATCTATGCTTGACGTATGATTTTTCTTTATAGTTATCAGGTTTAAAGTAATAATTAGTCTTTTATAATTTATAAAATGAAAAAGAAATAATCGATAATATGAGAAAAATGTTAGTTATTTTGCCACAACTATAACAATGTATTTCTTTTTATTTTGTGTTACATTTGATGATAAATTTTTCTTTGTATCAAGCTTTGTAAACACCTGGACATAACACAATGAATACTTCAATTAAAAATGTTTCTGAAATATTATTTATCCATAATCTGATTATTAAAAATGAATAAATAGAAACGTATGTTTTTTTTTCATCATCATTAGTATCCATAAAGTCTAAGCCCCCCCCCCTCCAAATATTAAATTTTGCTTTCACTTCGAGATCATCAATTGTCATGTTATCAAGTTATCAAATTTGTGAAATCAGTTATTTAAAGGTAATATGCTGTTGATTAATTTTTTTTTCTACCATGTAATGTTTGTTATGTTGTCGGAATATATATTGATTCTATTATTACAATTATTACAAATTATTCTTAAATCATTATTTTAATACTTGTGGATTTTACATCATTTAATCTTCAAAATGCCTTTCTTAGTATTGACACAGTGACCGAAGAGACTTTAACACATTTTGAATATTCTTAAGTTGAAGCAATTAAAATTTGTATTAAGAATAAATAACGCATGTTAAATTGAATGTAAAACAGAAATATGCTCTTGTAGTGAGACGTTCTAGTGGAAATAATTATATATACCACCACAAATAATTACAGTGACCTCTCACTTATACGCTATGTTCAGTAATTACATTTTCACGCCACCATTTTAAAACAATAAAATTCGATTTATAAATTTTGCGATTTAATGAGGCGAAAATTACCCTAATAAAAAGCTGGTGCAGAAAAATAATATCCGTGTATCGTGTATAAGTGAGAGGTCAGTGTATAAAAATTTCTCTTTTACGAAATTATAGAAAATTATAAACATGGAACATTGGTACAAACAGCATTATTATACGACTTTTGGAATTGGAGGTACGGCTATCATTCGGGTGATGGTTGTATTGTATATCTGAAACACACTAAATTGTAATATCATTTTTCCGGAGATAAAATAATAGGCTCCTATTATATCTTCAATTTTTATATATCTAACCTTCCTATATTATCCATCCATTAGATGGAAGTTTCTCCCCTACAGATGAATTTTGAATTCAACTTACAGTATACATGAATAATTTACAGTATACACGAAATCGAATTACCATTAAAATTTTGACAGCAGCAACTTAAATACTGGGTTATAAATTTTTAGAAAAGAAAATGCATTTTAGTGAAGAATATGAAATGAAATTAATTTTTATTTCAGACATGAATTGATGAAATATTAAGATACAGTTGTAATTAAATTTCTCTCTCTCCCGTCAATAGAATAGTCAGTTTCTTCCCATTTAGATAATTTAGAGAACTAATATTCATTAGAACACAATGACATAAGAGATCTCAAGCACTTTAATTATCCTGTAAAGGATTTATTAGCTAAGTAAAATTGATCACCGATTCTGAGTCAGTTTGAATTTGCTTGTGAAAACGCATCACTATTTATAACATTAATTAAGGTTAAAATATAGAGGTTTACCTTGTTTTCTTGAGAATTAATTTTAATTTATCTAATAGAAAATGACAGTTTAAAATAATCGTCTTTCCGTATTCTTTCAAATTTTGTTGTCTGTAACGTTATACCACTCTTGATTAAATAACAAAATATATAAAAAACAAAAAATGACTCATTCCGAGTTAAAATGAAATCAGATTTTTACTATTGCACTTGTTTCATTTAAATATATAAATTAAAAACAGTTTTTTTAAATATAATTTAACAAAGATGGAAGACTGTCTAACTGCACACTTTCACGAAAGCTACCAATTTCGTAAAAGTGTATTGATCTAAAATAATTCAATTAAATTATTTTACACTATTTTTGTTACTGAATTACCACAATGATATAATACGAAACAAATAAATCACAGAATTTCCTTCATAACCATAAACAGGGATTTACAATTTTGATAAAATCTGGTAGCCAACGAAAAACTCAACTTGCCAGTAAAAAATATTTTCCCTTGGCCCCCTCTCCCATCCTTGATTTTCATAAACCACATAAGTTTTTTTTAAAATTATTATTGAGAAAAAAAGAATAAGAAGCACAGCTTAGAATTATTAGTTACATAGTTTAGAGTAGTACATTATTTAGAAAGATAATATAAACTTTCTAATAAAACTTATCAAAATTATATATCTCTAAAGAAAAAAAAAGAAATGCTGTAAAGGCTGAATTAACCGGCTCGTTCAGAAAATGCTTATTGCATTTTCTGCAATAAGCTGTGCTGTTGAGTGCTGTTGAGTTCTACAAAACCTATATCTGATGAGGGGTGAAATCGATGAAATAGTGAAGCAGTAAAAGAATTTTTGCCTCCTTTCCTGTCGAAGTCGGTCAAATAATCTAGAATTTTTATTTTAAAATCTGCATTTGATGAACTTGTTTTTGCCAAATTAATAGAAAAAGTTTAAAATATTTTTTGTATGAATATGAATTCTATATTTCTTAATAATTTGTACTTTATAAACATCTATAATGAAACATTTCCGATGAGAGATTAAAAACATTCTTTGTGCTCATTTCTTAAGTCATTTTGTATAAAAGAAATTGCCATATTAGATACCTTGGTCGCCAGATGAAAAAACTTTGTCGCCAGTATCTACCTGGCAACCTCATTTGTCACGCCGTGACAATAAATGCATTTCAGGGAAGAAAATAATTATAAAAGAGGATATTTTTCTCATTTAACCCCTAATTAATATAGGACGAGACTGTCTAACGCAGCGTCTGCTGGAGCCATGACGCAATTTCACATGTTTCCTGTTACTACCATTTCTTTAAAAATAACAGTCCATTATAAAAGGAATATTTCTGTAAAATAAATAATATTTGTATGTCTCTTAATAAGTTAGTGATTAAGGTATTTGGCTTCTTCTCCTAAAAGTTTTTTGAAGATAATCTTTTTCTCCGAAAACTGTAGTTCTAATTATATTATGATTTAATTTTTTCCTTCAAATTATTTTTACACGGAGTTCATGCATCGTGAGGGTCTTATGGCTAACATTGTGGATTTTTTCTGTATCGTATAATATCGGTTGTGTATCGCTACTACTACTACTACAGCGAATAATATTGTTACATGTATTAAATTATTTCAATAATGCATTGCAATCACTGCAATGCAATCACTGCATTGTTTGCCGCAAGCTGAGATGCGCATATTCTTACTGAAAAGTTCAAAATGTTTTTTTAGACCATGGATATTTATTAGAATAGAACGATACAAGCAATCTTGAACGTTTTAAGTAGAACAGTAGAACTTTTTTACGAATTTCGTGGGCTTCCTTGTTGACATCACCATTACGGCCTGTTTAGAAATAGCTGTATTTATAACACTTACAAGGCCCCCCACATAAAAGGTACACCCCGATTTCGATGAGTCTTTTATCATAATGAATATTCATGATATGATGAAGAATGATACTAATTTTATAGGCCATCGTCAAGGTTTAGTATTTTAAAAATATTTGTAAAGTATCTATGGTGCAATTAATGAAAATCGTTGAATGTTTTTTTCAAAAATATTCCAATAATTTGAAACAATGTAATCGTCACAGAAATATGATGATTAGTATAGGAATGAGTAAAACACAATGAATTTTTACACCATCCAAAAATTATAAAATGATTTTTTTTTACATTCATGACATTCGGTTTTATTAATTATAAAAAAAAAATATTCAACTGGATTCAGGAAAGTCGCGGGCTTTTCTCCAAGATAATCTCATTTAAACCATGCATAAATACTAAATAAATAATACTTAAAAAATAATACTTAAAAAAAACTTAAAAATAATACTAAAAAATTAAACTTAATATTAAATAATACTTAAAAATATTAAGCTTTGACGATGGCCGATAAAATCGGTATCATACTTCATCATATGATGAGTGCTTTCTATGATAAATAATTCATCGAAATCGGGTGTACCTTTTCGATAGTGTCCCATGTTACGGAGTCATAAGGGAGGAATGAACTGTAGTCTAAACTAATTAAGAGTGAACATAAATAAAAATATAAATAAAGATATAAAAGCATTTAGAATAGGATTAAAAATGATAAACATAAATAATATATATATATATATATACACTATATTGCCAAAGGTAATTGGTCACTTGCGATTTTAGACGTTTTGTTAACTATCTAGAAAAATACATGAGGAATCAACCTGAAACTGCAGGTGTGTAAACAGTATAGAATAGGTTATATATTTCGCGAAGTTTTTTTCACGAAACCCCATAGGGGACTGTCAACAAATTGAAAAAGAACGAATATCTTTTGGATAACCCTGTAAAAACTGATGTAGCAAAGCGTTCAAACTCGAGATTATTAATAAGTGGCTAATTGTAATATACTGTGTTCATTTTTATTAGGATAGCATGGAAACTCGTAGAGAAATTAAGGTTTTTATAAAAACAGTCTCAAATTTCGCATAGTTTTTTGCTCATAATTTGCAGAGTTCGTAATATAAAAAAAAGTTCTTTTCAGAAAATATGACAAACAACATTGTACATAAAACTCTGCAATCAGAATTAAAAAATAATAAAAATTGGATAAAAAATGAGCAGGTTTGCTAAAAAATGTTTCACTGCGCATGCGCGAATGCAATCAAAATATAATATGCATAATGTATTAGCTAAGTATATAGATAGAGCAACTTTTGTGAAAGTCTCAAAATCATAGCTTGAAAATTCTGAAAATTATCGTCGATAGAATAAGCTCAAAATCCGTTGTTCACAAAAGGAAGCAAAAATATGAAGGGTTGTATCCAAATATAATAGTACGTGAAATATTGTGTACGCTATCTTGGCACTAATCAACAGATATTTGATACAACCCCTCATCTTTTTGCTTCTTTTTGGGAACAACGGATTTCGAGCTTATTCTATCGACGATAATTTTCAGAATTTTCAAGCTATGATTTTGAGACTTGAACAAAAGTTGCTCTATATACTTAGCTAATACATTATGCATATTATATTTTGATTGCATTCGCGCATGCTCAGTGAAACATTTTTTAGTAAACCTGCTCATTTTTCATCTAATTTTTATTATTTTTTAATTCTGATTGCAGTGTTATATGTACATTGTTATTTTTCATATTTTCTGAAAATAATTTTTTTTTTTTTTTATGTTAAGAACTCTGCAAATTATAAGCAAAAAACTAGGCGAAATTTGGGACTGTTTTTATAAAAACCTTAATTTCTCTACGAGTATACATGCTATCCTCATACAAATGAACATAGTATATTACAATAAGCCACTTATTAATAATCTCGAGTTTGAACGCCTTTGCTACATTAGTTTTTACAGGGTTATCCAAAAGATATTCGTTCTTTTTCAATTTGTTGACAGTCCCCTATGGGGTTTCGTGAAAAAATCTTCGCAAAATATATAACCTATACTATACTGTTTACACACCTGCAGTTTCAGGTTAATTCCTCATGTATTTTTCTAGATAGTTAACAAAACGTCTAAAATCGCAAGTGACCAATCACCTTTGGCAATATAGTGTATATATACAGGGTTATTCTAAATGATGGACCCCTTTCCAAAAAATTGTATTTATTAAAGTACAAATCCAAAATGAACAATCTTTATACCAATGAAAAGAGGAAGTTTCAAAGTTTTTTTAAGACATTATAAATGTTTAATGTGTCGACTGTTTGCTGCACGGCAAACATCTACGCGATAGCCTAACTCGTCACACACACGTGAAAGCATACCTGCTGTTACACTGTGTACGTCCCACCGCTACCAACAACTCTGAACGATCTGCGTAACTGTATCACTGCTGCCGTGTACTCAGTAACAGCAGATACGCTTTCTCGTGTGTGGGACGAGTTTGGCTATAGCGTAGATGTTTGCCTTGCAGCAAACGGTGGACACATTGAACATTTATAATATCTTAAACTTTGAAACTTCCTCTTTTTATTGGTATAAAGATTGTTCATTTTGTATTTGTATATAAATACAATTTTTTGAAAATGGGTCCATCATCTAGAATAACCCTGTATATATAATTACATTCAAAAAGGGAATAATGCTAAAATGTTCAAATTAATCTGCATGATGAAAGAAAAGCCCCATAATACAAGACACTTTTCAGTGAAAGTCATATATTTTGGGTTTGTTTGTGTGAAGTAACAGTATGGAAATTAAAATGAAAAATAAAATAAAATAAATATATATAGAAGTTTAAAGTAAATGTAAATTAAACTTTAAAAAAGAAAAGAAATCATTTAATACTCAATAACTGTTGTGGAATCGGAACCATCGTGACTCTGCATTTCAACAATAATTTCATTGTGATCATTTTTGCAAAAAAATATAGAAAGCTTTCTGACCCTTTGAATAGAATACTAAATATATAATACACGTCTAATGGTTTTATATCGGAAGCATCTGCACCCATTTCTGATGGCTCTAAAATTTCAAATATAAATTTTAAACGAGTTTTCCATATTAGTTTTGCATACAAATACCCAGATCGGTGAGGCATAAATCATGATAGAGAGAAATCTGGATTTATATATTCATGACCTTTGAGAATAGAGAAGGGGAGTTTTACATTGAGGGTCAAGAGATTGCAACCTTATCTGTTATGCTAAGGATATGTTTTCTGAACGTATATCTTTTATCAAGTATTTACCCCGAGGTATTTCGTTTCATATTTCCAAAGGAGAGTAGATTTGTTAAGGGTTAATTGTTTCCGGCAGAAGAACATTCTAGAAAAAAAAAAAAAAAAAAAAAAAAAAGCTGTTTTACATTAATTACTTTTAAAAGGATAAAGGATTGTACCAGTCTCCGTGCAGTCAGTTTATACAAAAACATTATACACCTGCATTTGTGTCGCAGATCTTTTAAGATAAAATCACATTAAACTCTGGATATTGGCTTCTTTCAGAAAATGAATCCAGTTTTTGAAATAAGGGTCGTCTAACTATTAAAATTGAACCAACGTCGATTTTTCGAATGGTAACACCATCTTTTGACACTTTATTTGAGTTCCTTAGATCAATAGCATGGAAAAGTAAATAACTTATCTATGTTTGTCAAATCTTCATGGAGTCAGAAAACGTCAGAATTTGACTATGCTAATGTTTTGTGGGATACATCGAATGGAATCAAAAATATTCTAGGAATTTTTTTATTCAAAAGCATAATTTCATCTGTGAAAGTTATTCATAAATTCATATTAATTAAATTATTCATCAGCTTTTACATAAGCAGAATGGGCTCGTCAAGAACATGGATGTTACAGTTGATTCCAATCATTGTTACTTTCTTCTATCTATAATAGAATCTATTTATATCTATAATATAAAGTATTGTAATCGAAATTTCTTTCGACTTCCGGTTTTCAACGGATTTACACGTTTTAGGGGTCAAAGATTCCGAAAAACATGTTTTTACAAAATGTCTGTCTGTCCGTCCGTCCGTCTGTCCGTCTGTCCGCCTGTGTGTCTTCATTGTATCATCGAAAAGTGTCTGAAGTTATGCTTCAAATTAAACCTCATTTTTTTCTATGTTTTTGGCTATGGCAAGCAGATTCTATTAGAATTTGGGGATATTTCGACGAAACGGGGCGCTGTGATGAATATTTTTGTTCCATTTTCACTATTGTACCATCTAAAAGTGTATGAAGTTATGTTTAAAATTGAACCACATTTTTTTTTCTATGTTTTTGGCTATGGCAAGCAGGTTCTATCAGAATTTGGGGATATATCAACGAAAGGGGGCGCTGTGATCGATATTTTTGTTCCATTTTCACTATTGTATCATCGAAAAATGCATGAAGTTATGCATCAAATTGAACCACATTTTTTTTCTATGTTTTTGGCTCTGGAAAGCGGGTTCTATTAGAATTTGGGGATATTTCGACGAAAGGGGGCGCTGTGATAGCCATTTAAAGATTTCAAATTCAAAAAAGATGTGCAAATTCAAACAAATTAGAAATCCTAAAAGATTTTTTCGTTAAATGTTCGGCCTTGATCCGGAGAATCCGGAACAATTTTTGTTTTGCCTCTATCTTAAAAAATGGCTTAGATATAGCGGTTTGAAATTTTAGGGTGGCTGACATTTTCAAACAAGACAGCAGATTTCATCCATAAACAGGATTAATTTATGAATTTTAGTTAACATGGTTTCGGCAAACTTTCTTTCATTGTTGTAACCATTAATCCTATTATATGCTTTTCACTATATATTTATATTCGCCAACGTCAAATGATCGCCAAACTTGTCGACAGTTGGCGAAATATCGCCAAGTTTGGCGACAAAAATAGGTTGCCATAAATGAAGCCAACTTGGCTGTAGAGGACAAATTTGACGATATTCACATTCAAATTCAATGTTGAGGAGAACTGGGGTTGAATCTTCTTTAATTTGTTTCCACGCATTTTACCTTCGTGTTTTTCAGTAAAATTAACTGAAATCGTAAAATCAAGAAATAGGGAGGCTATCTGTTCCTGTCGGTTCAGGCCAGAAATTTTCGTAGTTTAGTATTCATCAGTTTATCGCATCCCAGTAACCCGACGATTCGCAAGAAGCTGACGTACAACATAATGACGAAAAATATTGATTTTATTGGCGATGTGATAGCGAATTTTGAAGTATTAACATGAGTGAGATAGAAGAAAGTTTTGGCATTGGCACATCCGACTAGTTTTTTTGAGATATAGTGATAATTCCCCTTTCGTAGGTCTAAAGCAGGCATGTCAAACTCGATAACCACCAAGAGCGGTTATGTACAAAGCCGCTGGCCATATTCAAGATAATCGCACACACGCACGCACACACGCACACACACACACACACACACATATATATACATATATAATTACCATCGCACAGAATAAAATTTGTATGTACAAAATATATACAACCATGTTAAGCTTGGAGCTCACGCACATATGACATACATTGGGTGCATACGGTTTTTACAATAGTCAGCACTATTTTACAAAAAGTAATATTCGACGTATTTTATGACAGAATTTGTAACAATTGTTTGCGATTAATTTAGGCGGCTATAATTATTTGAAAATGTTTGTGGAAAAATAAAAATAGCACACATCTTGGGTATTACGTTACCTTCATACTACCCTGTGCATGTGCTTATATAAATATCATACAAAGTTGCAAAGTTGTTATTCATAGTTTATTTTATTTCATTTATCGAAAACACACTTGAAAATACTTTTCATCAAACACATAAAAAATTTTAATTAAATTTTGTAAACTGTATTTATTTAAAAAGTTTATTTATTGCACATGCTAACCCAGTGTTACCAATTCGCTACCTTTTTAAAATTCAAATTGCGTGATTGTCACTACTTTTTTGAAGTAGAAATATTCGCCTTATTTAACGACAGATTAAATAATGCGAGAATAAGCCCAATTACACTTAAAAAAAACTGGTAGGAATCAAATAATCTTAATTTAAACAAGTTGGAAATTCTACGTCAAACGTTACAAACGAGGTGCGTTCGTGCTATAGCTAGTTATATAAATATTCAGATCTTGATGATTTCTAATTCTGTGAAATGAATTATATCGTCTGCAGATTAATTTCTGTAATAAAATAAGCTTCTCGGTCACTTGACGATTAAACTTCGAAAGCTCATATAAAAAAAAAGCACCGATTTAAAAAAAAAATCAAATTTCTTAATAAATGTTTTTATTAATATTTTCTAAAGTTTTGATTCTATTTTTTTTAAAAATTGAAATGTCTCGACAAAATTCTGCAAAGATAATATATCTTAAATTTCAAACCATTCGGTTGGGTAGTTTTTACGTTGTTATATGCGGACGGACGGACAGACGGACGGACCAGACGACGACAATAGGTGCTACGTATTTATATAATTACGAACGCACCTAAAAAGTAGCCTACTGGAAACACTGTGCTAATCTGCTAATCTCGGTTTGTCCTCACTTTTATTGTCTGAAATTGAAAACAGCAAAGAGCTAGATTTCAATCTTTCTGTTTTTTCGAATAATTAAAAATATATATATCAGAAACTTAATTTAATAAAATGTGTCTTACTTTTGTGCGATACTTATTTGATTTAATGTATTACAATATATTCTCTTGTTCAAATTAGATTTACTCGACTTGAAAATACCCGGAGGCAGCTATGCAAAGGTTTTGTTCAAAAATAAGCTACTTAAAATAGCTAAAAGAATTCTATTTGCACATTATACTTTGAAAAATCTATCAAATGATAAAAATATTATAGACAATTAAAACCCGTCATCCATGTATTTTCGTTCGAAATTCATATTGAATTTCGATAAACTGCAATAATAAATACTAAACAACCATTTCAAAATAGAAGTGAAGCAAATATGTTAAATTGATTTTCATATTTTTAAAACATCTTTTGAGTGTATTTTGTAATATAACTTTTAAAACTAAATTAGTATATTCTATAAATTCAATTCCAAGGATTTTTGTAATCGCCGATGTCACCGAGGATTTTGTTGCCAAACTAATAAATTCCATCTGATAACCGTAATTACTATCAATTAACACGATAACATTATGGAATTTGCCTTGCAGTTTAAATCAATTAAGATGATTGCTAATATCAAATGAAAACCCCAAGTGCATTGTTCATTGGGGGTCTTTTGAGACTAGTAAAATAAAATTTTCGCTTTAAAATAAAAATTTATAAGAAAAATGATATGAAAATTTTAGAAATCTTAAAATTTTCAAACTCAAGGTTACGTGCTTTGCTGCGTTTCTCTTGGTTATATTTGTATCAATATTTCTCGGAACTGAAATTTAAAATTTAATTAGATCTTTTATACTTCGAAAAATTTTCCATAGAAAAATAGCCTCAGTGTTGGTGGTTAACGCAAAATATTCCATCTTGGGCTGGGTTTGTAGCCTTGCCAACATGTTATAGTGAGAAAGTTCCAGGCTGAGTATCGTACCCAAGTGGTTCAGTTGGTAGAACGTGAATGCGCTATACTGATGAGTCGAGTTCGAGTCCCGGCTTGGGTACTTTTTCACTTTGTTGACAATACGCCTATTAAGCAATTAAAATTTGATTATTATGAATTAGATTAGATCTGTTTATAACATCGGTATTGCCAAGTGAGCATTTTATTTTTACATTCAGAATACTGCGACTTCAGAAATAATGGTAGATTTTTTATGAAAGAAAAACTAGCATTAATGATATACATACATGTACTTTCTGATGTTTTCTATCTTTAAGAGCACAGTGAGTGAATTGTGTTCGTTAAAAGTATTTTCTGACGACTAACAATTAAATGTTGTTAAAATATTAGTTTTGGCGGGCCACAAATAACTTGTCGGCGGACCACCTGTTTGACACGCCTGATCTAAAGGAACCATATTCTGATATTGTTTAATAACATATAAGAAAACTGAAAAAAGTAACCAGAAAATTTATGAAATTTTAAAAAAAAATAAAAATTGGTAGCTGAAATTTCCTTTTCGGTTATTTTATATATCGATATTACTGATGTGACTCTGCAATTTTTTCCTTTGATATCTTAATTTAAATTTTCTAAATTACTAGATTTACCCTTAATAAATTTATTTTATACGTTTATGCAGATTCAATAAAAAGTACAGAAGTGATACCTTTTCCCAGGCTGCCTTGATACAAGGAACTCAAATATGGCGTCAAAACTGGATGTTATCATTTAGAAAAACAACGTTGGTGCAATGTTTAATATATAGACTCTTTCTAAGATCGCATTCATATTCTGAAAGACATAATTTGGAGTCTAAAAACACTTTTGGTTTGCTTTTACCGGAAACAGTCTGCGAATAAAGGCAAGTGTATCGATTTTTTATGCTGACTGCACATATTGTCTTTGCAAGTTTTGTTTGTAGTGTCTTTGAGAGTTTATGTATTAAAAATAAATATTGTGTGCTTAGGCGTAAATATCGTTATTGTCCGCATATAAAGCAAGATAAGTTAACACAAGGTAAGTAATAGGTAAAAATAAGTTAAAAGGTATCATTCCAAGAATCGAATCCTGACAATTACTGAAATGACAAAATGCGTAGATAAGCGATCGTAAAACATATCATTGTCAAGGTAAAAGTCATTGAAATGTGTAAGTCCGGACGAAATATTTAGACAAACCAATTTCTAAATGAGGCCCTCGTACTACACTTTCTCAAAGGCCTTTTCGATGCCTAAGGATATGGTGGCCACTGGTTCCTTTGCATTGAAGTTTTGCGTTATGAATTTCACAACATGAAGCAGCTGGTGAGGTGTAGAAGAACAGCTCTGAAGCTAAATTGTTCAGACATTAGTGTAGGAATTCATGCGGAAGGGACTGAATGGGAACATTCAACAACTTTATTTAACAATTAAATAATGTTTTCGGGTCGAAAGTTGTGGGTTACTATAATTAGATGCAGGTTTAGGAATGGATCAGATGATAGAAAGCAGAAGTAGTTTAGAATAGGATTAGTCAATTTGGAAAGTTTAGTGATTATTTTCATAACTAGATTATTTAATAATTTTGAGAATTTTTGATTATATGAATAATAATTGATTGAATTTCAAGGAGGAGCTTAGGAGGAGTTTCGTAGAAATTATTAAGGAAAAAGTGGGCGGAGATAGAGTAGAATTGCAATACACAGGATTTTTCCTAAAATTCTGCCTTATCTTCATCCGTACAAGTGGTAAAATTGTTAACAGTAAGAGGGGGAATGAGAGTGTTAAAAATCCTTTAATTTGCAAAGAGAATGATTATCAGAGCAAAGTCTATGTAATAATTTATTTCAGGTTATGTCGAAGGTCTTTTCTTTCAAGATTAATCTTTTGACCTTGTTATTAAGTTTATTAATACCCGTTTTACAGGTGGGATCACGGAATGACCGATAGAATCGGTAGAGAATATCGCGTTATTTATAGAGGTAGCGTGTGTTAATAAAAACGATGAAAATATTGTTATATTCAAATTTGTCAAAAGGAACGTATTGAGCGTCTGTAATGAGATTTTGCAGCTGAATTACAGTGGAATCAAAATCAGAATAATTATTGATTTTAGGAAAAGGTAGATTGGAATAACTGAGATAATTACTAAATTTATTTCATTCAATTGCTACGGAAGCAATTGGTGAAATAGGGTTTACGAGATCCATTTTAAAGAGACCAGAAGGTAATCAGAGCTAAATTCCTTGAGTGCAGTGGTAGGAATAAATTAAAGCGGATTTTTATAAAATATCAAAATTTATAATAGAAGGGAGGGTTCAACTTGTAGTGCTTATGCGTGCGGGAGATTTAGGTGCATGTAAACTCAACTAGTGGTGAGTAACCTTCCTCTACGAGTTTTAGAGCGATATTTCCAATTTCTGTTATACACGTTGCAATTTCTTGCGGTAAAACAATCTTGGTACTTGGAAATTATGCGTGTAATGCAGTTAAGGCTATTGCTTGCTATGTTGAACATAAATTCAAATGAAAATAATAATACTATCAGGAAATTGTACGATAATATCAGTATGATCAACTCCAGCGAGTGGTGTGTTTTTTAAATGTAATGCGGAATGTATTGTTTTATCTAAAAGGCAGTTTCGCCCCACACTAGTGGAAGGGTGGTGGAAGAGTGAGGGGCACTTGGACACAGCTTGTACGCGAAATATTTTTTAAAAAAGAAAGTTTAATGTTTTTGGTATTAAAATAAATAAAATTTTGAATATTGAGATAAAATATATCAGCCCATTAATTTGAATGCTTTAAACAGTAAACTGTAAACGGTTGAGTGCCTCAATGGGATTCCCAGTTACAAATCAACTCCACTCCCTGTAGATGAGTAAATGTATATCACATAATAGAGCTGCTAAGGAAAAAAGTATAACTGTAGCACATTTGTACTACAAAGGAAAAGGAAAGTAAAAGTTTGGCCTGATAACTTCATTAGAAAATCATGACAGATTAGGCAGCAAATCAAATGTAACTAACATTAAGTAAAGGAAAGAAAGAGTAGCCAGTCAATCAAATTTAACTTACAGAAGAGGAAGTGGGGCTTCGCTGACAATTGTGAGGAAGAGATTGAATGCTTTAACAGTATACAGAAACAGTTGATTGTTTCAATGGGATTCCCCGTTTTTAAACAACTCCACTCCCTGTCTATGAGTAAGTGTATATCAGAACCTAGAGGAGCCATGAGAAAAAAAAAAGTATAAATGTAGCATATTAGCACTAGGAAATGACAGCAAAGTAAAACCTTCGACTGAGAACTTCATCAGCCAGTCCGAAATAAGTAAGCCAGCCAATCAAATTTAACTTGCAATATTCCAATGGATTTATTTCAAAAGCAAACATTTACATCAGTTCTGGAGCTAAAGAAATTGTGGGAAAAAAAAAAGATTTATTGAAAGATTGTGTCCATGCTGATACTTGGTAAAACTGGGCTACGCCGCCAGGAGACTGAGGCTAGATCACGTCAGGCACGTCAACTGCCGTACCCACGTTCTGGGGAACTTTTAACGCGTACGACCATGAATACTCCTTATGCGCTACGGCCGTTGGAGCGCTACCATCTGCTGGCTACTTCCATTCTGCCAAGTACTGACGACAATGGTTGTTGCGATTAGAGGAGGTGGCCACCCTCTTGGGTCACCACCACTGCACACTTGAGGAGACACTGGTGTCCCGCGACAGCTTTGGAGCCAGAAAACATAAGAAGTAACCGGGCTCTAGGCCGTTAGCCGGGCTTCCCCAACGACTCTTGCTCTATCGCAGCTTCCGAACATCGATAGCTAGGGAAGGAGGTATCGACTGGCAGGTGCATCTTGCTAGCCAGGGATGTCGAGGAAAGGCATCTCTGAACGCTTAGATACGTCCTGGCTTAGGTTGTCTCCGCGTGACCCCCGAGGGCTTTCCCTCCGGTTTCTACCGCCGGCAGAACGACGAGTGCGGTCGACTCGATCGAGGGTCATTCGGAAACACATGACATATAAAGCAAACACACAAAAACAGAAACACAACAAATGTTAGACAAAAATGGAAAGTTATGTTAGACAGCACTATTTGACTCTGAAGGGCATGGGGAAATCCTTCAAAAGCGCCAAAGAGGCGGTCCCGATCGAATTTAGTAGATTGAAAGTTATTTCTAAGTCTCCTGCCGATCCAACCATCAGGCACAGTAAGCTCTTACTACGCATAGACACGCTGGATTGGTTTTTGACCTGGGTTCGAGTTTCGGCTTGATCGCCGCCACATTAGTCGGCGAGCTACCGGTCTGTTTCCTAACGGTCGGACAGTCCAGGGAGAGCAAGTGATCACCTCCGAAGATGTGATACGAGCCGCAGTGACCTGAGTGGTCCCCTGAGGACACGAACCACACTTGGTACGAACGGACAGTTCCCTTTCTGGCCGGCCTTGAGGTCGATACACAACTACTCCAGCTACAGCGGGAGACGTGGTGGATGCGGACCATGCAGTTCACAACACCCGCATGCCGGTAACTGCACTCTGCCAATTGTTAGTACCGAGGGTTGCTTCACGCCACCTCATGCACTGACTAGACGTTACAATAGAGTCACCACGCACCTTGCTCTTTGGAGTCCGATCACGTCTCTATCATGGGACGGGATAAATTGTGGAAAATGATCCTATCGCTGTTCGCTATCGAATATATATTTGTTTTCTATTTTATGTGTTTAATGAATGCGCGCTTTTATGGATTATGTGTTTTTTAGCAAAATATTTTATTTTTATGTTTGTTCTTTTCTCGATTTACGGAGCATGATGAAATAAATACACTGCTCAAAAAAATTAGGGGAGCCAGCAAATAAAAGAAGAGAACCTTGCGAGACAGCGATGCATGGGTATAAAATGGAGAGTACACGTGTATGCGCAATGCAGAAAATAAGAAACAAAACAATTTTAAAGGAGCTTTAATTCTTTGAAAGGATGAAAATAACATGAAAAGATGGTTTAGGGCAACAATTTGGTTAAATGTAAATTACAAAAAAGAGTATTGTTTAGTAATGATGCAAGTTGTTTAATACGGCGTGTGGTCCCTTCTAACAGCTAAGACTGCTGCACACCTGTTTTCCTTGGATGTGATGAGATTATTGATAAGACTTTGAGGAATACTGTTCCAGTCTTCAAGAATTGCAATCTTCTTGTCCCAGACAATAAACGAAAGCCTTTGTCTTGCTGCAATGTGTCGTTCGAGTGTGTTCCACACATGCTCGATTTGATTCAGGTCAGGAAAGAATGCTGGCAATTCCATACGCTGTATTGTTTCAGTTTCAACCATGTTCTCTAACAGACGATCTGTATCCCGGCAGGCATTATCATGAATGAAAATAAAGGAATCACCATGGGTGAAGCGTAAGATATGACATGAGGTCTCAGTATCTCCTCTGTATACCTTTGTGCTGTCAGTCATTCAAATGATATGCAGGTTCGTACGTCCACCTATGCTGATTCCAGCTCATACCATCAACCCACTTTGTCTATAATGTGATCTTTCACGAACAAATGTGAGGTTATTTCGAGTGCCCCTTTCTTTACATACAAAAACACGTCGAGTATCATACTCTAGACTGAATAGGGAAGCAGCATTTGACTCCAATCCGTTGCCTTCAATCTTGATGTTCAACAGCCAACGTCTTCGGGCCGCACAGTGGCTTGTGATCAACGGAATACAGATCATTGGCCTACGTGCATAGAGACCACCCTGATGAAGCATTTTTCGCACTGTTTGGCTGGACACCTTTCGTCATGTTGCCAAGAGCTACCGTTTTTGCAAATGAGTATTATCCCGTTTTCTGTCTCGACGAGCTGTTAACAATATATATCGGTCATCAGTTGCTGTGGTGCACGTGGTCGACCTTGCCCTGGTCGACATCTAATATTTCATGTTTCTTGGAATCAATTCCAGAGCCTTGCAAGGACATTTCTTGCAACTCCAACAGCGTACGCTACACTTCGTTGTGTTTGCCCGGATTCAAGACTATCTCTAATACGCCAAGCCATGGATTCTGGTAAATCACGTTGTTGTGACATTTTCAAATCACCCTTTCTCAAAACAAAAGCTGAGCAATTGAATTTCGCAACTGAAACATCGAAACAGACATTTCTACGAAATCCTTATTTCTTCACTTATCTCCTTTTTCTGGTTTTTGACGTCATGAACTTTAATTTGCATATGAAGTTTTATATTTCTGTTTTCTGCTATGCTTTAAATTATGGATGTTTTAATTTAAGTTACTTATTGGTGTAATTATTTGTGCAATTTCGTTAAAACCAAGTGCTCCCCTAATTGTTTTGAGCAGTGTATATATATATTTTTTTTCTTTTCGTGTTTGTTCTTGTTGCATTCGATTACTTTTCTGCATGGGATCGCTTGGCCTGATGTTGGACCAGAAGAATCTGTCGGATCTGTTTCGGGCCAATTCCCTCTCGTTAGACTGACGCCGGGCCTGGGATTAATTTTTCTTAGCAGACTCGGACTCAGCCGAGATCGGAAAACGCCGGCGTGCCTGTTATTAATTATTGATGGGAAATAGAGTTACTTTTGATTGACAGGTTGCATCATCCAATGTTGTATAGGCAACAGGTTCTAACAACATGTTATTTTTGTAACGTATAACTAATCACAATGTATGGTGGCAACGGATGTTTTAGGTAAAACGCATTTAAATAGAATGTTTGAAATAATTTTGGAACGTAAGTATAGACGCTGTATTCCGCTGTGGGGGAATTCACACCATTAAACTTAGTTTACAAGGTTAAAATTGAATATTTGAGAAACAAAAACTTACATAGTTATCGGACTGTGAATTTTATACATTTTCCGCTTTCTGGCACTAAAAACATTTTTTTTTAATTTTCCGCGTTTGGCGATTAAAACACTGAAAATTCATAAAATTCAAAGTATCATAACTCGGTACGTTTTGGTGATAGAAGAATAAATTTTAACTATTTTACTTTTTAGAACAATGAACATTTCGAACGTTTCTAATTTAAAGTATAGACAACAGGTATTTTATGAAATTCTAATTTCTTACGCATTTAAAAAGTTTTTTTTTTTTTACTGTCAATCGTTTTAACAAAATTTGAGACTTTTGTAAAAATTGGAATCTCTTTTACTAGAAGTTTAGAAATTAGCTATTGGTAAATGATAAGAAGAGACACCCTGTTTTAAAATAGCACAATTTTAACAACAAAATTTGTAGAGAAATGAAATTTGATCCCCTGCTTCACTGTGAACCTATTTATCAACACATATCCAAAGCAAATCCCTAAAAAAAAAATGGAAATATTCACGAGTATACATTTTTAATCAAATGCAACTGATCCAAACAAATTTTCAAATAAGTTTTTCAAATTAATTACAATTATATTAAAATTAAGTGCCCGCACAAATCATATGGTGCAATTTTCTTTCTTTCTTTTTTTTTTCAGTAAAATAAAATCTCAGAAATAAAAATGTTTTTCAGCTCTCATTTTCTAAAAACGCAGCAAGAAAATAAAATAAAATAAAATAAGTGCGCATATGCCCCCCCCCCCCCCCAAAAAAAAAAAAAAGCATCTGAATAAAAAGTGAAAACACTAAAATTCGATGAGTATATATCAATATCCCTTTTTCGAATAGCAAAAACACCTGCAACAGGCCAATTTCACTGGCCAAAGATGTCTGCCGCACTAATTCTACCAAAAAGCGAGGAGATCATTAAAAAGCGCCTTCCCAACTTATCCTCTCATATCATTTACGAAGGAATATATTTTCCTTTCCATTCCGAAAAATCCCTACCGATTCAAAACATTACACGCAACCCTATGCATTTACACAATAAGTTACAATTTTTTAAAGTTTTTCTTTGTACGGAACGTAAGCAGTTACTTTATTAAAATCAGCAATAATGATTATTTTCAATAAAATAACTGTCAGGTTATAAACAGTTTTTTCAAACTGCACAGTTGCAGACTACAGAGAGAGATAAATTAAGCACTTAGCAGATCTTTTCGCCAACATCACAATTAGCTTTACCATTAGTGGGCTTTGTCCGCTCGTAAGCCGAGCCTCTCAGCTTCTAAGGTCGTGTGATTTCTTCCCTTCTTTTTCATGATAGCCGACCACACTTGCTAGCCATTTATGAATTGGAAGGGCAAATTTTGACTGTGTCTCCGCTTATGCAGGGTTTTGTTTTTAATTTTCTCTTTGACATTTTCATACGCGTTTAAAATAGGATTTTTTTTTATATGAAAGTACATTTTTAAGCATTCTTTAAAAATTAAAATAGAAAACAAATTTCGGAAGTTTTAATATTATTTTAATTTGAATATGCATTTTTAAAATACTGTTTTTTTGCTTTCTTTCTTTTTCTTTTTTTTAAATTAAAGAATTTGCTGGTAAGGCGTTCCAAATTTAACAGGGATTTTTCGTTAATCTGTTATAAAATAATGAACAATAATGCAATAATATCGTTATTTATCCTAAGTTAAATAGCGCCTATCTCTATTATCAATATAATATATATAACTTTCTATCTGTACACAAGTAAATAATGATGGAATGGGATTATTGTCCAATAATTTTGCCATTTAATTACCAGGATTTAAAAAGCTAAATTTTATTTATTCAGACTTAAATGTTTTTCAGTGAAGGGAAACGTCTATACAATATACAATATTCTTCCCATTCGGGTTCTAAGAAATTTATAGCCAAAATATTCATAATGAAATGCGCAACTTTGAGCGCTTCCCGGTCCATTTATTTTTGCATAGAAGCTGTTTATCAATTCTGAAAAAGTGTAAATTTGTTTTAGAAAACGCTTCAGGATTTATAGCACTAATTAGGATTAAAATATACAGGTTTATGTTGCTTCCTTTCTAATTAATATTAAAGTATTTATAAAAAAAAATATTTTCTATTAGTTGTATTTTCTTATTTATTTTTCTGATCTGATTGCATGTACAATGACATATCTGTTGGAAAAATATGAAAATATAGGAATATATTTTTAAATATTATGTAGTTAACATTGAAAAAAGTTTAATAATATTTTTGAATATCCTTATTTACTTAAAACTGAAACACAGAAAGATAACAGCCTTTCAATATACAATATAAGCATGGAAGAGAAATCATGCGTCAAGCATAGATTATGTAACACTTTCCAACACTTCTAAAATATTTTTACATATCTTTACCGTTTAATAAGGTAAAAGATGATAACTAAGTAACCAATTTTGGTAAACACATAACATATTTAAAAATCCATTTTTAGGAATTACAACAATATTAAAATAAATGATCAGCGTAAAATTAGCACAAATGAAATATATATAAAAGAAACAAACAGCTGTTTCGGAGCCTCTAAAGCTCCATCATTAGTGCCAAAGTTAGAAAGATTAAAAACTGGTTTAAAAGTTTAGGACATGTAAGTATGCTTGCGTCTCCAGTCGCGGCCAAGCTGGAATGGCGGTGAGTGTTTAAAATCCCCAGCTGATTCATGGTGACTCCGCTGTTATTTTAAATCAGTTTTTAATCTCTTTAACTTTGACACTGATGATGGAGCTTTAGAGGCCCTGAAACAGCTGTTTGCTATTTTATATATATTTTATTTGTATATGATCAATAGATGTGGATATATAGTATGATAAAATTTAGCTCAGTTAGAATATTCACATTTAGCAATTTTCGCCAATCGATGTAAATGTACTCGAAATCTTTTGTACAGCCCTGTATATTATCTGAAGACTTTTGTACACACCACATATTAAACTAAAAGGCAACTTAAAACTCACTCGCAGCAATTACCGACAATATATCTTTTTCTTTGCGTAGCACTCTATATGAATTTATTTATATTCCACAAACTTCTATTAGTCTACTAAATATACTTCAGCAGGGAAATACGTAAACACAATTAAAAACTACCCTTATAAGCACTTCACTCCCATAGTCTGTAATACTTACAAATTCCGTGTATCCCTGTATATGATTAACCAAGTTTATAAACGCACACGTAATATGAAAAAAATTAGTTAAACTTTAAAACACAAACCAAAGTTAAAAACGCACTTATCACACATAGACTGTAAATATCGCACATGTACTGTAACCAATATCTTTTGTGAGTCCCTGTAAATAAACGCAATGCACACAAGAGAGCAATTTATAGTGCACCTCAGTAATGCATATAATTTTCATTATGTTTGAAATAGTGAAATATCACTAAATTACACAGCAAACGATTTTTCCCTATAGAACGATGTGTAACAGAATTCTTCTGTTTGACCCTGTAAATGAATAATTAATGTTTTGCACTCCATATTCTACAAAAAGCATGTTTTAATGTTTTTCATAATTAGATATCAATTTCTTTGTTTTAAATGACGTAGAGTCATCAAAATGCAGTTGAAACGATTATTTCACATTAACTGTAATGTAATGGAATACTTTTGACTATCCCTATCAAAAAAAAAAAAAAAAAATTAAGTGCTACACACTTTAGTTGAAATAGGGAACATGCTGTAGTAAACGGCAATAATTTAATATAATAAAATTCCAGGGTAATTCAAGCATATTTACGGGAATTAGAACACGGACAGAAGGACAGACGGCAGACAAACCGAAGTCATAAACCCTTTTCAACTAGGTCGGAAACTTTTCAAATGTATAAGGCTGGCACACATTTTTACATTGGAATCATAACAGTCATGACGTAATAGACCAATTATGCACCAATTAATACGTACATCAAACGAATGAATACCGAGAAAATTTTACACTAGATTATATTGTATGCATTAAAACCGTTGAATAATAAAAAAACACACAAAACTCTAAAATTAAGTACATGAACAACTGCTATTTCAGACAACTATATTTTCTTTATATATAAAAAAATGCACTGTATGTCGAAATATCTACTTATGAAATATACATACACTATCTAGAGAATAATACCTTCTCACTCATTTTAAACTTACACAAACAATCATTACTTTACTACAATATCTATATTTGTTTGGACTTTATTTTTATTTTTAACCACAATATTAAACAAGAACGCAAGAAAAATACACATGAAATCTGATCCACCTACTTATATGTTATTAAATAAAAAATAACGACTTCAAAAGCAAATGAAATTAGTCACTATCATTCAAGCGTATACGTCCGATTGAGCAAATTGATCAACAACCTCCGGAGATAAAAGAGAAGCTAAGAAGAAAGAAACATTTTCCTGCCAGAAGCAACGATCATGCCTTTTTAGTACTTGTTAACCCGTCAGCACACGCGCCCCTTTCCATTACGTTACTACACGCACGGGATAAATTTTACCCCAATGGGTTTTCTTGTGTAAATTTCCCCCCGGTTTGATTATAAACAAAATTTTCTATTTTGAAATAAACTCTAATTCAATAAAGAACATAATTTAACTTAAAATAAGAAGTTATTTTATATTTAAAGA
The DNA here is from genome assembly GCA_963931845.1 of Maratus michaelseni. Lineage (NCBI taxonomy): Eukaryota > Metazoa > Arthropoda > Arachnida > Araneae > Salticidae > Maratus > Maratus michaelseni. The sequence goes on from OZ007589.1 coordinate 247,125,394, forward strand.
AAAAAAAAAAATCTAGCACTAAGATTTTTTTCTGTATATCATTGCATACAAAGCTTTTACAATCCAAATTCAGCTATAAAAATACAGAAAATATAAAACTGATATATAGAAACTGTATGCGCAAGAGTTGTTAACGTTTAAAAGAAAAATTATATTATTATTTGCACACTATGTTTTTCCGAGGCTAACGAAAAAGAAAGGCTACCGCGGTGCTTTACCCAAATCTTTTTTTACAGACCGCGGGAGTCACGTGATGCTCGAATGCACCAATGGAGGTGTACGAAAAGAGCATCACGTCACGCTAGCGGTCTGTAAAAAACGATAAGCGGAATGCACCGCGGTAGCCTGTATTTTTCGTTAGCCTCGGTTTTTCACAGAAACATTTGCATTAGCATTTTCCTATCGTTATGGGTTACGTTATAACACGCCTGGGGTAAATTTCCTCCCACGTGACATTTTTATAACAAAAGAATGGAAAACCTCACAACCGGAGGTATATTCTTTTTGGCCACATCTTGATATATTTCAGTTTGAAACGTACTATAAAGCTCAGAATAATCACGAACGAATTTCGCACAATTTTAAGTAATAGCTGTGAGTTGGGGTAGCTTTTAACCCAGCGCATGTGCTGACGGGTTAAGTCAACACTTAGTGATTTCGGAGCGAGGTATTAACCTGTACCCTACTTGGTTAAATGTAGGTAGTTATTGTTTAATTGGGGTAAGTAACCTACACCAATTAGGAGGCCCATAACTTACCAGCATTAGCCCCAGGTAACTGTTCTCAATGGGACACCGTCCACACCGTAAATAAGCTGTCCATAATTATGCCATCTGCATCCGGCAAGCTGTAAGTTGTAAAAATGTCCTTCGTAAGAGCCCTCATTCTTCGATTTACAGACCAGTGTCTCCGAAACTAATAAAAAAACTACCATATAGGTGGTCATCTCTTTTATCCCATACGATTGTAGATAAACATAATTGGAAAATGTAGATGTTATTGCTTTCCAATACAAAAAAAAATAATACATACATTATAAAATAAGATCAACACTTAATTTACAGAAAATCATTCATAAATATGCACAATACAAAATGAAATCAATAATTCATTTGTGAAAAATAACTCGTGTATTTAATGTCTTCTCATTACAAATTGTAAACATTTTTCTTAAAAATTGGGGGGTGGATCGTATTTGACCACCCAGATGAAATCCTTTTAACTGCGCAAAACTGCGTATATCTAATATCCGAAGTAAAAATGAAATATAATACGAATTAATTATAATTCAGTGTAGTGTTAGAATTCAAAATATTTTGAACTGCTAAATTAAAACAATAATGTTATTGTTATTTAGAAAAATACTAATAGAATATCCTATGACATATACGTAAATTAATTAAATGTGTTATCTATATAAAGTGAATTTTTTTTAGCAATTTGCAATTCTATGTAATTCATTAATCTAGATATTTATTCAGTATATTATTTTTTTAATTAAAATGTAAATAACATGTACAATGATATTGAGTATTAAAAGAGTTGCATTAGGAAAATGTATCTGAGCATACACTGCATATTTTATTTCAAAATACATTCAAATATTAACAACAATTTAATTATGGTCTTTTGTGTTTTATGTAGGTGTAATTTAAAGAAATAAATATTCATAGTACCATTGTTTTCGCTTTAGAATATTATATAATCTGTATGTTGTCTGTCGCATAAACAAAATAAAATATGCTATAAGCAGTGTATATTTTATATTAGTATGTTATATAGAATTTTTCTACACAAAGAATGCAAATTATATTTCACAAAAATTACATAAATATGTCTTTATTATGTCGAGTTTTAAACTGTTGTAATATAAATGAAAATATCTTATTAAGCACGTTAAAATGTTAGACTTTCGTTCGAAGGAGTGCGTGAATATTTGTAAATATGCCTTAATTCATTATTAATGAGAAATAGCAGAATTTATTAGCATTTATTAATGAAAGAATTTATTAATAAGTTAGCAATTAAAATAATTTATTAATAATAAATTACACATTAAAGATTATTCGTATAGTGGAAGCATTTAATGTATAATTAATTATGTTTATTTAATTATTTTTACTACAGAAAACTAAATTTACTGAAATATCAAAGTATTATTTATTTTATTTATGTTATTTAAGTAAAATAATGGCATAACAGAATAAGAAAAAATCTTAAACGAAGTCAATACATGTAATATTTTTTTTTTGGGTCAAAAAAATGTACACAACAGATAACAGATAACTTTTTTTCTAATTAGCGAAATCATTCAAACTTATTTTTTCACAGAAATTAGTACCAAATATTTATTTTAGATTTTCGCTAGACTTATTTTTTGTGTTTAAACTATAAAAGGAATAGCATTTTATTTAACAGAATGCTTACACAAATCAAAAATTGGATGAGCGTGCAAAAAATAAATTCTTACACTGATAAATCTTTCTTTTTAAGGAAATCTATATGAGAAAGCATGAGTAGGGTAGACCGGGGCACATTTACGCGGAATTTTTTCAATGAATTTTCTAATTTTTATGTTTTAACTTAGGAAATTTCAGACATTGTAGTTTTATAAAGCAGTTAATAAAGTCAAAATTTGTGTATTCAGTTGTGCCCTATTTGTGTTTTTAACGGTAAAAAAAAAAAAATATTTTAGGTTCAAGTCATTTGCGTAAACTTGCCCCGGGAACGGGGCAGGTTTACGCATATTCTAAGTGATACCAAAGTGTTAGTAAAATAAATATTTAATCAAATTGAGATGTTTTATTTTTAACTTAAAACACTGTTTAAAAACAAACAAAAAATTAAAGAGAATTAATTAAAGAACATTTTATAGGCTAAACTGAAAACTTAGCTTAAAGAGGGCTTAGCTTAAAAAACTTAGCTTAAAAAGGCTTATTGCTAGTTAAAAACAGAAACTAATTAGTCATCTTCATCATCACTGTTACAGTTTTTACAAGCAAAAAATAAAGTATTTCCTTTTGCACACTTGTCATGGGACCACCTTTTGCCACCTTTTTTGGATTGGTAATCACAGTACGAACGTGCGTAAAGGTGCCCCGATGTCAATGCGTAAACATGCCCCGTTGCCATGTTTGGATTTATTTTTAACGTGCAACGAAAATTAATAACATTTCTGTTCATACAAATACAGTTCTCAAAAAAGGATAAAATTCTGCTAATGTTCATATATTTGTTTATCTTTAACTAAATATTATTAGTTCACAATAAGTTTCAAAAGTTCAACACCAAATTTATTCAGCTTGAAAGAAAACAGGTTATCCTTTCAGCATGCTAGACCGAAGCTCGACTGACGCTCAAAACCTTGTGAGAATAACCGCTAGGGAGCAGCATCAATCTGTTATGCCTGGTGGGGTGCCAGTTATAACTCGTTTCGGAAAAAGTGCACTACGTAAACGTTCCCCGGTCTACCCTACTATTAAATCATCCTTCAAACTTGACTAACATTATTTTATAGCAGAATATTTGAATGTGAAACTGCATAAAATACGAGAGATGCGTATTTAAAAAGGCGGTTTCAGGGAGATTGCTGTATTTAGTAAATATATATAATAAAGTGTAAAATTTCCATTACATGCTCTAAAACAGTTATAAATACCGCAAATGTGAACTATTAGGAAATACGTACTCATAAAATTTGCGTCCTGCTACTGTGGGAGGTGACTGGGGTGCTATGAGCACGTCACGTGATTAGTCTTTCAAAACGGCAGCGTCTGCAGTGAACTAGAAATTGTTTTATATTCTTAAACTAAGTAAAACGGAATCGGTAATTTTTTTCTAAACGGCATTTTTACCCCCTATTCTTACAGCAATCTCCAATCAGAAAATATATTCATGATTGGCCGAAAAAAATTAACTGTCTCATGTTTATGGACCATGATTCCAATTGTATCGAAAGCTGTTACTTATACCACAAAAGCCACACAGAAGTCCTGAATCAATATCTTGTTAATTTTTCCTGTGTGATACGTTAAATACAAGGTGTTTATCCATACCGTTCATCTTGAACTGAATTTGATTAAACAGACATAATATATAAATATATATACTACGGTCACCATCGGGGCAATTCGGTTTCAGATAATTTGTTTATGCGAAAATGGATTACTGTCTATATGTCCTTGTATAGGAAGCATGCTGGTAGTTGCGTCTCTCTGATATCACTGCAAGTCATTGTGTCACGTGATATTTGTGACACAAATGTCCGCCAGTCAGTGACATCACATTCACATATTCACATTTCAAAACATGTTATTCGTTGTAAAAAATATTTTTCTGGGCGATTTTCCAATTTTTGTGACGTTACTGCGATGTAATTGTGATGGAATGCTGCAGGAAAACCTCTTAATTTTTTTTAGATGAAGTCTATCTGCTTAAGATTTAACGCTATATTATAGTCTTAGGAAAAGGTAGGTGAAATATTAATTAATTATCCGAGACGTATAGCATTTATTTTGCACCAATGACTCTAATAACTTGATGTAATAACTTGTATTAAAAAATTATTTTTAGACAGATTATCAATTAATTAAAGATAAGAAAAAGTTACGTTGTGAAAAATTTTCCGAAGATCTTCAATACAATATGTAACTACAATATGTAAGTCTCTTTGAGCCGATTACAAACATCTAAAGTTACCCGTAGAAAGTTGCATAAAATTAAATAAATAATGGCTTCTTTTAAAACCTAGATATAATAAATTAAACAAAAAGGAAGCTGACCAAAATTAGATGAAAATGATAATAAGTTTATTTACAAGAAATTATAAGCATTTGATAAGAAATAAACAAAATTTTCAAAAATAAATTAATCATATTTATATATTGAATTTTCATTATTCATTTACCGAACATTTCAGTTTTAAATTTCTGTACAAACAGATTCAAATTTGTAGTAAAATTAAAACATCAGAAGTGTACATATTTGATTAGTCTTTTATACGTTTAAATAAGGGGAGTTATCTTCATATACACACGACTTCATGTTAATAAAAAGAACATTGTAAATAGCTAACTGATGGAAGAATGGAAAATTAAGTGTAATTGTTTAACTGGAGATGTCGATGATGAGACATGGTTTAGATTAGCATTTTTTAACTCTTAAGAGCACACGCGTATAACCTTTTTGGCACACACATCAGATTTTATACTGTTGGAGCATATATTAATACCTTTTATTCACCCACATCTATCGATAACTGAACTCCAAAAAAAAAATCTTCTTCTTTCGTCTTTCCACTTCTCTCCATAAACTTAAGTTCTTTCACATGTAAACTTCGCGAAAATTTGCATTTTGCGGCCACACTTCTAATTTTAGAGGGCTGACTATTGGCAGATGGATGAATACACTACACCCCTTAACCTTTTCATAGGCCACTAGTTACAAAAGCGATTCCTTCTGGCGCCTGTAGTGTCTGGGAACATAGAGATGAATTGATCTTGGGAGGTCTTGGTGCCAATTAAGCCCTCATAAATAATTGTGTTATGTTGTTGTTCTGTCGATTTGCTTCGGCATTTGATTGGTATTTTTATGAGGTGTTGTTAAATCATTCCCTTAACTGCTGGTAGTGGGAAAAAACAAATATATTTTGATTGCAGAAAATCACTTTGTTCCACAATTAACTACCTATATGTAAAAAATCGTAAAATGAATCATTAATTGGTATTGTTTATTGTCTGCTGATTCGAATGATACCAAATACTCTGTGTTTAACTGCAGAAAAAAACACTAATTCTTTTTTTTTCTTATTTATACTGTGTGATCTCCTCCGTGGTGTCTTTACCTTGCCGGAGTGGAGGGGCTTGTGTGCATCAGTGAACCGGAGAGATGTGCCGGCGGTAGCGCAGCTACTGGTAGCGTAGCTACTGGTAGCGTCTCCCAAGCCGGAATGGTCAAAGGGTAGGTGCCAGACTAAATTTGACACCCTGGTCCTCCAGGTTGGGGGTTATGACAACAGGCCTGCTCCCTATTTCATATTAAAAAAAACCCATTGCAAAAAGAATCTACAAGAATAATAAACCGGATGCTAACAGACGACGACTAAGGCTGAGGAAAAGGACTATGATTATGGCTACATGGAATATACAGGGTATTAGATCAAAATGGTTTGATGTAATGAGAGAGATTGATGCAATGAAAATCGATTTGATTGTTTTGACAGAGAATCAGTTGGAAGACTAATTTATTTAGAGACGAGAGAAATTCCACAGATATGGAGGATATTGATGTCCCAGAATATATGTTGGAAGGATTAATGGAAGAAAGTACAAAAAGACTTTTTCAAGTAAGAATAGATAATACATTAGAAGGAAGGAGTTATACTAATGCAACTGAACTATATCAACATATTAAGTCATCTTTACACCAGGCTGCAAATGAAGCGCTTTGACAAAAAATAAAGGAAAAAACTACCTCAAAAATTTTTGGGTGGGACGAAGACATTGAAAAGACTATACTACAGAAAAAAGAAGCTTATATTAGATGGATGTGTTCAAAAAAGGAAGAGGATAGACAGCTTTATAGAAATTTTAGAAAAGAAACTAAGAAGTTAGTATTAGAGAAAAAAGAACATCTTGGGATAAAAAATGCAGAGAAATTGAGACGTATATAGGAAGAAGACGATGTACAGAGGCATGTAAGTTTTTAAAGAATATTAGAAAAGAATGTAGTAATTCATGGCAGGGAATATCTGTTAAGAAATGGGAAGATTATTATAAGACTTTGCTTACGGAAACTAGAAATGAATTTCAAGTAAATCATATAGATTTTGAAAAGAAAAAAGAAGAGACAACTTTGAGACAACCTATATTGCTGGAACTTGAGAGCAATTAAAAAAATAAAAAATCAAAGAACAAGTGGTCCTGGAGGCCGAGCTGATCAAAAATGGAACCGATAAATTGCGTAGATTAATTACACAATTATTCGAAAAATGCTTAAACGTAGAAGAAACACCAGAGGAATGGAGAATTGCACATCTAACATCTATATATAAGAAAGGAGACCGATAAAAATGTGAAAATTATCATGGCATTACTGTAACAGCACTGTTTAGTAGACTATATGGACGAATCTTAAAAGATTTCATTGAGGAAGAAATTAGAACGAAGGAAAGCTAAGAGTAGAGTGGATTTAGAGCAGGAAGATCATGTATGGATAATATATTTTGTCTTAAACAAATTGTTGAAAAAGAAATGGCGGTAGGAAATCAAACTCATCTTCTATTTATTGATCTTACGAAGGCATACGATAACGTTCCAATCGCAAAATTATGGAATGTATTAAAGGAAATGAATATAAATCAAAATATTATTGGTGCAATTCAAGAACTTTACAGACAATCAAAAACTAGGATTAAAATAGGCCAAAGGCTCTCAAAAGGTATTATAACAGATAAAGGACTCAGACAGGGATGTTGTGTCTCCCCAACACTTTTTTAAATTTATGTTGAAGAAGCATTGAAAATTTGGAAACAAAACTGCCGAGGAATGGGCTTAATGTGAATGGAAAATCAATTTTCACTCTGCAATTTACAGATGATCAAATTATAATTGCAAAAAATAAAAATGATTTAGAGAAAATAACGATAAAAATTAAGGGGGCAGTACACCTTTAAAATGGTCAAAAATTCAATTTCAAGGTTTTGATGTCAGTAAATAGTGCATTTTATTCTGAGTAGAAAGGTACCAATGTTTTTCAGAGGCGATAATTATTGACGAAGATATAAAGTAAAACGCAATCGTCATTCTTTGTTTTTGAATGGAGAGTGAAAACTTTAAATGCATTTAATTCATAACAATGATTTTCAAACTTGCGCGCACGATTTGTCCAAAAATAATTTAGATAGAACCTCAATTTTTTTCAAATTTTTTAATGTTGTAACAATGAACAAAATGAACTAGAATCTTTTAATTTGGTCAATAAATTAAAAAATAATTAGCTGTAATTCATCGAAAAGCGCATTCAAAATAAGTTTTTAATTTAATTACAGTTAATAATTTTTTTAATTTATGGATCAAATTAAAAGATTCTAGTTCATTTTGTTCATTGTTACAACATTAATAAATTTGAAAAAAATTGAGGTTCTATCTAAATTATTTTTGGAGAAATCGTGCGTCGTCAATAATTATCGCATCTGAAAAACATTGGTACCTTTCTACTCAGAATAAAATGCACTATTTACTGACATCAAAACCTTGAAATTGAATTTTTGACCATTTTAAAGGTCCCTTAAGGAAGAATATGAGAAATGAGGACTCTACATGAACGTTAGTAAGACCAAATACCTATGTGTTGGAGGAAATGAGACAGAACTAAATTTAAATATTAACATAAAAATAGGAAGCTGTGAGTATTATAGATACCTTGGTGTAGACATTAATAGAGAAGGCACAGACTCACAGAAAATTAAATACAGAATCTGCCAAGGAAGAAAAGCTGTAAAACATTTAAATTCTATTTGGTGGAGTAAGGAGATCGCCAGGAAAAGAAAATATAATATATATAATTCTATAGTAAAGAGCATTTTGTAATATGGAGCAGAGGGATGGAGAATAATAGAGACTGAAAGGAAGAAATTAGCAGCAGTGGAAATGGTTGTCCTAAGAAGATCATGCAGGATATCAAGAATAGAGAAAATAAGAAATTAAAGAATAAAAAAAATGATGAAAATTAAAGGGAACCATATTAGACGATGTTCAAAAGAAACAATTAATCTGGTATGGCCATGTTAAAAGAATGAGTGACGAGAGACTACCCAAAATCGCATCTAATTACAGAACAAACCAAATGAGGAAACAAGAAAGACCACGAAAGACCTGGATGGATGATATAAAAAAGCCACGAGGGATAGGGGTCTGGAAGAAGAATGGACCCTTGACCGGAAGAAATGGCGTGGTCTATTGTAGATTTTTTGGATGGCGGCACGTGACGCCACAAACCGAGTTTATATATATTATACTCTGTGATATTTAAATTATAGATGGTGGAAGAAAATCTTGACATCAAACTGCAACACACGTACGTATAAACATATAAATGACCATAAATACATCATACTGTTAAGTGATGTTTTATTGCATTTGAGATAGGGACTAATCTAATAGGACAGGGGTAATCCTATTGATTTTGCAGGTCCCATACAAAATAATCCATGTTCATTTTCTTATTTATTAACATACAAGAAAACAATATCTAGATAGATACAGTTATTATGAAATTGGAAAATATCATCTGCATTATAATAGTGCAAGTTATGTGACTTCCATAAACAGTTACGGACTGACTGCTTCCGTTTACAGATAGATGCCAGTCGGCCATTTTTACTCAAAATTATTTTTTCCGAATAAAACTGCATAAAAGTTACATTTTAAGAAAGGCCGTTAAAAAAATTACTGTTTGACACACAAGTTATATTGAAATATATGTATATTCTAGGATAACTTCAGTTGAAATTAAGGTCGCCACCAAGTATCTCATTTATCAATGTAAACAAACACAAGAGATTCGTTCATCGCAAGTGATAAAAATATATAAACCATGGAGGTAAGCACTTGCAAAGCAAGTTCCCCAGCGATGGATTGTGCAGCGAAATCTGAAAAAAAAGTCGCGCCTGTAAATCAATTATTCTCTTAGGTGAAGTGCTCTACAATTCAGAAGTTACATTAAAGCAAGACCGTATGTCCAGTGGAACCGTATATTCATCGGTGAAATCTGCATACGAGTGAATCAACCTTCAAGGAACACTCTACTCTTTATTATAGATGAATCTGATTTATTATAGCTGAATACTATTTAATGAATTAAATTTCAAAAACGAATCGTCAGTTAATTTAAGACTTTTTTTACACGTACCCGGAAGATAGATCACCGAAAGAAATGTTAATACTAAAATAACAAAACATTTTTTACGTATGATATAAAATTTTAACATTAAAATTATCAAATTTAATCAGACAATATAAGTTAAAACACAAAAATATATAATTAAAAAAATCAAGCAGATATTTAATGCTCCGTTTAGCCCCTCATCAGTGCAATAACATACGTTGACCATACAATTTCAAAACATCTTTACAGTCAGTAGTTGAAAATTAAGAAAACTTCATAGAAGTTACATTAACGCAAGACCGTATATTCAGTGGAACCGTGTATTCATCGGCGGAATCTTCATTCGAGTGAACCAACATTCAAGGAACACTTTACTCTTTATTATAGCTGAATCAGATTACTGTGATACTTGCGAAATCTGGACTATAGTCAGTATCGAAAGAATGCTGTAATAGTTTCGATTGAAGGCTTCCAGATTTGTAGGAACGCTTATGCGCGGAAAGATGAAAACTGGAAAATCTTTATAATCTAGAAAAGTTTTATCGACCACAAAAAAGAGATTTATTTAAAATAAATTTAATAAAATGTAAAATAATTTAGAATATATAGTTATAGTTTCCTTTTATTGATAAACTTATTCGCTGTACGATATAAAATAAGAAATAATTATAATTTCCATACGTAAAGGAACCGACAGTTTCTTTCTCATTTTTTTTAATTTATGTTTTTGTAAATTAATGTAAAATATAATTATTTTTAATCTTATGGATAATGAAAGAGTCATAGTATTTGCTCAATAACTGTTATAAAAGAATTCAAAACGAAAGTAGAAATAAGTAATTTGTCGCATTAAAATACTGAACCATAGCAAGAGCTTCAACACTAGCTCATGGAAAAAAAATTGTTAATTTTGGACCCTTATGCAATAAATTAAAGTTAAAAAAATCATTTCAGACTGAAAGATTCAACAAACTTTTTTGGTGATTATTTGTTCTAAAAATGTCTTGAAATATAGCGAAAAATTGCTTTTAATAACGTTATAAAAAATTATGACACTAAATACCAAAAAATGTCATTATAATGTGTTTTAAACGTGCTAATTATTTTTTAAATGCTATGTAAAAAATAAATTCTAAATATATAAACATCATAATGAATACAACTAATGCTATTATCTTATAAAAAATTTCTAATTTAATAAAAAAAACACTGAAAATTTTATTATTTTATAAAATTTAATTGTAAAAACATTTTTGAATGAAATAAAAAAAAACAATAATTTTTCTCACTGAAAAATAAGTATCATATGTTGTATTTATATGTTTACTTTTTATTTATTTATTTTTTTAACGATTTTAAATTTTTTAATTTGTTTTAAACTTGTTTCATTTGAATGCTGTTTTTTTCAGAAAAAAAGACTAAAACTACTGTACTGCTTTATGGATGAACGAAAATTAGAAAAAAAGAAAGAATATTTATATACTTAGTGGAAAAAAAAAGAACTTTGTGTCGATCTAATGTGTCACTAATTTTGTGTCGAAATAATAATAAATATTTTTAAGGTAATAATAATTAATTGAACAGTAACCAAATTAAATGAACTGCTTAAAATAATAGGATAAGAAACGATTTTTTTCTATTCAACAAATTTCAAGATAGCATTCTAACAATTATAAATTGATTTACCAGCCCATTATGGCAATAAAACCCAACTGTTGAAAATATTTAATGAAATGTTAAAATACTTTTACATACTTTTAAATTTAAGTTACCAATACGTTTTATTTTTTAAGTCACACAAAATTCTTAAATGATTTTTAAGACTTTATAATTGTTATCATAAAAAATAAAATTTTACGAAGTTATAATTTTATTAGCATTAATAAAATTAATAATTTTTAGCATTCATTCAATAATAATGAAAAATTAATTAAAAAAAAATAAGAATAAAAAACTTCAGTTCCTTCAAGTAAATTTTTCTGTAATAGCAGCTCATAAATTTGCCGTCACTATTTTATGGAAAAGTAATTATATTTTTATAAAAATGAATGCATATAAAAACTACTCTTAAAAAAAAAAATGTACAATTTCTTTGGTGTTGCATATTTTCACTTGAAAATGAATGTAATTTTTTAGTGTATATATGTTGCATTCTGCTATTTTTTTAGCTCCATCCAGCAGTAGATTAAAACATATGGCACACATCTCAAAAATTAAGTTTAAGTATCAGCAGCCGAGTAAAAATGCAGATAGAAGAAAAGAAGAACACGATGTCACTCGAATCCATTTATTTAAACTCAATCATATTTAAATTCCGGGGAGTGCTCTCTCCTATAACTACAGTCTTAGCGAGTCTCTATGTTGAAACATACTAGTAGGACGCCAGCAACATTTTATTTAAACAATCAATTCGACGTTAAAATCCCTTCTTCTATCTCTGTGTCAGCTCATTTTAAGCGAGCAGTGCACACGAAGAATTTCGTAACACGTGTCCTACTTTATCCGATGCATGTTCAACTTTCGCCGCGCACTATCTTTTTTCTGTGAATTAATATTGAAAAAATACATCTCTTCTATACTTTTCGCGGGAAAAGAATTACCTCTATATAATATATATATAGTATAAAATATTCCTTTTATTAATTTTCTCTTTACAACCCTAGTTTATTAAAATATTTCCTTTCTTAAATATATTCCATTACTGTCCACATTAAAAACATATTTATCATAATCTACTTAAATTCACTTTTTTATTTCCCGACAAATAAGATGTAAAAATCACATTTCATAAGAATATTTCTTCTTAAAAAACCTATTTTCTTAAATTATTTATTATATTAAATATTTCCCATTTATTCCCGTATTTAAATCTCTTTTATTTCGTTTAATCTGTGTAAATTCACCATTTTTCCCTTTCCTAATATTCTAAAAAAATCATTCTTTTAAATTGTTTTGTTATCAAGAAACTTATACTCTCAATACGCAAGAGCCGAAATTTATTCTATTAATCTTCCGCGATTTTTAATTTCCATAATGATCTAGAAAATAATTTTCCCGTCAAAAGCCTAGGAGAGACATATTTCTTCAATATTAATTCACATATAAAGATAGTGCGCGTAGAAAGTTGAACAACCATTGGTTAAAGTAGGTAACGTGTTAGGAAATTTTTCTTGCGCGCTGCTCGCTTAAAATGAACTTAAGACAGAGAGAGGAAGGAATTTTGTTGATGAAGTGAGTGTTTAAATAAAATATTACTGGAGTTAGTATGTTTTAACATAGAGACTTGCTAAGATTATAGTTATACAAGAGAGCACTCCCTCGAAAATTAAGATGATTTGATTTAAATAAATGGATTCGAGTGCCATCGTGTTCTTCTCTTCTTCTACCTACATTTTTACTCGAATGCTGACGCTTAAACTTCGTAGTACGACTGCATTAATTTTTGAGATGTGTGCCATATTTTTTCATCTACTGCTCGATGGAGACAAAAAGGGAGAATATAATATATATACTATATATATATATATTTGTTATTGGGTTAAATATGTACCTTGAAATTTAACACAGCATTATTTTCAAACTAAGAAGAATAATTTTACTGCCACCGGAATTTTTATAGAAATTTATTTGCACGAATTTATCATCAACAACAACAACAAAAATAATGCAATAAATCCTATATAAAATGCAATCGATCGGGAATGAGAAAATCTTTCATCGTAGACAGTATTTCGCCGTAGACAAAAATTCCTCTAAGCACTTGGACTCGTCCGGATTTGAAAATCCTTCAGTTCCTTTCTAACAGATTCCCGTCACACAGAGGGTCTGCCTTAGGCAGTCCTTTTTTTTTAATTTTGTCAGATAATTAAAATGTATACACTTCTTATTGAAACAATTTAAAAAAAGAGGAAAGAAAAATAAATTGCAAAGTGTAATTTAATAACATTCTATTCTAAACCTATTTTTTTATGTTAACATATTTTTATTGATAATAGTGGAATTAAAAGCATCAGAGGATATTCGATAAATCAATAATTCATATTGTTTCCACAATTATTGAGAAGAAAAAAACAATATTGAAGATTATTTAGTGTGATAAAGAACAATAATCAACAAAATTACTAGTTCTGTGGAATGTCAATAAATTTCCAAAATGTATTCGGTTATTTTTAACTAAGATAAAATTATTATTCTGTTACAGGTGTTAAGGTAGGGAAATATTGGAATTTTTACTTATGAAATTACTCTTGTTTTAATATATTCTATTATTTGTTGTTGAAATTGAAACATAAGCATCAATATTCGATTTTGTGTTATATATGTCGAAATTCATTCATTGTAGAGAACCAAAACCCTTTCGTCAGTGTATTATTATAAAATGATCGTTTATTTTGAATTATTAATTTTATTATAACCATTTTGAAAAGAACAGATTTGTATTTCAATTTATTTGGAAGATTTGTGAGCGTCAAATATTGTTTTCGATTGGACTTACTGATTAATAGTTGTTCTAATTTCTTATTTCTATCTAGTAATGTGTTGTTTACTAAATTTGGCACAATTCACATTTTTTTATTTTTTTTAAAGTTTCATTAAAAAGTGGGGTATAATATTGTGGTTTTGCTAGAAGAACAATTTAGGAACAAACATATATAGAGACATAAGATAAATCTAAACAACATTAAAATGCACAAATTCCAAAAATATCCCAACATTAAAATCACATACGGCTGTTTGAAGTATAACACAGTTTATCTTCATCAATGTAAAACGAACAAACAAACCAAAAAGTTTAAATAAGTTTAAAAAAACCACGCTCGGCTATAGCCCCAAGTACTGGCTTTCGAACTGACCAAAATTGCAAAGGAAAGAGTTTATATACACTATCTTACACTGTTAAAAATTTGCAGCAAACTGTCCAGTCATTTGACCGTTTTTGCAGAAAATGGTTACATAACCGTAATTTAACTATATTGTGACCGTATTATTGCTCATTTTATGGTCAGAATATAGTTAAATTACGGTTATGTAATAGTTTTCTACAAAAACGGTCAAATGACTGGACAGTTTGCTGCAAATTTTTAACAGTGTATAAGTGGACTTATGAATTGCCTTTGCCATTTTTGGTCAGTTCACAAACTCGGGGCTGTAGCCAAGCGTGTTTTTTTAACCCTTTTCATTTTTTTCTGTTTTACACTGATGAAGAGGATCTATGTTATCCTTGAAACGGCCCTATGTGGTTTTAATGTTGGGATATTTTTGGACTTTGCGTGTTTTAACGTTATTTAGCTTTATCTTATGTCTCTGTACCGACACAAAGTGAACATTTTCTGGCTATTAACATATATACATTAGTGATTCCGCTTTTTAAATTTTGGATATATGTAGGCAATGTAAATCGCAAAATTGTTTAAAATAAGGTAGTAATTAAAATTAAGTTATTGAATTAGTCCTGCCAACAATGTTCAAAATGTTACACTTTTGAAATTTGTATACGTTTCCAGAGTTCTATAAGTTACAGTTAAAAAATTTTGCTACGTGCTCTAAAAAATTCAACAGTAAAAATTACTTTATTTTATGCCCAAAACTCAGCGTGTTATGAAACTTTAAGGTTTATGAAATTTCGGAGCATTACAGCAACAAAATCAGACAGTGCAGAGAATCTCCGAAATTTTATAAATTTAAAGTATCGTAACTCGATGGGTTTTGGTCGTAGAAGATTTTAATTTTTACTGTTGAACTTGTCAGAGAGCGGTGTAGAAATATTTTTTAATTATAACTTATAGGATCCAGGTATCAAAATGTAACTTTTTCAAAATTATTGGCAATAATAATGGCCATTTCATGCACATATCTTAAATCCTACGGTTTTTTCTAAAATAGAAAAGCGCATTTGATTCTTTTTGGAACACCCTTTATACATTAAATAACATGTTTTGTTATTGTACATCAGAACTACCAGTTTTATTTTATTTTATTGTTATTTATCAATGTAATTCATTTGAGCAGCGCAAGTCACATAAAAGAATAAAGTTTTATGATTTTTTTTATATTAAAGCAGATTTTAGCATATGAAAAGTAAGTTTTACTGGAAGTAACGAAATTGTAACGTTTCATTTTAACATAAAATGTATTAATAATTTACGATGGAAATTTTTGCTATTGAACATACAATATCGAATGCTATGCTGTACATCTCGTAACACTTTTGTTATTAACAAGTCTCAATACACTACTATTTAATTTGACATAAACTGCCTTGGTAAGTTCAATTCTAAAATGGCTAATGTCCAATCGTCCGATGTACAAAGTTCTCTAGGACGCTCTAAAAGTTTCGAAAGTGATACTTTACGAAACAATAACTGTATTAATTGTGAAGTTATTTTTCAAATTGCTCACAAAGCGTAAAACTGACAGAGTGAAAAATTGTCCAGGCCGGAGATCGAACCCGGATACTTTGGAATAACGCTCCAACGCTCTACCATTGAGCTCCGAGGCCGATACCCAGTCTGGTATTTCTCACTCTAATATGTCGGAAAGACTGCAACATGCAGCACGAGATGGGAAAGTCTCTAAGAGCACACAACCTTTGCGGCAAACATAAGACGAAACTAAACGCAGCAAAGGTGAACACATATTTTGAATTAATTGTTCAATTAATTTTCTGCAGTGAAATTACGCCATTATTGAAAATTAAACATGTGAAGTTATTTTTTAAGTTGCTCACAAAGCGTAAAACCGACAGAGTGAAAAATTGTCCAGGCCGGGTATCGAAACCGGATACTTTGGAATAGCGCTCCAATGTTCTACCATTGAGCTACGAGGACGATAAACAGTCTGGCATTTCGCACTCTAATATGTCGGAAAGGCTGCAACATGCAGCAAGAGATGGAAAAGTCTCTAACAAAGGTTGTGTGCGCTTAGAGACGTTTCCATCTCGTGGTACATGTTGCAGCCTTTCCGACATATTAGAGTGAGAAATACCAGGCTGGGTATCGTCCTCGTAGCTCAATGGTAGAGCGTTAGAGCGTTATTCAAAAGTATCCGGGTTCAATCTCCGGCCTGGACAATTTTTCACACTGTCGGTTTTACGCATTGTGAGCAATTTGAAAAATAACTTCACATGTTTCACATGTTTAATATTCAATAATGACGTAATTTTACTGCTGAAAATTAATTGAAAAATTAATTCAAAATATGTATTAATTGTAGTAAGTGTTTCGCGTTAAGCTCTTTTTACTCTAAAATAAAGAAATTGAACAGTAAAGTTCATCTCATCCATGTTTGTTTTCGCGTATAAACTATATTTTCGCATGCGCAACAGGTATGCAATACAACACCTTTCATAGGACATTTCAAAAGATCTGATAATAAGTAATGATTCTTTCTCAATGGTTCTTTGAAAAACGGTACGGCGGTGTTAACAATATATATATATATATATTCTATGTCTACATCCATTCAAATTACAAATTTCACCACTGCATTTGATGGAATAGGTTCACTTTTTCTTCAATATGACTTAACAATGATCTTATTCAACAGTATTTCGATGTTATTTTCAGTCTTTTACAATTGACGGGACCGAAACGAAACGCATTTATACTCTGAAGTTTTCTAAACCTGCTACGGCAAAAGCACCTGAATAAAATTTTACTAAATTTTTATTGTAGCAAACCTGTACTTATCATAAATTTAACTCGGAGAACGATGGCATTATTTGAAGTGATTTTATGAACAAGCTCCAATCATGAACAATTTGGACATTTTATAACTGATGCACTTTAAAAATTTGCCCTCCTGAAACAAACAAATAGTCCAGTCAAATTAGGCAGATTTTGGGTCATTTTGGGACATAATTACGTAAGTTTTCAAACTTGGTGATATTGTTTGAGAGGGTCTACTAATGAACATACTAAAAGTCCTGATGGGTAGGGGGTAAGCGCGAGGGGGAGGAGGTAAAAGAAGGTACCATTTCCGGTTTTTTGTTAATATCTCGTAAACTATAGCTCTTACGGAAAAATTGTCAATACAAAAAATAAAGACAATTAAATTCTCTACAAAAAAGGTTTCATACATTTTTCTATAGAGTCCATAGGTAACGAGATAATCTCATTCAAAAATGAAGAAATTTGTCAAAAGTCACACCAGCGCCAGAGAGCGGGTCCACGGCACTTACATTACATCTACTTAACCTAAACATAAACGAACATAAATAAATGATGTGGTCAGAAGAATGAAAGGCAGAACAATAACTTTATCAAATGACATTTTTTTGTTAACATAAAACATACAAAAATGAAAAATGCGTAAAATATAATGATATAGGATTAAACAATATATTCAAGTCTTTGATCATTTTGATTACCCCGGGTTCAATGTGAAATTTCAAAAGATGTTGTTTTGTGTTCTATTTCCATTAGGGCATCCTCCTCAACAGGTGGCGCACTGTTTGAGCAGTCTCCATGGCAGTAGTGGCAGGCAGCAGTGCATGTTATTCCTGTTTTTCTGCATCCACATTTGTTCCCACAACCGGTTGTACACTGGCAGAAGATGAGGTGTAGTACTTCCTCAGGGGCAACAGGATCGGTGGTTGTGATAGGCATTAATGTATGATCGAGCTTGCGTTTCCAACCCCAAATCTCAGGAGACAGTTCATTGCCCTGCCACAGCTATATCTGATGAAAAACCCGGTATGAGTGTTGCATCGCTGCTCCTTCTGTGGAAGGCAGGGATGCTAATTCTGGTCTCATGTTAGAAACGGACTTATGTAAGTTGAGTGACGTTGTAGTATGTGGAGCTCCATATATATTCAAGAAGAGCTTACGCCAGAAGAACCTCTGCCACCTGCTGACGTGACGAGTTTGAGTCACGAAAGACTGAATTTACACACTCTAATGATTTACGTCGCATCAACATTTTGCAGATAGAAACTTTCCCCTTCCTATAACAAGATGATGTTGTGTCACAGCCAGAGAATGAATGAGCAAGTAGTATAATGTGTTTGAGGCCCTTTTGCTTCTGTTGTTGTGATGAAAATACCTGAGTTACGACTTTCTCTTGGTCTGGTTTGTATAAGTATACATTTTTATCTGAAGGGGTTAAGGCTGTGAGAAGAACAAGTATATCCACATCCTGTCCAACAACAGTAACGTTGTCACTCTCACTCAGTGCATCTATATTAGTCTGAACAATCAGAGTGTCGGCATCATTAGGACTTTGCTGGCATAAGACTCCTTTCGCATTTAGTTTAGAGGACAGAATGGGAATGAACTTTGTCTTATTGTTCTTATTTGAAAGAAACTGATTTTGGGGCACATTGATGACAGTATGTTCTTCAAAATGTATGTCAACTGACGTTTTCACTGAGCACCTTCTATTCTGTTCAGCTACTTTGGTACTGTTTACAGTGTCAGTATATCCATCGAAAACAATTCTGCAGCTCTTTCCACAATAGTGTTTCTTAACGTACTTTATATAGGTGTTGCAAATATCCTGTATTGTAGATCCCTTCTTCCACACCATCTTATGTAACAGGAAGCCACCATCCACAACTATTGTTTGTTGTTGGAGGTCTATTATCTGATCTGATTGTTCAAATATTTGATACAAAGCACTTTTTTTGTCTTCCGCATTCCGCAATCATTGAAAAGAGAGAGAGGATAAGGAGCCAATTCATATTGTAAGTAATTTTCTAAATCATCATTGCTACGTTTGCACAAGGAAATCCGTTGGAATATAACTAGAGGATCCACAGTTATAATGGTATCATGAAATTTGATTGTATTATGCATACTGTTGAGTGATTGTGCTATACCTTTCCGAGTTAGTTTCACATGTGAGTAGCATCTCCCAGACACCTCAATAATCTTTTTTCTCCCGATTTCCAAAGCTTTGAATCAAGTGACAGTTTCATCTCCAATAATCCCAGAAGCTATTGATATAATTTTATCTATCTGAGGAAAGGGCGGGTGATTTTCAAACCAAGTTGAAAGTTTGTATGTATCCGCAGCATCTCTATTCATCCGAGATTCACGAAAATCCGCATATTCTTCACCAGAAAAAAGAGTAAAACCACAGAATTCTTCCAGGGAGGTACAAATATGAAAGGTAGCTGTGGCGCCAAGAACCCACTTACTCAAAACGCTGTCATTTATTCCTCGTCCCCGTGTGAGTCCTCCAGAGCATTTCATAGATCGCATTAGTGTTAATGTTTTAAAAAAATAATTTCATGTCATCTAAATTATTTGAAATTTTTGTGAATAATAAATAAACAGTCAAACATAATGTTTTGGAACCATGTGTACAATTTAATGCTAAAATATTCATTTAAAAAATAGTAATTTTTGAAATATCAAACGATCCAATTGCGTTGTACTAGGGTTTATTTAATTACTTCTGCAAAAATATTATACAACCAACCAACTGAAAGCAGCCGGAGAAAAACAAGTCGAAAACGGTTGACTCGCTCTCTGTCGCTGGTGTGACTTTTGACAAATTTCTTGATTTTTGAAAGCGATTATCTCGTTAACTATGGACTCTAGAGAAAAATGTATATAAGCTATTTTGTAGAGAATTTAATTCTCTTTATCTTTTGCATTAGCAATTTTTCCGTAGGTCTTATAGATTATGAGATATTAACAAAAGACCGAAAAATGGTACCTTCTTTTACCTCCCCCCCCTCGCGCTCACCCCCCATCCATCAGGACTTTTAGTATGTTCATTAGTAGACCCTCCCAAACAATATCACCAAGTTTGAAAACTTACGTAATTATGTCCAGAAAAAAACCTAATTTGACTGGACTAAAACCTGTTATGAAATATAATAAGAAATACAAATCTAATGTCAAGCATACATTATGAAACAATTTCCAACACTTCCAAAATAGTTTAAAAAATATATAACCATTTGATAAAGTGAAAGAAGATACCCGAGTAAACAATTTAAAATGCATAACACACATGGAAAAAAAACTATTTCAGCAATTAACGTCCATACTCATAAATGTTGTTTTTTTTTCTGCATCCCTGTATATGAACATAAATCAGTATATATGTTACATAATATGCTAAAATTTAGTTCAATTAGAAAATGTATAACACAGTTGAATATTCAGATTTAGCAATTTACGAAAATTGATGCAAATGTACTCGAATACTTTCGTACAAACCTGCATATTATCTACAGATTTCTATAACCACCACATATTAAACTAAATTTTAATTCAGGTAAAAACGCATAACACAACGAAAAAGGCACTTTCAGCAATAACAGACAATATTCGGCAATGTTTCCAGTTATTTGCTTAGCGTTGTATATGGAATTACTTAGCTTCGTAAACTACCAAATTCAGTGCAGCTGGAAAATACATAACGCAATTAAAACACACCCTTAAGCAAATTACACTCATAGACAATAATGATTGTGAGTGCTTTTGTGCATACCTGTATTTAGAATTTATACACATCGCGTAATTTACAAATATATAGTTAAACTGAAAATGCATACCACAACTGAAAACGCACTTAACAGCCATTATCTCTCAGAGACAGTGTACTGCAACTGACTTATTATGAATGTCCCCGTAAATGAATGAAAAATGATATGCACGTCATACAAGTATGTATCATGTATTGCACAGTATAAATTTCATTATGTCTGAAATAGCGTAAAACATTAAAAAACGATGCACACACTTTTTCCCCTTAGATCTTATTGTTACGGAATTATTTTGAGTGTCTCTTTAAACTAAATATACATGCTACATACTTAATTTTAAAAGCGAAAGTACTACGCTAAATTTAAATAACAAATATAAATTGCAAGGCAATCCGAGTATATTTACGAGAGCTAGACTGCGGAAAAGCGGTCCGACAGATGGCAAGGTAAATGGAAGTCATAAACACTTTAGAACTGTGTCGGAAAGTGTTAATAAAAGAAGGTCGTAGCCATTTTTTCCTTATTATATCCACAGCTGTTGTAAAGTATTTAGGTAACATAACTGAAATATTGTAATTTAGGCGTATTTACCTACCAAGGACAAGTATTATTATTATATATTAAATTATTGTAAGCAAAAGGGGTATTTGCACTTATCATGAACAATTTGGCCATTTTATAACTGTTGCTCTTTCGACAATGAGCTTTCTTAAACAAACCTGGTTTGGAATACGAAAAAAACAGAAAATAGGTAGTTTTTCTTAATTCACATACTTGGACAGTCATTGGTGGTCATAGATGACAAATTGTGATTTTGGTCCTTTTATTATCAAAGGAAGATATTATTACTATACTAGCTGTTACCCGTGACTTCGTTCACGTATCATTAAAAGAAGCATAAATGCATTAATTAATCAAAATATTTCATTCCCGATAATTAGAAACGTAAATAATTAATTAAATCTTTATCACATTCCATAAGAGACAATACAGTATTTCTATTTTATAGATTCCCTGACATAACTAAGTTTTAAAAAAGTGAAATTTTGTGACAAATAATTACGAAAAGGAAACTGCTACCAATGGAAAAGGGCGGGCCAAATAAAATCGGCGAATTGTGAAAAAACATATGTCAAATTTACCTGGTAAACCATTTTACTTTTAACGCCCTTCTGAAGTGTTTTAATAGCAATCCTTCAAAGATAATGGAAATAGTATATTCTTTTTCATTAAACTCAATTCTTGTGAATAAGGAGCAATAATTGTAGACCTAAATGCAAGGAGCTTAAATTTGTCTCGTTGATTTAATCTATAACTGAAAAAAAATCTTTATTTCTAAATGAAAATATGTTGACAGACGATTTTTTTTCTCCAGAATAAATTGATTCATGAAGTTTGAATATGTGAAAATACGTTTTTATTTTTCAAAAATTTTACTGTAATCAAGATTTTTTTCTTTCACCATCTATTCAAATTGGAAATAAATTCTTTTTTTCAGTTTTAATGAGAAAAAATATATTAATCCGTTTTATTTCTTCTTTTTTTTCCACAAAAATGGAATAATTTAGTTGCCATTTTTAGAGAAACTTCATTAAAATTTGCAATAATAATAATAATAATATCTCGAAATTTAAATCATTTTTTAAATTCTGAAAGTTTATGACATCCTCGGATCTATGTTAATACCGGTGTTAAGTAAATCGCGTTGCGTTTGACAATCTGAAAGGAGTAGTTGCGAAATACAAACAGGCGGTCAGATTTTAATATAATAGACTAGTATTTATATTTCTTTTCCTAATAATCATGGTGTGGTTTTTGGCAAAAAACTGTCATCTGTATGTAACTGATATTCATGCTTAATAAACGGTATAGATATAAAAAAAAATTCGTTTTAAATATAGCGTGAAACTCATGTACTTTCTAAACTTACCGATCCTTGTATTATTAATGTAAGGAATTAATTCACGCTCCTTGTAAAACACATTTGAAAATTCTCGTTTTATTTCAAATATGACGTCACTTTTTCTTCACAGAAATCTCTTTTTAATGGCATAATTCTTGTTAATTTTCTTTTTCTGGCAATCAGGGTGTAAATTTTAGCGGAAAACTCAAATTTGTGTGTAACTGGTATTCAAGCTAATTATTAATCAGTATCGATAAAAACTATTTCAGTTTTTCATGTTAAATATTACGTCCATTATCTATCTACGTTCATTAAACATTGGTTTCATGATCCTTGTTTTATTACGAACATTTGAAAATACATGTTTTATTTATGACGTCATATATTTCCAAGCCGAGGAGGATCCTTTTCATAGTTCCATGGTCCAAGCGAAATCTATTTTTAATAATATAATTATTGTTCATTTTTCCTTCTAATTATAACGCAGTTTTTGACAGAAAAAGATCTTTTTCATGTAACAGATATTCATGCTTCATGTATAATAACAAATACTCCATATTTTTGTTTCAAATATCACGGAAATTCATCCTCTTTTGAATCCTTTTTAATTTTCATTTTTCACGTAAAAATCGTTCAATTGAAAATTAATTGTTGGGGAGAAAATATTTTTCCGCGTTTTTATTTATTGGCAACGATCAAAGCCTTAGCAACAATAAAGTAAAATGGTTAAATTTTATGGAAAAATGTCCATTTATTCTGTATGAAAATAATGAAAATTTTGATTATTAAAGAAAATATTTGAATAAAATAAATAAGATCTAGCCTATGTTCATTCCCGGGTTATAATCAACCTATATTCAAAGATACAGGGTAATTAAATTCTCCATTTTTACGCTGGCTTCAGCCTAACATTTGCACACGATCAGATTTATAATATTATTAGGATTAGGTTATTAAATGTAAGTAAGCAAAGCAAAATTAAAAAGTAGAAAACAAATAAAATAATATGGAAAGTAAAAATTAGTCATTCAATTCACCATGAATTTTCATGTATAAATCTCACAATCTCATTTTTAAAATAATTTTAGCTTACCAAAATGTATAATCCATGTCAAAGGTAAATTAATGACTATAAGAAATACTTAAAATAATTAACTTTACAAAACTAAAATCCTACACTGCAATCTCAAGTTGCTCTCGTTTTTAATGCTTTTTTTCTGGATATTTCCTTTTACTTATCCAAACAAACATAAGGAAATTTTTCGAAAGGAAATGTCTGTAATCATCAGATTTTCCCAATTAAAAAAGAGTTAATGACAACAAGTGAAGTAGCAATATTCATTAGAACCATTGACATAAGAGATTCTGAGCTCATTAATGTGCCACGAAAATTTACTTTTAGTGTTAAATCGATCATCGATTAAGGTTACTTTTAGGATTTTCTCGAGCTTCACAATTTATTGAAGTAATTAGATAAAATTATAAAGGTGTCTGTTATGCTCTGATGAATGACTATCAATTAGTTTGGCAAAAGTTCTGGATACTTTTATGTTATTATTAAGCGATAATTATTTTCTGGATTTCTATTTGACCTTTGAGATTGATATACTTATTTTATAAACCTAGCTACTTTGAAGTAAATGACAAAAATATATCTAAGTATCTCAAAGTTAGAGAACTTATTAACATTTGTCTCATCGAAATATTCCAAATATCTATTAAATATTAGTTTTCAGACATATATTTTATTTGAAAGAGATGAAAAGCACTAGTTTTGATATGAAATTATTTTGTGATATATTTAAGTAAGTAAATCTATAGTACGTTGACTAAAAGTATCTTTAACTTTTACAGACATATCATGCGATATTTTAGAGTAGAGATATTTTAGAGTAGAAATTACTTATATAAAATAAGAAGTTTTAATACAGCTGTAAGGAGTAGTAGAGTAATTGGTTTCATTTTCACTGTCCGCATTTCAGTAGCTGGTGTTACAAAAAAACGAAAAGTATTCACTTAAAAAAAATAAATAATTGTAAAATTTTTACTAATTTGTTTCTTTAAAAAATTTATTTGTTTTTATGTTAAGTACAATCTTGGAAAAAAAGTGACTAATCCTGTCGCAAAACTGCATCTAAAGTAGATACCGGTACATAAACGACATGGAATAAAGTCTGCTATTGAATGTTATGCAACAATTTTACATTGTTAAGGATCTTCATTAAATTCGTACTAACAATAACATTTTGATTAGGAACACAATTTTGAAAAAAAAGATATATTTCAGGATTAAAATAAAACGCAGACACGACATGTCAGATGATGAGGACGAAAATTCTTGGAATTCAAATTATTGAAATTAATGCATTAATTATTAGCAATTAATGTATAAATCGTATTATTGAAAACATCTTGCTTACTGATTTACCAATATACATGCATGATGCATGATACACACAGAAAATAAAATTATTTAGACATAACATTACCATTCAACTCACTGTGTACTACACACTTAAATTAATATTAGTAATCAACTAACTGTGTACCACACTTAGAAATTAGATTAGTATTCAACTCACTGTGTACCATGATAAATCGAGGATCGGAGGGAATGAAATAAGTTCAAGGCTGCTATGTGGTGGTAAGTTGTGAATACTGCCCCGTATCTGTGATCAACCATGTCTCAAAGACATAAAATCAGATAAAGTAGCATATAATGCATATTATTCATTATTGAATAAATGTAATTTTCATAGTACGCAGTCAGAGACTGATGCACTGTATATCAGCGTCTCATGTTTCGCAATTACTACGCTGCAGGTTTTGTTAAAAAATTATTACGTACCTCCTTTGGATTTGTTATAGTTAAATATTTGGTGTAACGTAGAGAAACAGAGCAGCATACGTATGATATTCAAACTAAAAGGCCATATACAATTATAATGAAAATAATGGGCAGTAACAGTGTTAAATGGGTAGTTTTACGGTTCGAAAATATACTTTCTCTTTATGACTTTCAATCAGGAAGAAAATCAATACTTAACACCTTCAGTCCTGAGGAATTAAATTGGAACCTCCATTCTTTTCCTCATATAAACCATTTTTTGCTTTCTTCTATCTTTACAAGAAGAAAGTATTGGATTCATGAAAATTTTCGACTTCCGGTTTTCGACGGATTTGTGCGTTTCAGAAGGTCCTGAACACGATTTGACTGTTTTTAGAAAATTGTCTGTCTGTGAGTCTGTGAGTCTGTCTCTCTGTCTGTCTGTCTGTCTGTATGTGACAAAAATTTTGTAGGCGTTCTATCGCAAGAACTAATGTTCGAAATTTAATAAAACTTTATATTCAGTTAGTCCCTGATATAAGTTGGTGCTGATTAGTTTTTGGTGAAAATCTCCCAACAGATGGCGCTGCTATGCTGCATTTTTCGGAATTTCCGCAATAGTCATATCTCAAGAACGAATGCACTCATTTTCACCAAACTTCAGATTCAGTTAGACCTTGACATAAATAGATGCTGATTACGTTTAGGTGTAGATATCCCAACAGGTGGTGCTGCTAAACCACTTTTCTCATGATTTTTACGAAAGCTATATCTCAAGAACTAATGCACGGATTTTCATCAAACTTCAGATTCAGTTAGACGTTGACATAAGTTGTTATTGATTAGGTTTTGATCTAAATCTCCAGAAAAGTGGCGCTACTATGCTGCATTTTGCAGGATTTACACGATTTTAGCAATAGTCATATCTCAAGATCTAATGCACGGAATTTAATCAAACTTTAGTTTCAGTTAGACCTTGATATAAATGGGTGCTGATTCTGTTTAGTGTATGCGAAACCTGTGTGAGATAGAAGAAAGTTTTGGGATTGACACATCCGACTAGTTTTTCTTACATTTTGACTTCACTTCTATATAGCTGAAGGTTTTGACTTTAAAACGAAACCAATAAATGGTAGCACCGATGCTGATTTCCTCATAAAATAAACCTTATTTTCACCTGAGTTTGAAAACTACCTTCAATACAGTATCGCGAAGAAATTTAGAAATTTCATAATTATTTAACATAAACACTTTACAAATAATAATAATAATGTTATGGATTCGAAGATTATTCACTAAATTAAAGCTCTTATTTTTTTGTGTGTGAATTCGGGTTATTAACAATTAAATTGGTATTTTTTTTTTTTTTTTTTTTTTTTTTTTTTTTTTTGGAGAAACTGCAGTAATTCTAGATTCATATTTGTAAACATAAATTATCAATTTCCTAAAACAAAAATTTCAGAGAAAAGCCTTTTTCAGTCATCTATGGAGTTATTTTCTTTAGAAAAAAGCAATGAATGCGCATATGAATGGGCATTTTTATTATTATTTTAACTTCAAGTCTCAAAGGGTTAAAAAAGGTCAGCGAACATCCAAAACGACCATCACTGAATATCCAAAAATGTTGCTATACAAACGCAAATTTGTCTTAAAAGTATCTCTTCTTCACTGTACACACTGTCTCACTGTGTACGACTCTCCTTTAATCCATAAAAATGGCTCATTTTAAAATTATTTTCAATTAAAAATTAATCAGCGGAATGTCATAAAATTTTGTATTTTGACTAAAATGAAAGATGGCAAAGTTTATTATTATTTTTTTAATTTCAGTATTTCACTGTTAAAAAGTTTACAGCAAACTGTCCTGTTATTTGACAGTTTTTGTAAAAAACGGTTACATAACCGTAATTTAACTTTATTCTGACCATAATATGGGGATAATATGGTCGGAATAGCGCTAACTTACGGTTATGTAACCATTTTCTATAAAAAACGCTCAAATGCCTGGACAGTTTGCTGCAAATTTTTAACAGTGTGGGAAACACATTTTTGAGAAAAATGTGTTTCCCACTTCAAAACACGAATGTGTTTCTTCAAAAACACGTTTTTGAGAAATTTAGAGTTCGTTTGAATAACAAATTATCGCAGAAAGAGAAATTTTATAATTGTTTTATGAAATTCTTCATTATTTAAATCACATTTTATAGCGTTTTATCTACATTAGCCTAAGGAAAGTGTCGAATTTTTGTATTATTATTTTTTTTTTTTTACTGTTATTGGAAACGAGTCGAATTTATCTTTTCTTAATAAATTAAAATAAAATTTATGATTTTTTTAATAGATTAAAAATTAGTTTTACTTTTTCTTTCAAACATCAATTCCATAAATAAAATAAAAATATTTTAAAAAAGTGCTAAGTTTTTTCTTCACCAAGTCGTAAAATGTAGTTTAATAAGACTGACAATTGACGTATACTTCATTTTTGAAAACTGTTGTTACCGTAACTTCATAATGTCTAGGCTTTTTTTTTTCATTCATCATTTCATAAATGTGGGATTAATTCCTTTTAAAGAATTTAATTTTCCCTTAGGGAGAATAATTTTCATTAGAATTCAGTTGTTTTGTTTACCTTCGTGTTGAAAATCTATATCTTTATCATGTCCCTTAAATTCACGTTATACTTTTAAACATATCCGATGAGATAACAGCAAATGAAGTAGGTTTGGAGAAAATATACGGAATTATTATTTTTTTTTAAATCTAACTTTTATGACGAACACCATATTCAATACGTGTCGAAGGAAAATCAATTTATCAATAAAAGCCGTTGTTTCCAAGTTTTATTTCAAACAAATTAATCAACATGAATATTGTACATAACAACTATTTTTATTGATTAAAATACATTTGGATATTTAAATACCCTTTTTAGCTGACTACAATAAAACTAATTCCAATAACTGACGCATTTGAATTATTAACAGCACAATTTTATTTACAAAATAAACATCATCATAGCATTTAACCCATTTTAGGCAGGGGGAAAGAATCGTTTATGACCCATGATTTTGATTTTTTTTTTTACTTCGTTGCATTGCTTTATTTGGTTTGTATGCGGTGTTTGTCCTTTAAAGGCATGTTGAGAAAAATGTCTTTATAATTTTAATTCACTACCCAATGTACAGGAATGCAACATTTTTTTTTGTATTTACTTAGGATTATTTTCAAAATATTATTTATATTTGTATAAATAGCAAAATATCACCCTTTAACGCTGCTAATTTGACAGGAGTTATCTAAAAGTGCGGGATAACACAGATCGATCAAATACAAAAAGTGAGAATTTCATCGAATTCGTAAATAAATGCTTGGGGTCCCACACGAACCTTTGGCGCAATCCCAATAATATTGACTATAATTCTCAAAAATCTTCATTTTACTTACAAATACATGTCAAATAAAAAGTGACTGTGGAAAAAATGAGTTTAATTTTTTCTGATCTTAGACAAAAATGGGTTAAATCAGATTCGAGGACCATACAATGATTTTTTTTACCGATTAATTATGTTTATTGGAGTTTAGTGTAGCTGTATTTACTTTTTAATGCGCTACGACTATTTTATGTATACAGAGTGATTAAGAAAAGACTAGATAAACAAAGAAATGGCAATACACACTAAAGAATAGTTATTTATATTATATAACAAACTATTTTTGTACAGAACACTAGTGTCACAATCTATTTATTCAGTCAAAAATAGAGAGTTTCTCGCACAATTCGAACTCAGATTTCTGTTCATTATTTTAAATGTAATGAAGAGCATTATAGGGAATTTTCCTTTATTTGTGTGACGTTATTAGGAGAAACGGTAGAGGCTGGAAACATCCACATCAAAATACCGCTAAACTAGACATTTCATATATCCGAATGTAATTGGTAATCCAGAAGTATTCAATTAAACAAATTCAGTACAATTACATTGTCATTCATAATGTTATTTCACACAAGGGACAGTAAATCTGTAAAAATGACATGTTTTTTTGTTTGTAGTGCTAGAAAGTTCAGAAATTTTATAAACTTTAAAGTACCTTTAAACCTTTGTGAATTTTGTTCGTAGAAGAATGGAATTTATACTGTTTTTATTGTGGGAGCGTATAGATTTCCTTCCTAAAAATAACTTACGGGACCCAGGGGCCGTATACAAATTGTAAAATGGTAACTTTTTGAAAATTAATCGTAATTATTTTACCTGCATATTTCTTACAGGTAAAAAAATCATTTCAGGGAACCGTGTATATAGATTTGAAGCGATACATTTTATAGTACAACTAAAAAAGATTCAAAAAATTCTAGTCCTTTTTTTTAATTAAGTGTTTTTTAATTACTTCTAAATTTTGAAAACGCTGCGACGTTTGACCAAATGTATCTGGGAAAAAATTTAAAAGTCGTAGTTTATCAACTATAAAAAATGACACTGAATGAGTAAAAATTCAATAATTCGAAAATTATAAATATTTGAGCAGGATACGCTTTTCTTAAGTGGAGAGAAATACGTATGATTTTGTTTAATAACTAAAATTTCATTTCCAGGGAGCTTTCTGTCTACATTTCTCAACGACTGGTGTCTGCTGTTTGTTTGTGTTTAAATGAATTCTGAAACGGTGAGAAGTACGAAAACATTGGTTAAATCATCTCAATTTGTTGAAAGGAATTTAAATTTCGAATGTAATTTATTTTTTTTATAGAATTCATGAAAAAATAATCAATAATGTTTTTCAATCATGTGAGGTACTTTTTCGAAATCAGATGTTAACTTTATGAGATAAAAACACTCTTAATTGAGCTGTATTATAAGAGTTCCAAATATTGATCAAAATGTTCTAGGTACTGTTGGCATGTGGTTAGAACCTTTAAACAAAGACATTTGAAAGTTTTATGCAAAATATGTGCATTTTGCTATATATACACGGCTTCATTTCATATACGTTAAGGAAGTAACGTGTGTTAAAAAGTTACAGTTTTGTCAAAGACAAAAAAGCAAAACATTGTATAAGGGGATGTTGTAACACTCTGTATAATAAATTACTTCTTCTAAATTCACATATTCACCGTATTGTACGAAATTGACATTTTCAAGCAACGTGTTTAATAATTTGTTTCTATTAATGATAATTAATGAAATATTTCTAATAATAAGTACATGTTTCTGTTAAATAAATTTTCAGTGCAACCCTAGGCTTTGGTCTAATTATCAATTCGCGCACTGTTTTAATTAAATTATCAGCAATCGCCTCGAATTTTGAAAAAAACGTCATCAGTTATATATATTTTCGTATGTTTTGATATATTCTTATATATTATTAGTTTTTGCACCTATATATTGTTAATATTGGGTTGTTCAGAAAGTAATTTCATTTCTCCCAACAGACGCCGTAATTGTATTTTTTTCACAGCCAACTTCCCACCTAAGCCGCATTGTCATTATATATTTTGACAGCTGATATAGCAAGGCTTATTAAAAATGTTTGTTTGATTCTGTGCAAAATTTTTTGTTTGGTTGTCCTATAAAATTTGGAAAGTCGAAAGCAGCGTTTTCGGCATATTTTACTTTTTTACTATTGAAAAGGTAAAAATGCTGCTCAAGCAAGAAAACAATTAATGGATGTGTATTGAGAAGATGTATTGACAAAACGCCAGTGCCAAAGCTGGTTTGCAAAATTTCGTTCCAAAAATTTTAATTTAGGAGATGCACCGCGTTCTCAAAAGAGAGTTGAAGCTTATGAAGACAAAATAAAGGCACGGATTGATGCAAACCACCGAATAAAAACTATAGAGATCGTTTAGCCATTGAAGTTGTTGCATTCGACTGTTCGCGATCACAGGATAAGCCATGGTTTAATTTCAAAACTCGAAATATGGGTTCCACATGTTCTTATAGAAGGAAATTTGCTCCGTGACATTGACTTCTGCGATTTGATTCTCAAACGTCAAGAAAATGATCCATTTTTGAAGCGAATAATTACTGGGAACGAGAAATGGGTTGTGTACAACAATGTTAAACGTAAGAGATCTTGGAGCGAAACAGATGAACCGGGACAAAGTACTTCGAAACCCAATAGTCATAAAAAAGGTGATGTCTGTTTCGCGGAAATAGTTATTTTTTAGCTTCTACCAGACACTACCACGATAAATTCTGAAGTGTACTGTCATCAGTTGGACAAATTGAATGATTCCTTCAAACAGAAAAGGCCAGAATTGATCAACGGAAAAGGTATAGTGTTCCATCAAGATAATGAAAGACCTCGGACAAGTTTAGTTACTCGCCAAAAGCTTTTAAATCTTGGATGGGATGTACTATCACATCCACCATATTTTCCAGATCTCGCACCTTCGGACTATTACTTGTTCTGGTCTATCCAAAAAATTGTAGATGGAAAAACGTTTACTTCAAATGAGGACGGTAAAATTGACTTGAATCTGTTTTTAGACAGCAAAGATCAGAAGTTTCATGAGCGTGAAATCATGCAACTGTCAAAACGATGGCAAAAGGTGTTAGACCAAAATGGACAATATATAATTCTATAAAATATTTATACACTATAAGAAAATTGTCTTTCATTTTCACCCCCCCCCCAAAAAAAAAGAAAGAAATTGCTCTCCGAACAACCCAATATATATATTTTTTAATTTATATCATCATATTTTTTTTCTTTTGTCTTTCTCTCAAATGGACAACAAACTTTTTTTTTTTTGCACATGCAGCAACATTTGAAACCGCCACGGATCATGCACGTATATATTTCATCCATGCATTTTGTCTCGTTTCAGATGTGTAGTCGTGTATGTTAAACAATTATTTTGAAAAATTCTGACACGAAGGAAAATTTCTTAATTTAAGTTTTAACTGTTTGCTATGTGACAAGTAATTAATGTAAACATTTTCACTTACGTGACTGTCTGCGGATCATAAACATCAGAAACCGTTTAACACAATATTTTATCTACGCCAACAATCCCCTGTATTTTTTGCTTTTGTTCTGGTGTTTTGAGACTTAAAATAAACTCTTGCTGATGTGACTGTATTTCCCAGAAACGTTTGAAATTATGACAAGTGAAGTTATGACCATTTGATTTTTATGCAGATTTTATGCATTTTTAAGAACAGTTTCTTAAACAAAAAATATTTCTTGTCAAAAATCTACATGTCATTTACTCACAGGAGTGTAAGGTTATTTATGCATTTACGGTACTGAAATAAATATATTTCTTTCTTTTACGCATTTGTAGGCTGTCTTAATTTTTATAATTCTATGTAATGCCTATAAATTCAATAGATAATTTACAGGGTTTCCTAAAAGAATTCGAATTGATTATATTCTGTTGACGGGAATTGTTGAATGCGTGTCTTCAGATTTTATTAGCTGAATTAAATGTCACTATGCTATTCTGTGTTAGTTTATTATGAACAAATTCATATCAAAGATCCGCACAAACGTATTTATTTATTGCGGCCAATAGAAGGTAATTGGTTAATTAGCTGAAAAATATTTTCAGTTGTGATACGCTTTTTCCAGATAACTTGTAGTGCAATAATTTGAAATGCATAAACTTCTATAGATCATACATAGGGCTGTACAAAATAACTCGAATACATTGTACAGGCGATTCTTGCTGAAAATGTGTTTTCGATAGTGTTATATGTTTTCTAACTTCTTTTGTCAGCTTCGTAACAATATTCTTATAATTTTGAAAAGTATTTCATAATCTATGATTGATGCATGATTTGTTGTTTTTGTTTAAAATGAAAAAAAAAATCTTTAATTCTAACATAAGTAAAAATATGGGTCATCCGGGAAGTTCTGAGGTTTTTCAAAGCTAAGCACGGTTTCGTCTACTTATATTTTGCTACTGGGGATTCGGAGTGACCTTGAATGATCCAGATATGTACATTCGGCATTTTCCGCTTAAGCGGCATAATTCTCGCTTGAGTTGTGGCGTAATTTTTGTTTCAGTGCAGCGCAAGGAATAAGAAGAAATAGATTTATTTTTCGTATTTATTTTTCGAAGCATTTTCTTTTATTTCAAGAAAGGTAAAAATGCTAGTCAGACTGCTGTTAATATTTGGGCTGTATATGAACAAATTGCTGTTTCAGACGAAACAGTTCAAAAGTGGTTTGGGAAGTTTAAACACGGAAATTTCATTTTCGAAGATGATGTCCACTATGGACGACCATCATCATCCGTAAATGGACCTTTCAAAGAAGCTATCAAATGATCATACACTGGAGTTTTTAGAATATTTAGTCTCTGTGATAGCTCCTGACCTGTGTAAAGGGAATTTTCAGCGACAGCTTCTTCTAAGGGGTCCTCTTTTACAGATGATGATCGTCCAAAGCGGCATCATCTTCGAAGCTGAAATTTTTGCGCTTAAACTTCTCAAACCATTTTCAAACTGTGTCACCTGAGACGACACTTTGTGCATATACAGCACAAATTTTACGAGCAGTCTGACTAGCAATTTTACCTTTCTTGAAATAAAAGAGCATAATTGACGAAACTGAACTTTTTGGTTAAACATTCTTAGCACTGCACTGAAACATTTTTTTTCGCAACACCAGCAAAAATTACGCAACCTAAACAGAAAAGACCGAATGTACATATCTGGGTCATTCAATGTCACTCCTTAACATGAGTAGCAAAATAACTAGACGAACATTCCGGATAAGCCAATATGTGAAAATAAACAAAAAAGTCTAATGAAGTCATCTGATTCATTGAGCGTATTTAAAAACTTATTTTATCCTTTAGCCAGGTATATTTTTATATTCGAAATATTTTCATTTAATAAATATAATTACACAAATATATATATATATATATATATATATATATATGACTGTTTTAATAACAGATTTATTTTTCGTTATCTATAATTATAGTAGCGTAAGAAAAATTATAATGTCAAAATATATAAACAAATAATGGGAGTCAATGCTTTTCAACTGAAATATATATAGATGAGAGTTTTGTATGTATTCGTATACCACAATATAAAACTATAAATCGCAATATACAAATGCTCACAAAGCTGTATATCTCAAGACCTATACAGTTGTGCATTATTTATATGAGTGTAATGCAATATGAAGTTCTTTGAATAAGCATATTTTATTTAAAATTTAATGCATTTTTGCTGTTAGCATGTTATATTATAATATTTAAACAGACTTGAACAGTTTTGTAATTTGTGCAGGAAATTTTGTAATTTAATCGGTTAATAAATAGTATGAAGCATTCATGTCGTAATCTAAATTTTCAAAGATTCTTTGTTAAACTTTTCTTTTCATCATCATGTAATGTACTATTATATATTTTAAATCAAGCGTTCAAAGGATAATTACATGATGCTATATGAAACTTTAATTGGTCCTTTAGTTCCATTTATGCTAGTATTAAATGGCTAGAAAACTTGTTGAAATATTTATTAAAATTTTCTATTTAACTAAACAATAAATGATGCTAAATTTATTTAACATGTTACATTATACTTGCTGTATAAAGGAAACTGCGTTCCTTTTGTCATATAAAATGCTTATTAAATCGGATGTTGTAGATTTCTGTAGTGGGTTTTTAAAACATTTTGAACAGTACAAAATGCTTGAACTTTCTAACTATACTACAATACGTGTAAAACAATTAAGCACAAACAGAATATTTAAATAAATATTAAATTATAGTATGTATTTCAATACCTTGTTTATATTTATTAACGTTTGCAGATATAAAACAATCTTTAACAAATTATGGTTTAATTGCATTTCAAACCATCTATTTTACGAATTGAACAAAAATAACTGTGTGTGTATCAAATGTGTTTTTAAGCGAATTTTACAAAATCCCGTTTGGAATTGCGCACACATATGTTTTCTGGGTATAAACAGAACATTAAGTGGCTGTTTCTTCATGAAGCCGAAATGGAAAATATCGAAAAAATCCTCATATTCAGAGACGCTAAAAATCAGGAATAAGATATCAAACTTAAGTCCGTTTCAGAATCTACAGCTGCATTTAAAAGATCGAAACGGGGAATTTATTGAATTTTGTGTTGTGATGCAAATTTAAAAACAAAATCATTCACCAAGGCTAAGTGTGAGTCGCTTCAGTAGAGCAGTAACTTTGCTTCAACAGGAAATTATTTTCTTTCTCAAATAAAAAATATATTTCAAAGACAAATATCAAAGAAAAACTATTCATATAACAGTTTTTTAATCCGAACATAAAAAACACTGTAAAATTACCTCGTTTACCACTCTTCAACCCCACTAGATAACACAATAAAGTAGATCGAGTGCAATGGACCGAACGGCGTATGTAATTTTGTGGCGTGGGGTTGGTTTTTGTTTGGATGTGAGTGTATAAGAGAGGAAATGTACTCATAAATGAAAAGTCCTTATCAACCGATACATCAAAGCACAGTGATCAAAACACCAGGTGTGGGGACACCACACCATTGGTGCTATTTTCAAAATCAAACTAGGAATTTTTAAAGGTCGAGGCATTAATTATTTTATTACGTTCTTCAAACAAGCCATTTCACATTTCAACTAGTTTCCCAAAATTTCCCCTTTACTGATTATTCAAGGCATTATGATACGCCATTTAGATGTGAACGGAAATTGGTAGGAGAGCGTTGAGACATTTTGGACCAAATAAGTATGGTACATACAATTTCGAGCCTTAAGTTAATGTAAATTTAATTTTTGTATTTGGTAAACGGCAATTTTCAATTTCTTAAATATGAAGGGAATGTTACGACGTTTTATAATA
The DNA here is from genome assembly GCA_963931845.1 of Maratus michaelseni. Taxonomy (NCBI): domain Eukaryota; kingdom Metazoa; phylum Arthropoda; class Arachnida; order Araneae; family Salticidae; genus Maratus; species Maratus michaelseni. The sequence goes on from OZ007589.1 coordinate 247,162,277, forward strand.
AAGGACTGGAAAGGTGGAGTTATCTTTTACATTTTCCGTGTGACTTCATGATGTTATTTTACAGATTTTATTGAATATATTCAGAGACGCAGTAACCCTTTTTTAAAATAATACCATACAAGCTAATTAGAAAATTTCTAAATTATATTATTTACTAGATCATAGTCGCTACGGGGTAGATGTGACCACCTGTGCCCCTACACCAAACACAAAGCGAAATGAACGGTGTTCCTATAATGACTGTTACTGAGACCAAGTTGGCAGACATGCGTAATCGAGATACACTCCATTTACCTTGTTGTCGTTTTGTAGTGGTCAGTATGATGGTTTTGTTGCCATACCCACTGGTTATGAAGAAGCTAACTGTCATCTTAATTATTAAAGACGTCAAAGTAAATACATATAGAAAATTCAGCTTGTGTGAAATTGTCAACTAAAAATGTCGCTTGCTTACCGGACCATCAATGTGAAAAAAACCGGCTAATCTTGAAAATACTTGTTATAATCGTTAAACTGGCGTGAAATATCATGAAATATCGTTAAACTTGACGTCAGGCAATGCTGGCCACAAGAAAGGAGAATTTGACACTAATTCTCAGTCGAATCTGATATTGGTAAAAACTGGGAATCATCCTTAATCATTGTATGTCAATGTGGCGTTTTTTAGATGTTGTTGTTAGGTTCGAAATTAACTTCTTCGTTGCAACCAATTTGCAAACCTTTTAATAAGGAAATGTTATTATTACATGAAAAACATATCTTAATTTGTCACGAAATCTTTTTCCCCCTGTTATGCAAAACAGCTTCAAAATAAAAAAAAAGAAGTAATCTGTGGATTTTCGTGCTACTTTTCAATACTGATATTTACTGGACATTTTAAATGTATATTAATTCTTATTTGACTTAACATCTTATAGATTATTTCTTATATTATAGAAAAATTCTTATTTAACTTAGGGTTGATTTTTATTCATTCGCCCTAAATGTCTTTCTTTAATTTTTTTTTAACTTACATTTTACTTAAATAATTTTTTGTATTTTCTGGAATTCTTTATCTTTTGAGGCAGCTTTTTATAAAATTTCTGTAAATGTAGCTGATTTAATAATTAAAAGTAAATATTCCTATATAATTACTTATTCTGGTTAACTAACACAATACTATGTTCAATTTTCTGGCAGTTATCTAATTTTTTAATCTTTACTTTATCATTTTGATACTGATAGTATCAACGCTATTAAGCAACAATACTTTTTAAAATAACTAATTATATTATGGAAAATATTAAGAAAAGTGCAATCTTTAATCCATTATTCTATCTAAATCTAGAGAAAATAAAAGTATCTTTTTTTTGTAGAAAAATATATATTCTTTACATTTATTATCTTGTTGCTCTAGATACGTACAAATAATAATATATCTAAAAAAATGCTGCAAACACGAATATTAATTAAAATGAATGCCACCCTTTAATCCGTAGAGGTTTGCTTTGCTTCTCAGAATCTAGTTACAGGCATTCATATGAGCAAAATATAATTCCGTAGGGTGCCTTAAATCTTACTTGTACGTGACACGGTAGGTATAAAAACAACAGTAATAAAACGAGAGGAAAATATTATTTTAGTAGTATTGTGATATTTGCTTTTGTTTCATGATTTTACATTTTGAAAAAAGATTTTTAGATCTTCTCTTAATAATATATTAAGTATTTTTTTTTCTAAGACAAATATGTTTTATTTGGATGGTTTTGGTAATGTTGACATTTAATTATGTGCATAATTAATTAAAAATCATGATTTTTTTCTTTGTGATATCAAATATACAATGCTGCAATGAAAAACATTCTTAATGAAGATAAATTATTCGCTAAAACATTAAAATTTATAGATTTTCCAAAGTTATATCCAAATTCTTTGTGTTCTAAAACATCACTCCAAAAATGCTATTTTTAAAATAATTTATTGTATTTATTTGAAACGAACATTTTCGAAGAATTTCGTTAATGCCTAAAAAGTGAAAAATATCACTTTCCGTATAACCACAATAGCACTTTGAACGTCCATCAGTGTTCGTACAGATAGTGTAGTTTTTTCTTTCTGATATCCAAATAAGATATATATACAATGCTGTAATGAAACACATTCTTAATGAATACAAGCAATTAACTAAAACATTGAAATTTATAGATTTTTGTAAAGTTATTTTCAAATTATCTATTTTTTTAAAACATCACTATCATTAACATTTTAAAATATATTTTTGCTTTAAATCAATCCTCTTAAAATCCTTATTGATACAAGATAATAATATGCTTATTACATAATAAAGCGTTAAAACATTCTTTATATAAATTCCTCCGTTAAAAAATAACAAGAAAATTAACATAATTCTAAATATCTTTTTACGTTACAAGATATTAATGCATTTATTTCTTGAACCTCACGCATTACGAAAAATTATACAGAGGAGATTTTATATAACAAAGTAGATTTTTTAAAAAACTATTAAATGCTGTCCACAAAAGATAAATCAAAGTTTTAGTTATTTAAACATTCATGTAGGATTTTGAGGTAATAGTTATTGAGTTCGAATAGCTATTATAATGCATATACATACCTTTATTCATTTTCTGACCTACAATAATAGACTAATTTTAATTTATACATGAATTTTCTTTCGATGCTGTTTTACTTATAAATAGAAATACTTATAATTAGGAAATATTCTATAAACTGAAAAACTTCCCGTTTACGAGCAGGATTATATATAGAAATGTCCCAAAATATTTTTAATAGAAATTGTTAAAACATAAAAATCGCAGACAATTGTACAGATCCGACTATGGGCAATTTAGCATCATTTAACACATCCGCATCGGTATGTTTTTTGTGAAACATGGTTTTTAAACAGTAGAAGCTCCTCCTTCTTCTTTAAGTCTTTCGTATTTTTTTCTTTTAGATAGGTTTCTCAAGTTTATTCATCCGTAAATATATTTCAATGTACAGATTTACTATAAAATGCTTTACAATCTAAAAGAAATATATTGACAACGTGATATAAAAGCATTTTCTGTAATGTAGAAGCCACGCCCTTAATCAGTTATGTTTTTGGAATAAAAACAAGAGTTCTTGTCTCCCGATGCGAATGTGTTAAGTGAAGGAAGGTGAAATTAATCGCCATATTTTTAACACCTCAAAGTTCTACTTCATATTCAACGGAAGATTCGACAAGGTTCTACTGGGTTTAGAAGATATAACTACAGGGAGAATATATAGATCGCACATTTTACCAATCGTAAAAGTACGTTTTCGAATTTTTCTTTCTTACATTACTGATATTGTCTTGATTGCAATTATTTTTATTATATAAATTAATATATATTAAAACAGAAAGCAAGAAGAAAAAATAAAACTATTAAAATCTCGTCAATAGTTTTATATCACTTTATTTTGGATATATTTTATTCGATAATTCTACTTTCGTTTTTACAGTCAAATACTTATTGCGATACTCTCAAAAAATAAATATAATTCAGCAATACATTTATAATATTCCAACCTTTTTATTTATTATTTAGTTTATACCGAGTTTTATTCAAGATTACTTAAAAACGTTTTTCTGGATCGAGATCTTAATTATATTTATCAATTTTTATATTTGTCTTTTTAGTAAAATACTGCGCCTTTGCAGTTAAATATCAAACAGGAGAAAACTTTTCAAATATAATAGTATTTTATATGAAGTATGTAAAGTTTCATTGTATACATTATTAGCAATTTTCTTTCATAATAAAACATCGAAGAATACAAAAGTCAGACAGAACATCCTTTTAGAAACAATTTATTCTAAATTATCTATACGGAATGCGGAATACAATTGTCTTGACTAAAATCTAAATCACAGTTATTTGGTTACTTAGGTAACAGGTATGAAACTCATTATTCAGAGTAACTCGAGAATTTCGAATAAATTGCAATACAGTTTATGCAAACAGGCATAAGTTGCTAGAACGCCAAGTTTATTGCTGCAGAAAATAGCGCTCTGCGTGCGATGAACCTGTAATTAGTGACAATTTAGGATTTAATGAAAACGTTAGCTTCGTTGAAATTAGATAGAAAATGTATTTAAAGACAATTAAGTTATATTTTGCCGTTAAAGAAATCATACATTCAGAAAAGTAAGTGCGTAAATATCTCTGATCAGATAAAAATACTGATAAGCAAATACGAAAGAAAAATCGAATTTTCTTAGAATTTTAAATATTTACATTGTTTCAAAAATAGTAATAACTAAACTTAAAAATATTACTTTTCATTTTACCGTTTTCAACTCAAATGCATGAAGTTTATTTAAGTTTTTTTTTTAAATATAAGTATAGAATTTGTTTCAAAGTAAACATTTTATTCATTCAAAATACGTTTCAAATTATGTATTTATAAGCAAATATTTGTTTTCTTAGAAACTTAAAAAAAAAAAATCTGAAATTTAAAAATGATCTTTCTTTCTTAACTAAACTTAAATTCTTATTTAATGTAATTAATAAATAAAGAATATGGGAATATCAGCGAAAATGGCCTAAGGAAATATTAGAGAAAATTCATGTATAGTAAAGTACCGATTACACGTCTTTCAGGGGTACGTTCTAAAACGAAATAACTGAGAAAGGCGTACAATCGAATTTGTAGTCGCCTAAGATATAAAATCTTTGACTGTAGAAATTGAACTCTGCAATCATATAAATTTAGTTTTGCTACCATTTTCGGTTGTTTAAGACGCACTATATATTGAAAAAAGTGAAAACATTAATAAATAAATAAATAAATAAATAAATAATCATTTCTAAAATTAAAAATAAAAGTGAGAATTATCAAACCTTATATCAGTTGCATTTTTCTTATTCCATTATCGAACGTACAAACAGATTTTAATTAAAATAATCTTCAAAAGAGACCAAAAGAAAGAATAGAGACCGACCTCAAACGTAGTCTAAATTGCAAACCAATCGGGAAATGAAGCGACGTTTACTAAACTCAAACTTGTTCCGTGAGCAGACATCCACTGTCCATTCTTTTCGTCCCACCACCTCCGCAGGTTCCACGAACTTGAAATAACTCCTGTAGAAGCCACACATTTTCTTTGTTCTTAATCTTTTCCCAAATATTGTAGCAGAAAAGAAAAAAAGTACGACGCTGGGAGAAAATTTTGGAAAACTTGCTGAAAAAATATTTTACGGCAGGAAAGAAACGACGTATAACCGAAGTTCTGCGTCGTATAAACGAAACATTACAACAATAAAATGCATAGGGATAAATCGGGACCGCACTGAAGCGACGTATAAGTGTAAAAGACGTATAAATGAGAAACGTATAAACGGTGCTTTACTGTATCAGAATAATGACTTACGAAGAATTAAATATGAATATAGTCCGTGGACAAAATCTTGCATGTTGATCCTCGAAAAGTTTGCGATGCTATGCAAACAAGCATTTCAAAAAGGCAGAAATGAACTAAAAAGGAAAATGTATTATTTAATAGAATTCTGGATTTTGCAAGCTGCTAGTAATCATTGTCTACTTAATTAACAAATATATGCATCTCAATTTGCGTTATGCATCGGCCAAGTTGTCGGCACTGGACTATTGTTGAAAGATTTTGAGCCAAAAACGAATACAATGGATCAATTTATTATCTCCAAAGTAACTAAAATTATGTCGTATGTCTCGTTTAAACGAACTCTACCGTATACGTATAGTAAAATACAGTTATGTGGGTTCCCATATTTTTAACAAAAACTTCCAATCTGAGCATATGCACTAGACGTATGTTACTATTCCAATATGTAAAGCTACTCTAATTCAAACTGGCAAAATACCGAATAAAGATGTGACTGATTCGATTTCTCTGCGACGCTGATCTCTCATGCTGCAGCGCCATCTTTTGACGAAAATGTTAAATAAATTTGTAAATTGGTGGGATAAAATCCCTTTGTTTGCCAAACATAAGGCCGCAAACGATACATTTCTATCGCGCTCCGTTTATTTTTATTGACTTTCAAAATCCATCGTTCATTTTTGGGACACACTGTATGTATGTACTTTTTTGTATCGGTACAATCTCTTCTTACGTTGGTTAATTTTTGTTTTTCTTTGCATCTTTATGTAATTCAATTTTAATATGCCCGGGCTTGTACTAAAGCTATAAAGTGGTAAAGGTAGTTATTTATCTATTTCTAAAAAAAAAATGTTTATTGATTTATTTATTTTTAAAAATCGTTTCATAAATTATTAAAAGTTTTATATGAAAATTTTATTTGAATTCGTTTTATTTCGTTTACAAGCACTTTCTGAAATTAAAACTGTTTAACAACAGAAAAACTAGGAAAGATCCTCGTATTGGAATCCATTGAAAATTAAGATATATCGAATAAGGTTTTCTTAAGATTCTGTAACAGCAAATGCTACACATATCACACTAGCAGAATTTTAAATCATGTTTACATTTTTTCTTTATAAAATTTTCGTGAAATATAATTCTTGAATTAAAAAAAATAGATTTTGTTAAAAGAGTAAAATATATCGAGAAATATTCGAGTAATGAAACAAAAGATTTATGACAGTCTTTAGAAATTTCAAACTTTCTTTTCAGAATCTCTGTATTATTATCTTTCTAAAATCTATTAATATTATTTTTACACACGTACATTAATTACATTTTAAAATTTTGCGGATTTATTTAATAAAAAATGTGGATTTTAAGAAAATATTTTAATCCTTTCTCTTCCTCAAATTTTTGTAAATGTTTAAGGCGTCAAAGTTGCCTCTCTTTAGATTTCCAGATATTTCTTATATTTATATAATGTTGCTTTTAGAAGTGAAATATTTATGAAAATAAAATGCTGTTTTTTTTAATGGACATTTTTATACGAAATACATGATTACGGAGAGACAAAATTTATTTCAATTTTTCTGAAAGAAATGTAAAGAATTTTGATTTCATGTTCTTTCATAAAGAATGATTTGGGAGTGTAATACTTAAAATTACTTGATTTATTATTGTTTTGTTTTTTCATGACTTATATAAGTCTAAAAATGTGGTCTGAATTATGAGTTGAAAGATGAAGTCCAGTCTGAAGGGGACAAGAAACGAAACAATAACAACCTCATCTTGGCCTAATATGGTATGTTCCACTCATGGAGACTAAGTGAGTATGAGGAAACACGTATCTCCTGTTCAACCCCTTTGAGACCCCGGTTAAAATTAATAAAGAAGAATGGTAGCTAGAATTAACTATTCATAAAAGTTTTATAAGAAATATTATGATTTCCCGTTGTAAACATTTTCTGTGTTTGTATTCTGTAACGGATAGTTAAAAAAATACACGCATTTGATGTATGTTACAAGAAAATCTTGTCATAAATAACACCAAAGAAATTTTAAAATTCTAATTAAGAAAGTAGAGCATATTCTACCATTAGGCATATAAAGTGGTCACCTAGATCGGGAAAGTATTAATTTTAAATTAAACAACAATTGTAGTTATAGTGAGTGGTGGTATTTTTAAATTTAGCCAAGCATAGTATAATACAGGGTGATTATAGTTAAAGTTTAAGTTTCAAAACGTTCTAAAAAATGAACCACTGATTAGAATGACGTCAAAATTGAACGGCGTAAGAAGGGGGAAACAACATGAAACAAAAAAAAAAATAGATCCAAATTTTAGCGACAGATGGCGCTGTAAGCGTCAGAATTTCTACTACAAATAACAAATCGTAAAACAACGGCTAAGGCGTAAGTTACAGAATAAACCAACTGTACTGTTCAGTGTGCATGACTGTACAGGTGTGATACTGTTAGATACGTAAGCCCATCCACCACGGCAAGGTCGTATCACATCGAATGGGAAAAATAGGTTTTTAATTGTCCTGAGGCCAAAAACCGCATAACAAGCATTCATCCAATCGATTTTTAAGTTTCGCAAAACATGCTCAATATGCTGTCCACCGTTGGGTGCAACAAGATTAAATCGGGAAACAGCATGTTTCACAACCGATCGAAGTGTCACCGGGGTCAAGTTCAGAATGTGTTGCGCAATGCGTGTCTTCAATTTAGCTACGTCGGCAATCTGAGTACTGAACACAATATCTTTCAGATAAACCCACAGCCAGAAATCACACGGATTAAGATCAGGTGATCGGCCCAGCCAGGCTGTAGGGAAATGACGACTGATAATTCTAGCATTTCCGAAATGCCGCCTCAACAACTGCTTCACTCGATTTTCAATGTGCGGAGGAGCGCTGTCTTGCATAAAAAGGATACTATCCAGACCTCCACACTGTTGCACAGCTGGAATGATGTCATTATACAACAGACACTCATAGCGCTGACCATTGACGGTAACGGTAACAGGACCCGTCTCCTCGAAAAAATATGGCCTGACGATAAATGATGCCGTAAATCCGCACCACACAGTGACCTTTGCAGGATGAAGTGGTACTGGGTTCGTTGCGAATGGATTTTATGTTGCCCATATTCGGCAATTCTGTGTATAGACATATCCCGTCAGATGGAAATGGGCTTCGTCTGTCCACAGAATTTTCCACGGCCAATCATTGTCCACTTCCATGCGAGCAAGAAATTCCAAAGCAAAACCCTCTCTTTCTGCCAGGTCAGAACGAAACACCTGCACATGGCAAATTTCGTACGGATAGCATTGTAGGATATTTCGTAGAATGATATGCACTGTGCTCACAGGCCTGTCCAATGTTCGGGCAATTTTTCCGTGCACTGCATGGTTTCACACCACCGCTCGACTCCTCCTGAACTGTTGTGGCCACTTCTTCAACTACCGCCGAAGCACATCTTTTCCTTCCTATACCAGACTGCACATCAAACGAACCTGTATTTTCGAATTTTTTCATCAGTTTCACCAGACCCATTACAGTCATCGGCCCAATGCCTTTTTTCATACCCTTGAGGGTCCTGAACTTCTGCAGTGCTACTGGTGCAGAATCACTGTTCTTGTAATAAAGTTTTACAAGCAGAGCGCGGTCCTTCATTGAGCCACTCATGGCAAACGTCTGAGACGCGAAATGAGGAAACGCCGTTTACCCAACGCTTTTATAACACCTGAAGTGGCCGTGCGCATGCCAGGTATTTTAATTTACATCTTCTGACACTTACAGCGCCATCTGTCACTAAAATATGGAACTATTTTTGGGGGGGTTCATGTTCTTTCCTCCTTCTTCAATAATACGCCGCTCAATTTTGACGTCATTCTAATCAGTGGTTCGTTTTTTAGAGTGTTTTGAAACTATCACCCTGTACTTACAAAAAGCCGGGTTCTAAGTCCCAAACTGTCGCAAAAATTAATTATAAGATTATAATGTTTTAATTTTAAGTTTCAAATAGATATTTCTTTTATTCATAATGATCGAAAGTTAGAAAGGAATATATTTAACATGAATTCTATAGCATACATTCTAAAAGCAGTTTGAAAATAGCCATTCCTAAAAGCTATAAGTAAATAATTTTCAAAATCGTCTTTTATGACTGAAAAAAGACAATTGAAATATTCTTCTTTTTAAATGTATTATTTAAATCTGTTAAATAACTATGTATTTGCTTAAATGCAAGAAACTGTCAAGTAAAATGTCATTATAGTTTTCTAAGAACTCAATCACATAGTATATTAAAAATCGATTCCACAGTCTTCATAGGTTTTAAGCTAAAGAAGTTCTTTTAGGTAGGTTTCAATACAAAAAAGTATAAAGCTACCTATTGCAGCCATTCGGAGGAAAGCAGTTCCGGAAAATTTCGATATATTTTCACCGATCTTGACCCCCAGACCCCAAAACCACCCTCCGTTCAAATGTTGATTTATATATATATATATCTGACCTATGTCATACGATAACGCTCGTATTTATAAATCGATTTTGATGAAACTAATTGTGTGTATTAAGGTCACCAATGTCTCGACCGAGTTCGTTGGCCAGCTTGGTCCGCCATTTTGTTTCAACATGGCGGCCATTTAAAAATTTAAAACTAAAATAAATATACAAAAAAATAAAAATTCAAAGTTTAATTACGTGTTAGGCCTTGATACAAGGATTGCAGAGCATTTTTTGGTTTACCTCTATCTTAAAAAATGGCTGAGATAGAGCAGTTTGAAATTCTAGGGTGGCTGACATTTTGAAACAAAACAGCACATTAACGCGATTACTCGCAAATTATTTTCTTTCATTGTTGGAATAATTTTCCCAATCATGCGCATAAAACTATATATTCATATCCGTTAGCGCCAAAATTGGCGACATTGGCGACAAAAATGGCAAAATTGGCGACATTTGGCGAAATATCGCCAAATTTGGCGACCAAAATAAGTCTTCATAAATGAAGCCAATTTGGCTATTGCTCAATAATTTGGCGAATTTCTTATTCAAATTCAGTATTAACGAATGTTTTGTAAACGTTTCTTTGCATTTTAACTTGCTGTTTTCGTGTAACATTAGCTAAAATTTTAAAACGAAGATGTAGGAAAGCTACCTTTTCCTCCCGGTACAGGCCGGAAGGACTTTTTAAAAATAATACAGTAAAACCACTTGTTAACTTTAAGTTAAAGCGTAATTATTGCTTAAAGTGATAAAAAACATAACACAAAATGCTTAAAAATGACATGTTTTCTTCTCTCAAATGGCGACATCTTTAGATAAAAATGATAAATAAAATATTCTCGAAAAGGTTTTGAAATTGATAAATCTAAATCACGAGATCACATGCAAGCAGGTGCTTAAATTGGTCAAACTGGAAAATGAAAATTATTATTTTATTTTTATCGCTTTTTCAATTTGTAAAGCATCGCGTGCGAAATTTTAGGTAATTCAAAAGAAGCCGAATCGTTGCAAATGTTATCGTTTTGCAAATATATTTTTATTGATTCACTGATAATGGACGGGAAATAAATTCTTGATGGACAAATTATTTACTATTCTTGAAATCAATCTGCAACGGCTCTATTGTATGTAGTCTAACTAAAGCAGTAGTTCTTGTGTCATATTTGATATCTGCCATATGTTCTTTTATACTCGGTTTAAATTTGCTGTTTATCATTCCTACATAGTATTTTAATGTTTCAATTGCCTTGGTGAATGGGATTTCATAAACACAGGAAAGTTGATCAGGATCTATTCTTCTACACACAATGTTTTTTTTTTTTTTTTTTTTTTTATTTGGTGTGTGGAAGGTTTTACTATAAGACGGATATTAAATTTTCTAAGTTTATATTTTAATCTTTCATAGTATTCAGGAAAATATTGTAAAGTTGATAGCTTTGAGTTTTGTTTATTATGAAAAACGGAGGATATAGATAACAGATAACGGATAACAGAAATGACGGATACAAAGGCGGCACAGCTTAATAAATTAATTACGAGCATGGATGATAAAAAGAAGAAAATTTTAACTTATTACTGTTGACCTTAAAGGATAATCTTTAGGGATCTTTCGGGTTAATTTTAGGATAATTAATTTCATATACCATTTTCTTACAATTGTTAAGTAAAAAATATGTTGCTTTGATTATGCTTTACAATTATCCAATTTTCATACATTTTTCAAAAACTTGAAGTCATTGAGGCAGTATAAAGAACCCGAGTTTTACATAATTATTACATAAATTTTTCTGCAAATATATAAGTATAATAATTTAAGGATCAACCTTTTAAGTTTAATTATTTTTTGACAGAAAAATGGGGAAAATGCACAATTTTAACGTTTTTACTAAATATTGAATGACCCTGGTGTCTGTTCTAAATATTAATATTTTGCAAATATATTTTACATTCGGAACGAGGATGTGACATAGCAACATTCCCACACCGGCCTATTTTGATTTGAAGAAATAAAATTTCTCCACAATGGGAAAATGCACATATTTTACGTTTTTACTAAATGTTTATTTAACTTAGGCCAGTACTAAATATTAATATTTTCCAAAGATATTTCATATTCAGAATGAAGATGTGACAGAGAAACTTTCCCACACTTGCTCATTTTGATTTGAAAAAAAAAAAAAATCCACCGTAATAATCAAGAGTTGGGAATTCAAATTCAGATTCTTCTCTGGATGTGTATAGCGATTAAGAATTAAACGGAAGTCCAGACTTTTTTGGCCTCATATGCAAAAGCTAAAGTACCTCCCCCACCCACACATACACACCACCACCACCTCCACCATCGCAACTACAACCACCACACAGACAGCGAAACTAATGCATTTTGAATTAATTTTTCTCTGTTTTCTTTTTTTATAATGGCATTTACAATTTTTCTTTTTTTAGAATGTTCATATGGCATATACATTTTGTACGCGCATTTAAAAACAAAAATAAGTATATGCTGCCACTCCCCTCCCTCTCCCATATGCACACAAAACGAAATTAATGAACTTTTAATTAATTTTTCCCTGTTATCTTTTTTTATAATGACATTCACAATATATTTTTCTATCAAACATTCATATGACAGATAACTTTTGTAAGCGCATTTAAAAACACAAATATGGGTATGCTGTTAAAAAATCGATACAAATAATAAATTACGCATTGGAAATTGACAAATAAATAAATAATAATAAGTTTAAACAATTCTTCAATGTACATGAAAAATATCTGTTATTCATGATTATAGTGATAAACAAAAAAGGATTACTTTACAGTAGTAGAAAATAAACCGTTTATATTCTCCGAATTTATTTCCAGTCTACTGAATATGTTATTTCAGCAGATTCTTCATTGTAATCATGTTGATTAAGCTTGAAAATTGTATTTTTCTGGATGATTCAGTAAACAGTATATAATATCGATTTATCGAATACTTGTTCATGTATATGAATCGCACTATATAATAAAAGATAAGAACGAAGAAAAACTAATAACATTTGTTTAGAAAATTATCGTATCATTTTACACTTCGCTAGTTGTCCTTTCTTCCATCACGTTTTTAATTTGTCATTATAATAAGAGGTAAATAAATTCATGTCATTCATATTTTAAGATAGAATATATGAAATAAATGAAAACGTACCCAATTAAAAATTATTGAACAAGCCTTTTCCATTCTACCAAAATGAGTTTATTAAATTATAATGTACATAAATATTAAGCATTTTGTTTCAGAATTTATTTGGTGAATTGACATTTTGAATAATTTTGAACTAGTAATTTTAGATAATATATTTGATAAATTAAACATTTAAAAACATATTTCGGTTATTTTTAGCTTTTCTGATTGCTTAGGAATAAAGGAAACCATTTTTTAGTGTAGAATGTGCGACTTTTTTTATGGTATTAAGCCATGTATTTTATCCAAACAATTAAGAGGGTCGGGGCAAGAGAGTGCAAAGCCACATTTTTATTATTCCATTTTGTTTTTCCAACCTAGTTGAAAAGTGTATATGACTTTGGTTTGTCTGCCGTCTGTCCGTGCTCTAACTCCCGTAAATATGCTGTGATTGCTCTGCAATTTTTATATGTTATTGTTGTTATCTATAGCATGTTCCCTATTTCAACTGAAGTGTGTAGCGCTTATAGTTTTTTTACAGGGACAAAAGAATTCCGTTACATTACGGTCTATGGGGAAAAATCATTTGCGGTTTATTTTAATGATGTTACACAATTTCAAATGCATTGTAATTGATATATATCACTAAGGTGCATTACAAGAAGCTTAATATGGAATAGGGCGTGGATAGCATTTATAGTTACTTTACAGGGACAGTCAAAAGAATTCCGTTACATTACGTCTATGGAGAAAAATCGTTTGCGGTCTAATTAAATAATGTTTCACTATTTTAAACGCATTGAAATTTATATATATCACTAAGTTGCATTGTAAGAGGCTTACTACAGAATATTGTGTGTATAGCGGTCATCGTTCATTTACAGGGACACACAAAAGAATTCTTTACTGTCTGTTAACAATAATTCCTGGAAGTGCGTTTTAAGTTGCTGAACGCGATTTTAAATTTAACTCACTTTTTGTCTATTAATGGGTGTGTATAAATTCTGTATTTCATATACAGGGCAGCACAAAAGTTCGTGAACACATTTCCGTTTATTGACAGAAACGCCAGAAGGAGAATTTTAAACTGTGCTACGCGTTTCCTAACTAAACTAAAATTTATCATCCTATGTAGTATATATACAAATCTATAGATCCTATACAGGGCTGAATAAAAGTATTCGGATATTTTTCCGAATATTGTATATGTTAGAAATTCTTGAAATTACGTTTTTAAATATGTTATGCGTTTTCCAAATTGTTTACTTAGATGTTATCTTTCAACTTATTAAACGGTAATGATTTGTAAAATTATTTTGGAAGCGTTGGAAAGTGTTACATAATCTATGCTTGACTCATGATTTTTCGTCCTTGTTTAATTTCTGAGATGTATCAATTTTAAAATTAGATCAAATACTCAAATCAAAATATATAACAACATTTTTATTGCAAATTTCTGAGTAACGTTTGAGACATTCTGAATAACAATATGGCATTACTTGAAGGATATTACTTTAAAGTTATACACTTTATCTCTGGTAAAAAAATTCTATAAACATCTAGGGGGAAAACGAAACCTGGGACATATGCTGCCACCTAATGGCATTAGAAAAAATAATATGTAGGAAATTACAATTTACACTATATTAAGCAACAGATTACAGTGTCATATTTATTTCACAAAAAAATGTGGCTGGGCACTTTTTTGTCCCAATCCTCACAGTTATAAAAAGAAATAGGGAAAATGTAAAGATCATAGTGTGAACTGTTTGTAACCAATATATATTTAACTTTTTATGAACAATTTAATTATAAGTAGCAATTATAATTCAAGGGAATTTTCAAAGTACTAAAATACTATTTAAAATTTAACTCAAAATCATAATAAAAAAAAAATTCTGTGCAAGCAGAAGAAGTTTACGAAAGCAGTTTTAAAATTTGTTTCGTTATTAAAAATTATTAAATATGGGAATAAAGAACTATAACATTTTAAGTAAATTAAAAATATATATACTCTAAACTTAAACTCTTATTATAAAATTTAACATAGTTACATATTTATACAAAAAAGAGGCTCTCAGAAAAATTGATTGTTAATCGATGAATAACCTAAAGACATTTTTTCTGAATTACTCTTAATTCATTTTCTTGAGTCAAACAAACATTATTCCCGATCAAATAAAACCTTATTTACTTCCATTTGTAATAATTCTACGTTCATGCAACATTGATTAATCATATAACTTCTTATATTCTAAAGATTTAAAAAAAAAAGTGCCCGTATTCATATATTATAGGGTTTCTTCAAAAATATGACAATCTGAAAATAAGCTATAATTTTGTAACGCCCTGTCAATATAAGTCTCTGCCCAAAAATAAATTTTACTACAAAAATAAGCTAGTCTCACTTGAATAATAAATTTAAGTGATATCATTAGTTTAGGGATTAATAAGATTTAAAGTTTGGAACTTCTATTGTTGAATTAATTTGTAAACGCTGCAAAATGGATTGCAACGGGGGTAGTTCTTTAAGCATAACTGAAAACTTGCTAGGTGGAATGGGCTGTAATGTTGGATTCGCATATTTGAAGCTTCTATAAATGGATTTCTGAAAAAAAAAATATGTTGCATCACATTTTTCAAAAATTAAATAAAAAAATCAAATTTTCGAAATAAATTTTAAAACAAATATCGAATATATCCAGTATTTTTTTAAACAAAAATCGATTTTTAAAAGTTTCAGACGTTCGAATTAAAAATATCACCTTATTCCGAAATGTAGTGTTCATTTGTTTATATCTTTAAATGCACACCAATCCTAAACCTCTTCACCGATTAACTGCCTGTTTTATATATTAAGGTAAAACTTAACAAAAAACTCAAATATTATGTCAAAATTAGGTGTTCGTATTGAAAATTTTAGAGTTTGGTACAATGTCTGCATGAAGCTTATTTTTCTTACATAAATTGAAAGAAAGGAGATCTTCATAAAAAAAATTATGTTGCATAACATTTTTCAAAAATTAAATAAAAAAATCAAATTTTCGAAATAAATTTTAAAACAAATATCGAATATATCTACTATTTTTAAAACAAAAATCGATTTTTAAAAGTTTCAGACGTGCGAATTAAAAATATCACCTTATTCCGAAATGTGGTGTTCGTTAAAAAGAGAAATAGGAAAAATGTAAAGATCATACTGTGAACTGTTTGTAAACAATATATATTTAACTTTTTTCATGCTTCTTTCTTTTTAACTTTTCTTACTTAACTTTTCTTACTTAACTTTTGTAACTTTCTTTTTTTAACTTTTTCTTGCTTCATGTTGAATGGCTGATTCTGTTTTTTTTTCCGGACAATTTGTGTATTAAATTGTAGTGGGTGGTCTTTTTTTTTTTTTTTTGTCCGACTGCATTAAAATTTCCTAATTTTTAAATTAATGCTACATATTTAAAAAAAACTAATTTTATGGCCATTGGCAAATACACATTTGAATTATAATATAGATTAACACATATAGATTCATACATTTGAATCATAAAAAAATAACAAGCAATTCTAGTTACACAAAATCATTTCATTTGTCTTACAATATTAATAAAAATAAAATAATTTGTCAGGGTTCATCGATAGTAAATGTCTCTGTTTTCTCACTAAACATAATATGTCCCTTTATGGTTCGTTCTAAAGTAAAAGCATCTGTGTTTGAACATATTATTTTCTCAGATGCAAATTAAAATAAATGACATTTTCTTACTACAGAATATTGTAATCTTTTATTCCTAAATATTTATTTTGTTTAAGGAAATTTCATGAAAACATAAAACGTAAAAAAAGGAAAATGAATTCTTTAATTTTATTTTTGCAACTATCTACGAAAGAAAGTACTTCAACTGAAGTATTGGGTTGTCGGGAAAGTTCGTGCCGGTTCAGACAATCAATTCGTACTGGAAAATTCTCCCATTAATTAATAGATATTAGATATCGGAACCAATGTCTAAAAACTAAATGATATAATTTTCCGGGACGAATTGATTTTCCCAACCGGCACGGAATTTCCGGACAACACAATACTTTCCTAAGCTTCTGGATAATTATACTGAATGTTTTACAAAATACCCCATCGAATACAAGTCTCTTTAATGGCAATAGCAATGGCTAATGGCAATAGCAAAAGCAAATGGAAATAACAATGGCTAATAGCAATAATAATGGCTAATGGCAATAGCAATGGCTAATGGCAATAACAATGGCCATAGCAAATGGCTATAGCAATATTTAACCGGCTACCAACAAACTGGGTAAGAGAATTCGTTCGTACATATTGTTTGTTTTCCTATAACTAGACATATCATTAGAACGGAAGCTCCATATTTTATAACAATAATTATTATTATTCTGGAAGAAATCCCGTGCCGATTTCATAAGAATCAAAAATTGGTATATTTGTCTACTTGGCTGTTTTTTAACACTTTCGAACATAGTTGAAAAATGTTTACGAATTCGGTTAGTCTGGCTGTTCCCTTACTCTCGTAAATAGAATCGGATTAGCATGTACTTTTTATATGCTATTATTGCTTACCATAGCATGTTCGGTAAAATGAAGTGTGTAGTGTGTAGTATTTATAGTTTGCTTGCTGGGACAAACAAAACAAACCCGTTATAATAAAGTATATGGGTAAAAATCGATTACGGTGCTTCTTATTGATGTTACGGTATTTGAAACATAATGAGGTTGATATGAACCATTGAGGTAGACTGCAAAATGTTCTCTCAGCCCTGTAACATATATATATATATATCAGACCTGCCAAGTCTCCGGCTTTTTGGATACCAGTAATTTAGTACAGAAAATGTCGTCTTATTGAATCGGATCATTTTGCGATTTAAAAGAACAACATTTTCTCAAAAAAATTACTGGTGTTCAAAAAGCCGGAGACTTGGCAACTCTGATATATATATATATATATATATATATATATATATATATATATATGTTATATAAAAAATGTATTTCCTTCGCATTTATTTCGCATTAGTCCTTTAAATTAATCTAACTTCTGACATAGTTAGTATTTCCTTAATTCTTAATAATATTTATTCCTATTTAATATCATTTTAAAAGTAATAACCGGTATATTAATCTTATTCCAAATCTTAATCTAAAACTTTAAGTTCATTCGTAACTTTTATCAACTCCACAATCTATAACATTCTGAGAGACGCTTTTGTCATTTCGAATGTTTTTAAAAGCCATTTTTTTTAATTATTATTTTTTAATTCCATGCTCTGCTTTCGCGCGCTGGGTATTTTTCACTTCAAAAGCAATGCACGGCTACGAGGGGGATTCTTTCGTGTTACATCTTCTCCCTCGCGCCACATTCGCTTGGCTTGAATTTGCCTCTCACTCATTGGATAGTGCCCTCGTTACGTCGTCGTCAGTAACCCTACGCGCGGTTAACAAAATGCGCTAGCAGGCATTTGGAGAGCAGATTTTTGTCGTGTTTGGGAGTACAAACCAAATGGTTATCTGGTGTTGAAGTCACGTAGAATTTTCATAACCGCTCTTTAAGATCTTTTAAACGATGTAGTGAGCCATCGTCAAGCCTGAGGGCTATAAGTTTATACCGAATACTGTGGGAACTGTTACTTGCATTGCTCCTGTTCATAAATAAAGATTTATCTGGAAATTGGCTGCTTCTTATTGACGAAACTCTTGTGGTGTCTCATCATTGCCTAAACTCCTCACCATGATAATTGATTACGACTGCAATAATGCACCATCTTTTACAAACTGCCATTTTTTCATGGAATAAAATAACATATATATATGTATAAATTTACGGGTATTCTCCGGGAATTGCTGCCGTAATTTTACGGGAAATGTTCCTTTTTCAAGATAAACGGTCAATGTCCGTAAATTTCATGTTATTACGGACAAAAATCGTTTACGTAAGAACAAAACTCGTTTATTTACGGACAACACCAGTTTTCTTATGGACATTGCCTAGAATCTCTGCTGCAGTAATTTTACTGTAGCATTTTTTTACAGTAAGGAGCATAGAATAAGATGAGTTTATAGTTCGTTTACAGGGGTGTACAAAATAATTCCATTATATTATGATCGTGGCAAATGTTATGATACTTCAAAAATAATTAAATAAAGATCACTTTGGCGCACTACAACATATTATCTATACATTAGGGGACGAGTAACATTTATCTATGGTTTATCCAGACGCAAAAAATAATTCGTTTACAGGACTGACTATGAGGGATAACTGCTGATAGTTAGTTTGCGGCCGCAGTATGCGTTTTCATACGTATTTTTTTATGTATTACGTAGTGTGTATAAATTCTACAGATCATATACAGGGCTGCACGAAATAATTCGCACACATTACCGGATATAGTCAGCAATTTCTGAAAATAGATTTTTTTTTGAGTTATGCGTTTTTTAACTTGTTTATTTAAATATCTCATTTTATTGTATGAAAAGTTTAAATTTCTTAATAATATTCTACTATAAATATTCTACTATTAGAGACTATAAGACAAATGTAAAGTAAGATTTAGTACAAGTGTATTCGTACAGTGCGTTCATAAATTATAAGAACACTGAATTCGTAAATTATTGAAGAAAAATAATAATACGTATATTTTACTTTACTGATTTAAAATTTAAAGTAAATATATATATATATATATATATGGGGTGCTATTCACAACTTTAAAAATAAACTTAAATCAATACAAATGTATTTATTTTTCTATAAATTAAATACGGGATATATTAAGAAATTATAAGACCACCTGTGAAAATTTATTATTTTGAAAATAAATAAATAAAAATAGAAATAAAATTTCAGCTTTTGATTGTGATATTCATGATTTAAATACTGTTGCTGAGGGGAAAAGTGTTATCTGAGTACGAGGTGGGAAAAATATTTTATAAGAAATATGGTAAATCTAAAAGTTAAATAGCGACGCTAATGAAGCATTCCAGAACTGTCTTTTACAATGTTATAAATAACAGAGATTCTGAAATCAAAATAAAAAAATAAAGGGGAAAACATTTAACAGCACGTGTCATTCGAAATAGTTTGTGGCTATCTAAGAAAAAGGGTCATTCCACTGGTAAAATTTCAAAACTTAGCCAAGGAAAATAATATTTTACGATTTTAAAGAGTCTTAAATCAAATGCTAATACCAAATTTAGGAAAAATGATAAGAAAATCCAAATATATTGAAGCATCAGCGATACTAAAGACAGAAATGAACTAAAAATATCACGTCATCATAAAATGATGATATATTGAAACAAATTATATTACCTTATTAAAACAAATTACATTATCTGATGAAAACAAATTTAATCTAGACTGCCCAGATAATTACAAACACTATTGGCATGACTTGAGAAAAGAACCAAAAGTTCACACGCTAGTCTAACTTTACGTCGACAAAAGAGCGAAAGTCCCATAATGATATGGGGAGCGTTTTTCTCTTGATAGTTTGTGTGACTTACAGCTAATTTCGAGACGAGGAAAATATCAAGTTGTGAAACATGATCATCTCTTACCATTTTGATACTTACTAAAGTGGTGCTGACGATATTTCAAAAGGATAATGTTACTTGCTATGTATTAAAAGAGAAAAAAGTTGATGTTTTGTCATGGCTCAGTTGAAGTCAGTTTGACAAAAGGAATAACTATTGGGATACTTTAAGTCGCAGAGTTTATGATAATAATAAACAATTTTATTCAACGAATGGACTGGAATTAGCCATTGTGATAGAAAAACACAATATTCTTGAAATAGAACTTAAACTCCAGGTCACTTGAATAAAAAATAGAGTTTTGAGATTATAAGAAAAAAATAGAAGACCGATATCATATTGATTTTCATATGTCATATGACATTAACAGTTCTATTTTTTCATTAAATTATAATAGTTTTACTTTATCATTTATCGCAAGATTCAAATTTATAGAAACTAATTTTAATAATTATGTTGTAACATCATATTTTATAAATTTAAATTATAATTAGAACCCTTATTCCTTTCATAATTTGCAAAATTAAAGTGCTCTTATATAATTTCTTAACAGACGCTAATCGGAATTTAAATGTTTACTGAGAAACGCGTTATTCCTTGGCAATCAAAAGAATGTGAAAGAATGTGCACGGTGATCATACAAAAGTTTGCTGATATATTTATTCGCTTCTGTTGATGGTACCGTTCAAGAAAATGGGATGGCATTTAGGATGTGCATATTTTATGATATGAGCTCGGGAATTATGCGTAGAAAAAATAAAGGGAAATCACAATTACGGTTACAGTGACTAAATGTCTCAAATTACAAATGGCAACATTATTATGAGAACTTTAAAAAAATAAATAATTCGCCAAATTAAATTGTTCTTATAATTTCTTAACAGAATGTACATACGAAACATTAATGCAATAGATGCTGTTTTACAAAATGAGATTTTTAATTATGGAAATCAAATATATTTTCATTAAAACTAATCTTTTTCGGTAAAGTCAAATATATTTTAATATTATTAAATATTTTACTGATTCGCCAATTAAAAGTTACACAAAAAATAAAAATATATACTTTTACATTTGTTTTTAAGAAAGTTGTTTTTAAGAAAATTTGTTTTTATTGTTGTTTGCAAATTTGTTTTTAAGAAAGCCTTTCATACACAAGCTGTATCATCGTATTTGCAGTTTTTTCATTACTTCGTTTTTGTTACTGTATATTTATACTTCTTATTCGTAAATTTATTTATCTTAAAATATTATCACCTATGGTACTTAAAAGCATAGAGTTGTAAAACACCAAGTTTGAAAATTGGTTGTAAGTGTATCTTCTGTTTCTACACATCGGAAGAACAGCTGCAGTCGAAGTTATACAAAATGATGGTGTAAATAGAATGGAACAATTAGCCTCTGAATTTACGGCACGTATGGTATAATTTAGGACACCGTTTCATTTATGGACATTTTTCAAAACTCTACATGCAAAGAATTTCACCAATATTACAAATATTGTTCTGAGAAGAGGTTTAGCAGATTTCACATTTCCTTTAAACTCATGAAACAAAACATGTTTTTAAATTTCCGTGTAGGTATGTACTAATCGTATATTTGTAGCAAATATAAATATTTTCTGTTCAGTTTCTAACCAGAACATTAATGTTGGTTGGTTGGTTGATTGTATGACGACCGGTTACCTACACAAGAGATATAGGCCCTAGGGCCTAGGGGGAATGTCCTCCGTTGGGGGGGTTCTACCTAAGGGTTCCTAACCCTTATTTTCGGCAAAATTCGAAGAAAACCATGGAAAACTCCGAACGGTTAGGTCGACGACCGCGACAGGGGTTTGAACCCAGCACCTCCCGTCTACCAGTTTTGAGAGCAGAACCTCTCAGCCACTGGTGGGGGCCAGAATATTAGGGCGATTTGTTAACAGTCAATTGATTTCGTTCAGTCATCAGATAAAAAGTTTCCCAAAGTAGCGTGAATGTTCTCTTATATTAGGCAAATTTCTCAAAAAAGAAAAAAGAAATCCATGTAAAATTAAACTGGGAATTTGGTGCCTCATTAAATTCCTACTATTAGCTCACACTCTCTCTCTATATATATCTTGTTGGGATTTTCAATCGTTAATAAAATATTTTCTATTCATCCATTCAAGTTCAAATAATTTTTTTAAACTTGTACTGAATGACAATTGATGTTAATACAGTTTTTTCAAATATTAATTCATTAATTAAATTTAATTAATTCATTTTAATTTTTATATCGGAGAAAAAAATTTCTCCCATTGTTTTCATAAATGAAATGAAAGATTTATCTCAAATTAGTGATGCCAACAAAAAAATAAAATACCGCAACGATGATTATAAAATAATGTTCAATAAAGATAACGTGGGACATTATTGCTGCACGGGTTTATTTTATATATTTATGATTAAAAAGTAGGAATTGACTTAATTTTTTTTTATATATTACTTGTTTTTTAATAAATTTGGAACTCTTCTTTAATTTTAGAAGATACACTCGTGTTTCCTATGTCTGTTTGGGTTATCAGATCAAAATAAATAGCATTATAACATATTTCACCACAATAGGACTTCCCTAAAAAGCTTCTAGTCAGCCATTGAATTCGTTTTTAAATATTTAAAAATCATTGAGTTACACTATTTTACGGATTACAATCTCCTCATATGTATCATAATTTTCGAAAAACATTATTTTACTAGCTGACATGCCTGGCGTTGCCCGGGCCCATGATAATAACCTTTAAAATACCTAAAATGAATGTTGAATGATTTTATATGTTTAAATGAAAATCCAAACGAAGTGAAGGACTGTCGTTATAGTTATTGTCGATTTAATGTCGATTTAATTCTTGACGTTTTGATATATTAAACTTTCAATTCTGACCAAAGGATCCTGAAGAAACCTAGATAATATAAAGTGCTTTGACACCTTTTCTCTTTTAAACTCAAAATGATATACAGTATTGGCAAATTTATTAGTCCCATTCGAAAAAAAAATTTCAAAACCTTGTTTCTAAGATGTGTGTGTGTGTGATTATATTAAAATTAAATACAAATCATACACTCGTGGCATCATAATTCACTTTTATATTTTAACAGAATAGTAAGGCTACTATAATTTGTGACTCGTGCTATAATAGCCAGTATACGTCAGGACACATGGCCGTTATCACCATCTTTTTACGCGTGAAAATTTCGCTATGGTACTCCATTGTGAAATTTGGTAATTTTTGAAATTCAATATTTGAAAAACGGCATAATTATTAGATTTGAAATTTATATCAAGAAAAATACAAATTTTTACCTTTCTAACGAAGTTTGTCTAACAATTTTGTGACAAATACTTTTCTAGCTATTAATTTTTTCATTAACTTCAAATGTTTCATTTTCCGAGATTAATCTGTGGCAACGATTCTCAAAAATCCCAGTCGTCAGCAACGCATAGCTTTTTATTAAAGAGGATGATTATCATCTCTACATCAGAAGTCTCTTCTAATATTGAATTAAAAAAAATAGTATTATTGCTATTATTTTTCTCTTTGCAATAACAGTTTTTTATCATATTAAGAAAAAATATGAATAAACGAGTTATTTTATCTAAACTATAGCAGACAGTACTATTTTCTGAGAATAGTAAAATATAAAGTATATTAGAATTATTACTCTCTGCTAATCCGCTGAGGGTTTTTTACTCTAATTCTCAGCATTCATAAGAACGAGAGATTAACCCACGGGGAGTGTTATATCTTAGCTTTACGTGACATAGAATGTAAACAAACAGTTGTAAACATACATAATAAAAATGGGTATAAGATAAGTATTATATGAATGTTCTTCATTTCGAATAATACTAGAAAATTCTAGCATTTTTATAAATCGTAATGGAATATAAATTAGTTCCAAAAATCAGTGCGTCACCGAATAACAAATGACAATGCTGTAAATCATGATACAATATTTCAAATTTATGCAATTTTTAAGGCATAGAATACACGGAGTTTTCGATACGATTTTTTTTTTGCTCTTAAATTGAATTTCTGCTTAAGAATGCTTTGTTACAAACTAAGTAAAAAATAAAATACATATAATGTTTAAAGTTGACTGTCTGATTTCGATCGTTGAAATCAGTTGTGAAATCATTTGTATGTTAAATAATTATTTACGTAATTTATAATAGTATTTATCATTGAATAAAGACTTCTATTCAAACACTTGTGCCAATTATCAGCATTATTTATTTTTATTTTCATTTGTATGTCTAGCAAATTTATTAACATTTTTGTTTGAGGACACAATGTTTAGATTTTCCATTCTTTTTTTTGTTTGTTAATAAATGCTTGTGAATAAATATAAGGTCAATTGAGGTTTTTATGAGACTTAAATTCTAAACTTTACGGTCACATTCGATCTATTGTCTCTAATTTTAAATAAAACAGCTTATAATTTGAATTTTTGTTTCCTTTATCAGTTTATGGATACAAAATATTGCATGTCATAAGAATAAAACATAAAAAGAAATTAAACCCTGTCCCATTCCGTGACGCTTATGTAAGATGTTTTTGGAACTAAAGTGAGTCGTCATTATTTTTAAGAGGTTGTAAGCACTAAGAAGTTGAGATGCTTGTAAAAAAGTTATCCAGGACCTAATATGTCAGATACGGTACATCAAACCTGAATTTTGAGACATCTTTTATGCCTCAAATACTGATGAAAACTCACTATAATAAAATACCTCCCTAATTTATGGAATGTTATTTTGTGGAAAAATCTAAAATGAAAAATATCTGCGTCATTTAATTTACGTTTGTAAGAGTTTTCAGAAGTAAATTTGCAATTGGATTATTAAAACCCGTAATTCAAAAAGAAGACAGAATATGATCTGCGATCTTTATTGATTGATTATATTCATTATTTACTAATATTTATGTAGCCACAAAAAATATATGTTTATTTCTTAATTTTTAATATGGTTTGAGTTAAAGACAAGACAGCAACAGTATCCATAAAGTTCATTGAAATGATTTAGGATTGCAGAGTCATTCCTTAGATTGATTGTTAGAACACATCAAACATTGTACTACCATCTTTCCTTTGCCTTTATCTACTTCGTTTATGAGAGAATTGTATTTAGATTGAGTAGACTTTCTAATTCCAGATTTAAAATAAGCTAAAACAAGAGTTCCTCTTCTAACAGTCTTGCCTCGTAGACAACTGGATGAAATTCTTCTCTTGTGGCACTTGCCAAGAAATTCATCAACAATTCTTCATCACTATCAAGCGGAGTAAACAATTCCTTACTTTCTGTGTTGTCTCCATTGACCAATTTAATAATCAACTTCCTTTTCTGCTTTTTATGATTAAGTTTCTGTATTTTTATAACTCCTTTATTTTCAGTTTTGTCTACAGGTATTTCACCTGCTATTTGGGTAAAAATGTCCGAGCTTGTACAAACCTCTGTGTCATGCTCTGTAAATCCTCTTGTACCATGGGTATTTTATTGTTATAGTATCATGATTTGGTTTGTCTTTTTTTTGGAGGGGGGGGATTTACCTTCCCTTTTTTTTTGCTTATTTCCTTTACGGCACTTGATTTTGCGTTCTTATTTTCCATTCTTCATTTTTCTGTTACCTTCAATAATTAAGTAGAATCTATTAATTTCTTTTTCTTTTTGCAGCAGCATTTTTATTTATCATCTTTAAAAGCAACATTTCAAAAGAATTTGAAGACATTGTGAAATGGTTTGCACTGATATAATTTTATGGCATAAAAACAAATATGTCACTCTTAAGATTTTTAACTAAACAACATAATTATCCATCATTTATTAATTATTATTATTATTATTATCATTATTATTATTATTGATTTAGTTTGAATACTTTAGGGATGAACTCTTAAGTTCCTATCGGTTTGTAATTAAGCATTATTTTCGAAAAACAAAAAAAACAAACAAACTTTCAAACATTCAACACCACTTTTTGCTTGATTTGTAAAACTGAGTTGTAAAATCAATTAGCTAGAATTTCATATCATTCCATTAAAAAATCTTTAACAAACACAGACAAATATATGATTAGGTTTATCAAAAAAAGAGAGATAGAAAAATATCTGGCATATGAAAAAAATAAAAAATAACACTTTTTTTTTTTTCTTTTGTGGTGGATGCTTTTAGAAATATGTAAAAACTAACAATCGTATTTGAACTGCATTAAAGAATGACGTCACCGCTTCAGGAATACACGGGACAAAGAAAAATAAATTGAAAACATTTAAAATAACATACATTTTAGGCTGCATATGAAATACCATTGCTTCGATTGATCAATGTTATCTTTTTCTTCTAAACATTTGAATTTGAATTTTACTTTATAATCATGAATATGAAATAAACCTGTGCAACAACAATGTCCCACATTATCTTTTTTTTGTACCATTTGTTTTTTTTTTTATAATCATTGTTGAGCACGATATAATGAGGTATTTTATTTTTTCTGGCAACATTAATTTGAGAAAAACTTTCATTTCAGCTATGAAAGCAATGCTGATTTAATTTTCATTTAACTGCAATTTTTAATCAGAAAACATATTTTAACGAAATGTGAGTGTACTATATCAGAAGCCAATTCAAAAACATTTCGAATGAAACCCCATTCACTGTTGTGCGTTTTGTAAATCCATCGAATAAGGAATATTAACAACAGGAATAATATATATAATATAGCAGTGAACCCGTGCGAAGATTTCGCACGGCAGTCCAATTTTTTTTAGATACAGGTTTAAACTTCTAAAAAATATTAAGGACTAAAAATATCTTCAAATAACAATAGTCAAGCCCGAATATCATTGCATTTATTCCATCAAAGTTACAGTAAAAACTGACCGAAGATAGCAAACGCAAAAGATATATATATCAATCGTATTTTAACTGCATTAGAAGGTGACATCATCTGTTTCTGAAAAAATAAATGTATAAAGAAAAATAAATTAAGAATTTGAATTTAAATTTTACTTTTTAATCATATATATATATATATATATATATATATATATATATATTACATTACGAATATATATCGTTATATGTTAAATTGGCAGTAAAGTTGATAATAGAATCAGGAGCACACATGGTCGCACAATGAAATTAAGAACGGTGGTTATATTGATGATGTAAATAATTAGAAGCAGTCGTAAATTGCCTAATATTTCAGTTGCAGTCTCGACGCGGCCGCAGCGGCAGTAGAATGAAATAACCAGAAGCGTTTCTCCATGAATCAAACGAACAAGGTCTTTCAAATTGAATCCTTTATTAAGTATTTCTCTTGGGCGGTTTCCACCTAACTATAATAGCCGTACATCGCTACATCATCAAGGTATGGAAGGTAAGTATTAGAACATTTTTTAGTCAAACGAGCAGCCAGGGAGTTGTTGACAAGTGAAAATTCGACTGATTTCTGAGGGAGCACCGCAGGTCGCTGCTTTTTGTTACCTAGCGCAATAACACAAATTATGACGTAGAACGCGTACTGAACCAATGAGGAATTAAAGAAGACGCGTCATGCTACGTCACGACCAATGAAAGATAATTAGTAAAGAGTTCGGACAGAGAGATAGTGGATGAATTTTGTAGTAAAGTGACTTAGAGCGGGAAATAAAATTCGGAATAAAAATGAAAATGACTCTCAAAAAACATTCTAAGACACAGAAATGATCTGGGATCATGATAGAAATTAGGAATAACTAAAAGCTTTATAGTTAAGTAAATTTGGACAATTTAGAAATAAATAAAAGGGAATTTAACAGAGTTAACGATAGAGCTAATTTAAGAATAAGGATTTAATGAATATAGAGTAGTAAATTAGAATAAAACAGGGAAAAATTTAGAATTGTAAGAATTTGGAATAAATTAACTAAGGAAAAATGGCGAAATTTTTTTATTATTACATATATATATATATAACACGTGCTAACTATGTCCCACTTTATGTTTAATTAATGAACTTTTTTTTATAATTGTTGTTGCGGTATTTTGTTTTTGTGGCAACACTAATTTGAGGAAATCTTTCATTTCATTTATGAAAACAATGCCGATTTAATTTTTAATTAATTGCAATTTTTAATCAAAATATATGTTTTAATGAATTGTGTGTGTTTACTATGTCAGAAGCCGCTTCAAAATTCTTTCATATGGTATTTCATTTATCGTTCTCCGTTCTTTATTTGTTTAGAAAAAGGGATGCTGACAACAGAAATAATATATAGTATGGTATTAACACAACAAAGCACTGTCTCTATTAGGCCTCTGAAGTTGATTGTTTGTAACTCAGGATACGTCAAACGTATTCCAAATTTTAAAGCCTAAAAGACTCGCCATTTCTTACTGAATAAAGTCTTAATAGTATAATTTACCTAAGCTTTTATTTAGGTTTTTGCACATCCAATTTTTTAAAGAAAAGGGTTATGTAATGTATAGATATAATTTCCTTTTCTTTTGAAGTATTCTGCGTTTTCGTAATGAATATAAGTAAAATAATGCATTCCTTTCATAATGATCACATTGCCAATTTTATTATTATAAAAAATGGTACATTCTTTTCCGTATATCACATTAACCAATTTTTTTTTTTTGGAGGGGGGTGAGGGGTTTCATATTAGCAACCGATTAACCCTATATTTAATTGTATAACAGTCAATCTATGCATTTTTATAGCTTATATAATATAGTTTTACAAAATGACAGAAAGAAAAAAAAACTACATAAATAAATAAAACTAAACGAATAATTAATATTAATTTATTAAATAAGGTATTCATTAAACTTTTAAAATAAAGTATTTTTCTGTCTTTTGATCCATTTGACTCACAGTTTTCCTTCATACTCTACATGGCGAGTTTATTTTTGATTATTTGTTATACCCTGCTTTCCTATTGGCTGTTCCATTCCATCTGTCTATTTTTCCTTTCTTTGTTTCCTTTCAGTTTTGTTGTTTTTCGCGTCCTTTTGTGCCTGATGAAGAATGATTTTGCCTTTGAAATAGTGATCTACTTTTCATATTTTTTTTATTTTTATGTATATATAATAATAATAATGCTTTACCTGAGAAAACTGTCGCCATTTTTGTTACATTGAAATGCGCGATGATCTTTCACTCCCGACATGCATTTTCTTCACAAAATATGCACACAAATTTAGCATTTTTGTTTCAAAGTGTTGTGTACCGGGGATCTCACATTCTCACTCTTGAAACCTTTTTACTCCATTTTGATTGTATTCGATAACAATCTCAAATAGGATAATAATTAGGAAATTTACAAATTTATCCGAAATCGTACCTTAAAATCAAATTTCCTTTATCAACTGTTACTTTTTATTTCTTCATTTAATAATTCATAATTTGTTCGTACTTCAGCTAATACGGTCTATAATCTCTTTATTTTATCTGTATAGTTTAAATAACGATGCATTCAATATTCAATTTAAATTATATTAAATCTATAATCACTTCACTTTTACTTTACTTTTTAATTAGCGACGCATTTTTCTTATTTTATACTCGGATCTAAATAAATCAAATCTATAATTACTTCAATCTTTATATTTCAAATAAAGAGCCATTTTAAATTTCTTTATTTGATTGTAAGTAAACAAAAAGCACTCGCTAGTGGTCTATTAGGCACGAAAAACTTATTTTCTTTATTAATAACAGAGATAAAGATTTGAAATGCCAGTGGTTGGCTTGCAAATAACTTTTTACTCAGCTACTGAGCAAATGGATTATTTTTATTTAAAAAATGAATTGAGATATATTTTTGTAGCATCCGGAACTGAGAGACCAGGCGTGCGTACTCCAGAGATAAACGTCATGGAAGGTTAAAGAGATAGAGGAAGCACTCATAATTACATGAACAAAATAGCGTAGAAAAATGTTATATGAGAATAGTTTTTAATTATAAAATTCTATTAATTGAGGGACAGATAAATACAGAAAAAAATATTAATATGCTGTGTGTTTATTTCATACACTCTTAAAAGCGTACCGCATATTTAAAAGTTACAAGCACGTTGTGCCTTCTATTATTTTAATGTAAGAGGCACGTAGACAAAGTGCCTCTGATTAGGAGAAAAACGTTAGAGGCACAATGAAATGAAAGGCATCGGAACAGAGCGAAATCTAGTCAGAGGCACGAAGTTAGCCTCTGACAGATTTGCGCCTTTGAAAAAAAAAAAACTGTCAGTTTCAGAGGTACACTGAGAAACGTTGTGAATTTAAAACAAAGTGGAAGTTAAATTATTTATAATATTTTGATAAAAGACAGAATCAAATATTTGTTTTTATTTTAATATGTAATGGAATAAATTTACATCAATTTCTCGTTAAATTATTTGGTTCATTATTTACTTATTTATTTCACTGCATGTTTATATTCAGAAATAAAAATACTTTCCTATTTTAAAAGTGGAAAATTTTCTAGCTGAGTAACAACGCTCCCAGGACAAGAGCACCTGGCATAATATGCCAACACCCTACCAATTAAGGTCTCCTCGACAACGCTGGCCAACATATTTTTTCCGATAACCTTTAAGTATAAACTGTAATTGTAGCAATCGTTGAGGAGTTGGAAGTGCTTTATCAATAAAGCCAAAGGTTTTGGTTTTAACTGCGTGTATACTAGTGTGATTGATTTATCAATAAATTTGAGGGAAATAAAAATAATAGCTTCGTTTTCATTGTCAGTTTTAAAAAGTGAAAAATTAAAAAAAATCAAACATAAATACACTAAATTAGGTTATCTTTTTTAGTGTGGTATTTTTTTAGGGAATATAGAATTGTTAAAATTCAAAATTTCATGAAATTAATAAATGAAATGTCTAAATTATCCTACGAGTTCATCATTTAAAGTATATTTCAAGGTGCTATTATAAGATAAATATAAAACTTAAAGACTGAAAGAAAAATTTTAAATCAGTAGGTTTTAAACCAGTATAAAACTAGTAAAGCCTTAAAATTACTAAAGCTATTTTTGTAAAAAGGATATTAAATGTCACTTAGAAAAAAAAGCAAAATTAAATTAAATGTAATAAAATGTAAAATATAACATAAGTTTTGGAGATTTAAAAATTTTCATAAATTTAAGAATTATTTATAAAAATCATTAAAATCACATCTAACCTGTTTTGATTAATATTTGCTCAATATTCTACATCACATTTTCATCTCGATACTGACTGGATCATATTAAACTGAATGAAGATATAGTGAATTTTAATTATATTTTACTTCTCCTATACCGCCATTTTCTAGTCATCGCCGCTTGTTTCTGTAGTGACTATAGTCGTATTTTTAAGGCCTGTGGTTTATTTTCTTTAAAAAGATTTAGACTAACTGAAACATTTAAACTCACATTTAAAAAAGTCCTTCCGCCCTGTACCGGGAGGAAAAGGTAGCTTTCATATATCTTTATTTTAAAACTTTAGGTAATGTTACTCGAAAACAGCAAGCAAAAATGCAAAGAAACCGATTACAGAAGATTCGTTAATGCTGAATTTGAATAAGAAATTCGCCAGCTACAGCCAAGTTGGCTTCATTTATGGAGGCTTATTTTAGTCTCCAAATTTGGAGATATTTCTCCAAGTGTCGCCAAGCTTAGCGAGAATGTGACACTAACGGATACGGATATATAGTTTAATGCGTATTAGTAAAATTATTACAACAATGAAAGATAATACGTTGCGAGAAATCTCGTTTACTAAAATACATAAATTAATCCCTGATTTTTTGTATTCTGCTGTCTTGTTTCAAAATATCAGCCACCCTAGATTTTCAAACTGCTATATCTCAGCCATTTTTTAAGATAGAGGCAAAACAAAAAATGCTCCGGAATCCTTCTATCAATGCATAACACTTAAATAAAAAATAAATTTAAATTTCGAATTTTTTTATATATTTTAAGTATTAAATCTTTGAGTGACTGCCATTTTGAAACAAGATGATGGACCAAGCTGGCTAGCGAATTCGGTCGAGATATTGGTGAGACACACTTTGTTTCATCCAAATCGGTTTATAAATACGAATGCTATCATATGACATCGATCAGATATATATGTATATATAAATCAACATTTGAACGAAGGTTGTTTTTGGGGTCTGGGGAGTCATGATCGATGAAAATATACCTATTTTTTCCGGAACTGCTTTCCTCCGTACGGCTGCAATAGCTAGCTTTTTATTTTTTGTATTGAAAGCTACCTAAAAAACTTACATTGACTTATTTTTACGTTAAAATATTTTGCTCTTGAACATCATTGATAATTTAGCCATAATTTTGTTTTCTCTTTTTTAATTTGATCATAGTGTTTATTGTCATTTGAGATGCATTTATTCGTGAGGATGATTCGTTATGATTGTTATAAAAAATACGAATTAAAATATTAAAAAATAAGTATTAAAAATTATTTTAAAATGGTGATTTATAGGTAATGATAATGCATCTCATTCGATGTTGTCTTGTTGCTAGAATACGTGATTTTAAGATAATGGTCAGCGTCTTGTTTATAATTTTTCAAATAAATTAAAACTGATTATTATATTATTTTTTAATTTTTTACTTAATAATATTATTATTAATTTTATTTTACACGTTTTGCTATTTTTCTAATCTTGTAATCGTATTTGTAAGTTATGAAAAATTAAAAATATACAGTTACCTTAATTCTTTTTCCCTTTAACTAACTAGTGAACAAGTTACAGACTGTAACGTAGTGTCTGGGTAGAGTAGATTTCATATTCAATTCACGATAAAGTACTTTAGAAACGATCTCTAGTGACAAACAGCAGATTTAACGTCGGTACAGATACGGGAAGAATGTGAATTAGAACGTTGTACAACGTACTCGATTTAGTGTAAAATGATGTTTTACATGTAAAAATAACTTTATTAGATGGCTTAAAAAGTATTTTTTTATGCCCAACCACCAGTTTAAATAGAGTATGCAAAATTGTAGAATTACAGAATAGATGCACACTTACTAATGCAAATAACACATTTTAGCAAGGTTAAATTATATTAATAAAAAAAATAAAGTTTTAAGTGTGGTCAATGTGTTTACCATCCGCAGCAATGCATTATGCATTCTGTATGTGTCTAGATGGTGGTGGACATATTGGGGATATTTAACGTGGTTTTCTTATTAAAATAAACTATACCTGATTTTACGTGTTAGTTGCATTATTCATTGTTTATGTAATAATTTGATACTTCTTCATACAATTAGTGGCCCTGCAGACGTTGGTGCTTGGGTATAAAAAATTACATTTCAGGGTTTCTATTAAAGTTATTTTTACATTTAAGACATCATTTCACCCACTTTAAAACTTTGTACTTGACCTTTTCCCCTTATCTCGCACCGTTTTCAGATAGGTACGCTAACTCTGCCATTTGCCTCTACGGACGATACAATGTACATCATCGTAAGGCTCATATCTGTTTTACTGTACTAAGACACCGCGTTCTTGTCTGTAGCTAACAAGGATCACTATTTATATGAGGCGAAAACATACACTCTTAAAACTGTGCCTCTGATTTAAGAGGTACATTCTGAATTTTTATGCCTCTGAATATTAAGAGGCACGCGGTGCCTTTGAAATTAAGAGGTACATAGTGCCTTTGGGATTCAGAGGCACAGCGTAAGTGCCTTTGAAATTAAGAGGCACAGTATACCGTTGATTTTATATATTCAAGTGCCTTTTATTTAAAAATACATTATGTACCTCTTATAATGGTGGTACATGCATGTGCCACCATTATAAGAGGCACAGACTGTAATTTAATTATATTTTATATTAAATTTATATCTTTTCAGTAAATTCAGTCTACTGCAGAAAGATTTCCCAGCATGGCATATAAAAAGACACAGATTAAATTTTGTCTAAGGCAGAATACTTTAATAGAAAATTTTCTCACCCCCCCCCCCAATTTATTGAAATAAATATTAAAATGTGTGTCCATGTGGCCTAAGTCAGTTCTGTGGTTCAATAAAGAACCTTGTCAACATATAAATTTATTTTATACATAAAATACATAAAAAGGCATAAAAGCTTTATTAACAACAAATAAGACAAACATTAAAAACATGAAAAATGATACAGGCGCCAGTGAAGTAAGAGAACATCAATCGGTAATGTCGGCTACCGGAGTTCTAGGGGAGCAAAATAAGGTGGTTTAAGAATAGTTTGCTGCAAAATATAGTTTTTTCTCAATCACTGACAATAAGAAATACTCTATGGCAATATGTGGCTAAGTCAGAGGTGGTATATATTTATTACTTGGTGTTTTTTACCATATTTTGAAAAACTATAATCTTTTACCCAAAAAATGCATAGGTAAAAAACATAATATTTGGGTCTCCATGCCAAATCAACTAACAAATTTCAATATTCTACCTGATGATATAAATGAGAATATATTTTTATTTTATTTTTATTGCATTAAGTTTTCATACCATTAATTATTTAAATTTTGGAAAATCATCATTTTTTGACTTGCAGAAAATTTGATCGAAATTTCTAAATGATTTGAAAATTTTCAATTTTGAATTTCTCAAGTTCTATCAAACATACAGAATTTTATGACCCCCCACCTGCCCCATTTGAAAAGGGGGTTTATAATGTTGCAATGTTATAATTTGATATGCAAGTTGACTATGCTTAGTTTAAAAAAATATATATTACTAATTTTTTATAATTAAAAAATTTTCAGAGTTTTATTTTTTTTAACACTATGTTTGTTGTAATAGTATAAGCTTAAAATTATGAAAATTTTAGAGCGGGATCGCAATCGGATCAGGGATTATGAAATAAAAGTTGAAGATTACCATGCAAATAATAAGTAAATAACAAAATAGGTAGTTATTTAAATGACAATGTTTTAGCGTCTATTTGATAACTCCTGATCCCATTGAGATCCCACTCAAAAAATTTCAGAATTTTAAGCTTATAATATTACAACAAACATAATTTTTTTTTCTTCAAAAATTTTAAAAGACACTAAATTAAATTATATATATTTTTAAACAAATAATATTTTTTAAGGAACTTTTACTTGAAATATACAAATAATGTTTTAGAGTGCAAAATGTGAATCAACATTATGATTTGTGAAACTTTATAAAATGTATAAAGTATTCAAGGCTGTCGCCAGGTGAGTGCCTGACCTCCACCCTCCTTCAAAAACAGTTCATATTATCAATTCATATTATACTTTTATTTAAAAGAAAGGCACTGTAGCGCTTAACATCTACAAAGTACACCCCCCCCTTCCATACACACACAAACACGAGGAAAAAAAATCTGAGTATGGTCTTGGAAATACTATATATGATTACATAATGACACTATGTATTATTCAGTTTATTATTTATTAAGTACTATTTATATGAATATAAAAAGAAAGATTTGCTGAGAGATACACATATATAATATATACATGGATGTACGCAGGAGGGTGGCCGCGTTCCCCGTAAATCTTTGAAAATAGTAAGATAGAACTTGAATAACTAAGAGATTGATGAAAAATTTATCGTTGCTCCATCCCTAATCCTGAATGTCTCCATGTATAAATAATCATGTTTTATATTATAATATTCACAGAAAATAATACTAAGTTAAATATACTACTTACTTATTCCAGACTCGTTATTAGCTTCGTGTCGTCGTTGTTTACAGATGTATTGACATGGCGACCATTGCTTCCCTTCACTTCCACTGATCCCAATGCATGACGGGTAAACGACTGTTGCGCATGTCACATTATTAAAATGTATTTGACGCAATTTAAATCTACTTTTAAAAGTCACGTTTGAAAATAATAATTTTCAAAGTCACAATAACATGTTCCTTTAAAAATGCAAAGAAAAATTTCCTTTAGCTTATTTCAATACAAGCTCCCTGACAAATTTTTTTTAAAAAAGAGATTCAGTTGTATATTATACTACAATGAATTCGGCGAAGGATACTCATTTTTTAAATTTTGTATTTTACTGAAATGCGATGATTTGAAATATTTTACATAAAAATTAATGCTTTTGAAGCAGTTTAATTTAAACAAAATGCAAAAATAAAAGTCAACTTTTAAAAGATTTTATATCTTCGCTTTGTCACCAGTAAATCTAAATTAAAAATAAAATAACGTTAGATAAGTATAATTAAACAGTTTTCAGAAAAATAATTCCATGAAATTTTCTGCCGCCTGTTCTTCATAAATATTGCATGTGTTCAAATGAGAATATCAGTAACAAGTATCTTTTTTTGTTGTTATTTTAAAATTGATAAAGCTTTTTAAATTTTGTAATCTTGTGTGTATTACTGCTCTAACTGAAGTCATTCCATATCGGAAATAATTTTACTATGTAAAACAATTTCATGCAATTTATCAGATTTATAACTTTTATAATACCTAAACCGTCATATTTTTATTCTTGTAGATTATTATGTGTTCGACATTTTAGTTCAGTTTTATTATAATTAACAAATAGTTATTATTTTATACTTAACATTTAATTATCATTACTTTTCTGATCTTTTATACACTTTCTAACATAGTTAAAAAATGTTTAAGTCTTCGTTTGTTCTCTCTGCCGTTTCCCGTCTGACAGCGTTCTAACTCCCATATATGTAGTTATAACACCATGTGATTTCTATATCTTATTGAAATTTAATGTAGGACGTACTCTATTTAAATGTGTATGTAGCATTTATAGCTTGTTTACAAGGACACAAAATAGAATTCCGTTACATTAAGGTGTATACGTAAAATACTTCTCAGTATATTTTAATGATGTTAGAATGCTTCAGACAAAATGGAATTGATATGCATTACTGATGTGTACTACATGCTTTCTATAAAATATAATGTGTATAGTATTTATCGTTGAATTAGCTTTGAGTCCTCCAGGGGGTTCCCACTTGGCCCCTTAAGTGGGGAAGATGACCAGAAGCCTGGTATTGTGCGCAGCAGCGTTGACAGGAAGGGACCATGTATACAGACGAAGCCCTACCTCAATGTGGTGACAGAAGGGAAGCGAAGCGTTTGTGTTTGGCTATGCGCGGTATATCCACAACCTGGAGCAGTCCAACTCTTGAATTGTACAATTGGTGCCTTTAGGCACTGTTTATTTCCTACAAAAGAACTCTTGAATCCACAGTAAAATCTTCTAACGCTGTTTGTCGCGTGGAAGCGCTGGCTCTAGCGGTTCAGGCATAATTTTTGTAATGATCCTCTTAAGATTGAATTTTACCCGCCGTTTTTTTGCGTGTAGGTCTTTGACCTAACAGTATTAGTCATTTGTCTAATCTTGTACTACCACAATTTTGTTTATCTTAATAAACGGTGATGGTACCAGGCCTGCTTCGCTGGTGGCGCGGTTTTTCTGGTTGGACCCGGCGGTGGTCGTGGCTATTGACTGTTGTTAGGCGCGGCGGTCTTTCTCTCGGTCGTTTTTCTTGGAGGGATCCGGGTGCTTGTTGGCGGCTCTTTCTTGCGTGCTTTCCTCATCCGGAGATGGTTGGAAGTTACACTTAATGAATCCCTGCGTGCCGGAGTGCAACCCGAGGGATGCATCCAACGCTCCACTTCCTGGCTTCGTCAGGACGTGTGGACTCTTAGGCATTAATGCCCCGTACCTCTCCCCCTACCCCCTTCTGGGAAAAATATGGGTTAGCTCTTCATAAGTAGGGCTAGGATCGTGTGATGTGCAGCGCGCTATAGGCCAAATTCTACAGCCTGGTATCCTGGTCGATCACCGGGTTGCGATTCTGGAGCAACGGCTAGCTAAGGATATAGAACCGTATCTACCATTTATCTGGGGCAAAGACGGAGACGAGAACGGGCTGTGAAGAACAAGTAATGCGTATGCCTCCAAAATGTCGTCTGGTTAGTGCGTGAGGCGGCTTAAAGCTACTTTCGGTACTGACAGGCGGGTCACAGTGGGACGTTTTGAGGATCTAGGTGGAAAAAATTATTGCGTTTGAAGTTTAATTAGGTTTTGCTGGGTTTTCGAATGTATCAGTAATAAAATAACCAAACAGTGATAAATATTTGACTTATTTAATTATTTATATTATTATTATTATTATTATTATTATATTATTACATATATTATTATTATTTTTAAATTATAATATTGTATTTTCATTGAAACTACACATGTATTCAAAGTTTCAGCTCAATAGGATAGTTAAAAATGGTGAAAATTGACTTACAAGATTTGAATTAAACACTCAGACGCACACTTCAAGTTAATATAACTCAGTGATTCGCAAACTTTGGCAGGAGCTGTCGTAAGTTTTCAATACTTTAGGAATGTCACTTTGATTTAAAAAATGCTTATTGCTTAATAATGCTTAATACTGTATTAAAAGTCAAGATGAAGTTTGAAAACAAGATGGCGCTTATTTTCAAACAACAATAGGTTAAATCGTGTGACAAACATGTGACATATGTCCAGTAAACTCCTGCTTTCAAATAAAACAGAAAAGTCACGACTTGCTTTCGAACTTACTTCAACTGCTTACTTGCTTCAACTGCCTTCGTTACGGTCGTAGTTAATCGACACATCGGGGTTTTTCAACAAAACTCATACGTATCCCGACAAAAGAGAGATTCAGCTACCAGTATACACTGTCTTGTTAAATTCCGAGATAATCGGAAAAATGAATTTTGTCCACCTAGATCATCAAAACGCCCCACTTTGCGGGGGTTGGAACGAGTGGATTTGCCCGGTTCGACCAAAGCGTATTGGTCCATGGGCCCGTGTGTGGATCTTGGTTCATGATGCGCATTGCGTCTATGAGACGTTAACCCTTAACCGGAAACGTGAAAATTCAGAACACAAACAGAAACGTGTCGTCTGTGAGACTGCTAAATTTTAAAAATTGCTATACAATTTTAAAAAGAAAGCAACTCATAATAATTTACTAAATAGTGAATTTAAACGTTTATTCTTTAACAGTAATTTATTAACAGGAAATTTTTTTTTAATATAACAGCATAAAAATAAGTTTTGAATGTCGGATAGAGGAAATATTTCAAAATTACACATTATTATTCAAATATTTACATTTTAAACAAAATGATGAAATAAATGCAACTATTTATATATATATTAGTAGAATATGAATTAAAAAAATATATTAGACAGTAAAATTAACAAAACATTTAATAGTAAATATTGCAGCATGTTCTAAATATCAGCATTTTTTATGCAATCATTGCATTTAGGTTTCGAGCATTGCAGGCATACAGGCTTCCGGCACTGTACACACAGGTATTTTGTCATTCTATGGTTAGTTCTGTGACACAAAAAACATGCTTTGCCTTTGAGAAGTATTAAGTCATCATCTACCTTGGGCACATTTTCAACAGGTTTTTGCAGAATGCGAGCTATTATAGAGCGCAATTCCCGGGGTAATTGAGGATTTTCTAGTCGTCTCTCCATATTACTTTCTTTCATATTACTGGTCATAGTATCATATTTAATTCGCAGTTGAATTATTTTATGTTTTGTCCATTTCACTATATGCACTAACATATCATTTGTAAACAACAACAGCCAGACAGAGAATGGATCTAGCTTTTCTCCGAGATCTCAAGCTTTTCCTCTTAAAACTGGCACTTTTATAATATTGTGTTTTTTTGTTCTTGACGAGGGGCGAACTTCGGAAACAGACCATCGGTACCGATTTTTTCCATATATATATATCGTATCTGCGTCTGCTAATTTTTCATCACTTCTTATATCTTCATTTTCGCTTTCATTAGAATTTTCTGACAAAGTTGAATCCCTTTCGTGTTCAGAATTTATATATTCATCATCTGAAATACTTTCAACATCGCTTATGTCACTTCCTACTGCATCAAACCATCGCAAAATAGTCTCTTCAAAGTCTTTATCACCAAAGCGTACCCGCTTTGACGGCCCCGCCATCTCGATATCCCAAAGCAAAAAATTACATAAACGGAAACACACCGTCTGACAGACTGCGGCGAAAAGAAAATATTTTTTCTTTCAACAACTAAAAAAGTTCAGGCGTTGCAAATGGGTCGGGGGGGAGAGGACCAATAGCGTAACGATTAGATGGCGTGATAATATTGAGGATACATTCATTTTTGCATAAAGGGTAGATATGTAGACGCCACCGTCTCACAGACGGTACGTTTCCGGTTAAGGGTTAATCACTTCCCCCCAATCGGCAGGACCACTAGTAACCGGGTCGGCGCGGTGGCACGTCACCTAATGCGACGACGTTCAGACCAAAGAGCGACCTTTTGGTTTCAGAACTGGTACCAGAACATTCTGTGCCTCTTTGTTGGATTAGTCTGAGTCTCGAAAGTAACTTTATTTTTACTAACCCCGAAGTGCACCACATTGGCGATAGTGTGGGAGCTTTACGCGGTCCGCTGGGACTGTGATCAGCATCTATGGTTTCCTAGTACCGGCAGCCCTGAATGGGAGCGATTCTGTGCTTAAGAATCAGGTCGCCGGGAGGTAAGGTGTGTAAAAGTTCGTGGGTTGGGGCCGGAACGTCCCGACTCTGCAGCCCACAACCTAAGCAGGGACGTGTCTTTGCGTTCATAGAAAGAGTTTCTTCATTCTCCTGAGCCTGCGAGAGGAGCCTCTTTTTCCACAATAGCCGATGGGCTAGTGATTTACTTTGGTAGGATTTAATGACCGAAAACATTAGTACAGTAAGGGGTGTCGGGGAAGCCCAACATAAGGCCTAGGACACAGTTCTCTTATGGGTTTCTGACTGCGAAGCCGTCGGGAGACTCTGTATAATCGCTAAGTGGGAAGTGGTAATGTCCTAAGAGTTTTGGTTCCACCACAAATTGAAGCGATCTTTGTCGTCAATATTTGGTTGAATGGAGGTTATGCGCAGGTGGCGGTACCCCCGCCAATCGTAGAGCATGCAGAATTCCTCTTGGTTGTACTCGTTATAAGTTTCAAACGACTTGGGTACGGCCTAACGCGCCTAATACGATTTATACGTGCCTAACGGAAGTGCTCATTTTTATCGTTGAATTACAAGGACACATGAAAGAATTCGTATACGGTACTGCCTGTGAACGATAATTGTTAGAACTGCGTTTTAAGTTGATGCATGCATTATGTTATGTCAAATACAGGGCTTCAGAAAAGTATTATTAAGCATTATCGTCTACGGTAGTGAATTCCTTAGAGAGTGTTATGCATTATTCAGCAGAGTTGTATTTTAGTATACTAATAAATGCTTGTAGAATGGACAGTTATTGCGGGAAGTTTTTATGTATTATTTTTTGTTTTATATTATTAATGTGTTATTCGATAACTTTATTTGTATCATATTTTAGCTGAATTAGTCTTTTTCATAATATGCGATAAATTTCAAAATCCACAGATCATATAAACATAGATTATTTCATAAAACGCTTTGAATACCTTGTGTAGTATCTGCAGTAATTACTGAAATTAAATTTTGAACTGTATTTTACGTGTTATCTTATTTCACCAAGTCAAAACATAAGGTTCCCTTACAATATTTTGCAAGTGTTGGAAATCTATTTGTAACATATTTTTATTTCTTGTTTTAATATGTCGAAAACTGCGTATAAGCAAATTTCTAGTGCATAATTTTATAATAGCGACATTTTATTTTAATATATTAGTTCAATAATTATATTAAATACATGGAATGGAAATATGAGTAAGGAACAAGTGTACCACAAAATGTAATTATTTATTACTTGCATCTTAACTTATAACATGTTATTAAATTTAAATTTTAGAAATATGGTTTAAATAAATATTCTAACCACAGGAAGGAAAATGTAAAATACACATACATTAATTAGTCATCCATTTTAATGACAAAGGTACTTAACTATCATAGGTATAAAATACGGATGTCACGTTCTAGAAAAGAATTTACTTTCTAGATCTTAAGATCCATTTCCATTTAATGTTACGTGTAAGGATCTGAGCTAACAATTCGTAGCAGTACATTTCGACGTGTTAGTACAAACGTACTTCTTTACATAATAGTAAAATAGTGGATAATTTTTAGTTGAGTCACTTTTTTACACATCGTTTTCCATATACGTTTTTATGTACCTTATTAGTTTTTTTTATATATTATTTATTCGAATGCTTTACAAGTTTAACAATACAGAATGCTGCTTAGGACTTTTTTTTTTCTCTTTTTCAGACTGATTAGAAAGGGGTGAAAAAGGGAAATTCTCACATCGATCGATTGTTTTCCCTCTAGTGTACCAACAATATAACAGTTTAGTGCCGGATTAAATTAGTATATTTAAAAATCGAAGAAGCATATGTTATTTTCTAATATTTTATGGTTTAAAATGTTTTTTCAGCCCCTAATTTCTTCATTTCGTTTCTTATTTAGTTCCCTGTGTCTACAAAACTATACATACGTTTAAGATAAATAATAATGTTAAATATTCCCACACACACATCGAAAAAAGAGAATTCATCTGACAGAATCTCGTTAAAATTATACTTCTAATATTTTTTAATTTGTCAGGAAAAAAATAATTAACTTCTTAAAATGCGCATTCATATTTCAGACCTTTTAATTAATGACTTTATTTTCAACATGCTTAAAAAGATATTTTATAACGAAAAGTTATTTCTTTTTCTTTTTTTTTTAAATATTAAGTGTTTTGCAAAACATTTTTTTTTTAACATTTTTTTCTTCCTCAAGAATAAATCTTGTTTCACA
The DNA here is from genome assembly GCA_963931845.1 of Maratus michaelseni. Classification (NCBI taxonomy): domain Eukaryota; kingdom Metazoa; phylum Arthropoda; class Arachnida; order Araneae; family Salticidae; genus Maratus; species Maratus michaelseni. The sequence continues at coordinate 247,205,678 of OZ007589.1, forward strand.
TTTTGAATTTTATACTTTTTAACATAAAAGAAAATACATCATTTGAATGTGACAGTCAGTATTTATTTTTTTAAATGTAGCTTTACTGAAAAATATAATTCGAAAGTGCAAGTAGAACAATGAGATTACAAAATGAATATAGTTATTTTATGGATCAATTTATATGAACCTTTTCAAATAATTATATATTTTTATATTAATTAGGATGGAGACTTATTTAAATATATTAAGACTCTAGCATACAGAAACAATATTAACTTTTTTTTTTACTCTGATTTGCAGGGTATCCAATCTTATCGGTTTCCAATAAATAATTCTTAAACCGTTAGGCTTAGACACATAGTTTCAGTTGCAAAATATTTCAATTTTCGTTTGTCATCATATGAAAAGCCATTTAAGGCAAAATGGTTACTTTTTTAAAAATGTGAAATTTAATTTCTTATACTGTCCCCGTTATATTCGGAAAACTTTTGACAAGTTGTAACAAGTAAAACAGTAAAAATTCCCTTCTTCTGTGCCTCAGCACATGATTTGTAAATTGTAGTTAAACATTCCCTGAAGTAATTGTTACCTACAACTAATATTGCATCAACCCTGTATTATTTATTGTTGCGTGCATTAGATAATATTTTCTTATCTCTTCGTTGAAAAGGCCTTACATCAATTTTGTGAATCAAACATCGATTTTCCATATACCAGAATTCAGGGTAGGGCTGCAAAAACTATAGTTAGTATTTATTTGTTCAATGGAAATAATATTTATTAATAGCATTCCCATTTTACTAATTCTGTCTGAGGACTTCCATTTCATAAATCCCTAGCATTACCACTTTGCCTGAAAACCTCGGTTCAGGTATTGTTCAGTGTTTCCATGTTACCCTTTTCCTCAGTATTACACTACTTTCCTTTTAAAATTTGACGTTTTCTGAATTATTTAAAAAAATATCCAATAATAATACCTAATTCAGATAAAACAAAGAAACTTTTAAAAATTTTAAAACTTTGCATAGATTTTGCTTTATATTTAAAACTACATTTAATTTATTTACCTCTTTTAGAATATTTCTTATTTAATAAGGTTATAAATTTATGGAATGATGTTTTTAGTTAATTTTTGATATTTCGATTCTATTTCTTGTCACTTTGTATATAATATTATAATTAAATTTGTATGTAAATTTCATTTATTTCGCTCCATTCTTTTTTTTTAAATTCTTAATTTAAAATAGGTTTAAAGCGAAATAATCTACCTTTCAAGTAATATTTTGCAGCATTTATATAATTCACTATCTTTATTTGCATGAGAAAATTTATGAAAAGAATGCTGTAAAGAGGAACCATATACATTTGCTCCGTGTAAAACAATGATAAGTGTATCTAACTCATCCCCCATATCATCAATCATTTTGCACATTATTTTCGTGAACGAATGCGAATTCATTTCCTGTATTTCACAGAAAGTTCGTATTTTATTCATACTTCAAGACACATAATAATATTGCTGTTATTTATTCTTTTCTTAGTTGTATTTTATATGCTTTATTAAAAAGAACACGAATTTTTACTTACATTTCAAAGGAAAAACCCGATCCATCATAAAAAAAAGTGACTGAAAATCGGATAAGCATGTTTTATGTTTTTGAAAAATGTAATGCTATTTCTTTATCTTGAAACAACTTCGATTATGAGTATAACAAATTCACATTTCTTTTCTGATATTTGTACTGATTGATATGAGTGATTGATTCCTTTTCCGTAATCAAATTTTCTGTGTTTTAGCTTTTCTCAGACAGCAACGAAAAGAAAATGTTTTTCATACTCAGTGTCAAAATGTATTGTTTCATGATATCGCGAGCTTTAGTTGAGAGGTTGTTAATACAAAAACTTGATATAAAAGGTATCTTTTTTTAAGTATTTCAAAATAAATGAGTTTTAGGAAAATTGTTTGACTGAAAGGATATTTTATTTTAATGTTGAAAAAATCTAAAATATATTTTTAAAGTCATTTTTGTTGTAAATTTTTAAAACAGCTAAAGATAATGTAATATTTTTAAGTTTTAACTAAACATGGTGTTGTACATTTGAAAACTGCGTATACATGTCACTAATAAAAAAATATAATTCCATATTCGCTGCTAGGTATTTGTACGTTTTTAAACATAACATTTTATGTGAAAATACCTGTGAAAATATTGGTCACTCAATGTTCAAAAATGCATTTTATTTAAGTATCCGTAAAAACAACACGTTATTTAATTTTTTAAAAGTTAATTTTTAGAGACCTAAACTTTTCTAACTGAACCCGTTATCATACAACTGATACTTTTAATCGCATAGTAATTGAAATAAATATGACATTTCGTATTATTTCATTAAAAGGTAATATATTTAACAAGAATAGTTTTTAAATTAAATTTTGATTCAATATATTTGTTTTAATTTTTCACTAATATATTAATTAACAATCTCATTTTTTTTAGGAAAATACGTTTATTTACATTATAAAATATACAGGATGTGCCAAAAATATTGAAATACGCTTTTATGTTTTATCTGTTTTAGATATATAGTCAATGTAATTTGCAAAATTGGGAATTAAGATTACGTTGTATACCTGCCTCTAAGTTTCAAAGATATACACTTTTAAATTTTTAAATGGACCCTGCATGCTATAAAATATATTTAGAAATATTTTTTTCATACTCTAACAAGTACGGCAGAAAAAGTCCCTTTTACTCCAATCGAAACTCCCTGAGTGATGATACCTTGAATGTTATGGAACTTTGAAGGTTTCTGGAATTCAATATGCAATTGTTTTTCGTACCATAAATTATTTCTGTAAAATGTGTATAAATTCCATAAATTAATTATGTTGTACTTGTCACAGCATGGAGCAATTTTAATCAATAACAGCATAAAACCGGGGCCAGTATAAAAATTTAAAAAGTAACTATGTAACTTAATGGTAGGACTATTTCATCAACATTATCTTAATTCCTCCTACCTTATTTAAACGCTTTAGAAATTTACATTGATTACGTACCTTCAAAATGTAAAAAAATAAAATAAATAAATAGCGTTTCATTCTTTTTGAGACACTCTGTAATAAAAAAAACAAAACAATCTTTGATTGCAAAGGAAGAATTCCATGTAAAACTCTGGATAATAAAATAGGTTAATTGTTTAGGTTTTTTTTTTACACACGATATTTTGTTACATATAATGTAATGAATTTTTTATTTATGGTAATTTGTTTTTATATATTTTGACATTAATTTTTAACAATACTTTTACAAAAGATTGTGTTTCTAGGTTTTTACAATTTTATTTATTACTTCAACCCACAGTTTTGAAGCAAAACGCAGCACATTCTTTTATTTTTAAATGTCTTTAGTTTTTAAAAAATCATTTATAAAATCATTTGGATTATATCCACATTACATAGTCTTTTCACTGCTTAAATTGAAACTTAAACGAGAAAAATGTAACTGCCTGCATGTATTTGTAAATTAAAATGTATAATTATACAATTGTAATTTTAAAAAATCAGCTCAGTGTGCATGTATAACTTACATTTTTAAAAATGAAAAACAAAGTATGTTTGGTTTTTACAAAGGCGCAATATTGAGTAAAACACCTCAATTGTAATTGTAATTTATATTCTCTGTTCTTAGATTAAAATTAAGATATAAATTTGAAAACTATATTAAATTCTTACTATTCGGAAAATAAAAACTCTTAATATGCTGACTATAAAGAAGTCCTTAAAGTAATAAATTGAATGTCAGTAATATTATTAAATCTCAGGAATTAATATCTCATCTTAAAGTACCGAGTATCCCATAAAATTTAAAAAAAAAGTATCGCTATTTTTTTTCTTAAAAATCTGCCTCACATGATTTTTTTGTCACAAACAGCATTCAAATAATTCAATTTATTTACTTTTTATGAATTTTTGAAATCTTAAAAATATTTCGGGACACCAAAACGCAACAAGTTTTAAAATGTAAAAATAATTAATTACCAAAACACGTAAAACCATCATTATCAAAATGCAGCTACACAACGAAAAAGCATTGAATCTCTATAATAAAACCTTAAGTCATGTGACTGTCATCAACAATTCCGGAATGCCCGCTTCACTTTTTCATATGCCAGGCGGCCATTTTTATTCAAAATTATTTTTTCGAATAAAACTTAATAAATGTTACATTTTTAGAAAGATCGTTCAAAATAAATTAATATTTGAGAGATGACTTACGTTCAATTATGTATAAATTCTTCAATAACTTCAGTTGAAATTAGCCTCGCAGTTCAAATTCTCTATCCATGAAAGTAAACAAAAAAAAAACACAAAAAAAGATCCATTCGTCGTGAAGGTTTAAAACATTAAACCATTAAACCATGGAGATAATCGTTCGTAAAGTAACTTTTCCGTGAAAAATTTTTTGGAGCGCTGCCTGGTTTCAAAAAAATAATTCGTACCAGTGACACAATAAAAGTTTACCATAATTATGTGCTATACAACTCAACTTCATTCTTTATCTTTTCTTGATGTAAGCTGAATGTAAACAAATACAACTCCTGTAATGATATTTAATGAATCAAATTTCGAAACAAATTGTCAATTAATTTGGTATTTATGTATTATACGTGCAAGGAAGAGAGACCACTGAAAATGATTGTTAATCACCAATCATATTTACCATTATTAATGACCAATCGCTTTCAAAACAGCAATTTAATATACATTTACAAAATACATAACATCATTAAGTACTTTTGTGTTATTTGGGCGCAAATCTCGCAAATCTAGAAACGATACTTTGATTTTGAAATCAAATGTTCTGATGGAACAGCTGTCGTAGACGCACCGAGGCACTATATTAACTATAGAGTTGCAATATAGAGAGAAAAAACGGGTTGCTGTAATCAGAATTATAGGCGGTAATGTTGGCGTGGCGTATTTACAAGTTACGGATCTTAATAGTCAGTAGACAATAAGCAGAAATGCCAAAGTAAGGGAATTATGCAGTTATGAAAACTCCTGAACTATATCACAATAGGAGAGCAGAGAAAAACAGAGTCGAACAGAAACCGGCATCTAGAAGGAAGTTCGTGAATTTTAATCAGATTCTACGCCACGGGTCAAAAGTGCTGACAGCAAATATGGTTTAAAAGGAATGTGATTATCAAAACTGGCTTCCAAAAGTTCAATGTTTCACCAAACCATACTCGAAAATTACGTGTTATAATATGCACCCCGATTATGTCACATTATTCAAGACGTTTTAAATGAGAATAATGATAGATTTTCTAATCTTCCGTAATCAAGTCTACAGCCAACGTTAGCAAGAAACAAACAAACAAACAAAAGAATATTGGCAACAATATGGTTCAGTGTAAATGTGGATATCATTAAAGACTTTCACAAAATAGACTTCAATGCACCAAATCGTATTAACTAAAATACGCCATTTGGCAATGGATCCAATTACGGAAAACTACTTAATATGTTTAAGAATCTCCTCATTAGCAAACATATTGCGACTGATAAGCAAACGGATATGAAGCATAAACGCTTAAGTTGGTTAAGCGGTTTTTGTCAAGAAAGACGAAATACATAACAACAAAAAATATGCGAAATGCTACCATGATCGCAAAAGTTTCTGATTTGTCTATTAGAATCTTCCGGTTTGGCGAAGGATTACGGAAAAAAATAAATTATGAATAAAAGTAACGTGTTACAGTGCTTAACATACATTTAAGGGAGACCAAACTGGTCGCCAGTGGCGGCTAGTTTCTCTTATAATATTAGTACTTTAACAAAACTTTCTTTCAACTTTAAAGAATTATTATTTTTAAAAAGCTTCTTTTAATCACTATACTTAATATGCAGGTTGTTTAATTAAAATCAAATTTTATAACATCATTGAAATATGAAACATACTTAATAATTAGCTTGTACAAATATTACAGAAAAAGATAAGTTTATTTATAACTACTGTTTGCTCCTTTTAAATATTTCAGATCTTATATAAATATTGAAATTGAATTATAATTGTTCTTTAGAAACATATTTTTAAATTTTTCCATAAATTTACATATTAGTTGTCTTTATTATTGCCTGTTTAAGTGCTGAAATTATTCATATACCCTCTCAGAATACCCTATCAGAAACCCTCTCTGTTACTGACGCAACGATATTACCATTCTGTCACCGGTTTGCACATTCTGGACTTCGGTTCTTTTTTTTTAACTCCTTTATAATCTTATCTAGCCTTATTCTTTAATATAAACATCAAATCTTTATTCCATTGGTCTGTAAGACATAAGGATCTTTAAAAGTAATTTATTTTTTCCGTTTTATATCTTAAAGTGCTATTAAAATTGAATAGACGAAGCTAAAATGCTGCGGAATCCTTGTATTTAAAGCCAAACACTCGAAGAAAACAAATTTAAGAGTTCTATTTTTTGTGAACCTTAATAATTGTTATATATTTAAGTGAAGCCATTTTGAAGGAAGATGGCGGATGAAGTTTGGCCAATGAACTCGGTTTAGACATTGGTAACTCCTGGACACATGCCCAAACACATCCCAATCGGTTCATAAAAACGAACGTTATATCATGACAAATATCACATATGTATATACATATATCATATATTATAATACGAGAATAACTTGTTTGTGTATATATATATATATATATATATATATCATGGCAAAATCATGAATCGGCAAATGTAAAGACTTAAAAGTAGGCGTATATTAATAAACAAACTTGAAACAATTAACATTTAAATATATTCAAACAACCTGGTCAAAATATCCTCTTTTTCTTCATCAGTGAGTGAAAAAGACGTTAAAATATGAATAAACTAAGCCTTCCCACTATAACATCTAACAACAGCCGGTTTCTGAAGACGTGTCAGTCTTACATTCCCATAATTGAAAAAAATATAAACAAATATAATTCTGCAACTTATACAGGGTGATTATAAAAAAACTATCCCGATATATGAGCCCCTAACTATCATACCGTTCACAGAAACTGAATGAAACTTTGGTTTAAAGTATTTTGAGGCATGCGCTCAAGATCATATGAAAGACAACAGTTAAATCCTAACAGTCACGATTACAGTGACAAAATTTCGAAAATTTCAAATGGCAACACCTACTCTTTTTTTCTTGGAATGCGATCTTCATAGTGAAAAACCATAAAAAGCGTTGGAACGGTACCTGTAGCACGAAAATCGCCGGCGCTATACAGACTAAGAAGAATAGTGAAAACAACCAATAAGGACAGAGAAGCAACAGAAAACAAAACATTTTATTGTGTTTCATACATTTTCCAGTTTACACACGACGACACTTTACAAGCAGCAGATGGTGGATAGCATTGAACAATAAAATGTTTTACTTTCTGTTGCTTCTCTGTCCTTTATTGGTTGTTTTCACTTTTACTCTTCGTCTGTCTAGCGCCGGCGATTTTCGTGCTACAGGTACCGTTCCAATGCTTTTTATGGTTTTTCACTACGAAGATCACATTCCAATAAAAAAAAGTAGGTGTTGCCATTTAAAATTTTCGAAATTTTGTCACTGTAACCATATCTGTTAAAATTTAACTGTTGTTTTTCACGTGATGCTTGAGCGCATACCTCAAAATAGCTTAGGCGAGAATTTCATTCGGTTTCTGTGAACGGTATGACAGTTATGGGCTCATATATCGGGATAGTTTTTTTTATAATCACCCTGTATATAAAACCAAAATAATAAATATAATATAAACAGAATTAAAACAATATTTAAATAGTATTTAAATAAAATTCATAAATGCTAGTAAATTAAAATAGATAAATAGAATGCAAATTGTACACGCCTCCACCCAGACACGCTTGCAGACATATCGGAAAATTGATTCCTTACTTAATCAAAGGCATGGACAATTTCTTTCACCTGGAAACAACTAATAAAAATTCAAATTTTTATTCCATATTTAGAAACAATATCCAACCTTTCCAAGTTCTTGCCGTTTTTTCCTTCCTAAAATCCATAGCACCTCGCTCCTTTTCTAAACTTTAGGGCTGTCGTTTTATACAGAAAATTCAAGAATTCGCGTTAAAAACTCGCCAATCCACACTGTTGCCAAATATTTTTCAAAAGCAACTTCAAATAATATTTTTAAAAATAAGGATAATTGTTGTTATAAAATAAATTAGCAAAAGAATAATAATAAAAAATTGTTTATAAAAATTCGAATTATTATTGCAAATTTTTTAAATCTTATAATTTGATTAATTACAATGTTAATGTAAATCGTTTTATGTATATTTGAGTAACAATGTGGCATACTTCTTGTAAAGAAATTAAAACTATTTCTTTTACACTATTTCTTTTATGTGAATGTAAGACTGACACGTCTTCAGAAACCGGGTGCAGATAAATTTTATTGTGGGAGGGCTTAGTTTATTTACATTTTACAGCCTTTTCCACCCACTGAAGAAGAGAAAAGCAATACTTTGACCTGGTTGGTTGAATATATTTAAATTTTGAAGTTAATTACTTAAAGTTTGTTTATCAATATACTCCTATGTTTAAGTCTTTACATTTGGTGATTCATGATTTTGTCATGATATATTTTGTTGCATTAATGTTTGCTGCTTTTGCGACTATCTTGCAATGATTTTCAGAATTTTACAATCAAATTATATATCTATGGAAATTTTATCTAAAAAAGGCTCAAACGATTTTGACTAAATATTGTATTCTAACGTTTTCTTGGCGTGAGAAGGCCACTAACCTCGGTTCCAGAAAATTCGATTACTGGGTCATTTCGGGGGCACTACGGGTCAAAGCATTTCAATGAGAATGAGGTTGATACAGTTATAAAGTTGTGGAACAGTTGTCAGTAAACAAAGTCGGCAACATTTGGTATTTGGAGAAATGTTGGCGACACTGGCGGCAGTTGGCGAGAAAATCGACATTACCAATGGCATAACACATGCATGACACCAAATGAAAGAATGTCGCCATGGTTGCAACTTTCCACCAAAGGCATTTGGCAAAAAAAATTGGCTTTGAGAATCTGAAGGAATTTTCGATAAATTCTCAATAGGAGCCGAGATACATGATTCAACCAACCAGAGTCCAAAGAATCTTCTCGAAAACAAAAGTCAACCAATCACGGTACCTTTATCTTTTTCGCAATCATTCCCACACCTATATATATCGATTTGAACACAAAGCTAATTTTAACCGATCGTAGGTCAGTTATTTCCACTAGTATACATACTTATACATAAATCAACATTTGAACGGAGTGTGGTTTTGGTGTCTAGGAATCATGATCGGTGAAAATATACCAAAGTTGTTTAGAATTACTTTTCTCCAAACGGGTGCAATAGTAGCTACTTAAATTTTCTGTAATGAAGTCCACATAAACGTCAAGATAGAATTTTAGAGGAAATATATAACTAATAGTTACTTATTTCATAAATCATATGTAAGTTAAATGTGCAAAGCTATCTAGACACACCACAGTGTGTCAGCCACGTTCGTCTGACATACTAGTGGGTTGTATTACACGAACCATTTCGACCTTCTTTTGCAAATTTTGACACTCTACTATTAAAAATCTATTTGACCTACGTATTTGTAATTTTAGATGTGTAGTAAGGCCCTCCTAATTATCCACAATCCAAAATTTTAGAAATAGCACATAATTAGTTTCCGAGATAATAATAATTGAAAATGTCTGATAATCGATAATTTTATCATTGACTAAATCAAAAAAAGATCTCATATATCTACTGCACCTACATACTTCAAATTTGGTACGAAGTTCGTTTAAACTATAAGGAATCGAAAAAAAAATCTGAAAAGCGATTAATTACCCACTTGCGGGTATCCATTTTTACTTTAACGTTACGTCTATTAAGCGAAATTTTAATTTGCCAAAAAATGCGCAAAATGTTGAATGCGGGCTGACCTTGCAGCAAAATCACCTGATTATCAGCCATTTTCGGCTAATTATAGAGAATTTTTTGAGTAATGGTGTATAAAATTTACCTATTTAGATACATTGTGAAAAAACAAAAACATCTTGCGAGAATACATATATCGTAATACGCATATATTTCGAGACATCACAAGTTGAAATTCATATAATCCCAGAATTAAAAATGTAAACAAAATAGTGTCATTCCTGTGATTCAAATAAATATTGATCATGGATGTGTGGCTACGATGGGTCTAGGCAGTGTAGCTGTGGACAACCTTCCGGTGTCCTGGAATCTCAACGCCAGTGCTACGGGTACTCTATCGATTTCCGCTTCGGATAAAGGTACTCTACCGAGTGTCGCTGAGTATAGATATATTGCTTGCAGAGGACTATCAAGTATCATTTCGATGTCTTTCGACAGCGACATGAATTTTCAAACTGTTGCATACGGAGGGTTTTGAAGATGCAAATTCTTGCTATGCTGTAGTGTTGGTGGACGAATTAGAATTTTAATAATTACTATCTGTTTACTTTCAAGTTTGTATGCTGTGTGTTAAATAAATGTTATAATTAAGCAAAAGGTGAATTAGTATTTTGTTTTTAATTATAGTTTGAGCCAATACTTTCTTTCACCAGACTAAAAACCTATATTAGTAAGGGCTAAAAGTCAGCCGGATTTTCTTGTTAGTGCTTGTCTAAATTTTATACCATTTGTTTGATATTATTTAATATCGTCATTTTATTTGTAAATATGAATCGGACTGTTGATTTATATGTTAATTTGTCTGTAATAGTAAAACATAAAATTTTGTCTATATGATTATTGTTATTTCAGAAATAATAAAAAATTCAAATCAATAAATTTCGTTTCAAAACAAACATTAAATACAGCAATATTGAAACACAGATTTCTGCCGCAAATTGACAGCCAAATATTTTGTTCTAGGAAATTTAAATTAAATTGAATTTTGCCTGGTGAATAAAATAGTCACTTGTAAACACATTAAAAACCATCAAGTAAAATGTTTAAGAAATGATATCGAACAAAACATAACTGTGAAAAAAGGGAGCCAAGTTCTGTAAATAAATAAATAAATAAATAAATAAAAAAGAAGTGATATGTAAGTGGGTGCCAAGTTCAAATAAAATTGCCTCAAACTTACCTACTGAAATACAGTAGCATTGTTTAAAAATAAAAAATATTGATAGCATATTAATAATAAATCTAGATCTTGGCAAGTTTTTGATAAATATTATGCCTAACATTTTAATGTCTTAATAAAATGATGAATGATAATATTAATAACACTGTCATTATAATAATTTTTAATATTGTTATTATTATAATAAAATGACTCGTGTTAAAGATTTGATAAACAAATAAACACACAGATACACTTCCGTTCGTCTTTGATTATCACTCTAGCGACCCCCACTCCCGGAAACCTCAGTACACACTAAGGCCCGACAAAGAGACAGATACATTTATGCTTGTCCTTGGTCATCACTCTAGAGACTCCACCCCTTCCAGGATCCTCAATACACTCAAATTAAAGCCTCCAAACCTGAAGTAACAAGTTTTGATATAATAATGTCATTAATAAAAATAAATGACTCTTAGGTAAAATCTTGCCAAGTTCTAGATTTATTATTAATATGCTATCAATAAATTTTATTTATAAACAATATAAATAATGTTATAATACTTCAGTAGGTAAGTTTGTGTGAATTGTATTTGAACTTGTCACCCACTTACATATCACTTTTTTTTTTTTTTTTTTTTTTTTTTTACAGAACTTGGTTTCCTTTTATCAGAGTTACGTTTTTGTTAGATCTTTTTAACAGATTTCATTATTTATCTTCTCTTTGGAGATTCTAATTAACTTTACAACTTCCATTTTCTTTTTTTCCTTTAATATGTTTTTGTATATAAAGCTGAATTGTAGCAGTTGATAATTATTTCAAACGTACGTTCTCAGAAAACCCTCCGAATAGTCATTACAAATATTAAATAATTATTAAAAAAAAGAGGAAGTACTCTGTTAAGAACGTGAAAACACTAAATGCTCTAATTTAATGAGCCATAATTACAAGTTACACCTTATATATTTCTTGGGTCATCATGAACTCACTTATTTAGTTGATTTATTTGTTCTATAACATTCTTATTAGTCCCTGCTTAAGAAATTAGATTCCATTTTTACATTAAAATACAAAAGGTGTAGGTTTAGATAAAACCAACGCAAGATAAATCTAAAAATATGTTGGAGAAAAAAACAAATTAAGATTGTAAAAATGCATCATATTTATGGATGTGTAAGAAAAAATATTAACTGAATGGGAAAAAAATGTAAATTCTTAGAAATTTATTTTTACTCCGTCTAATGGACATATTTTTTTGGAAAGAGACATTCGTAATACTGTAATAATGAAAACAAATATGACACTTTACATTAGACCCCTTAATAGCTCATATATTTTTAGCTGATACGCATTTGTTTTTAAATTGAATTTATACTCCATAATAATAATAATAATAAAGTATATTAAAGCCTTATACATTCATTTTTATATGTTAAAAATAATACTATTTTCCATGCATTATTAAATATATTATAAAACCAGTGAAATATATAATATTTTTGATAGCAAGTTCCTTTATTTTAAAAAGAGTTGTTATGAACAAAATAGGTTCAACATATTTTAGGTAAAAAATATTTGTATACATATATTATTGTTTTATTCTTTAATGGAGAAAAGCTTGAACACATTTTGACAATTTTTAAATAAAGCTTTACGTATAATTTGTATCAGTAACTAAATTAGTACTTTATTTATCATTTTCATTCTTTATTTTCAAGCAAAATACTGCATATATACTTGTAAAATTTTTTGTCTAATTTAAATAAACAAGGAGTAATATAATCGATTTCACACACACACACATATATATATATATATATATGTGTGTGTAATCGATTTATATACTCCTTGTTTATTTAAACTTAAACCTATAACATAACAGCTTAGTTATCTGAATGTTTTACTTATTTATTGCTATCCCTTATAATATATTCTAATACGAACAAATCTTGTGTTTGTGTGTGCGTGTGGTTATGTCACATATTCTAATACGAGCAAATCTTGTGTGTGTGTGGTTATATATGCAAATTTCGGGCACCAGAAAACCATTGGGAAAAACACATGTTCGAGAAAATTCGATTAGTGAGTCAATTTTGGGTCACCATGGATCAGAGTCCAGCTAATTGTATATCTAAAAAACGGTTTAAACGATTTTGACTAAATTTTAAATTCTACCATTTTCGGGCACGAGAAGACTATTGGGCTGGGTCACATGATCGAGAACTTTCGAATAGTGGGTAATTTTTTGGTCAAAACGGGTCAAGTTAATTTTATCTAAAAAACGGCTCTAACGATATTGAGTAAGTTTTGTATCCTATGAGTTTCCGGCGCGAGAAAATAATTGGGATAGGTCACATGCCCGAGAAAATTCGATTAGGGGGCCATTTTTGGGTCACTGTGGGTCAAGCTAATTTTATCTAAAAAAGGCTCAGATTATTTTGACTAAATTTTGCATCTTATGGTTTTCGGGCAAGAGAAGACTGTAGGGCTAGGTCACATGTTCGAAAATATTCGATTAGTGGGCCAATTTGATAATGGGTCATTATGAATCAAGCTAATTTTATCTTAAAAAACGGCTCAGAGGATTTGAACTAAATTTAGTATCCTACAGTTTTAGGGAACAAGAAGACTATTGGGCTAGGTCACATGTTCGAGAAAATCCGATTAGTGGATCAATTTTGGGTCACTGTGGGTCAAGCTAATGTTATCTAAAAAACGACTCAGACTATTTTGACTAAATGTTATATCCTACGGGTTTCGGGCACGAGAAGACAATTGGGCTTGTTCATATGTTCGAGAAAATTTGATTAGTGGGTTATCTTAGTCATGTGTCATGATATTTGAACTCAAAGCTAATTTTGACCGAGTTTAGCTTTGTCTTCCCTGCTCGTAATTTTAAATTGTAATGAAAATAACATATACATAGTAGATTTTTTTAATTATTAAATGAAAAATGTTGCGTAAAAACCTCTAATTAAATTGTATTATTAGTTGAATTGTAAATTAGTTAGTAAACGATAAAAAATGAGTAATTTGTATTTTTTTATGATTGTATTATTTTATAATGAACCATTCTGGTGTTTTAGTTACTTAGACAATTTTAAATCCTTTTGATGCTAAATCAAATTGAATTTTTTTTATTGAAAACCATGTTAAATTCTTACTTTTATACAAATTCAATAATGTAAACATTCTTCTCGCCTTTTCTCGACTTTTTAATACAATAAATTTATAAATTTAACGACAGCGATTCGACTGCATTATCTGAAAAAGAGTTATCTTAATTATTAATATTAAGTGCAGAGGAATGCTGCTAACTTTTAACATTTAAATCGTGTTAAATACCTAAACAAATAAAAGGATTATCATCGGAGTGCAGCTTAATAACATTAAAGCATTGACATTGTCTGATAATTTTATTGCACTAACAAAATTTTCTATCAACTTAAGAGCATTAATATTTTAGAAGAGGTACTTTTAATCACAACGTCTAACATATAAATAGATGAATTAAAGTGAAATTTGGTAACTTCTTTGGAATAAAAAACGGGGATTAAATAAAAAGGGATTAAATGAATCCCTTTTACAAACGTTAGGGGAAAAGATAAATTTATTTATATTTAACGGTTGCTCTTATTTAAACGGAGCGAATGTTAAATTAACATTTAAAACAAATTCTAATTATTTTAAAGAAATACGTTCTAAATTTATATAAACTTACACGTTCATTTTCCTATTTATTTTATAAAAAGTAACATATCTCATATAAAACAGATATAGAATAGTTAATTTTGTTATTAAAAACATTTTCAGAAAAGCTCCATAATCAGGTAGGCTTAGAAATCAGGTAGGCTTTTTGGTTTCATTGTATATACAAAAGTAACAGAAAAGGAAAAACTCAATAATCGGAAAAGTTTTCCTTAAGACAATCGCCTCTTAAGACTCTCATAACCTTAAGAAAATAGCGGGTTTTACAGAAATTCACAGAAAAAAGGTGAGCTATTTTAATATAAATTAATGCAAAATAGGTTGTTCGAGATAAGTGAAATCAGAATATAATATTTTTACTTTCTACCAGAAATTCATGTATCAGCCATACTGTTTTTTTTCTCATAGTAGAAAATTGTTCGTTGGAATATACTATTTTCTTTACCGTTTGCAAAAATTCCAGCGTGCCTTGGGGAGAACGTTACTGCATATTTTTACTCTCTGCAGGACATATAACGGCTAATGTTCAGAACAGCAGATTCGTGTCTTTTCTTTTATTCGTGTCTTTTCTTTTATTCGTGTCTTTTCTTAATTTTCCTGGTACCTCAGTTCAATAGATCACTGCTAGACTGCTCTGCGGTACATGTCCTCAATTAACCCGATTGAATCTACAAATCAGTCATGGAGCTACAGCTACTGCTATTTAAACGGTCAAGTAAAAATAAATACAGAAACTTTCTTAAACGTTGTACAAATTGCCACGTAACGTCTAATGACCATTGTAATTACTGAAGTTTTCAGACTAAACATTTTTTACTCTTAATTGCGTATCCTATGTACAAATTTTGAAACTATTGAAGTACACGACTTGTTATGCAAAGCCTAAATATTCTGACAGTAAAGGTTTCGTTAATAAGGAAAATTTCATGAGTTTTTTTTTTAGCTTTTTAATTCTAGAAAAACCACATTTTGCTATTGTCTATTCGGGTGTTTTTTCGGACATCCGATGTATTGGTAATGCATCTAAGTAGTAGTTAAATAATAGTTAAATAATTAGACATGACAAATACAGAATTTTTTTTTTCAAAAGATAATATCTGAAAAGAAAACAAATATGGGAGTAATTAATTAATGGTTGCAACAGATAGGAGTTACCTCTTTAAAGGTGAAAACAATTCTTCAGAAATTCAACAATGTACAAAACAAAAATAAGTTTCATTCTTATACGATTAAAAGTGACATAGCAATATCCACTTAAATTTGAAGAATCTTTATTGCATGAAAATGTGGCTGCATACAAATCATTTTTAAATTAAAGCATGGAAAAAAATGTTAATTCATTATTTTTTTTTAATTTAACTCATAACACGAAAAAGAAGACATGCTCGTACACTTAAATGTAAATAAGAAAAGTACATTAAATCAACAAGCTATTATTTGTTTAAAAATAAACTAAAAACAAGAAAACATTTTACCTAGCCCTATAAAAAAATTTAAATAATATGTACATTAATCAATTGGGAAAATGCTTTTGATTATCTCAATAACCCATATAAAATTTGTTGACTTCGAATTAAGATTCCTTCCCGTAGGAAGAAATGTATCCAAAATTTTTGTGTGGCCGTGTAAGACAAACACAAATACTATATACTTTATTTTCAGTTGTAAAAGTACTGTTAAGTATCCCAAAATGTTGTATAATTTTTGTTGAATTTGAATTAAAATTTATGCTTGTAGGTGGTAATATAACTGAAATCTTTTGTGTAGCCTTGAAAAATATGTATAAAGGCTATGCATCTTAAATGATAACAGTGTTGTATTGTCATTATATTTTCATATGTATGCAAATATTTAGCTTGATGGGATAATCGAAAGTGATTAAAAATCAGAGTGCAAATTTTTGACCGGAAATACACACACACACACACACACACACACACTCATTGTAAGTTACATAAAAGCTTGTAAAAATACGTTTTTGCGAACCATTATGAAATGAATAATCTCATTTTCTTGCAACATTATTTGAAATGTAGTTAGAATAAAAACTGTGGTTAGAATGAATATTTTTTGTATTTGCATGACTTGCATATATAAAAGACACTCGACAGTGAATTTAGTAGTATAAACAAAACTAAATTATGTATATTTAGAACATATGTTTTTATAAAAAGTCAATTAATTCTGATAAAACACATGCGCATTAAACTATATTTTGCATATCTACTGATGTTACATAATTAATTGAAAGACACTATGTAATATACACTATGTAGAATTTCAATTTATGTATGGCCTCATTAAAGCTTGCCCAATACAATGCTCTTTCAATTTGTCTAAAATTTATAAAATGAAATCATTTATAACACGTTCAATTTTAATCATAACATAATCTGTTCTTTATTTTGATTTATATGTTAATACATCAATATAATTTTACTAAATAGAAATAAAAAAGACCGAGGTGATTGTAAAACAAATTAGATTTCATAATTTTTCTGAAGAGAATTTATTAGTCAAATAGTACCTAAAATAAGCCTTTATCCATTTTAATATTTTTTCTGGTTAAAAATATATACTTACGACTCATTGTAAGTTTTGAAATCGACTTGCAAACGTTAAGAATATATATCATTCTTTTACTTCTAAATTAATTATTGTTTCTTTTATTAATTCGTCATTTCACTGAATCATAAATCTTTCTGAATTTAATTTAAAATGTATAATCTTTCTTTTACGTACTCTATACATATTTTAAAAAAAAGATATGCAGATTTACTTAAATGATATAAAAGACGTGAGATACAAAACAGTGCTAATAAAATAAATAGTTCCTTATTTTAAAAACCGTTATGAAAGCTTAATGTGCAAAGGTTTTTCTTTTGACAGGTTTCATTAATTATCTCACGTTGGAGATGCTAATTAAGATTTAAACATTTATTTTCTTATTTTTCTTTACTCTTACCTTTTAAAAAGCGTGTTTGACACCGTTGATTAATATTTAGAATGAAAATTATGGGTGTTAATTGAAAATATTCAAAAATCTGAATGAATAAATAGATTTTTAATGGGTTGTCTGGAAAGTTGTAACTGATTTTTTGTGCGATATTGAAGTAAAAGTAAAAATAAAAATTTGTACTGAAAGAAAAGTAAAGCTTTGTTTCAGCTTATTCGTCATATTTTTGCATAATTTGAATCCTTTTTTAGATCCAGAGGCATATGTTGGCGATATCAATACGTGATAAATATAGTGTCCTACAAAAATCGTACCCTATCCTCCTTATTACGTAAATGCGGTGTAATTTTGGAAAACGGGTAACCGTGTCAAAAAAATTCAATAGTGACTTAATCTGGTTAAAACGGTTTACGGAGGGGGAGCATGGGGCGTGGCTGGAGTGTTCAACTTAAAAACTTCGAATGGAAAGCGATGATTCATGGCTATTCGCTGAAATGTCTTTTTAAGATAAACAATTTTATAATTATATTTATCCTACGATGATTCTGAAGAGACTAAGTTTTCACTCTTAATTTCATTGAAAAGTGAAAAATATATAACATAACACAACTTATCCCAAAAATTATTCGATTTCATTAAATTCAGCTGCTTGATAATAATTAAGGAGCTAAAGAAATATTTTCCTGAAAAACTTAAGTGTGGCTGGAGACATTTTATTTACATCTTTTAGCAATTCGCTGCTTTAAATGTTCGATGAAGTTAGGTGGTGTCGTGTAAAGTATTGAATTTAAATATCTGGACAGAGAAAAATCATCACATCTAGGTAGTAGGGAGGCTTCAGAACATTCGATTCTGTGTAGTGTAAATGTAATCCACAGGTCCAGGGATACCAAGACACAATACTCTAAAACATTTATATTTAGTCAGGAATTCTGAATGATAATATTATCGGTTCTCTTTTTCAACTGATATAATTTAACTGGATAATTTATCACTGGATAATTTATTGCAGAGCGCAACATTCGAATAATTTTCCTGTAAATCAGTTTATTGATGAATAAAAGATGGTCCAACATGACGAGATTACAAAATAATTATATATTATCTCGATCAGTATTATCCAAACAGACGGATGAGCAGGCGGGGTTTATTTTTACAGGTGACAGAAAACAAACCGGACAAAGTTCTAATTAAAATTAAAAAATACTACTAAACCCCATCATTAAAACTTTATTATACACTTGGATATTATTTACTCGGACATCAACAAAAATGATTGTTTAAGGTTTGTGATAAAGGTGTGTACGGAAAATCACATTCTCATATTACAACCTAAAGCTGTGAAGCAAAGAGAGTTTCTTCAGCTTCGGTATGTTCTAAGAAAGACTGTATCGTATGCCGTCACATGGATTCAATAGCTTGTCCATAATTGGGGCAGGTAATTTCAAGCTAAAAATGAACGGCCAACCTTTCCAGGAAAAACAAAGTAAAGCTAAAGATTATAGGATGTATTCCAAAAGTTTGAATGAAGAAGTTGGAAAATAGATGAATTTCAAGAGATTGTTCAACAAACTTTAAGACATTTTTATGTACACTAGTATATGAAAATAAAACAATAACCAGAGGGACCGTGCGAAGATTTCGCACTGAAATCTAATATTTTTTAGGTACTTCTCTATTAACCCGTCGACCGCTTTTCATAACAAAAAAACTACCGCCAAACTGTAAGATTAAACGCCAAAAATGCAGTTCCATTTACTTGATGTCATAATCATTATGCATGTTTGTTACGTCATATAGTGGTATTACATTCGACATTTGCGTGTATTTTTCATTATGTTTTACTGATTTAGTAGTTATTTTATTAATTAAAATAACAATTGTGTTCTTAAATTCTTATATTTTATTTATTTATTTTGATATTCCAATGGCAACGTTCTCCCGTTTATTTGGCGATAGTTTTTTGTTATGAAAAGTGGTCGACGGGATAATAGAGAAGTATCATTTTTTATCAATATGTAATATTTATTAGATGCAGGTTTAAACTTTTAAAGAAAAAGCAAGGATAAAAATATCTGCAAACAACATTTAGTTGTTAGTCAACCCAGAATATCATCTAATTTATTCCATCAAAGTTAGACTAAAAACTGATCCAAGATTGCTAAAGGCACGCGCGAGAAAAAAAAAAATAACAATCGTATTTTGACTGCATTAGAGGATGACGTCATCCGCTTCGGGAAAACCATGGGACTTAGAAATATAAATCTAAACATTTCAATTTCGCTTTTTAATCATAAGTATAAAATAAACCCGTGCGGTGTTTTTTATTATAATTGCTATGAGCATCATATAATGTGGTATTTTATTTTTTTGGCAACAATAATTTCAGGAAAACCTTTCATTTCTTTCATGAAAACAATGCCGATTTAATTTTTTAATTTCAGCAAATTTTAATCAAAAACATGTTTTAACGAATTGTTCAGTGGGCTATGTCAGAAGCCTGTTCTAAGACCTTTCATATGGTATCTCATTCGTTGTTCTGCGTTTCATATTTTCTGAGTAAAAGGGATGTTGACAGGAGAAATAATATATAAGGATATAATCATTAGGTAGCCAACAAAGGGGGTAAACTTCAAAATTGGATAGCCCCAATAAAGCGGTCAACTCACAATCAATAACAACGTTTTTTTTTTTTTTTTTTTTTTTTTTTTTTTTTTTTTTTATTTAACAATCAAACTGGTCTACAACTGACACATCAATCGAATTTGATCGAAGCATATTACTAATCCATGGACAAAAGTTCCAGTCGGCTGTAGCATGGAATGGCTTTTGTGCTAATTCCAATCACTAGCTTTTGCTAATGGAGATTTTCAGTTACTCGTCAAATGTACTGTTAAAATCACTTTGAGAGTATTTATTTTGTATCCCTAGAGAACTTTGTACACGAAAAATGGTCTATATAGGTAATTTACTTTTCTGAACGCAGTACTGGAAGAGCACAGGAGCACAGTCAAAAGATCGTTTTTAGAAAAGAAAAAGACCCATATGCTCTCTAGATATTCACCAATAAGTTACACTGCATGGTCATATTACAGAGAAAACTTTGTTCTAATCCTCACAAATGTCCAATCTCAGAAAATATTTATTCAGGTAGAATAGTTAAAATATCAGGAGATATGTTGTGGTCCATTTTTGGAACTTTTTACAAAAAAATTTCGTTTTCTCAAAAAAGCTTAAGAGCCTACATTAGTCATGCGAAAAAACGCTTTATGTTAAGTCTATGGGAAGATTATTTTTAAATTTCTCGCTCGCATTTTTATTTTTATTCTGTATTTTGAAGATTACTTAAGTAAAGAGCACATAACAAAATTGAGGTGGACGCATAAATTACTTTACACAATTTAATGCACATCACAATACCAAGCACTTACACATAACACATAACAGAACTACATCTACATTCTATTAGTACTACAATGATTCAATAACATAGAAACAATAGGTGGCAGTAGTGACTAGAAATAATTATTCATGTGGTGCTGCCATCTAGCGTTTATTATTAAAAGTAAAACATAATTTTAATGATTTTTTTTTTTTTTTTTTTTTTTTTTTTTTTTGCATAGGATAGGTGAAGTCAATCTCTAACGTTGTTATTTTTCACTTATTCGATTTTAGTCCCAGTTTTTTTTTATATTAAGGGTATTTTCACTTTCAGAACCCTTGCCATCCTATTACAAAATTGCAAATGTCCGCTTATAAAAAAACTTTTACCAAAATCAAAAAAGTAAAAACTAACAACGTTAGAGATCTACCTCAGCCATGATATGCAAAATTAAACATATTAAAAATATTAAAATGAGAGAAATTTGAAAATAACCTTCCCATAGACTTAACATTATCTTGCGCGTTTCTTCCCGTGACTAGCGTTGGCTCTTAAGGGCTCACTTTCCTTCAAAAATCTTCTCTGAATACATAACTCCTGTACACTGAAAAAAAAAAAAAAATGTTGATTTTACGGTATAATACTAGCATCCCAGCTGCCAGTATCATACCATAAAATTAACAGTAATAAACAGTAAAATAAGCAGTAATACACTGCCGAAAAATCGTTGACGTAATCCAGTATTGTCGATAAATCAATCAAATTCACTATACTGGTGGGAAAATAAATTCCCCCCAGGTTGTTGAGCTTTTAGGATGCGATATTATAAAACTTGTGCGTATATTGATATATATATATAACCCTGATGCTTTGGCTACTATATCCTCTGTATGCTTTGATAGTTTTCATCCGCAACTCTTACGTAATAAACCTAATAAAATATAGATATATTTTATATGTATTAGCAAGCATAATTTGATTTTAGTTTTTGTATTATATCAAGTGTATCATCACCTGCTACGTTCTTTATTATATAAATATATATACTTTGCACACACATACCTCATGTACATTGAATATACATTTCTTTAAGCAAACATTCCTTAAAAAGTCAAATTCGGTTGAACGTTGAAACACTTCTGCCTAGACATTTATTCTTGTATAAAAAGGAAAAATTGATCTGGAAAGAAAGGAATAACAGGTGATTACATTTTTTCTTCAAGAAGTAAAACTTTTTTATAACAAAGTTGAGCAAAAACTACTTTAAGAATAAAATGTCCGAAAATCTTTCTTTCGCAATCTTTAATTTCGGAAAATTGTTAGAGATAAAGAAGATTTTGAATGTGTATATTTTTTTAAAGAATGTTATAGGTTTTTTTTTCTTTCTTATCGTTTGAATTTATCTGGGAGTTATAATAAAAGAAAAGTCAAAATATATAGTACTGAACAGCGTATGTTTAATATATTTTTTTTATGTTTTGTATATTAAGAGACAATTGCAATTTTACATGTTTGCTTGCAAGACAATTTTTAATATTCAGAAAAAATGAAAAAAACAATTAAATTAAAGGATATTTATTCTTTTTTTAAGCATTTAAAATAATTTTTGTACTAAACGATAATTCACAACATGGTATCGGGTGCTGCATTTTGCAGCCAATCATAATTTGCACACATATTTATTAGATGCAGGTTTAAACTTTTAAAGAAAAAGCAAGGATAAAAATATCTGCAAACAACATTTAGTTGTTAGTCAACCCAGAATATCATCTAATTTATTCCATCAAAGTTAGACTAAAAACTGATCCAAGATTGCTAAAGGCACGCGCGAGAAAAAAAAAAATAACAATCGTATTTTGACTGCATTAGAGGATGACGTCATCCGCTTCGGGAAAACCATGGGACTTAGAAATATAAATCTAAACATTTCAATTTCGCTTTTTAATCATAAGTATAAAATAAACCCGTGCGGTGTTTTTTATTATAATTGCTATGAGCATCATATAATGTGGTATTTTATTTTTTTGGCAACAATAATTTCAGGAAAACCTTTCATTTCTTTCATGAAAACAATGCCGATTTAATTTTTTAATTTCAGCAAATTTTAATCAAAAACATGTTTTAACGAATTGTTCAGTGGGCTATGTCAGAAGCCTGTTCTAAGACCTTTCATATGGTATCTCATTCGTTGTTCTGCGTTTCATATTTTCTGAGTAAAAGGGATGTTGACAGGAGAAATAATATATAAGGATATAATCATTAGGTAGCCAACAAAGGGGGTAAACTTCAAAATTGGATAGCCCCAATAAAGCGGTCAACTCACAATCAATAACAACGTTTTTTTTTTTTTTTTTTTTTTTTTTTTTTTTTTTTTTTATTTAACAATCAAACTGGTCTACAACTGACACATCAATCGAATTTGATCGAAGCATATTACTAATCCATGGACAAAAGTTCCAGTCGGCTGTAGCATGGAATGGCTTTTGTGCTAATTCCAATCACTAGCTTTTGCTAATGGAGATTTTCAGTTACTCGTCAAATGTACTGTTAAAATCACTTTGAGAGTATTTATTTTGTATCCCTAGAGAACTTTGTACACGAAAAATGGTCTATATAGGTAATTTACTTTTCTGAACGCAGTACTGGAAGAGCACAGGAGCACAGTCAAAAGATCGTTTTTAGAAAAGAAAAAGACCCATATGCTCTCTAGATATTCACCAATAAGTTACACTGCATGGTCATATTACAGAGAAAACTTTGTTCTAATCCTCACAAATGTCCAATCTCAGAAAATATTTATTCAGGTAGAATAGTTAAAATATCAGGAGATATGTTGTGGTCCATTTTTGGAACTTTTTACAAAAAAATTTCGTTTTCTCAAAAAAGCTTAAGAGCCTACATTAGTCATGCGAAAAAACGCTTTATGTTAAGTCTATGGGAAGATTATTTTTAAATTTCTCGCTCGCATTTTTATTTTTATTCTGTATTTTGAAGATTACTTAAGTAAAGAGCACATAACAAAATTGAGGTGGACGCATAAATTACTTTACACAATTTAATGCACATCACAATACCAAGCACTTACACATAACACATAACAGAACTACATCTACATTCTATTAGTACTACAATGATTCAATAACATAGAAACAATAGGTGGCAGTAGTGACTAGAAATAATTATTCATGTGGTGCTGCCATCTAGCGTTTATTATTAAAAGTAAAACATAATTTTAATGATTTTTTTTTTTTTTTTTTTTTTTTTTTTTTTGCATAGGATAGGTGAAGTCAATCTCTAACGTTGTTATTTTTCACTTATTCGATTTTAGTCCCAGTTTTTTTTTATATTAAGGGTATTTTCACTTTCAGAACCCTTGCCATCCTATTACAAAATTGCAAATGTCCGCTTATAAAAAAACTTTTACCAAAATCAAAAAAGTAAAAACTAACAACGTTAGAGATCTACCTCAGCCATGATATGCAAAATTAAACATATTAAAAATATTAAAATGAGAGAAATTTGAAAATAACCTTCCCATAGACTTAACATTATCTTGCGCGTTTCTTCCCGTGACTAGCGTTGGCTCTTAAGGGCTCACTTTCCTTCAAAAATCTTCTCTGAATACATAACTCCTGTACACTGAAAAAAAAAAAAAAATGTTGATTTTACGGTATAATACTAGCATCCCAGCTGCCAGTATCATACCATAAAATTAACAGTAATAAACAGTAAAATAAGCAGTAATACACTGCCGAAAAATCGTTGACGTAATCCAGTATTGTCGATAAATCAATCAAATTCACTATACTGGTGGGAAAATAAATTCCCCCCAGGTTGTTGAGCTTTTAGGATGCGATATTATAAAACTTGTGCGTATATTGATATATATATATAACCCTGATGCTTTGGCTACTATATCCTCTGTATGCTTTGATAGTTTTCATCCGCAACTCTTACGTAATAAACCTAATAAAATATAGATATATTTTATATGTATTAGCAAGCATAATTTGATTTTAGTTTTTGTATTATATCAAGTGTATCATCACCTGCTACGTTCTTTATTATATAAATATATATACTTTGCACACACATACCTCATGTACATTGAATATACATTTCTTTAAGCAAACATTCCTTAAAAAGTCAAATTCGGTTGAACGTTGAAACACTTCTGCCTAGACATTTATTCTTGTATAAAAAGGAAAAATTGATCTGGAAAGAAAGGAATAACAGGTGATTACATTTTTTCTTCAAGAAGTAAAACTTTTTTATAACAAAGTTGAGCAAAAACTACTTTAAGAATAAAATGTCCGAAAATCTTTCTTTCGCAATCTTTAATTTCGGAAAATTGTTAGAGATAAAGAAGATTTTGAATGTGTATATTTTTTTAAAGAATGTTATAGGTTTTTTTTTCTTTCTTATCGTTTGAATTTATCTGGGAGTTATAATAAAAGAAAAGTCAAAATATATAGTACTGAACAGCGTATGTTTAATATATTTTTTTTATGTTTTGTATATTAAGAGACAATTGCAATTTTACATGTTTGCTTGCAAGACAATTTTTAATATTCAGAAAAAATGAAAAAAACAATTAAATTAAA
The DNA here is from genome assembly GCA_963931845.1 of Maratus michaelseni. Classification (NCBI taxonomy): domain Eukaryota; kingdom Metazoa; phylum Arthropoda; class Arachnida; order Araneae; family Salticidae; genus Maratus; species Maratus michaelseni. The sequence continues at coordinate 247,231,475 of OZ007589.1, forward strand.
GGATATTTATTCTTTTTTTAAGCATTTAAAATAATTTTTGTACTAAACGATAATTCACAACATGGTATCGGGTGCTGCATTTTGCAGCCAATCATAATTTGCACACATTTTGACTTCTTATAGAGCTGGTGAATTCCAATATGTATTACATCGTTTAAAATTGTATTTAGCATTTTTGTTACAGTACCTAATAAGGATGCATCTTTGATGATTACATACTTTCAAAATAAAAAGTTGTTTGATAAGTTTTTCTGAACGTTAGTTTTGCTGCTGAATATAAAAATCATTATAAATATAGTCTAGCATGCATAATTTTTCAATAAATTTAACTTTTATGATGTATATGGAAATGAATGTAATTATGATATGAATGGTAAACTATATTTTCTACAAAATAATTCCTTTTTCAAAGAATTAAATGCAAATATTGTTACACATTCCATTAGAAAAATATATCCCACTTATTTTCCAAACAAACTTGAGAATGAGGATAGGCCATGAGTTATGTTCTTGTATAAGATCTAATAATGTTGGCCTTGTTAAAAATAAGCATTCAGATTTGGTATCCTATTAGTATGCAGTAGGCCTAAATAACACACTGATGATTGTCTTTATTGTTCATGTGATGTTAGTGGTTAAAAGTCTAAAACAGGAAATCTCTTAAATACGCAATTTTTCTCCCATTTTCCCATTTGTTTCATACAATCTCCATATATTTTACCTGTTTTACAAGACATATTTAAATACTCGCAAAATTTAGATTTAGATAATGATGTTGATGATTTTCAATGTATAATGAAGACAATGATGCCCCTAAACTATTCAATCAATTCCAACATTCTAATTTAGAGATTTGGGGTTGAGAATAAAAATTGCTATAATTATAGGCTCCAGACAAAAAGACAATTCTTGTTAGCTTCTTAAAGAACTGTTACTGCTTATATTAACAGCGAACAAGAGCTTATCACTTAATTTCAAAACCATAGTGACTAAGTTTACTGCAAAGGTAAAAGATTTTTGTTACATCTAAAGTATATAGTTTGACGTTTAGTATAAATTCCACGAATAGAAAGATTTTATTCACATAAAAGAAGTTTTAAAACTGTTATTTTACATCATTTGAACGAAAATGTCTCTGTACGGACTGTAATAGTATCAATGAAACATGACCGATGATTATTGCTGAATATTTAGTCGTGAAAATGCAGAATCATTACATAAAAAAAAATCCCAAAATTTCAGTTTTTTAGAGGGGGTTGATTATTGACGGCCAATTATCTACACTTGGGATATAGGCCCGGGGGGAGTACCCTTCGTGGGGTCCTTCTAAGGGAACCTAACCCGTATTTACGCATGGATAAATCCACGGCTCGAAGAAAACCACGAAAACTCCGAACGATTAGGCCAACGAGCTCGATTGGGATCGAACCCAGCATCGCCCGTCTACCAGCTTCGAGAGCAGAACCTCTCAGCCACTGGTGGGGCCAGTTTTTTAGAGAAAGAAAAATACCATATACGATATTTGATACTGAAAAAGGAACGTATTTAAATCTATTTTTATACATTCTATATGTAAACAATTTTCAAGTAAAATTTAAGTTAAGCAGACTGTATGCATCAATGTAATACATGTTGATGCCGGCTGTGAAAAATCAGTACGTGATAGAATAGAATTGATGTTACTTTTAGAAAAAACATCCCACGAATAAGTATAATCAATGTAAATTATAAAACATGTTTTCAAACATAAATTCTGTAACTCTCTGATTACAACAGTCACAGGCTCTTAGGCAAATAATATTTTTTGTAACGCACAGGCACAATTTTTAAACTAAAATCAGCAGGATAAGCAACAGCAGTTATGAAAAAAATCATTTGCACCTTTTATATTATACTTTAAGGGGTCTGTTTTTAAATGGAGCAAAATTATCTTTTTTCTAATCACCTATATAATAATTTAATTAATTTGTAATATTTTAAACATATGTACAATTGAAATTTTGTGCATTAATGAAAATTATAATGAATTATACTTGAAACAGTTACTTTGCAGCTACTGAGCACGATGTCACGATTTGAAAGAATACAAGTTTTTTCGATAGTGGAACCTTTTATTTAGCCACTATTTCTCTAAGATCAATACAAGAAATCCTCATAACGATAGGTCATGAGTATTATATTGCAAAGAGAACATTTTATGGGAAAATATGCATTTATAGGATTTAAAAATACTTAAATTCAATTATATTTTATTTCTTAAAAACCAAGAGAATTGTTGTCTAAATATTCTTTTAAAATTTTGCGGAAGTGTAACCAATAATTTTCGAGATAACATATTTAAGAGCTATTTTTATTTTTAAAGATTTTGAAGGTACTTAAGCCCTTTAACTGACAATTTAATAACTAGGGCTTTTAATTACCCACTATTTGTATAAGAGAAAAAAACAGTATCCTCATGAGATTAGGGCTAGAGTATTATATTGTGCAGAATATCAATTTATGAGAAAATAAGAATTTATTTAATCACTTGAAATGAATTAAAATGAATTGCATATAATTTCGTGAAAAACAAAAATCAAAAGAGAATGGTTGTCTAAGTATTATTTTTAAATTTTTCAGGAGTGGGAGTATTATTTTTCAAGGTAATCTGTTTTAAAACATTTGCTAATTATCGAGATTTGGATAGTACATAAGACCGTTTAACTGTCAAATTAAATTGACTATTTGGTCATTACAGATTGCGCACTTTTAACTTATGCATTTCTAAACTTTAAAATGTAACCATTATTACAAATATGGCACATGACATATATTCACACTGCTCAAAACAATTAAAGGATATTGCAGTTTTAGGTGGATTTTGTATCTGGGAAACTTTTTAGCTGATTGATACATGGTCGACAGACATAGTAGGTTATATGAGAATAAATTACACATGTTTGGCAGAAAAAAATGCATTTTATTGCGCATTTGTGTACAAAAGGAAAAAAACACAATTTGTGCATATGAGAAAAAAAGAATAAGAAAAGGTGTTTTCTTCAAAGAAAATCATTTTCAGTAGGGGGTATGGTTTCCACGGGCGGCCAGCAACGTTGAACACCTTTGAGGCATGGACTCAATGAGGCTATTAATGACGAGTTGGGGTATTCTGCCCCACTCTTCCAGAAGAGCTCTTTCCAGTTCTTGGAGAGTTTGTGGGGGTTGTTGGCGGCCAGAAACTCGTCTTCCTAGAGCGTCCCAAACGTGCTCGATTGGATTCATGTCTGGAGAACACGCTGGCCATTCCATTCGAACAATTCCTTCCTCGAAAAGGAAATCCTCCACCAGGTTTGCACGATGTGGCCTGCAGTTATCGTCCATTAAAATGAAGTTATCTCCGATTGCTGCAGCGTAAGGGACTACAATAGGTCTGAGGATCTCATCCCTATATCGGCGACCAGTCAGAGCTCCATCTCGAATGATGTAGAGGTCAGTGCGCCCGTCAATGGAGATGCCACCATACACCAACACTCCTCCACCGCCAAATCTGACACTTTCGTGCACGAACGCAGGATTATTCCTACTGCCACGGTCCCTCCAGATGAAAATACGCCTATTATCCGGATGCACAGAAAAACGGGACTCGTCAGAAAACAGAATATTGCTCCATTCATTTCTCCTCCAGTTGACATGCTCGGTTGCCCACTCCCTGCGGTCGCGACGATGCCTTGATGTTAATCTAACAAATACCATCTGTCGGCGAGCATACAGACCTACAGCATGGAGCCGGTTTCGGACAGTCTGAGTTGAAATCGTGGTGCCTGTAGCCGAGCGAAAGTGTTGTTGGAGAAGAGTAGCGTTCATGTTTCGGTGTCTCTGAGCTGTTAACGTTAAATATCGATCTTCATTGGGCGTTGTTGCCCGTCTACGACCTTGCCCTGGTCTTCGGCCTGCACATCCACTCTCCAAAAAACGGTTCCAGATCCTGGAAATGACACTTTGTGACACTTTTAATGGCTTGCGCTACTTCGGCTTGAGTTTGGCCCCCTTCTAACCTACCAACAATTCTCCAAGCTTCTGAATCTGTCAAATGACTTCGCTGAGACATCGTACTCATCGAAACAAAGCAATCACTGAATGCCGATCATCCTTGTCTTCATTCTCTTTTATCCAGTTGAAAGTCAAATTTCATTCGCTGCAGCTGAAGCGACGTTTTTGACGTCGAACTCAAAATTTGCATACTCCACAGTTTGAAAACCAGAAAAATTTGCATTTGTGATTCTCTTCTATTTTCGGCAAAAAAAATTTCGTTTATATTTTTATTTTATATAAAACTTCAAATATCCTTTAATTGTTTTGAGCAGTGTAATTTCGTGAAAAACAAAAATCAAAAGAGAATGGTTGTCTAAGTATTATTTTTAAATTTTTCAGGAGTGGGAGTATTATTTTTCATGGTAATCTGTTTTAAAACATTTGCTAATTATCGAGATTTGGATAGTACATAAGACCGTTTAACTGTCAAATTAAATTAACTATTTGGTCATTACAGATTGCGCACTTTTAACTTATGCATTTCTAAACTTTAAAATGTAACCATTATTACAAATATGGCACATGACATATATTCACATTAGATGTAACAGAGACCAGCCACAGTACCACATTTCAGGGAATTTCTAAATTTAGTGATGTTATCGTGAAACGTGTATGGTCAGTTGGGGCAATCCCGGTATATACGACCTTCCTAAATATTGACTAAATTTTGTAAAATTAAAAAAAAAATGTTTCTATTGAAATTAGTAGCATTTCATGTTTTTTTTTTTTTTGTTTTAGGAGTATCAACTATTAGAAAATTACTGTCTGAGATGATGCTTTTAATTTGCAGTAGTGTAAAATCTTTAGAAAAACAGCTTTATTTAACAAAACTGAAACCTGAAATAGCTGCTTGCTCATATAATTTATTTAAGGTTAGAAATTTTGTGGTAAACATATTTGTAGAGTTCATTTTTTAAATAAAATCTGAACTAGTATTAAATTTTGTTTCAGTGTCGTTATTACCATAGCAATTTGTGGAATCAGATAAATGAAATCTGTATTTTTTATAATTATTTAAGTCATATATAATCATCAGGGTATGCTTAGAAGAAATAAAAAATAACATAATTATGTTACGCATTCCAGGTCATTTAACTCATAAGCTATAGAGACTGGATAAATGTGTCTTTTGGCCGCTGCATTCTACTATGGGCATCAAATGTGGGAATTATCGTAAAAGCAATATAGAATTTAATCTAAGTGATCCCAGATGAAACGTAATGAGAAAATTGGCTTCTATTCCATCATTTGTTAATCTAAAAGACCCATGCTAAAAACAAAAATTTTCCAGTTTACCCAATAGTTTCAAATTAGCGAATGCAATTTTGGAAAGACTATGTGAACGTAAGCTGTGTTAAAGCCATATTACACGGGATAATTTGGAGCGACAAAAAATCCCACAACATCTTCAAAGCTACTCCCTCGTCAGTTTTCTAAGCATTTTATTGACTGTTCCACGCGACATTCGTCCTTATTAAACGCTATAGGCGACAAGATTGCTCCAACAATAACTAGTCGTTGGGGGCCACCGTAATACTTACACATCACGGATATGCATACTATAAAGTATGAAAATAAAACATGTGAACATGAACAATTTATAAAATGCTTTGCAATTCGAATAAAATCGTGGCTTGATGACGTCATAAACTTTAAATGCTCTATTACGGAATTGCGTAAAAGAAACATTCTTATAACTCAAAAATTGATAAACATATTAACTAACGGTTTACTGCATCGGATTAAGTGTCTGATTTCAAATTATAATATATCTTTAAACTGAAATTTGAATGAAATACAGGATCCTGAAAAATCGAAGAGTGTGGGAAATAGGATTCCAAATATCTCGGCAACTAATAATTCGATCGACTTCATACTTTATGAAAAGTTTACGTTGTTTATTGTCTTTTATATCCACGGGGCAGCTTTCACGTCTCGTGCAATAGTATTTCTGAAAAGCACAGCCTTAGTACTTTGATTTAAGTAAATGTATGTAATTATACTTTAATTATTCCTCTTCCGTTAGCATCTTTCTTCGCATCAAAGAAAAATTCTATGTCATCATTAATAAAAAATTATATGTAAACAGTTTACATGTTAAACGTTTAAAGATGCCTAATTAAAAAAAATACCTTTGTCAGCCCAACACAAAAATCTATGCCACACATATGTAACGGAAAATGAAGAAAAAAAGTGAATGGAAATAGGTAGAATTCAAAAACTATATATAGTACAGACTACAAAAAAAGTTTTACGAACAAAGGCAGATATTAGCAAACAAGAGTTGTAAATTTTGTATCGCTTGCAGATTTATATGTCTTTTTTTTTTTTTTAATTGTACAATGGTTGAAATTGCCTTATAACTGGTTGGACGTACCCTAATATTTTTTTTAGTTTACAGGGTTAATTCCGACCACCTTCTTTTATTTATATTAAAATTTAAGTTAAACTAGTTTTTGCCTTTTTATGATATTCAAAAGAGATCAAATTACATTTAAATTTATTCTATTTTTATTTAAAAGCCCGTATTTAATATTTAAAAAGGAATTGGCTGAAAGTGGTCAGAATTACCTCATCTGACCCTAAAATATTATATTGCTTCTTAGTCGCTCTTTCTAATAATACTGTCGCAAAAGAGTGGGCCAACATTTAAGGAACAGAAAATTATGATACATAATGTATAATTATAATAGAATAAAATTAAATGTATCCTTGAAATCCTAAGATAAATAAGAGTAACAGAAAATAGAGAAAGAACTTTAAAGATGAAAAATTATTCTTCTTTTAATAAATAATGTTTCCCTACGTTTTGGTTTCCTATATTTCTAGAAAATATTTCCGGAATGAACTGTAAATATTTCTGAGAATTTCAATACCCTAAACACACTGGGAAATATTATAATGATCACAAATTATTGAATTCCCAAAATGTTTTTTCGAGTTATGACGTAAAGAAAATGAGTTTAGTAAAATTTCCAGTTAAATAAATATTTACCATGTTCAAATTACTGTTATCAGAATACATTTTTTATGAATATATTGAACATGAATAAATTTTAAGACTCATAACATGCATGTGTGTAAGTCATTTTAAAACACTTTATCTATCGGAAAGAGAAATATATATATATTTAAATTAACCTTTTTTGGAAGTAAGAAGTTCAGATTAAAGAAATAACCAAACGTTTCATTAAAATTCTTTCAATATTTCATTTACAAATGGTATATTTCAAAATATATTTAAACAGGCATTTGAAAAATTGAGCCAATATAAATATAAAAAATTTTCAATTTAAACAGAGACATATTTACTATTCGTACTTGAAAAGTTTCTTAATATTATTGACATAAAAGTCAAAGATATATATTTTCTTAAGGCAATTAACAATCGACCTTGGGCTTTGTGAAATCTTTTCGGAATCTGCGACATTAATTAGATATAGTGTTCTGCTTTACGTTTGAAAAATTTATGTTTTATTAGTTTAACGAAAATTCAATGATCTGTATAACTAGATCTTACATACTTATTTTCTCATTTGTTTGTTATCACAAAGAGGATATACAATATAAATGGTAGACTTTTGAAAATGTAGATGTGTGTTTTATGTGCTAAAATAAATAAAAAAACTATTCTACTATCGTTAAATTTTGGGAAAGAAACTTAAAAGAAAACATTCAAATTGAATGGAAGCATTTTCATTTTTGGATGATATGGCATTAAAGACTATTTATAAAGTTTATTTTATTAAAATATTACTTCAGTAAAAGGATACTAACGGAACAGTCCAGTGTATTTTGTTAGAATTCTAAACCCCTCCATTTTGAGCATTTATGTGTCAATACAATTGTATTTCTTACTTAAATAAAGTCTATGATCTTCTGTATATGATCCTTGTGTACTGGACAAATTGGCCATAATTTATATGCATAATGTAAAATAAGTCATTGAAAACACAAACTTTCCACAATTACGCCATTTGTTTTTTTATCGCTGTTCCATAAATATTTATACCAATTCAATATTTTTCGGACATCTCAAACATCTTGAAAAATTATCTTTAATGAATGGCAAAAGACGACAAAAATATAGATAATCGCAGTACGTTTAATGTATACAATTCGAATTCTAAATCATTTTGAACAGATTAATACGAAGCATATTCTTTAATTTTTATATAATTCTAGAGTAAAATTTACATATTATTTCATCTTCTCCCTCTGAAAGCGTATTAAAACAAGCCAGATAACATAATATACAAAATATTATATATATTACAAATGGGCTCTATAATAAATTTATAGAGGAAAATCAAGAAAAGATTATTTGTATGATTTCTGCTAAACCAATCTGGCAATAACATGTGTAGCACAGACGAGTTTTTACGTACATAGAATGTAGAAACTTTTACCCTGCAGATAGCTGAGGAATCTCTGGTTTTTGATTACCAATATTTCTGAAAGGTCCCATTATTTAACGACAAAAATTTATGATTAAATAAAATGAAGATTACTGTTCGTCAGGATGCGTAGTATATCACATTTTTAAATAGAGTTTTTCGCCTTATATCAGAAACTTAATACAAATCCTTCAATTTAACGCGATGCATACGAATTCAGCTTTTTAAAAGTTATTTAGAAATTGTCCGATATCAATTAATGATGCAAGACGTCTTCAAAATTCCAAGAAGTGTACGCATCTAGCTTTTTTAATATAGGGATATTCAAAAATCTGGAACAATTTACAGATATGTCTGAATTATTAGGGGTCCGAAATGCTTCTGTGTTTTCATAAACTTTAGCGGTTAATTGTGCCATGCTAAAGGCCTTGCAGGGTCTATTCGAGGACCTGAATCTCGGTATATTCTGAAAGGCATCTCAATTGTATGCACTTATTTGTTAAGAATAACTAATTGCATTATTAATAAATAGATCAATTGTTTAATAGTCGACATTTGCAGTACTGATACACACATATACAGGAATCGATTAACAGAGGAACATGCATCAAATGTATCGACGCTGTTGGGCATATGTTTCTAGCAGAGTTCATTATATGCCGTATTGAGATGCTTGCAATACTGAATATAGAAATAGTCAATACAGTTAAGAATCAGGTTTTTTGAACAATGACATTTTTGTTATTTTTAACTATCATACTGATTGGTAAATATATACGATTTGACATTTTTTCCAACTGAACGAAAAAAAGTCTCCAACCCGACACTTTTTTCAATCAGTTGAGAATATATAAAATCGAATGAAAATTCTTTCAAGGTTTTTACCAGTACGATTAGTTACAACTGTGAGAAGAAATTTCATAAATATTCGTAATAACTTATTATATTACACCTTAATATTCTGCATAATTTATGTCTAAAAAGAAAAATATATAAAATGGCAAGAATTTTTGGTTACATATTTTAATTAAAAAAACTGAGGGCATTGAGCACACAGCCTATTCATAGTAATTGTATATATACTCTTATTTCAAAGAATTTGAAATAGGAGTATTCAGAGAAGATTAGAGAAAATTTCAAAGAATTTGAAATAAGCCCCCTCGAAAAATACAGAAATTAACAATATATTAAGGGGGAACATCACCCCGTTCCTCCCATATAATTAACCAATGAACCCTCAAAAATAATCAGGGAAGCGCCTTATTACAATGAACATATATACAAAATTTGAAAAAAGTGGATAATTCTGCATGAAAAACACATGTGCTTAATTAAGGGCAAAATAGCCCCCGTATCCCCCTTTATACTTAACCAATGAACCTCCAAAACTAATCAGGGAAGCGTCTTACCACAATGAACCTATATACAAAATTTGAAGAAATTCGGATAATTCTACATGAAAAGCTATTTATCTAAATTAAGGGGTGGGGGGATTAGCACCCCTTTCCCCCTTTATACTTAACCAATGAACCCTCAAACTTATCGGAGAAGCGCCTTATTACAATACTGAATACCTATACACAAATACAATACCTATATACGAAATTTGTTGAAAATCGGATAATTCTGCATGAAAAACCCATTTATCTAAATTAAGAGAGGTTGGGCCCCTGTCCCCCCCTTTATACTTAACCAATGCACCCCCAAAACTAATCAGGGAAGCGCCTTATCACAGTGAACCTATAAACAAAATTTGAAGCAAAACGGTTTTTTATATCAAGAGTTATCGCGTTACGTACATACGTACATACACACAGAACCAGCGGGAACATTAGCTCTCAGTCTTTGATAGCCTGTGAGCTAAAAAAAGCATATATTTTTGTAACATTAATGGCATTCTAGCCATCAAATTATTAACAAAAAATTAGTTTTACCAGTATTTTTATGTTCATTTAGCAACGAATAAAACGTAAACATTTACATACAAACTAATAAATAAATAAAAATAATATGCATTATTCAAATTTATATATCACTATAGTTTTAAATTCGAAAATTGCTAATACTTATGTATTTTTAAATAAAATAGTTTTCAAGAGAAATTAGGAAATTATATACTATGTATATGAACACATATTTGCTATAAACAAAATCTACATTTTGAAAATTGTTAAAATTTCCATCACTATTCTTTTAATTTACAAGAGAATACATGGTTATAAATAAAGATTAAATTTAAAATTTGTCCATGTAACTTGTTATCCGAGTTTAACGAAACGTAAAACAATTGTTAGAATTTCAAAATACTATATAACTAATTAAATAGAATATGACTTACTGAACTTCACTAAAATTATTCTTCAAAATATCTATGAAGGTTTACATATTCAATAAATTTATTTATATTTATTATTTTAAAAATAGCATTTCCAGTTTCTGCTACATTTAAATAAGGTGAAATACTTCTAATAAAATATACAACAAAACTGAAATGATAGTAACATTTTACATAAAAAATAGAGATCCTTTGTTTGCCATTTCATATTTGAAATAGCATAAAACAGGATACCATACTATAGATGCGGGCGCAATTTCATAGCTGCAAGAAAAATACGTTTTATATTTCAAATTTATTTTCCGTTAACAAACATGTTATGCGATTCAAATTTATTTTCAGAAAATCCAACAAAATTGTGTATATTACTGTACGTTTCCGGGTATAACAAATTTAGTATATTTAAAAGGTTTCGCATCAATGCAAAATGATTTGTTTCTAGAGAAAATTATATGTATCTGAAAATGCAATACATATTTTGTAGCAGACATATGTAATATTAACCCTCTGTCTATAAAAAAGAAAAAAGCAGTGTCTAATGAACCCACAATGTAAAAGTATAGATCTACCAATATGCTAATAAACTACTTACTTATAACTAGTTTACTAATAAATTATACAGTGTAATCATATATATTAAACAAACAAGTATTTTTTCTGATTACGGTTCATATCGAAAACGGCTGGAACGATTTTTACGAAACTTGCCTCCTATACTAAATCTAGCACAAGAAAATGATTTAGCTAGATCCTGAAATTAAGAAAATTAGCTTTGACATGTTAAAAGAAATTCAGTACTGAAAATGCTTATATATATCGAAAACTTATTTTCACAGAACTTGGGTCCTATACTAATTAGAGCATAAGAAAATGATCTAGCCATGTCTCTAATTATGGAAAATCCATGTTTTATATGGTTAAAAGAATCAGAGTACTAAAAATGATATAAATTCAAAAATAGTTCCGACAATTTTCATCCAATAAGCCTTATTCATATACGAGAATACGATCTAACTAGACTTCGAAAAAATGCATTTTCATAGGATTAAGCAATTTTCGAAATCAATATTCAGTAATCGCAGTTCTCATCAATACTATTGGTCATTGATCAGCAACAAAATTACGGACAATATCGAAGACGGCGTAACAGTTTTAAAGAAATTTGCCTTGTACACGAAATGGAGCACAAGAAACTGATTGCATAAGATTTCTACTCTATGGAAGATGTAATGTAAGTCAAACTTCAGGTCTGTCTGCCATAATCTGATGAAAGATTATTCAGGAAGACCACCTGTTTAATTTTAATTTTAATGCCTGAGGAAGACCACTCGGCTGAGGGTGAATCCAGCCTTTGAGCGTTTAATGTCTTCCCCGTCTAGCTCTCCGGCACGCAGGGATTAAACGTGACAGTACAAAATGGCTTGTCCTGCCGGGCAGAGCCCCACGCGACAGGCGGCAAAAACTAAAGACAAAAAAAATACAATATAGGGTCTGTCGCTGGAACCAGTGTTCCTACGCGACAGTCCAGCGACAAACAGGATGATGGAGAAGGTGCGCCTGCACCAGTTGTACAGTCCGCTTGAAGAATGGATGAGCAGTTCAGTGGTATGACTGCACCACTTGTACAGTTCATAGCTATTTTTTCAGCTTGGTTTCCGAATGGTGTATGAATTGTGCCTAATGCTCGAAGACTTATATTTTTTTGCGGTCGCCTTACAGTTCAATTTACATAAAAGCAAGACTTATTTATTGATTCGAGCACGAAGATATAAATAGAGAAATATCGACACCAGAAATGTTTACTTTGATAGGTTATAAAATCGTAATACTAGTATGCTTCTGACGTACTGTCATTCACAATATAGTTAAAAACTATTGACCTTACATTTTGCCTATAAAGTGTTTATACATGACACAGAAATGTCATGGAATAATTGTAAGTTTGCCACGAAAAATAATTAAACACTATTCTGAGAACATTTTTCACTCTGCCAATAATAAATTGTCTTTGAAATGCAAAAGTTTATTAAATGAAAATACCCTGCTTTTATGCAATTAAAAAAAACTTATTGTTACTCTTTCGTAATTGGGGTCCACGACTACTGGTGTACTACATAATGTACTGTTTGGCGCAAAAATACTAGAAGCTTTATAATAAAAAAAAGTTTGTGCAAAATTCCGAAGATTGTTTTCTTTAAACATAAATTAAAAGAAAACATCATTTTAGATAATTCCAGTAATTAACAGTTAATTCCATTTTTTCCGGAAACAATTGAATTCAGATATATGTATCTACATTTTATCTTTTGGGTAAAACAATGGGAATGTGGAAGGTTCTACACGTTTATCAGTATTAAACAAATTGACGATTTTTTTTATTGTGACGCTCATTCACCAACATCCATTATCTAATGTTGCTTTGAATTAGAATTGAGTGTAACAGATTATTTCGTAGGTAAAAAGACGTTTCCTGCAATCACCATTTTCTTGCAATTGGACAAGTCTTTATTTCTTCGGCATCTGCACGACGCTTCACGTCTTCAATTTCTCGCATCATTATAAGTGAATTAAAAATTCATTTAAATTCCGGCTATTTCCATGGCTCAGAGTACATTCGGATCTTTCGATAATAGCATCTTCAGAATATAGAAAATACATCTGACTAAAGTGCGGAAGTTTCTATCCTTCTTCATTGTTTTACATAAACCTCCATATATATATATATTTTTATGTATGGAATTTCCTACGTCACCTTTTTCAGGGTTCAGAGGCGAAACTGTAAGCATTCCTACCTAGAGAAAATTCTCGTCACATCCGTAATGTCGTATAGAAATAAGTGTTAAATACCTCGGCAGTGAACCAATTTTGTATTTTACAACTTAGAAAACTGGGATCTCGATATCATGGATAAATTAGGTATAATATATATACAGCGTGTCCACGTATAACCTGACCGACCTTTATTTTCGCAACCGTTGGTCCTAGATGCATACTTCCAATTACAAAAATGTTTTAAATAAGGTAAAGAATTATTTTTCAAGCGATTTGGGTCAAGAAAAACATTTATTAAAAAATTACGAAATTTAAATTTTTATACGGTCCCCCGGTCCTATAAGTGACATTTAGTAAAAATTTACTGTGACACTAACAAGTAAGATAAAAAAAGTCCCACTCATCTAACATTAAAATTGACCGAATTATGAAACTTTGAAATGCATGACTTATACCACTTTTTTGCATCGCAAAACAGATGATTTCGGCCGTGCTTTCAGGGGTCGTATATAAAGTACTTAAACTTATTTCAAAGTATCTGCGCTTTGAAAAAAATGGTACAACTATTACAATTGATTTAAATTTTATTAGTTAAGTTTTAGATTAGTTAAAATAATTGTATTTTAACATATGTTTTAGATTGAAAGGACTTGAGGCTATGATTTATTTTAACAAAAATTATATTATTTTCATAAGGTTTTATTTAACTTGCAACGATCTTCTTTCCAGTTTAAAATTTGTACTAGAACTTTTAACTCACTTTCAAATGTCCAATCGAAGTTAAATTTTACATACTGACTTAAATCCGATGACAATGTAATATTATTATGATTTTCGACGCTTACCATCTTAATAATACTCATATTAGAGGATAACACAAAAAAATTAGGATAGATTACCGTCAACAAGTTTAAGAAAAAGTTTCAGATTAGATAACAGAAACCTACGATGGTTGTGTTTTTTTAACTTTTATAATTACGTTTTATGTATTTTTTAACGCTGAATAAAAAAATTACCTTCACTTTTAACCATCATGTCAAGATTTTTTGCAAATCGTAAATTTCAAGGTTAAAAAATAGCGAAAAATCTGATACTATAAAATAGATGTAAGACTTTTTTATTCAGTTTAATTTTATTTAATTCAATAATTTATTCAATTTTTTTGCTTATACTGGGTTTTTACAACTAAATAGCTCAGGGGTCCGATGAGGTTGGGAGGCGATTTTTATCAATTTTAACTTTGAGCTTTTTAGCTTTGAAATTTTCGATTTGAGAAAAATCCTGACGTTATGGTTTAAAATGAAGGTCACTTTCGGATTCAGCGCTAAAAAATATATTAGAATCAATTTTCAAAAGCTAAAAAACATGCCACAACCCAAAATTTGAAAGACAGTGTAATCTAACAGCATTTAAAAATCGTAATAGAGGCTGTTGCTTTTCATCCTTTTATTTAACAAAAATTCTGTTATTTTTATCCTCTTATATGTTCAGTATAAATTGTATATTTTGCATTAATATGTCAGAATGATTATAGATTTCACATTTATATTAGATTGCAATGTTAATTTTGCTCTCAACTATTTTTTTGATATATCTGACGATTATTTATATTTCTACTACATTTGTGAATGACCCCTATTTCGCAACAAAAAATATACTCCAACTTTAAACAGCTATTACTCGGTCAGTTTTAATCGTAGATGAATGGGACTTTTTTTTATCTTACTTGTTAGTGTCACAGTAAATTTTTACTAAATATCACTTATAGGACCAGGGGACCGTATAAAAATTTAAATTTCGTAATTTTTTAATAAATGTTTTTCTTGACCCAAATCGCTTGAAAAATAATTCTTTACCTTATTTAAAACATTTTTGTAATTGGAAGTATGCATCTAGGACCAACGGTTGCGAAAATAAAGGTCGGTCAGGTTATACGTGGACACGCTGTATAACGCAAAAATTGAATTGACAGCATTTGTTGCATAAATTTAAGAAAAAATAAATTATATTTTTGTGTAGAAATGAATAATAAAAATTAGGCGTTACTCAAATACAGTTTGAATTATGTAGCAATAAATAATAAAATGTTGCCGATATATTTTTGTACTATACATAAAACACTAAGAAAAATGTTATTATAATGATTATACAACTATTTTTGTTATCTTCAATATTTCAGTACACGAGGTACAATTAAACAAAATGGCTTGCATGTCTATTGGACCCATTTTGGCAGTCGAAAGTTTAAGGTAGACATTCAATATAACAGAAATAACTATCTATCCTAATTAAAAATTTATTGGAAAGCACAGCCTCTATAAAGATTTCGGAAAATTGCGGAGAGTCACTCTAGTTTAAACTGCATACGTAGATAACAATATTAAAATGAAATTCAAATAAATTGATCATTTTATTAGAAAAAATAAAAAATAAATAATATACTGGAGACAAATGTAAAATATTAATTTTTCTTAATTTTAATTTACCATTCTCTGTTTTATAGATTCGTTTATCTCTCCCTACTTTCGTAATATAACAAGTTGGCTCTGCAGAAATCCAAAAGAAATATATTTCTGTCATGTTTTGATATATATTTTTTATATATCAAAATTCTACTTTATTTACAATTTAAGAAATAAATAAATTTAATACCTAACACGAGGAAATTTAAATAAATTTTTAATTATATGACTCTCGTTATTATGTCTCCGCTTAAGACTTATTTTTCAGTTAATAAGAAGAATCTTGTTTCTCATATAAGTTTCTAGTAACAATTAATATTAAAAATATCGCTTAAAGCGTACTTTTTTTTTTTTTTTTTTTTTTTTTTTTGACGTTTGAAAATATGGACGATTTTTTCACAAAGTGACCGAAGAAAATTGAAACTGCTTATGTAATTTTTTTTAAAGCAACTTTGTTGATTGGGGGAATAAAGAAATTGTCAGTGACAATAATAATAAAAAAACTACCATAAAAACGAGGAGAGTTCAAAAATTGCTAATGACTGTTCGCAGATAATTCCCATCAAAATGGGATATAAAAGACTAAATTTTCGAGTATGTGTCCAATTTGAAAAATGATTTGGTAAAAGAAGATATGTTGAAGTATAAGGACAGAGAAGTGAGAGATTAATTAAAGATAAATTATTTAAGTACTGCAATTTCTTTGCCTATTTTGTTTGTCCTCAGTAATTTATTCCATTGTATTAAACTGTCACGATCTGGCTTTTAAACTAAAATCACTAATTTCTGAAACCCCGTTTGCTAAACTATGTAACAAATAATTCTTATATAAAATGTCTTATCATAAACTACCCTTAATAATACATGCAGAGTAACGGTAATATCATTTTAGTATGTTCCAACCAACATAACTTACTATCTTCATAAATATATTTTTGATATGTATCATCTTTAAAACTCCAGTAACAAGTAAATTTCAAACATGACACTAAAATTTAACTACCATCAAATTCAGTTAAGAAAAATTTATCACATTAAAAGCGTTCTTAATGATGACAATTAGAGATCGTATGATGAAAATAAGAGAAGAACAGACACAGTTTCTCATTAAAAAAAATGTTTTTGAAATCTGACATTAAAACTTTTTTTTTGCTAATCTAGACGTACAGAATTAACTAAGTATTAAAAATGAGTCTTCTAAAATAAAAACAGGTTTTTAAATAGAATCATTTCCGTAGCTAAAAACAAAAGAAAAAAGAAAAAACAATTGAATTTACTAGTTAAAATCATTTTCACGTATGAACCAGAGCTGTGATCTATCATAAGTGTTTTCGTAAGTATTTATCATAAGTATTCTGGGTTCCAAAATTTTCACGCAAAATACCAGTACCGTTTTTATTGAAAAACTCTACTTATGCAATCGCTCGATTGCATAAGGCGACTTTTTCTGTAAGTAAATGCTAGTAACTAACTGACATAACGTCAGGGAAATTCTCTGACCTGTAGGAACACCGGTATTATATAATGAACGTTGCTTTCAAATACAGGAAATTAATTTTCCAGTAACACTTAACTATTGAGACAGAAATTGCCGCATAGCTACTGTGAGCGGTCTCTGAGACTACTTGATCGAAATAGAAATAAAAGGCCCTATTAACTCATAGGATACTGTTTCTGTACTAAACTTTATGTACAGGACTATTATTATGAAAAATCACCTATTCATAAATCTCTAGCGATAGTATACTCCAAAGAAACACAATTTCACTAATATCTGTACTTAAACTGGCAATTACAAATTAAACTTTGGAAATTGAAAAAAAGAACAGTAGTCTGGGAAACTACTTACAACAGTTAAGGGTTAATTTAGATATCAGAATATTCACACACACAGACGCAAACATTAAAGAAAATATACCAAAGAACACTGTCCTACTTTTTAAATAAATGTATATAATTTTAAGTCTATACATTTTTTCGCCAGGTATGTTTTACACTTTCTAAGATTTTTTTTTTTTACAACGAAAAAATTTAACAAAAATATATCTCTCAAATTGACAGAAAAAAAACTGTCAATTTTGGCGCCAATGGAAAACTGGTTTATACAGAAAATATCTGTATATTTTCATTAGAACAGTTTTTTCTATAAAAAAAATAGATTTTGTCTGTAAAAATTACAAAATCCACATTTTTTTTTCACAGGAAAAGCTTTTTTTAAATAGTTTTTTCCGTAAAAAATACAATATTTTTCTGTCAAAATTACACATTTCTTTTCTTTTTTACAGTGACCCCTTCCTTAATTATGGACTATATATAAATGAGTGCTCGGCTTATATAAACGACAATGAACAAAAATCGATAACAAGAATTGAATGAGGCTGTAATTTGCATGGTTATCAGTGCATATAAATTCAGTCATAAAATTTTATTGAAATTAAACAATTGTCATGAAAAGAATAGTGAAATGACAGTAAATTGTAATTATAGACACTTGAACCTTAACTTGGCCACCTATTCTCACTTGCTCCTTATGAACTAAATAAATGTGTTTGTAAATGGGTTCTTTGGAGAAATTACCTGTATATGATCCGTGCCCACATAAAATTTGTTGAATAAAACTTCAATAGATGAATAAAATAATACTTTATTTGTTAAAACGTGGCTTTTATTAAAATTAAAGTTTAATAAATCTTTATGAAATATACACTATCAGGATTTTTTTCACAAAGAATTATTTAGAAAGACAAATTTAATTTTTTTTAAATTAAAGGACTATCAAGAAGTAATTATTTTATGCATTCAGCACTACAAAAATTTCTGTACAGAATGGCTACATTAGCTCTCATCGGATTTTTTTAATTTTTTTTTTGTTTGTTTTTTAAATAAAACTTATTCAAAAAATTTTGTAGGATAATGTGCACCAATATCTTCACATAAACATTTTAAACATTTTACAAAAGTACGGAAATAATTAAGACATATTGCGAATTAATCGGATGATGGTTTATTTTATAAGAAGAATACCTGCGATTATTTTTGAACGGTAATTTTCAGAATATAATCCATTTGCCTACATCCTTGGTACTTCTTCTATGATAAAAGTTACTCAATTGCTGGCAGTTGGTCTATTAATCACCATCTGTTTATTTTTGTTTTTAAAAATATTACAATATAAATAACATATGCATTCCTCATTTTCAGGGGTCGAAAAAACTACTTTTTGTTTGTAGCGAACTACAACTACTTTATGAAAAATGTAGTTGACTACAACTAGTTGTTTTAAAAAGTAGCGACTACAAACTACTTTTCAAAAGTAGTAGTCACTACTTCGCTACTTTTCTCTACTTTAGTTATCATCGCTAATTAAATGCACCGCAAACGATTTTGCCCCATAGACCATTATGTAACAGAATTCTTTTGAATGTCTCTGTAAGCGATAAATACTACACACTTCATTTTCAATACTGAACATTCAATGGTAAACTTCAACAACGTATAAAACTTTCACGACAATCCGAGTATATTTACGAGAGTTAGAGCACGGCCTGACAAAGCGATATCATAGACACTTTTTAATTATGTTGGAAAGTGTTAAAAAGAGGAAATTTGAAAACAAAAATTGTAATAATCTTACAAATTTATGAGAGTGATATAGCACAGTAGCGCTTAAGGTGGCTCTTAAATTCCTTGCTCAACAACGCGAAACTTTCTGACACATTATCAGACTCATTTTAAACGCAAAGGCATAAAATCGGCAGGCCTGACTATGGAAGGTATTTGGTATTGAAATGAGTTTTCTTTTTTGATAAATAAATTACTTATCGGGTTATAAGCGATTCCTGTCACGTTTTTTCTCTTTCCCCTGCTGCGGCGTCGGAAATTCGGTTGAAAACGCCGACTTTGACAGTGTTTTCTGAAAAATCTTCTGTCTTTACCAAAAAATAAAATAAAATAAAATAAAAATAATGGGAAACGTCTTTCGGTTACAAAGTAATTACAGTTGAATAATAATTTATATATTCGGTGCGAGATGCGATCCAGTAATTATTATTAACAAAGAAAATGCTAACTCACCGCTATGTGCAACTTCAAGTTGTAAGCAGATGATTTTGATATTGATAACTTCTTATTAATTGGACAAAGTTTATATGCTACAGAATAATTACCACTTGCTTGTTTTTCTATAACTTCAAAATATTCATTATATGCCGATCAGGGCAGTTCTATACTATTTTTGTCTGTCATTCTATTACATCAATCTCAAAAGAAAAATCCCCTCATTAAAACAAGGTCCAATAATGAATAAGAATACAAAGGGGACACTGTAACTGAGATTTGTCGCTGACATTCGCAAATTGTTGCAGAGGACATATTTCGCACAAAAGAAACGAGTTATGATCACGTGATTTGAAGATTGGCACTTTTCCCCCCCTCCTAAAGTAGCGTCAAAAGTAGCGTCGATGCTCGCTACAAACTACTGATATTTTGTATCGCGCTACTAGCTACACTACATTTTTTTAATGTAGCGCGCTACACTACAGACTACTAGAAAAAGTAGCGGCTACTGTAGTTTCGCTATTTGTAGCGCGCTACTTCCGAGCCCTGCTCATTTTTATATCATTACAATACAACATGTGTCTAGATATAAAGGGCCTAGAAAAAACTCTGTGTGTGCTTGTGAGATAAACAGCAATCAATTCCAAGTTTATTACAAAGGGAGATGTAGTGAAAAAAAACGAAGTTTTAAATTTTCATCAATACTGTTGAGATTACTTTCCAAAAGTTAATATAAATTCATAAATTTGTCGAATTTTTTTTTTCAGATTATTTACAGATAGCAAGATATGATAAATAGAATTTCTCTAGTAACAGTTGTAAGGAGTGTGAACTATTTTTAAATAGCTGCGTGGATTCAGCTATATTTGTAGATCTGAATATGTTGTCAAAGAATGGACGGTGAATTCATAATCATTGGTAAATCATTGGTGAATTATTTAATTATATGTTTTAAACAAAATTAATATTGTTGCTTAATTTTCTAGGCAGAAAGTTGGGTTTAGTGGTGTACCATATGTTCATCGCTGAAAAGTGACAGTATTATTTAAAACAATTAAATTTATATATAAAAGTATGCGTGAATTTATCAGAGCAATCGAAGGTCCCATTGGTTAATACAATTCGATACAACGTTGGAAATAAGAGCTTATTCAGCGCATTGGTTAGCACTCAGATTGCAAAATGAGGAGCCTTCGCCGATGTTTGCGTGCTAAATATCAGCCAGCTTTGGGCGGACTGAATTTGTAAGATTTCCAGAATTTTCTTTTTAAGAGAACAATTCGAATCCCTTTGCCTTCATAGTCCTTCTTGACAGTATTCTAACTGCAACTTGCGCAAAACTGAACGGTTATAAGATAACTATTCCCTCCTATTAAATAATGGTTACTCTACCAACCTCATCTTTACTATCATTTGTTTTAAAGAGCATATATTTTAATTGTCAGAAGAAAAAGAACATTTAACGGTGAATCCAAGCTCCATTGGAAAACAATAACCTTAAATAGTATTCTTATGATTGACTCTAAAATCTCATCATTGTACATTTAAAATTCTCTGAATATATATTAGCAAATCCCCGAACGTTTTGTTAAATGCAGTATATCTCATATATTAAACATTTAAAAAATTCAGACAAATGTAAAAATCTTTATAAAATTATAGAGAAATATAATTATCTTATGCATTCTTTAAAAAAAAAACCTAAATCGTGTTTTTTAACAGATTGAATTAGGAATTCTTTAATAAATGACATGTTATTGTACCCATATTAGTAGTTTTATCATTGACAGAATTGTATTTCAAGGAAGTAAGAAATATCGAAGACATTAAAATAAAACATATAAAGCCAAAATCCTTTATTTTAATCAATTTTTGGAAAATACCATTTTGCTACAGTATTTCTGAATTAGCTGTTTATAAGAAACGTTTTGAAGCAACAATAAAAATTTAATACATAATATTTCGCATTAATTTTTAGAGAAATATTCAAATCAATTTTTAACAAATTAGAAATGCATAAAAAAGAGCAATTGAATCTTCTGAAACATGAAAACATTTTTTAATAACAGAGTAAACAGCTTAAAAGTTTTACGAAGAGATTTCCTTACTCCACTGTAATACTATTTCTCCGTTATTATTTATTTAAAAAATTAAAACTAATTTTGAAATATTTATTTTTTGTTTTGTTTTTAATATATAAATCCTCTTTATAAACGAATACAAATTAATAAATTTCTATTTTAAATATATATTTTTGAAAAGTTAACTATCATTGAAAAAATCAAAAGATTATTTGTAGAAATATGAATCTCCAAAATTATTTAAATATAGAACACTTATTACAAGAAAATTCTACACAACAAGATAATCAACTTTAAACTTTATCAAGAGAAGTTGACCAGCATCCGACTCTGTATTTTTGAATTGCTTCGTATATTTCCTTTGCTACTGGCGATGTACCAGAGGGCATTTCCCCTACATAAATGTACCTAAGGACATGCATTAAGATATCACATCTTATATCTGTGATTTCAAGCACATACGGGCCATTCTGCTTCGTTTCATCAAACTTTACGTCGTTAAACTTATCTTTAAAGCCTTGTGACCGTGCACAAAGAATAGCTCTGTGTGCTGGAAAGTCCTTTCCTTCACAATGTAGCATAACATCTGCGTACGCACCATCAACTAGAAGTTTTTCGAAATCTTGGCATAATACTGGTAATGTATATGATACTCCTGCAAATAAAGGAAATTATTAAAGTATTACACATAAGATGCGCGCACTAAATTGCAATAACTTTGTAACATATTATTTCCTGTATTTCCCATTTACACTGAAAGAATATATTTATGTTTATAATTATTTTTTTAGATCTATGCCTCTAATTCTGACTATAAAAAAATATGAAATTCGATAACCCATAATTTCACGACTGCGTGTTGCGTGAACCACTAAGGAAATTGCAAATTTCAATAATTTTCATTTACTTACAATTTAGAGCGTTACAATGGTAGAAATCTGATCCACATTTCGCCATATCACTAAGGTTAATCCAATTATCATGGAATCCTTGCACATCTTAGAAATTTTCCTTGCTGTTGTGACGACATGAGGATTAGCATCTTACACTTTAAAGTTGTAAAATTTATGTAAAGGGTGTTATATACAGGTAATATGCATATTAGTAATCTGATACATTCTTATCTCGGGTTCTATGAGACAGATTTCAACGGGGTTTGGCTCATTCAACTTGGTTGTCCATTGTCTTACAGATTTTGGTACCACATTCCACCGTCAGAGGACAGATTCTTATCTTTGGATCTATGGGCCTACGGGATACTACGGAGACTGGCTGATTCAACGGGGTTTTTGATTGTCTCCGACGCGTTCTGAGAGAGGGCGTGATATACGCTGCAGTACGCGTGGCAATAGGTTCGTTCGAAAATAGTTAGTTCTGAACACCCTAGACGCCCCAGTGCTCCGGGTATGAAGGGACCAGAAACAAGGTTAATTTGAAACACTATACGCTGCCAAATGTAGTGGGGTGCCCTAAACCAGGTTCATTTGAGAGATTTTCGAATATATACAATCATACAAATTTGTTTTTTTTTTTAAGATTTTATGACGGGCCTTAACAACGCCGGGCGGGTTAGCTAGTTTGACAAAAAAAAAAAATAGAAGTAAGATTTGAAAAATGCAAAATTTATAACGTAAAATTTGAAATTTAATAGAGGAAAACTGCACCGCAGAGTAAATTCAAATATCGGCGTAATATCGCCGAGTATTACAGTCCATTTTCCACTTTTACAAGCTCGGTCACCCTCCTATCAATAGTTGAGCCTCAACATTTTTAAACAATACTATTTTTATATTAAAAAAGAGTTTACTCTTCCTCAGATTCTCTTGATTTTCTAAAAGGCAAAGCTAAATTTTGCGATGGAGAAACATTCATTTGAATGCTAGTTCCAATTGATTTCCAGATAAGAAAAAGAATAGCCACCATGACAAACAAGCGTCTTCACGCTCGAAGGTATGGGAAGGGGGGGGTCAGGTAACTAGCTAAAACTTCTCATCTGCAGATAAGTGTAATCAGCGCCGTCATATCGTGGCGACAGAGCAACCAACAGCATTGACTAGAGCATCCAGTAGAGATTCAGGCATGAGACTATCAAACGACACTGTTAGGCTTCCTGGGTAATAACCATGGATGTCAGGTTTTTCTTTATAATGCACCTCTTTACTGTTTGCATATTGTTTTTCTTTCATTAAACTATTTTAAAAATACCTATAAATTTGTTGTTTCCATACATTTATAAATTATGGTCCTACCATATAATTAGTAGTTAGTAAAATTTAAATATCACAAGATTAGATATTAATTTTTTAGATAAAAACAATACCTGAAAACTCTGAAATGCAAGTTATTCTTTAACTTTTCAGTACAATAAACTTATTTTGAAAAGTAAATTCTTAAATTAATTATTTTCGGAACCAATATTTTTCTAAATTATTTGCATACTTGTAAATTAATTTGTAATTTATTTTTCTAGGCGCATTTGTGAATGTCATATATATATATATATATATATATATATAGTGTTATAGTTAAAGCGAATAATTCACGTTTCAGACAATCTTTAAAATAGAAAATTCAAGAGAAAATCAAACCTACGCATGTTTCAGGTTTCCAAGTGTGTCTCAATTTCTTCATTGTAAATTAAAATAGAAAGCAAAGAAAATACATTAGTGATAGCAGAGGGCACAAATGGAATTTTATCTTCATGATAAATAAGTAGCGAGTAGTTCGTGTTATGCAATCTTTAATACGTCTGAATGTTGTGGTACTTCTACCAATGCTCTGTATAAGGCCTGATAAAAGAAATTTACTAAGTTCTATAAAATATTAAGTCTATAAGCAGTTTTACTCAGAAAGAAAGCAAGATATTTAATTTTTGAATCGAGAGAAGCTGGCACATTATAGCAATGACATTAAAAAAAATTCCATAAGCTGAGGAACGAGAAGTTTCATAACCGTATTCATAAACAAATTAAACACTTTACAGAAAAATCTGATAATCTATTTTAAATACTGGGAAAACATACAAAACTGGATTTAAATGGAGTCGGAATCGATGGTGCTGTAGATAAATTTCAGGCACGTAAATATTCCGTTTTTAAAGTACAATGTGTGTAAATGTGCAGATTGAAAGTTGGTGAAATGATTGTTTTCTTTTTGAAAGTGTACTGAACAAACACTTCTGTTTTGAGGAGGAAGGATCTATTTTAAAATATAAAACAATATCTGAAGAACCATTTTTAAAGCATCTCGTTATATTACAATAGACAACATTTAACTTTATCTTTAATTTTAGGAGACTATTAATTTGCAGAATTAAATGAAATGTAAATAATTATTAAATGACCTGAACATATAACGTCAATTTGAAATAATGAAAGAACTTTGGGAACAGATGCTTTACACTCACGCAGAGTTTTTTGGCAACTTTTTGGTTAGCGCGATTTTCAAGCCCGCGTCAAACCAATAACTTATAACAATAGCTAGGTTGCCATTAAAGGAAAAAAACCCTAAATTTGGTGACTTTTTCCTTTTTTATAACCGATTATAAAGAAAAAACTGTGCGTGAGTGTATGACATCATAGCCGAACTTTGTTATAAAATAGTGTACTTTTTTTAACAAAAGCTTAGCAAGGTAAAACTGATTTGCCTGCAAAATTCAGGACACACACTATTCAGTCAAAACTGCGCTGGGAAATAGTTATGCGTCAATAAGTAAAATACTTTTAAATACAAGATTTCTTTTACATAAGGAAAACGGCCTATTCTTTGAGCATTAACAAAACAAAATTTCCATAAACTTAAGTAAGATTAATGAAATTATTTTAACAACTATGTCATCTGTACATTTATGAGGTATTATTTCTGCTACCGAAGCGGTAGACGGATGGTGCTGGATTCGAATACATGTCGCGCATGTTTACCTAATTGTTCAGAGTTTTCCTTGGTTTTCTTAAACTTAACAAATACGAATTAGGTTTCCTTAGAAAGAGCATCCGCTAAGTGCAATCCCCTCTCCCTCTTCTCGGCTTATTTTCCTCCCGCAGATAATCGGGCGTAAAAAACACAATTATAATTTATTTATGCATTGTACAATATGCAAATGCTGAAAATTCTATAAATGATTGGAGTGTTACACATTTTCGTGCTGCTTCAGAAATAATTAAACCAATTTAAAAGTTATTTTTAATGAAATCTTAAAGTCTTGCAAATATTTACTGCAGCGTATTACATAAAAGTTACTTTGAGCTTAATACATGAAATACATATTTAATACATATTCAAAATCTTTAGTTTATTGTATCATTCTTTAATAATTTAATATACATGTAAAACTATTTACTTGATCCATAATTACTTACTTGTATTGTATTTAACATGTTCCTTAAATTCTTGATAATTCCTCCAATCTTTTCCAGGCACGAAAGTTATGAAAAAATGTACACTATATTTAAAATTCATATTCAGCTTAATCAGCTCATCAAGGTATGCTTCCCAAATGCAGATCTTCATTGATGTTGTTTGGATTTTTACCGATTTTTCAAGATATCTTGACCCATCATCGTTGAGTGCACTTGTAATTGTATAAAAGTATGTATCAACACAGTAATCTGGGGGTGCCTCTCTTCTGAGGAAAACTTGAATTTTGTTGCCTTCCACGCTTTGATAAACAACAGTTTTCAGTTTCCAATGAGATTTCAGAAGAGGAACTATTGGGCCTCTTTTTTTCATATTCTGAATTAAATTTTCTACGCACCACAAAACATTGGGATAAACTACATGCTCACTCATTTTAAGCGAAAATACTACTTTGCTTTGCTGTTTCTAATGCTAGTTGTAGCGTAACGTCTCACTGGATTCTTAGAGAAAAGTTAGAATTTCATTCAAGTCGGTTGATTGGTTTGCCGATCAGTTATTCAGGGGTGCGTCCAGCGTAACTAACCAACTTGATCAATCTCAATGTGTACTTGCAGCTCGATTGTGGGAAATTACGGGCGCGTTAGTGCAGGGCTACACTAGATACCGGGCTTGCTCATTCATTATCATGACGTCACAAAAGGTGGCTGGCCGCGACGAAAGACGTACAATGATTGGCCCAAGACGATGGGTGCGTCGCTTTGTACCAATCGCTGGTCGGGGTCAGCCACTACTTGTGACGTTTTGAGAGTGAATGAGCAAGCCCGGTATCTAGTGTTGTCTTGGTTAGTGCTGCTTACTCAAGTAACGAGTGAGATCGGTTTGCTACCTACGTGTACCCGTGACCTACGTTATACACGTCCGGTGCATGGCGTTCAAAACGTCACATGGAGTGGATCATTTTTACACGGTGATTGGTGCAAAGAGGCGAGTCTACCGTTTTGCACCAATCGACGTGTAAAAATGATCCACTTCGAGGCTAACGAAAAAGACAGGCTACCGCGGTGCATTCCACTTATCTTTTTTTACAGACCGCTAGAGTGATGTGATGCTCTTTTTGTGCACCTGCGTTGGTGGATTCGAGCATCATGTGACTCCCGCGGTCTGTAAAAAACAGATACGTGTAAAGCACTGCGGTAGCCTTTCTTTTTCGTTAGCGTCCGATCCACTTCATGTGCCGTTTTAAACGTCATGCACCGGCCGTGTATAACGTAGGTCACGTGCTAACTCTTAGGCAAGCGCAACCAATCTCGTCCAGTACGATTAACCGGAATTCACCGGTATGTGGCCAAATTTCGCGAACACATTTCTCGGTTAATTGGATCACGTGATCGGTTACTTAGTAATGTGATGAAATTTAGACATTGCGAAGTGGAAACAAGCATGATTTTTAAGAAATTTATTATTTACGCACGCTATATTGTACATTAGATTGATTAAATAGTTTGGTGGTATACTTTTAAAGTTAATAAATCTTCTTGTAAAAAAATTGAATAACTTGTTTATTTTAAATATTTAACAAATAGTTTTATCTTTATTAAGCATACGTGAACTATTTTAAAGTTTTCCTACCACAGCAACTGTTCCAAAATGCAGAATAAAGATATTAATGGGGTTTTTCTTTCAGGGAGGATCAGGCTCCTTGATCTATCATTTAAGATAAATTTGAAACACAATAACGTTAAAAGGAAAATAGAATTACAATTTTTTTCCACAGGAGGTCAGCTCCGTGGCAAAAAATTCTTAGTTATTTTTACTCTTAGTGATGTTTAAATATTCTAGAGACATTATATATTTTTTTTCAAATAGAGATAAAAAAAATATAGTTTATCAAAAATAAAATTCCAAGTAAGGGCAATACGCTCTAATGTACTCTCTTGTCTGCGCTTATACTAAGGGATTGTATGTATTAGGTAGCTCTTCCTTATCAAAAATTATGTATACATCTATGCGGACTAATGCAATGTAGTAACTTTATTAATGATTTTAGTTTTATTGTTCAATAGACCAATATTTTTCCTTTTCTAAATTAATAATTGGATAGTATTTCCGATATATTCTTTTAAAATTATCAACAAGATATACTCAATTAAGATTAAGATTGCTACATATTTCTTAGAGACGGACTCGTAAAAAAAGTAAAATATTAAATAAATAGTTAAACGAATAAAATGTTCTTTAGTTGAAATCTAAACGCTATAAAAACGAATCATTCAATAAATGTTAAAATAAATCTCTATAGTGCCTGTATATACGAATTTATTATGTTTTAGTAAACTTGTATGTAAATGATGTTACTAAACTATTAAATGTAAGAAGAATTTTTGGTTTTATTTTAAAATTTTCTTTTATTACCTAAATGAATGCGACTTGCTTAAAAGCTGTGATTTTATGCTGTTTAGCATAAACAACAACAAAAAAAAAGATAATTAGTATTTATTATTTATTTTATTTTCTGTTAGCTCGCAGTCCAGGAACATAACACTTTTCAAACATCAATAACTTTAAAATGTGAAGCGACAAATGCCATCTGCCACACGAGGCGTCAAAGTTGCCGCTGCTCTGGAGTGACACAATTGTGACATATGGCTTCAAAAAGAGTTACACGGAACAATGTGTTAATGCTGGGGAAATTTTGTCGCGTGGAAACCTCTTTAAAAGTAATGTCGCCCCCACGTAATAATGAATTAATGAAATAGTTTGCCAATGAAATAATTTAAAAACTGGCGAGGAAGGAAGTTTTATCGTTGTGCTGTGGATATTTTGTCGCTTCAAATTATGCCGTGTAATAGGAACAAAATACGGTCTTAACAAACTCTGATTAATATCGTACATGTACCTTTCGAATAAGGTATCTCTATATGAGAGTGGCGACGTACGGGATATACAATTTGACTGATCGAGACGATTATGGACAAAAGCGAATCACAATGTATCTTGGCAGAACTGCCATTATCGCCAAGATAATTCTTATTACATTGTCTCACTCGTATAATCGAACTCGTCCCACTCGTCAGAACTGCCATTATCGCCAAGATAATTCTTATTACATTGTCTCACTAGTATAATCGAACTCGTCCAGGCAAGTATTGCCAAGTTCTGGAATGTCGATATTCTACAGTTTGGACAAACGCGTCTATCTAAGCACAATCTGAGCATCGTATGCCGCCACTCTCATATAGAAGCATCCTACTTTCGACAGGTAACTTACCATACTTACCAGAGACGTCAAGTCAGATCGATTACTTAGTTAGATCGAGACCTACGTTATACACGGCCGGTGCATGACTTTTAAAACGTTACATGGAGTGGATCAATTTTACACGACTATTGGTGCAAAACGGTGGGGTCGCCATTTTGCACCAATCACCGTGGAAAACTGATCCACTTCATGTGACGTTCAAAACGTCATGCATCAGCCGTGTATAACGTAGGTCGCGTTTAGACAAGGCAACACTAGATACCGGGCTTGCTCATTCACTCTCAAAACGTCACAAATGGTGGCTGACCGCGACCAGCGATTGGTCCAAAGCAATGCGCCCATCGTTTTGTGCCAATCGCTGTATGTCTTTCCTCCTAGTCAGCCACCTTTTGTGACGTCATCATAATGAATGAGCAAGCCCGGTATGTAGTGTAGCCCTGGTTTAGATCCACTAGACGTGCTCGAAAAGTCGCCGAATTGCGACGCGGAAAAAGGCAACTTCTACATCCATGTCAACGGAAACTTACTTTCGTGTCGTATCCTGTTCCAGAGTTACGAGCAAAATCTTTGCGTCCACACATTGTCGGTTCTTTTCTCAGTTTTGAGCAACTTAGTATTTTGCAGAACTTCTGGGAACTTTTGGGCACTGAGGAATGGGTTTTCTGATAAGGTTTTATTTTTGTTAACTTGCATTATTCAAATGTTTAGTAAATGTGTGCTGAACGTAATGAATTAACGCTTTTTATTAACACTTTCCAACCTAGTTGAAAAGTTTTTATGACTTCGGTTTGTCTGGCCGCCTGTCGTCTGCCGTCTGTCCGAGCTCTAACTCCCGTAAATATGCTCGGAGTGCCCTGCAATTTTTATATGCTATTGTCTTTATCTATAGCATGTTCCCTATTTCAACTGAAGTGTGTAGCACTTATAGTTTTTTTACAGGGACACCCAAAAGAATTCCGTTACATTACGGTCTATGGGGAAAAATCATTTGCGGTTTATTTTAATGATGTTACACAATTGCAAACACATTGTAATTGATATATATCACTAAGGTGTATTACAAGAAACTTAATGTGGAATAGCGTGTGCATATCACTGATAGTTAATTTACAGGGGCAGTCAAAAGAATTCCGTTGCATTGCGTCTATGGAGAAAAATCGTCTGCGGTTTATTTAAATAATGTTTCACTATTTTAAACGCATTGAAATTTATATATATCACTAAGGTGCATTACAAGAGGCTTACTACAGGATATTGTGTGTATAGCAGTCATCGTTTATTTACAGGGACACACAAAAGAATTCTCTACTGTCTGTTAACAATAATTCCTGGAAGTTCGTTTTAAGTTACTGAACGCGATTTTAAATTTAACTCACTTTTCGTTTATCACGTGGTGTGTATAAATTCTGTAGATCCTATACAGGGAATCACAAAAGTTCGCGAACACATTTCCGTTTATGGACAGAAACTGTAGAAGTAGAATTTTAAACTGTGCTACGCGTTTCTTAACGGAACTAAAATTTAGCATCCTATATAGTATATATACAAATCTATAGATCGTATACAGTGCTGAATAAAAGTATTCGGATAATTTTCCGAATATTGTATACGATGGAATTTCTTGAAATTATATTTTTAAATATGTTATGCGTTTTCCAAATTGTTTACTTAGATGTTATCTTTCAGCTTATTAAACGGTATGATTTGTAAAATTATTTTGGAAGCGTTGGAAAGTGTTACATAATCTATGCTTCCCGCATGATTTTTCATTTTTGTTTATTATGTTTAAGTGCAATGTCATATAAGGTGGTATGTAACTTTAGCTCTGTCTTATTTACAAAACCTGAAGTTTATTATTCAACATGTTGTTACTATTTTAGATTATGATTATTTTTCTCATATTGTTCTTCAATCCTAAGCTTTAAGTTTGGACACTGGAGAAAAGCTGTCTGTTTTTGTTTCTAAATTGCGAAGATTTTAGTGAGCTGATAATATTTTTCACTATGTTTAACTCGGCTCTTTTTCGAGTTTAAGTTGCTTAAAACAACCCCTGTTACTATTCAATTTTAAATGAATTTTCTTCAAAATTTCTCCTCTTTTTAACACTTTCCAACCTAGTTGAAAAGTGTTTATGATTTCGGTTTGTCTGGCCGTCAACCGTCTGCCGTCTGTCCGTGCTCTAACTCCCGTAAATATGCTCGGATTGCCTTGCAATTTTTATATGTTATTGTCGTTATCTCTGGCATGTTCCCTATTTCGACTGAAGTGTGTAGCATTTATAGTTTTCTTACAGGGACACTCAAAAGAATTCCGTTACATTACGGTCTATGGGGAAAAATCACTTGCGGTTTATTTTTATCATGTTACACAATTGCAAACACATTGTAATTGATATATATCACTAAGGTGTATTACAAGAAGCTTAATATGGAATAGGGTGTGGATAGCACTTATAGTTAATTTACAGGGACAGTCAAAAGAATTCCGTTACATTACGTCTATGGAGAAAAATCGTCTGCGGTTTATGTAAATAATGTTTCACTATTTTAAACGCATTGAAATTTATATATATCACTAAGGTGCATTACAAGAGGCTTACTACAGGATATTGTGTGTATAGCAGTCATCGTTTATTTACAGGGACACACAAAATAATTCTCTACTGTCTGTTAACAATAATTCCTGGAAGTTCGTTTTAAGTTACTGAACGCGATTTTAAATTTAACTCACTTTTCGTTTATCACGTGGTGTGTATAAATTCTGTAGATCCTATACAGGGAATCACAAAAGTTCGCGAACACATTTCCGTTTATGGACAGAAACTGTAGAAGTAGAATTTTAAACTGTGCTACGCGTTTCTTAACGGAACTAAAATTTAGCATCCTATATAGTATATATACAAATCTATAGATCGTATACAGGGCTGAATAAAAGAATTCGGATAATTTTCCGAATATTGTATACGATGGAATTTCTTGAAATTATATTTTTAAATATGTTATGCGTTTTCCAAATTGTTTACTTAGATGTTATCTTTCAGCTTATTAAACGGTATGATTTGTAAAATTATTTTGGAAGCGTTGGAAAGTGTTACATAATCTATGCTTCCCGCATGATTTTTCATTTTTGTTTATTATGTTTAAGTGCAATGTCATATAAGGTGGTATGTAACTTTAGCTCTGTCTTATTTACAAAACCTGAAGTTTATTATTCAACATGTTGTTACTATTTTAGATTATGATTATTTTTCTCATATTGTTCTTCAATCCTAAGCTTTAAGTTTGGACACTGGAGAAAAGCTGTCTGTTTTTGTTTCTAAATTGCGAAGATTTTAGTGAGCTGATAATATTTTTCACTATGTTTAACTCGGCTCTTTTTCGAGTTTAAGTTGCTTAAAACAACCCCTGTTACTATTCAATTTTAAATGAATTTTCTTCAAAATTTCTCCTCTTTTTAACACTTTCCAACCTAGTTGAAAAGTGTTTATGATTTCGGTTTGTCTGGCCGTCAACCGTCTGCCGTCTGTCCGTGCTCTAACTCCCGTAAATATGCTCGGATTGCCTTGCAATTTTTATATGTTATTGTCGTTATCTCTGGCATGTTCCCTATTTCGACTGAAGTGTGTAGCATTTATAGTTTTCTTACAGGGACACTCAAAAGAATTCCGTTACATTACGGTCTATGGGGAAAAATCACTTGCGGTTTATTTTTATCATGTTACACAATTGCAAACACATTGTAATTGATATATATCACTAAGGTGTATTACAAGAAGCTTAATATGGAATAGGGTGTGGATAGCACTTATAGTTAATTTACAGGGACAGTCAAAAGAATTCCGTTACATTACGTCTATGGAGAAAAATCGTCTGCGGTTTATGTAAATAATGTTTCACTATTTTAAACGCATTGAAATTTATATATATCACTAAGGTGCATTACAAGAGGCTTACTACAGGATATTGTGTGTATAGCAGTCATCGTTTATTTACAGGGACACACAAAATAATTCTCTACTGTCTGTTAACAATAATTCCTGGAAGTTCGTTTTAAGTTACTGAACGCGATTTTAAATTTAACTCACTTTTCGTTTATCACGTGGTGTGTATAAATTCTGTAGATCCTATACAGGGAATCACAAAAGTTCGCGAACACATTTCCGTTTATGGACAGAAACTGTAGAAGTAGAATTTTAAACTGTGCTACGCGTTTCTTAACGGAACTAAAATTTAGCATCCTATATAGTATATATACAAATCTATAGATCGTATACAGGGCTGAATAAAAGAATTCGGATAATTTTCCGAATATTGTATACGATGGAATTTCTTGAAATTATATTTTTAAATATGTTATGCGTTTTCCAAATTGTTTACTTAGATGTTATCTTTCAGCTTATTAAACGGTATGATTTGTAAAATTATTTTGGAAGCGTTGGAAAGTGTTACATAATCTATGCTTCCCGCATGATTTTTCATTTTTGTTTATTATGCTTAAGTGCAATGTCATATAAGGTGGTATGTAACTTTAGCTCTGTCTTATTTACAAAACCTGAAGTTTATTATTCAACATGTTGTTACTATTTTAGATTATGATTATTTTTCTCATATTGTTCTTCAATCCTAAGTTTTAAGTTTGGACACTGGAGAAAAGCTGTCTGTTTTTGTTTCTAAATTGCGAAGATTTTAGTGAGCTGATAATATTTTTCACTATGTTTAACTCGGCTCTTTTTCGAGTTTAAGTTGCTTAAAACAACCCCTGTTACTATTCAATTTTAAATGAATTTTCTTCAAAATTTCTCCTCTTTTTAACACTTTCCAACCTAGTTGAAAAGTGTTTATGATTTCGGTTTGTCTGGCCGTCAACCGTCTGCCGCCTGACCGTCTGCCGTCTGCCGTCTGCCGCCTGTCCGTGCTCTAACTCCCGTAAATATGCTCGGATTGCCTTGCAATTTTTATATGTTATTGTCGTTATCTATAGCATGTTCCCTATTTCGACTGAAGTGTGTAGCATTTATAGTTTTCTTACAGGGACACTCAAAAGAATTCCGTTACATTACGGTCTATGGGGAAAAATCATTTGCGGTTTATTTTTATCATGTTACACAATTGCAAACACATTGTAATTGATATATATCACTAAGGTGTATTACAAGAAGCTTAATATGGAATAGGGTGTGGATAGCACTTATAGTTAATTTACAGGGACAGTCAAAAGAATTCCGTTACATTACGTCTATGGAGAAAAATCGTCTGCGGTTTATGTAAATAATGTTTCACTATTTTAAACGCATTGAAATTTATATATATCACTAAGGTGCATTACAAGAGGCTTACTACAGAATATTGTGTGTATAGCAGTCATCGTACATTTACAGGGACACACAAAAGAATTCTCTACTGTCTGTTAACAATAATTCCTGGAAGTGCGTTTTAAGTTACTGAACGCGATTTTAAATTTAACTCACTTTTTGTTTATTACGTGGTGTGTATAAATTCTGTAGATCATATACAGGGAAATACAAAAGTTCTTGAACACATTTCCGTTTATTGACAGAAACTCCAGACGGAGAATTTTAAACTGTGCTACGCGTTTCTTAACTGAACTAAAATTTAGCATCCTATGTAGTATATATACAAATCTATAGAGATCATATATACATGGATGAATAAAAGTATTCGGATATTTTTCCGAATATTGTATACGTTGGAAATTCCTGAAATAATGTTTTTAAATATGTTATGCCTTTTTCAAATTGTTTACTTAGATGTTATCTCTCAGCTTATTAAACGGTATGATTTTTTAAATTATTTTGGAAGCGTTGGAAAGTGTTACATATTCTATGCTTGACGCATGATTTTTCGTTCTTGTTAAACATTGTTCAAAGTTTTTTTTTTTTTTTTAACAGTTATCAGACACTTGAAACCCAAACATTATCGTTTTGGAGTTTGAGACCTGCGTTAACATCATGTTCAATCGAAAGAAAGTCTCTCGACGTCTATTTGAGAAATAATAACATGAGCCAACAGTCTCAGTTAGCGTGAGAGACAAGATTACGGCAAATAAACTCACTGAACTCTTTGAAACAGAGATAAGTTTGGAGAAAGAAAAACACTTGTCTAGCAAATGGGAAAAGAAGAACGACCGGAAGATAACTTCAAGGAATACGTGTGCGACCCTAGCGGATGCTGCAGCGTAGACGGTGAAACATGTGAAATTGCATCAACATGATCTGAAGCGGACGCTGCTTTGATAAGTAACCGTCATTGAGCCCATCAAAGAAGGCCAAGATCAATTTTGACTACACTTCTAACGAAGACATGATGAAAGTTCTTAACTATACAAAGACATCAACTGGTAAATGGAAGAATGCGTCGGCCCTCAAGAATTGATTCAGGCGAGTTCTTCCAGCTTTTCAGCCGAATAAAACTGTGTATAACAAGCTTAGGCTACAGCGCCTAGAATACATAGTGTGGAAAACGGTTTTACCGTTTTTAAATTCAAAATTTTCGATTTCAAACCGGAAATTCTGAAACAAGAATTTTTACTTTAAGAAGTCTCGAAATATCTGCCATTAAGTAACGAAAAGAACATTATAGGGAATTTCTGGTTTGAATGCGAAATTTCGGAATTTAAAAAAAGCCAAACTGGTAATGCTTTAAAAAGTGCTAAAAAATTGTAGCCGATAAACGTGCAATGACGCAGTACAATAATAGGGCGATCGCAACGATATCTGCTTTAATAAAAGATTTACCTCTAGTAAAAGTAACCGTTTCACTATTGACAACATGGACATAATTTCCGTTAATAAAATCTTCTTGTAAGTGTATATTTCAGATGTAACTGATTTTGAAGTTATTTTTTTTATCATATCAGGGAATAAATCGTTTTCACTCTTCTATTTTAGATTTGGTGAGTTGTCGAGTTGTGTGCTAGAAGATGTCGCTGCGATCGACCCGTTACCTTTTCAGCATCGTTCTACATTTTTCAGATTCAATTTGTTAGTACTATATTGCAGAGATTCATCTATTGGTATGCTAAATTGGAATAGTTTCTAGTTTGCTGTCTTGTATCGAGTACTGCAACCAGGCACAAAATAATGCGTATCACGTTTTTTGGCCATGATCAATATCATTCATATTTTCAAAGCTTATGAAAATCACTATCCAAGTCAAAGGAAATAGGGTATAATTTAATTATTTAAAATATTTACCACCAGCTGAAACGTTTTCTCAGTTCGATTCATTTAATGTTTGCGTTGAAAAGAGCTAGCAGACAGTGGCGTAGCTACAGAGAGGGGGTCCAAATGCTCTGGAAACCGGTAATATTATAATGTTTTCTTCGTCTTCAATATCGCAGAAATTTCTCCGATTAGATAATGCAAAACATTTTTATAAAATTAGTGGTATCCCAACCATCTGGACTTCCACCCTGTCTACGCCGCTGCTAGAAGATGTCGCTGCGATCTACCCGTTATCTTTTCAGCATCGTTGTACATTTATCGGATTCAGTTTGTTAGTACTATTTAGTAGCTGTTTTCCACACTATGTATTCTAGGCGCTGTAATTAGGCGATTCAAAAAGCTTACTAACAAGAAAGGATTGTCGTTCGAGAAATATCGAGAACTTCGTTATATCGTCAGGAAGGGGTTTGAGACAGCTCTCTTTAAAAAGAAACGAATTCACGACACTGACATTCTGATTTGGGCTCTTCGTGATAACCAAGTCCACAAAGAACCGGCTTTCAAGGCGTATAAGACGTGGTTTCGAAGTTTAAATCCATGAATCGCGATGTGAGTCATAAAATCACTAGCGACACATCTCGCATTAATTTGAAAAACAAGCCAACTCTTTGGGGGCAATATGCAGATTATGTTTCGAATATTAAGTTATTATCTAAAAAATTTTCCCTTGCTTGCATCTATAACAGTGATCTGTCTTCTTTCAATTACGAATTGCATTCCGGAAGAACTCTGACTTTCAAAGGCACACAAGACTTCTCTGTTTTCATTCAATTCAAATGTACCATGACTCATTCGTACGTGATCCATCCTACAGTTTCAATGAATGGTATTCCATTTCCTTTTCTTTTTATCTGTGTTCAAGAAAGAAAGAGGTTTCCCGCTAAATCTCCTGTTCCTCTTTTGAAGCGAAACAACTACTACGTCGTCTTATCAACGTCAGGAAAATTAACTACTCCTCTATTAAAAGAGTGGTACAACAACATATTTGTGCCAGACGTGAGACGAGAAATTGAAAATGGCATTATAATGAATGATCCGACAACTCTGTTTTCGAATCCTGCTCTGTTTTACTTTAAAGAAGTGCAAATTATTCTGATGTGTATGCCTTCAAATTCAGCTAGTCCCCTTCAACCGTTGGATTTGATGATTTTCCGTCCTTGGAATGTCTTTCTAAAATTCATTCGACTACATTTAGGTCAACGAATTAAATATTTCCCTCATGACCAGTAACAATGTCATCAAGTTTTAATCCCTGGTACACTATCAGTTTGCCTCACTTAAGTTCATCCTTATATTCAAGTATGAATTTGCCAAAGGAGGCTATTGATAAAGTCTAAAATTTCGTCACCCCTACAGACAACTGTTTTAAAATTCAAGAAAGGTTGCATACTTGATATTTAGTGTGTCGTAGAGTAAGCTGAAGAAGAAGCCTTTGCTCATTGTGTTCGCTGCGAGAAATATTTTCGATTTACTCACTTCTTTCGAGAGAGCAATGTATTCAAAATTGATTATCATCAATGCATGACAGTGCAAATATTTAATTGACCTTATAGTCCAGTCATTTGGTAGAAAATAAAGAAAAGTTTTGGTGTAGTTTTTATAATTAGTTCCTTTATGTTTTTTGGGTCGCTAAACACGAATCTGAGGTTTTCCAACAAAATTTCTTCCGGAAAATACGTTTTATTACGAAAAACGTGTAAAAAAACTGACTTTTCTCAGTTGTTCGAAAATAATTCCAAAACTATGCATTTTGAGTGAAAGTCAACAGTATATGAATTAAAGAGAATGAAATTTCCTACATTTTATGTAGTGAAAGTGGTGAACTAGAACTTCCTACATGCTATGATTCTCTGATGAATGGTTTAGCCGTGAGAGTGCCTCAAAAATGGGTGTTAAAAACAAAACGAAAAACTGAAAAAAACGGGAATTACGGCACTGTACGTCCATGTAACACGAAACTAACCATTTTACACAAACGTGAAACATTGATGATACTAACGATTATATGATTGAAAATATTTTATGCATTTGAGGTAGAGGAAAAGTGTGGATCCGGCGCCAGAGGAAGGTGGGATTAGTAGAGCAGCTCCACCCCCTCTCATGAGTTGAGGATGCTCTTCCTCCGGAGAGCTCGTACTCTAAGAGAAGGTAAAATTGGATGGGTAAAAGATAAAAACTGTAAAAAAACGGGAAGTACGGCCCTGTACGTCTATATAACATGAAAATTATCTATTTTAAGCAAACGTTGAATATTAATGTTTCTAAATCTATGTGATTCACTACATTTTGTAATGAAGTTGTCTGATAATAAAGA
Source organism: Maratus michaelseni (assembly GCA_963931845.1). Classification (NCBI taxonomy): domain Eukaryota; kingdom Metazoa; phylum Arthropoda; class Arachnida; order Araneae; family Salticidae; genus Maratus; species Maratus michaelseni. Next base: position 247,270,824 of record OZ007589.1, read on the forward strand.
CGACGACTCATTATGAATCATTATTTAGTAGACGACGAGTTGGTTACTATTAATCCGATAACTTTGTTCCGACGAATTTCGATTGCCAAGCATTCGGATGAAGACCTTCAGGAGTTTTTGACACATGATCTAGGCCCTTATTCCTTATCCCTATTCGACAATGTCTTAAGAATAGGAACCAAATCTACGCTCTACAAGGCATTCAAACCCCTAACAAACAAGTGGTTCAGTTTCAAGATTCAATTCGTCATTGATGGTGGTTTTTTATTGCATAAAGTTGTTTGACTTAAGAATCAGTGTTTTTCAATAGTCTGCGAAAAGTATGTACAGTCAAAATACCAACCGCAGGCAGTAGTTGTCTTTGATGGCTAACCTGATGACTTACAAGGGTGGTACAAAAACTGCTGAGCATATGAGACGAACAAAGAAACATGCTTTATCTGACATATTGTTTAACGCTACAATAATGCTTAACATTTCCAAAAAAAGGTTTTTTGCTAACACAAATAACAATTTTCGGTTAATACCTATGATGATTGCCAGGTTATCATCAGCATATATTACATACAAGCAAGCATAAGAAGACGCAGACACCTTGATTTTAAACATCGCGTTGTCCTCGGCTCCATCAAATAAGATGGTGATTATAGTTGCAGAGGATGTAGAACTCTTGGTCATTTTGATAGGTTTTTGCAGGGCTGAAAACGTTTTCTTTCTAAAACCTGAGAAGGACGTTGTTTCTCCAGCAACATTTTCTCCAATTAATGCTGTGAATTCAACGGTTGCGGAAAACATCCTCTTTCTACATGCTATGAGCGAGTGCGGTACAATGCCAGTACTGTTTATGCAAGAAAAACTAGAGTTCCTCAAAACTCTTGTAAAGAATCCAGATGTCCCGGATGTTGTTAAAGTATTCAAAGATACGAACGCTACTCTGGAGATGATTGCAGCTTCTGGGGAACGTTTCCTTGCCTCGCTGCACGGCAATAGTTGTACGAATGTGCTTTCGCTGAACCACCTAAGGTATATTTAGTACAAGAAGCCAGCCTTTAAAAACAGTTCTAATAGTGCTGCTTTACCACAATCTGCAGATACAGCACGACTGCAATCTTTAAGAGTATTTCACCAGAAGAAGCAATGGCTGGGAGTTTAAAAAATGCGGAAGAGTAGGGAATGAAGAAAACAAATATTGAACCTGTATTTACTGTCCTATCCCCTGCTTTGTTGAAGTTTGTATCCTGTAAGTGCAAAAAGAACTGCCAACAAAACTGTGGGTGCAAGAAGGCAGGTTTTTGTTGTTCCAACATGTGCCTCAACTGCGAAGGAAACTGCAACAACATCTCAGTGGTGAATCAAAACGAGGAAGACGAGTTATACCTTGAAACTAAGCTGGAGATGGATTTTCCACTCATTGAATCCATGGACGCAATGAAAGAGGAACAAGCCATGCCACAAGGTATGAAATATTTAGCATTAAGAAAACATTTATTCTATAATATTGGTAGTAAATAAAACCCCCCACTAATTCCATAAGTGTCTTTTCTATGCTGTAGATGCCGATGAACAGCAGGGGCCTTCAAACAAAAGAATGCGGAAATAAGATTTTGGCTTTTTTACTTTATGTAAATATGTTTAATAATGTTTGTTACTAATGTACATAATTATTTTTAATTAAATAATGATTCATAACGAGTCGTTATATTTATTATCAAAGAATGTCATTGAAAAGTGTAGTCAATCACAAAGTTTTTTGTCAACGTTTGCTTAAAATGGTTAATTTTCATGGTACAAAGACGTACAGGGCCGTAATTCCCGTTTTTAAAGTTTTTTGTCCTTTACCCCCTCCCAATTTTATCTTCCCTTAGAGTACGAGCTCTCCGGAGGAGGAACACCCTCGACTCATGAGAGGAGGCGGATCTGCTCCACTGCTCCCACCTTCCTCTGGCGCTGGATCAGCACTTTTCCTCTACCTCAAATACATAAAATATAGTCAATCATATAATAGTTAGTATGATTAATTAAAGTTTGCGTAAAATAGTTTCATGTTACATCGACGTACAGTACCGTAACTCCCTTTTTTTACAGGTTTTTGTTCTTAACACCCATTTTTGTGGCACTCTCACGGCTAAACCATTGATCAGATTAAAAAAAACTTTCAGCACATAATGTGTAAGAAATTTTATTTTCTTTACTTCATATACTGTCGATTTTCACGCCATATCTATAGTTTTGGAGATATTTTGAAAAAAAAAAACAGAGAAAAGTCCGTTTTTTTACCGGTTTTTTGTAAAAATAAAACAAAAAAAAACGTATTTTCCGAGAAAGATTTTGTTGGAAAACTTCAGATTCGTGTTCAGCGACCCCAAAAACATAAAGGAACCAAATATCAAAACTACAACCAAAACTTTCCTTTATTTGCCCTTTTTTGCCATTTTTTAGTCCCTAATGCCTGGAATGTTATATCATGCATAATCATTCACGGCAACTGTTTTCCAATAAACGAAATTTTGAACATTGACATGACACCCTGTAAATTTTAAAACTCAATAGCAGATGAGCGAGATATCGAATTACTAAGTTCAATGAGACGAATCGAATGACCTATAAAAATCTAAATTCACCGACAATCACTATGATACATTTACTTGTTAGCGATAACGGTAGGTTCGCCCAGATACTTGGCGATTCGCGTTCTTCCAGAATCATCTCAACCAATCAAATGTTATATCCGTATGTTGCCTCTCACATATGTAGGCTTCCTACTTCGGTAAGTTGCACAGAACACGCCACTAATTACTCCACAAATATTTATATTTGCGTACCTCTTTTATCGAAAACGCTTAATATTGCCAGTAACATGTCATTGGTTAAAAGGATACTGTATAGTCAGTATAAAAAATAAGGATATACTTGCCTTTATTTGCAGATCATTTGAGATAATATCCCACCAAAAGTGACATTAGGTTCGAATTTTTGTCATCTTTAAAAACATGAATGCAATTTTTTAAATAGGGGTTGAGCACATATATACATGGACCTAATTCATAATTTTCTTTTGTAATATGAATTTATTTATATTTTTTATAATTAAATATATACTTTTGAGTAAAAATTTGCCTAGAACATACTTTGGTCCATTTAATGTGTTTCGATGAAAAAAAAATTAACTCTGATAATATTTTTCGTAAATTGGAAATAAAAGTTTGTCATGTGAATTTAAAATTAGCATCCTCAAATTTTGAGTATAAGATTTAACAAAAAAATGCATACACTTTTCACGGCTGCTTTGTTCTAAGGAGCATTATTAAAGTGTCAAAAGTGGGTGGTACCATTTGAAAAATAGAAGTTGGTTAAATTTTTAATATATGGGAATCTATTTCAAAAATTTTATTTATATTCCGAAATAAGACAATATTCCGAGTCTAGTGACACCGTTGATTGGATTTTATAGTAAACGGTCTGCGAATAAATGCAGCTGTACCTTTTTTTAATATAATGACTATACAAAAACAACTAGTCGGATGTGTCAATCCCAAAACTTTCTTCTATCTCACACAGGTTTCGCATAGACTAAAAAGAATCAGCACCAAGTTATATCAATGTCTAACTGAAGCTCAAGTTTTATTAAATCCCGTGCAGTATTTCTTGAGATATGACTATCGTCAAAATCGTGTAAATCCTTCAAAATGCTGCATAGCAGCGCCACCTGCTGGGTGATTTTTACCAAAAGCTAATCCCATAACCGTTATTGAATTTTACCGTTAAGAAACCGTTCAGAACCGTGCAGAAAACCGTTACGAATTTGAAGAGTAGGCTACTTCAAAAAAGTTTTTCTTTCGTTTAATGCATCAAAGTGAACTGGTTCGTAAGAGTATTGTCGTGTTACGTTATGTGGGTTACTGTTATATGGAATAAATCTTCAAATATGTGTTGATATGTCAATTTGTTGTTAAATGTAGGTAATCTAGAGACTAACTGAATCTAAAATTTTATTAAATTCCGAGCATTAGTTCTTGAGATAGAGCTATTGCGGAAATCGCGAAAAATGCTGCATAGCAGCACCACCTGCTGGGCGATTTTTACCAAAAACTAATCAGCACCAATTTATATTATGGACTAACTGAATCTAAAGTTTTATTAAATTCCGAGCATTAGTTCTTGAGATAGAGCGCCAACAAATTTTTTGTCACATACAGACAGACAGACAGACAGACAGAGTCACAGACAGACATTTTATAAAAATAGTCAAATCGTGTTCAGGACCTTCTAAAACGTATAAATCCGTCGAAAACCGGAAGTCGAAAATTTTCATGAATCCAATACTTTCTTCTTGTAAAGATAGAAGAAAGTAACAAGGGAGACGAGAATTGAAGAGTAGGCTACTTCATGAATTTTTTTCTTTCGTTTAATGCATCAAAGTGAACTGGTTCATAAGAGTATTGTCGTGTTACGTTATGTGGGTTACTGTTATATGGAATAAATCTTCAAATATGTGTTGGTATGTCAATTTGTTGTTAAATGTAGGTAATCTAGTTTCGATTCATAAACTATCAAAGATTATTCTTAAGTACTTGGCAATGATTCTTAACTTTGCGTCTCCATGGAACAAATGATTAAGCATATCATAGATATCAAATTGTTTTATCGTTATCGACAAAAATACATTTAACATTAATAACGATTAGTTTAGAATTCCACGAAGGGAAAATTTACAGAAACTAATTTTGAGCTCTGTTGGTAACTCTTTGATATCGAAAAGATGTGTTGGTCTCAGAGACAACAATGTGGAAATACGTAGTGGCCATGGAAACTTTTTTCGATTTCTATAATAACAATAGTGTTAAGACTTAGGGGGCTTAATGCAGGCTATTGGTTGGCTAATCGCGCCTCGAAAATGTAGAAAATATATCGATATTGATCAAGGGCTCGATCCTGAATGCTCTCATTATACATTTTGATAATGAAGAAATCTTTGCTTGCATGGCAACAGTAATGGTTCTTTATATTGTTGTCTCCTGCAACAATAATATCGGAATCATACCAACAGCACTCAGAATTAAGTTCAATGATAACTTTCACTCGACGCTACCTATAAAAAGAGGCTACTGCGATGGTTTACATGTGTATCTTTTTTCAGACCGCTTGATTCACGTGATGCTTGTTTGCACGAATGCAAGTGTACGGAGAAAAAAACATCCCGTAACTCGAGCAGCCAAAAGCGAAAGATAGTGTAGCAGCCTGTCTTAGTTAGTCTCACTTTCAGTATGATGATCTCACAAGGAAAATATCTTAAACCACATACCCAGAATATCTTGGAAACAATTTTGATGGTTCTCAATATGTATTTAATAGAAGATCAGTGAAATTTACCTGCAAAATGTGATTAGAAAATCTGTAAAAAACTATTGGGGTTTTACTGCAAAAGCAATTTAGCACCACGCGATTTGGCAATTTTTGCTCACCGAATACTTGTGATTGAATTTGCAATGCGTACTGAGTTTAAATTTAAAAAATGAAACAGTTTATTCTACAGGGTGATTATAAAAAAAATATCCCGATATATGAGCCCCTAACTATCATACCGTTCACAGAAACTGAATGAAACTTTGGTTTAAAGTATTTTGAGGTATGCGCTCAAGAATCATATGAAAGACAACAGTTAAATTCTTACAGTTACGGTTGCAGTGACAAAATTTCGAAAATTTCAAATGGCAACACCTACTTTTTTTATTGGAAGTGATCTTCATAGTGATTAACCATAAAAAGCGATGGAACGGTACCTGTAGCACGAAAATCGCCGGCGCTAGACAAACTAAGAAGAATAGTGGAAACAACCAATAAGGACAGAGAAGCAACAGAAAACAAAATATTTTATTGTGTTTCATACATTTTCCATTTTACACACGACGACATTTTACATGCGGTAGATGGTGGATAGCACTGAACAATAAAATGTTTTACTGGAAGCGGAATTAAAAACAACATTGCAGAAAATGAAAAATTATATGTATGGGAAAATCTTGTTAATGTGCATGAAAACCATGAAGAAGACGTTTTATATATTATACTTCCTTTATCGAATGAAGATATTAATTCATAAAATTATTGTAAAATACAAATGAAACAGTAAAGGGACGAGGGCGTCACATCACTTCATGAAGCATATTTTCAATTTTAATGTGTATTTCTATACAACAAAGTGTGATGTTTGTAAATTTTATTTTTATTATTTATGACCTCTTCTGCTTTAGTTTAATAAAATAAGTGTACTAAAATAATAAAAAGGAAGTGGAAGAGCTCCCCATGTGGAGAATTTTGGAACTAAAATTGGAGGATAAATGATTACAAATACAATGGTAAAACCTGTATGAAAATAAGATAATTAGAAGACAAGAAAACTAAGGAAAACTATGTGTATTCCATATGTTACAAATGTAGAGGCGGCGAGCGACCGTCCAACGTCCCTACGCCCTTTCCCGACACTTGACTGGACTCTTTAAAATCCGAATTCAATAGAGGAAAAAATTAAACGGTAATTTCCACAAATTTAATGCATCGGAAAAATGGAAGGGTTGGACTCGGGTCTTTGAGATCATCGGACGACCGCAGCGGCTTTGAGGACAAAAGGAAGTGGTCACATGGAAGTGGGGGTAAAAATCTGCTAAAGCTTATAAAGGTTGTTCGAATGAAACAGAAATTTGTGGAAGGATAGGGCATAGGGCAGGAGTCTAAGAAGTTAAAACGTAGAATAGAAAAAACAATAAAGCTAGAAAGAGAAGAAAAATTAACGAATGATAAAAATTCTTAATATCTCAGAAACTAAGCTCCCTATTCGGAAAAATAAAGCCAAAATTAAACACGACGATCTAATGGTACTACTTTTGGACTATTATTATATACAAATAAGAACGATGTTATCATTCAATTAAATCTTCAATAAATCAAATAATTTAATTAAAATGGAGTTACAGTTATTTTAATTTCAATTAAAAGTCAGTTGCATGCTAGAACTATATATAATTGCAATTGTAAGTAAATCCATATAGATAAAATAATTGAAATTGTTTTGGAATTAATTTCATTTAGTTATATTTCGCAATTAAATTAATTTCAATTAAATTAATTGTAATTAAATTATCTGAAATAAAATCGATTTCGAGTACATATGAAGAATTGTACACTTGTTTTTTTTATACACAATACACAATACTCAAACTACAAACATTAACAACAATTCCAACCCAAATTTCCGCACCCTAGCAGGAAAAAAAAACTAAATGTATTAAAATTGATTTTTAATGTTTTCTGGAATGGCAAAAGAACCAAAGATATGAGTAATTAATAACAGATTCAACTAAAGGTTCTTTTACGCTGCTAACGTCAAAAAAAGAAATAAAATATTTGAAGATCATTTGCCATGCGTTCTTATTCAGGATACTGCTTCAGGTTCGGGGTATTTATTTTCTCCCTAGCTTCTTCTGGTTTTATCACCATGGGTACATCCCACAGTAGATTTATAAGTATTATTAAGTTGCATGCATATGCATTTTCTCTTAGCCGCCCCATTTCGACGTTTGTCTCGTTTCTCCCAGTTGTTTTTCAGTTGTTCAATACCCTTCATCTATATTTTTTTCTCTTTTTCACCTCTATCCCTTTTCTACCCTTCCCTCCGTATATTAATTCCTCTTGCCCTACTCTTCGTCATATTCTAACAATTTCTTTACCCTACATTAGCTCTGCTTCACTCTGCTTCGCTACCCTTCACGCCACTCTGGAATATCCCAAACTAGTAGCATTAGGTCTTCGTCCTTAAATATCGTAAATTTTTATGATACAGATTTTCTGGCGTCGATACGTATGCCCGAATTGTTGCGACCGCAACGTAAACATTAAAAAAAAAAAACGTTCTGTTCTATTGAAAGATTCTTAATGCATAAGCTAGTGAAGGTAGCATTAGAAAATAAGAGTTTTCCACACACCGGTGGATCATTTTTGTTATCGGGTTATCATTTATAAATAATTCCAGTCATCCTAAAGCAGCAACGTTGAATTTATTTAACAAATATTCTCAATGAAACTGCGTGTTTTCCTGTTAGTTTAAAATTATTACCTATACAAGTTGTCCCAGAAACATTGACCTCGTATTTTATTCCTTAAATATGGATCATATACATAAGGTACGTGAACAATAGGTGGCCATATTTAGGATTTGAGGATTCTTTATAATTTTCTGGTTGGGTGGATGGGGCTGAATTACTGTTTGTAAAATTTTACGCTTATCTATAACACATATAAAGTATACTTTTCTTTTTTAAAAAGAATTTAATTATTTTTATAATACAATTTCAAAATTGTCGTTTGTGGGCCCCCTTTGTGTGCAGTATGCGAATGGCGGCCCATGTATTTAAATCACTTTTATCATATGGAAAAATACTCGGCAAACTACTTTGCTTACTGTTTTACTCTGAGGATCATTTCTTTCTTTTGATATCTTTCGAGTTTTTCTTCTTAATCTTCTTATCTTATGACACGAAAATACCTTGAAGTACTTTTTTTGCATGGTAGTTCAGGGATTTTCTTCTGGAAGTTGCGGACTTCTTTTGAGTAATATCTGGTGTTAACAATAAATGGTAATAAGTTTTACAGATATTTATGTAGAAAATTTTAAATTCACCCTTACCACACTGATTTTCACATTTGTTATCTTAGGTGGCCACCTTGATAACATCCGCATGGTTGCCATTTGCATGACGTAAAATCATTAATTTGATAAATTTCTTAGAAATGAAGTACCTGTGGTTAAAAAAAAAAGAATTAGGCTTTCAGAAAACCTATCATAGCACAAAATTCTAAGAATTTAAACATGTGTAAATTAAAATATCTTCTTACTTGGAAATTAGATTGAATACTCCTAAAATTGAACTCATTGCATAAAATGTCACATGATCAAGGTGAACTGTTTAAATTTAGCCACGTGCACTGCAGAGAGATGAATTACAGTCCAGTAGCAATATTTTGCGATTACAAATTAAATTAATTCTAGTTTTGAAGGGTGGGCTACCTTAGGAACACTGGCCACCTTTGAGGCACCCACCTTATATTATAAAGTACAAAGTTCCGTAAAAAAAAAAGGGTACAGAATTTTATTAAATCGATTAAAATTTTCTGTGGATTAAATTTGAAAAAATACAAATTTAAATTTTATACCACTACCGTACGAAAAATTTCACAGAGAGTAACATGTGCTCCATACACTAATAAAGTCATGTAAAACACTTCAGCATTTTATAATAAATATATGTGTTTAAAGAAAGTAGATGAGATGTTAATCATAAATTAAAATGTAAATGTTACTTTTTCTACACAGTTTAGACACTTCTGTACCAATAAATAGCACAAACGTTATTTATTTATGCCATCATTGTTTCTTTCGTAATAGAAATTATTTCATCCTAAGAGAGATTATTTCACCCTAATTAAATTTTTTTGGAACATTACTAACATCTTTATATAGCTGTTGTATTCTATTAGAAATTGTATTGCTTATGGTTGGATAATTTATTTATTTATTTATTTATTTAAATTTTTTTAAATTTTATTTATTTATTTATTTTTTGTGATTTTGCGAAACTTTGCCTCCCTTTCCCCTGCGGCGCTGAAAGATATTAACCGTTTGGTGTAATATTTTGCGAATTTATTCCTTATTACCAATGGCAACTTTCCGGCCCTATTATGTTTCGATTACATACATTTTGGTTTATTCGACCACCCTAATGTATGTGTCTAAAATGTAATATTTTTACCGCCGTACTCTTTTAAATTTTGCATTTAAAAATAAATATATTTAATTTTTATTACTTTTAATTCATATTTAGATACAGGCTGTAAGCACTGCGCGCACAGCAACATTCACATAACTCAGTTGTATGTTTCCTTTTTTAATAACTACACAAATAGTAATTAAAAGGGTGTATCTAAACGAAACTTGCATTCTTTCGATAATACGAAAACATTTTATAAAGTCCGCAATTTCAGTAGTATATTATTTACAATAAAATTCTCCAAAAGATGAAAAAACTGAAATAGTTTTTTTTTATCTTTATAAATATTAACGATTGTAATGTACATTTACTTGAAAAAAAAACGTATTCACAAATCAAGAAACAAAAGCTTAAAGATAAACTTTATAGTCTGTTCCTTTTGAAAATTTCTATTTTTCGAGGTACTAGAACAATTTATTTTTTAATGTTAATGCATATTGTAAAAAAGGCAAATAAATAAAATGAAGCAGTTTGTTCACAAATAAAAGTAAAAGAAGTAGAAGCGAGAAAATCTAGAATCTCTTTCAATGAATCCCATGATGCGAAAAGCATAAAGCCTTAGATGTGCAATCACGTACTTCTGAAAAAAAAAAGTTATACAATAACCGGGAAAACAGAAGTAATTGTGGCACGCACTCTTTTTCGTAGTTTTCTGATAAATATTTCTTTTTTTCTTTGATCAGATATAGACTTTAATTTTTTACTTTTTCAAAAGCAAATGAAAGTTGGATTTTTAGTTTTTTAATTAACAAAACTTTTGAAATTCGTCGTTATTTTCATTTATATTTAAAAATCAAGTAAAACATACATAATGTACTATTTTTATTAAATCTTACATATTTTTCTTTAAAAGAAGTTCGGCATACGAAAAACAATTGTAAATAACATTAATAACATTTGAAAATCAAAAAATAATATACTACTATACCAAAGTCTTTTTTTTTTTAATTTAAAAAGCGAATTTAGTTTAGCAGTATGACATGATTAGCCGTTAGAATTTCAGCAGTAAAAGTATACAATGATATCCAGTATGCGTGGAGGATGCTTTCCTCAATGTATTCTTGTCGAAGAAAATAATAACATTTCTTCCGTGATCGAAAGTTTTTCCTCTTTCTGTGGAAAATCCCAATGCTTTTCGACCAAAATCAATTGGTATCAAGACGATGACTGTAATTAAACTTTAATTAATATGCTGATATTCATATTTCATCGAAATGGAGCTGTACGCATGAATTTATCGTAACACACACATATACATATATATAAATTACTGACAATAACTATTGTAATTCATGTAGATTTTGGGTAATTTTAATACATCTATACTTATACACTCATGAGCTATTTTCGTCTTTTACTCATGTAGTCTAATGTTCCGAAACATTGTACATTGTCCATGTTAAATTATTATTCATAAGAAAGCATTCACGATTGGAAAGATATTTCGCCATGCTAGTAGTCGAATAAAATTTCATGTTACTATTATTTTTTATGTACAATCCACTCATAAGCATTTAAAATCGATAGTAAAATCTTTTTGTATTCCGTTGGAACACACAAAACTGAACTTCACGCATATTAACTTCGATTTAACATTTTACTCTGAAAAACAAAGATCTCAACTAATGGCCAAAATTTACAGTTTGTATATATGCATAAAGAACAGTATTTTAAAAATTTATAAATACAGTTACTTTTTTAAATTTTTTTAGTTTTAGTTTTTTTTTTGTTGTTGTTGCTGTAGAAATTTTGTTATGGTGTTGTATATTTAAATCTCTCCATTATCTATGTAACTGTGTATATGTTTAGCTATCTACACATAGACAGGTATATATATAAAGAGAGATATATATAGATATTTAAACTCTAGTCCTTCATGACTAAAACCCTAACAAAGCATTTAAAAAAAATGACAATATGTATTAGTAAAAGCAAAATGAAAATAAGCACTGCTAATTAATGGAATATCGAGAAATATAACTCAAAAACTTTCATCTATATAAACAACAAGACATTTTGTCTGTGTATGTGCAATATACGTAGCTTTTAAAATATACTGATAGTATATTTATCTGAAATAATTTAATTGTATTTTTCTATTAATATTACACTACCGTGCATCAACAAAGTACTTTTTAGCTATATATATATTTTTTTTTCTTTATAAATATTTCTTGCTTATTGTCGAAGACAGTATCTATTTGTTTAAAAAAATAATTGTTACGTAGCAAAGGTAAATTTACAGAAAAAACAATTCAAAAATCGAAGTTTTAAACGAACTAGAAGGGATTTCATTTAGTTGCAACTCAAAAAAGTTTAATTACATATAAAAAAATATGTAAAATCATAATATATCTTTTAACAGAATTTTCTCCACGATACCTTAGTTCAATTCATTTAAACTTCTGTTTCTTTCTAATGTTAAATCGACGTTTAATTAATCTAATATAAGCCTCCAATATGAACAAACGACTTGATAACATGCAATAAAACCAAGAATCGGAAATATTGCATTTAAGTTGTTTTTTTATTTCGATTTTGCTTTTAAAATACGTTTCCTAACTTTATATTTAAACGTAGATATAATCCTTTTAAAAAAAAAAAAAAACAGAGTTAGATATTTTTAACGTACTCAGCTAAAATCAAAACACTACAATAAAACAGTGGTGTGAAGGAACATTCACCTTGATTAACATAGTAGTTAAAACATATACTTATTTACTTTAAAGGTGATAAAATGTTAAAAACACATGTATAGATGTCAGGTTTCCATATTATGCCCCGAGACCATTCGAAATGCACACGTGCTCTTTTCCAAGGGCGAAGAAGTTTATGACTGGAAGAGAAACACAAGTAGAAAATGGTAGTGCAGACTTGCCAAGTCTCCGGGTTTTTGGATACCAGTAATTTAGTACAGAAAATGTTATTTTATTTAATCAGAACATTTTGAGATTTAAAAGAACAACATTTTCTCTAAAAAATTACTGGTGTGCAAAAAGCCGGAGACTTAACCACTCTGATAGTGTATGAAATGGCGTCATGTCTTATAATGGTCCCGGGATTTGGTTCAATGCTCTGAGTATTTCAAGGGAATCATCACCTGAAAATTCAACTTAAATTTCCACTCCTCTTTCAGAGAAATAAACTGCCTTCGTCTGCACATGCCTCACATTGTTACGTTTTGTTTTGTTTTTCTGCGTGTATTTTTCTCTTCCAGTCACAATCTTCTCCCCCTTGAAAATAAGCGCGTGTGCATCTCGAAAGGTCTCTGGGTATAATATGTAAAACTAACATCTTTACATGTGATTTTAACATTTTAAAGTAAATAAATATCTGTTTTTAATTATTATAATACACGCGTGTCTTTTCATAATATTTCAACTTAAGCTAAGATTTTAACAAATGTTTTTTAAGGGTCCGTTAAAAATATATATCAAATAGGGTTTCGTATAATTTTCATCCGGATCTATATGCTCTTCTACTTGACTGTGTTTTGTGTATTGCTTCTTCTACTTTCAAATTGGTGAGTCGCCAAGAAAATTAAACAGATCGTTAAATTACTTAACCTTTACTTTACATTTTTTAAATTATTGTCTTTAATTTATAGTTTTTTTTTTCTTTTTAATCACTTAGATACTTAAAAAAATGTAATATATGATTGCTTACTGCGTGTAGAACATTACTGATGCTGGTAACAATGTGGTTGAAATTGAAAGCGGAAGCACAAAAAGCACACGGGGTGACGCAAAAAGTACTCTTTCATGCTAAACCACTCTCTCTAAAACACTTCCTGGCATACAATACATAAATTATAAATAGAACATTTTTACAGGATTGTTTTTGAAAAGAATAAGCAAGTCGTGGTACATGAAACAATAACTTGATGCTTTTTAAATTTTTATTTTGAAAAGTTAGGAAATATATTTTAAAAGCTAAATAAAAATAAAAAACTTAAATGCAATCTTGTCAATTCTCAGTTTTATTGCATGTTATCAAGTAGTTTATTCATATTGGAGGCTTAAATCAGATTAACTAAACATCGATTTCACATTAGAAAGAAACAGAAGTTTAAATGATCTGAACAAAACTATAGTTGAGGAAAATCTCTTAAGAGATATATTAAGATTTTTTTACTTTTACATGTAATTAAACTTTCTGAGTTGCCAATAAATTACATTTTCTCCTCAATTTTAGTGGTAATTACAATTCACTGTTAAAAATGTCAGATTAATGATATAGGGACATTTAAATATATAAAGCCTGGATTATAAAACTTAGCTTATTAAAACAATGTCAAAGGATGGTAATGAACTCGTTAATTAGTTTTAGGATAATGTTCTTATGACATACCAGCTAAATGGCATTTTCTTAAAGATACAATATCATTTCAAATTCATTATATCATCACCCGAAAGTAGCTGTGTGCTTTTTCAAAACGACATTTTTCGCGTTCGATCTTTTTTTTCGCCAGTTCCAGCATAAATAATGAAAAACCAGAAACAATTTTCATTTAATATTCAAATGTTGCTATTCAATGAAGTTATACATTTACAGTTTTCTTAAATTACACACTTTTCTCACAAGCTTTGTAATACTGGAAAAATGTAAAAATGACTAATGATATATTTACTTTATTTAAGACTTTTCCACGAATTTCAATTTTGCTGGATACAAGATGGTATATTAGATGAGAAAATAAGTAAATAAGTAAAACATATCTAGCTTGTAGATCACCTGGTTTAATGATTTAGTGGGTTTTATATAGAGAAACGTAATTTATTTTTAAAATTTTCAATCACTCTTAGAATTAAAGAGCATGTCATGTAAGATATATTTGAAAATATAATGGCAATTAATTTGATGGTTCAGGGTATGGTATGTTAGCATTTTGTTTCGTTTCCATACTGTTTCTATCAATATTCTCCCCCATTTATAAGCATATAGCTAGGCTGCCACTGGCGACTTTTTTTAATTATTTTGTCTACTACTATTTATAAACTAAATACTTGCATATTAATAGAAATTTAACACGAAGATACTTTTATCGAAAAAGCGGTGAACAAAATAACAAAAAAAAAATAGTCACCAGTGGCAGCCGGCTGTAGACACTATTGGAAAAAATAACAGTATGCAAATGAAACTCTCTTATAAAATTGTTAAATAAATGGTCGTTTAAGGAGAACATAATACCAAGTTTTTGTTTACCGTGGCTTAAGAGCCTATGCTAGTCACGCGAAGAAACGCTCCAGCTAATGTTAAGTCTATGGAAAGGTTATCGCGCGATTTCTCGCTCGCATTTTAATATTTTTAAATGATTCTTTTTGCATAGGATAGCTGAGATCGATCTCCAACGTTGTTAGTTTTTACTTGTTTGATTTTGGTTACGGTTTTTTTGTAAGCGGACATTTTCAATTTTGGAACCGGTTAGAACCGGTTCTGATAGTGAAATTACCCTTATATAAAAAAAACTGGAACCAAAATCGAAAAAGTAAAAACTAACAACGTTAGAGATCGACCTCAGCTATCCTATGCAAAAAGAATCATTTAAAAATATTAAAATGCGAGCGACAAATCGTGCGATAACCTTCCCATAGACTTAACATTAGCTGGAGCGTTTTTTCGCGTGACTGATGTAGGCTCTTAAGCCAAACAAGTCCTTTTTTTCTAATTTTAAGATAAATATAATTTTGTATCAGAAATTCCACTCTCAGAATTGAAACCACTTTAAACAACCTTAACACAAGGATAAATTCAGTTGGTTTCTGCGTATAAAGTATTTGTCTCAGAAATCCGAAAATGCTTTTTAATATAAATTAAAAAAACACATTTGTTATTATTATTTTATATATAGGGATTTTTTTTTCTTTTGTACTCATTTTTATCTGTTATTTTTCTCTGATACAAAAATAGATGTTATCTACATTTAAAGTTACTTTTCTGTATATGCGTAATTCGATACATTACCTGCGGCACCCCTTGAGAAAAGTATAATTTATTTTACTTGTCGAAAGCTAGCAACGTGAAAAAAAATACACAAATACAAAAATGTTATTTCCACACAGATTCTTTCGGAATATTAATGTATCGTTCAGATCGGCTTTCAGTATAAGCTAAAATACTGATTAAAAAACAGAGATGTGTGACAACTAAAGACCTAAAGTACTTTTAGAATACAGATTAAAGAAAGAAATTGAGTTTTATAAAAATTAAATTATTGAATTAAGTTCAGAGATTTTAAAAGAGCTCATGTAATTATACAAAACACTAAACATTTACTACTTGGTACATTATATCTTTTAGAATTTAGATATTTAACCATGAAAAACACATTGTAATGTGTATTTTATTAAATTTCTGTTTCTTTTGTCTTCCTGTGAAAATTAATAAAAGTTATACACTTTAAATAAATACTAAATTCCAGAAGCATTATTAATACTACTTAGAATAAAATGTTTCATGCAAATATATCGAACGTAAATGTGGGCTTCAAATCTAATTTAAGAAAACCTATTGGTGTAAATATTTGTTTTTTATCTATTAAACATTGTTTAATCTGACAAGCGAAATAATAAGTTAATAAATAATATTATCTTCCATGTAGTTCATCTTTCAAACTTTTTAGAGAAGTTTTATCATTTATCAAAAAAGTTGAAAAGTGTTTATGAATTCGGTTTGTCTGTATGTCTGCGGTCTGCCATATCTCCGTGCTCTAACTCTCATACATACACTCGGATTGCCATGAAACTTGTATATATTATTAATGTTTACTATAGGATGTTTAGTACTGAAAATGAGGTGCCTAGCATTTATATATCGTTTATTAAGACACACAATATAATTCCATTACATTATGATCAATGGGGAAAATACGTCTATGATAGTTTTAAACATGTTACAATACTTCAGACATAATAAAACCGATATGCATTGCTGACATGGACTACAACATGTTTCTTCAGGACTGTAGCATAAGTATCATTTATAATTCGTTTACAAGGGCGCTTAAAATAATTCCATTTCATTGTATTATTTGGATAAAAATGGTTGGCGATGCATTTTAATAATGTTTTGATATTCCAAACATAACGAAATTAAAAAGGATTACTAAAGGGCTTTACAACATATTTTCTACAGGGTAAGTAGTGCGTATCATTTATCTTCATTTGCAGAGACGCATAAAATAATTCGGTTGCAGGACGAACTTTGATTGATTCCATTGTATGCAAACATGAAATAACTTAATAATATTCTTTTAGTATTTAAAAGTGTTTTGTAACCTATGCATGGTGCATTATTTTTCGTACTTTTTTATGTATAATTTAAAATTTGCCTCTTGTAAATCTTCGGAACATTAAAGAGCGTATCCTGCTGTAAATCACAGTAAATACATTTATAGCTCATACAGTTTCTGGAATTGTTTTGTTATCGTTTATAATGTTTTTCCATTAATATGCTTTCCATTTTATAAACTCAAAATAAGTGCTAAAACTCCGAATTTATTAAATACCGCTTATAGTGATCGCTTTGCGATAATAAGTTCATATAAAAACGGAATCTCAAATATACTTTTTTTTAAATTATTATTGAAAATATTCCTCTTATAAGAACTAGTCCGGTGGTTATAAGAGTCAAAATGCATAAGGGAAATTGATCAACTGAAAGGATAAATAACAGAGTTATCCATTTAATATATATTTTTTAAATAAATCATTCTCAGATATATGGAAAAGAATTTTTCCGTAAACATTGGCTTCATTTAAGTTTTATTGATAGCTCCGTCCCAGACTTCCCATATGTCTTTTAATGTAAAGTTGTCAAAACAAAAACAAATACTCTATGTAATTTTATCACCAAATTATCAAAGGTATATGATAGATATCATCTAAAAGGTACCATTCGACTTGAAATTTTGTCTACTTTCTGAATATGAATGTATTTTCAGATGGCATTGTCTATATCTTGAAGCATGTACTAACTTTGATTCTTCAAACAGTAAAAGAAATTGCATTTAAAACACCATTTTTTTTTTCCTTTTTTGGTAATTTTGTAGGACTTTCTTTTCTGTGGACTGTTTTTGACGATTGTGGTCCTTTTTATGTAAACCATAATGTCAATAATAATTCACACTTCTTTATATAAATTTCTTAATAATTGACATTATTAAAAATATATTTTTGACTCGAAAATGTTCCTAGAATATGTTTATTTATTCTACCTTATTAAAAAATATCAAGTGGATGATATTTTGGGAAGATATAATGTTTTATGTAAACCATAATGTCAATTTATTCATACTCTCTTATATAAATTTATTAATAATTGACATTATTAAAAATATGCTTTTGGCCCGAAAACGTTCTTAGAATATGTTTAAGTTGATTTATTCTATCTTACTAAAAAATCAAGTGGTTGATTTTTTGGGATGATATAAATAATAGTATACGTACCGTGGCGCATGTTTCTTTTTACTCGCTTATATAATTTTACCTTCAATGTTCTTATAGTTTGCGTAAAGACCGTCAAACTCTAACTATGTTTTAATGTCACTTAAGAATATATTTGCTGTGTGTTTAAACCTCAAAGCCTCCAACTTTTTATGGATGTAAGCACTTTGTGTCTTATATCAGGCGTTATCATTAATATTTCATTAATCAATGAGAAAAGCGTGAAGAAAGGAATGTAAAAGGAGTGTATATTTGTCCTTCTTAGAACTTTTGTCTAAATTGTAGTTAACTGTAGTTATTTTGTTCTTTTAAGCTATTTAAATGGAATTTGATAAGACTTCACAAGATCTGTCATCAAGAGAACAGGTTTGAAAATTTGATAGACATAATCTAAGAATTTCACAACTAATTCTCAGAGATTTCAAACGGGATACATGTTTTCTCTGAAGAAGTTCTATATAGCAACATTTTGTCATCGTTCTGTAACACTATAAAAACAATTCCCCGGGGTGACGATTGAACACACAACCTTCCGATAACTCTTACAAACTCGAATATGACACTTACCGAGATCCCTACTGCGCTACCGAGGCCTGTTACAAGTAGTTTTAAATCTGCCTCAACAAAATGAAATATGAAATTTTTATATTATTATCAGATATTACTAATTAGTAGCTGAACATGCCCGGCGTTGTCTGGGCCCGTGATAATAACCTTAAACAAAACTTAAGTTTCTATGATTTTATATCTTCGGAAAACCATTCAAATGAATCTAGTTTCGGGGGCCCCTCTGCCTTTGACAGCGTTTAGTGTTAAAATGAACTTAGTTTCCAGGGAACCAATGCCTTCGGCAGCGCCTAGTGTATTCCCTTTAAACCTCTTTATGAACAAACATGTGACCTCGGTCCCTACAGCATAAGGCAGAGAATACCAGAAGTGATCCGCACACTCCAGGTACCAAGCTCCAAGTAACCAAGTAACGCACGCTCCAAGTAAACCAAATTGAATGAGCCAAGCTTCCTAGTAATCGGGCCCATAGAACTGGAGATAAGAATGCTCCTTTTGACGGTGGAAGGTGGAACTAAAATCAGTAAGTCAATCAAAAACGAAGTTGAATGAGCCGATTCCTTTTGACATAGGACCCATAGAACTCGAGTAAAGAATGTGTCCTTCTCCCCGTGTTGGAAGGTGCCACTTTGTAAATTTAGGAAATTACCTTTAACATAAACGCGATATATAATTTACTGATGAAAGCTCTCCCCGTCTAAACTTACTCAAAATTGAATACTCAAAAAAGTGATATCTGGGATCGAAGGAAAATTTTAGTAGTTTATAAAGTAGTTGAAGGACCCTAGAACTATGTTAAAGAAAATTACACGATAATCGGATAATTTTTAAAGAACCTTCTCCAAGGGCCTCAAGAAAAAGATTAATATTCAATGTTGGTGGTAGCTGTGGTCTGAGAAATCTTTTTGTCGTTCATGTAGTTGCTGGTGGACTTAAGAAACTGTTAGAAAAAATCTAGTGAATAGGACTTTTTTTAGGTAATTATAGTAGGGGACCTGAAAGGGGGCAACTGATAGTATTGTGCATGACCCTAAGATGAAAACATGTTAAAAAGTTCTAGTACTTAGCACTTTATATAATCAATTCGTCAAGATTAAGCCTAAAGTATGAATTAGTAGAATAAAATCTTAAATAAATGCACAAAAAATGGGCGAAAACGCTTTAAAAGTGTCCTATGGCCCTAATAAAAATATGTGTGTATTTGTCCGGGGAGAGGAGTCAAGGAGTCAACTTTAAAGTTATAAATGGAGAGGATTATACAATTAGGGTAGTGAAAACGCATGGTGTGTAAAAGTTCAAGGGGACCAGGGCCGGGCCCCAAGGAGGCTGGGGAATTAACTGGAATGAGAAATGAGGGAATATCTAATTGGAGAAAGGACACCAAAATCGAAAAATATCGGATAAATACAGAGCAAGTTATTAACAATTTAGGAGACAACAACTTAAAAGGGCCCAAAGGACGCGGGTATTAAAAAATTAAAAATCTGAGCCTCATGTGCATCAGGACCTACATTGGACTATCCACGCCCAAGTTTTCAGCCTTTTGTGTGCGGTAGTTTTCGCTAGACATCGTACATAGACAGACACATAGACATACACAAAGGCAAACAACTTTCTTTTATTAGTATAGATGATTTAGCCATATTTATTACCGGATCATATTTATTTTTGTAGTCTAAAATACAGATTTCACTGAAGTAATTTTTCTCTGACAAATCTTACTAGTTTCGAAAGTAAAGAGAATCAGGATAATAGGTTTTCACCAATTCTAGTATTTATAATACTGCGAAATAAAATAGATGCATAATATTATGCATTTATTTTTTTCTCTTCATTTCTTCGGAAAACCATTCAAATGAATCTAGTTTCGGGGGCCCCTCTGCCTTTGACAGCGTTTAGTGTTAAAATGAACTTAGTTTCCAGGGAACCAATGCCTTCGGCAGCGCCTAGTGTGTTCCCTTTAAACCTCTTTATGAACAAACATGTGACGAGTGCGCAGTGGAAATAATTTTTAAATAAATTTGTTTAATAAAAGCAAAACAAAAAAGTCAGTAAATCTTCAAAAAAAAAACTACTTAGAATCAAAATTTTATAATAAACTAATTGAAATCCTGTTATGTATAAGAGGATTAAAATATTGTTACATAATTGAAATACATTTTTCATTGATGTGTATAATGAATAAAAAATACATCTATTATAATAAGTAAATATTACGAAATTTACGCACAAAATAGCACAATTTTTTCTAAAATTTATTTATCCCCTATAATATTACAGAAATGTTAACATTGTAAAACGTTTCAAAGATAATCCGAATGAAGATGGAGAGGTAGCGAATGACTAGGCTTTGAAACGCTTCTTGTCAAACGAAAGATTACTTTTATGATTCAAAAAGATTGTCTTTGCAGGTCGATAGAGTGCTTTCATGAACATTTTAAGGAGTGTTGCTTTGAGACCTTTAGCTACACAGGCTGTTGTGTCGAATGATCCATATATTTTTATTCACAGAAACATGTACATGACTTTGATTTGACATGACTCTTCTTGATGAGGACGGGATAGACACAAGGAAATTACATCACCGAAAAATTACAGCCCGGACCTTAACAATGAGTGTGTAATGTAGGTCACGGTATTTGAACCCGTCGCCCTGATTCCTACGCTCTCAAGCGATTAGCGAAATGGTGCCTTAACCACTCCGCCACGGAGGGCCCGAAAGAATGCTTTTACAAGATAATTAAAATTAAGTAAATATAGTTCGTAGACATAATACACAAGAGTTTAATATTATTGCAGGACAGACTTCAGTGTCTGCATTTCATCCTTTGTAATTCACAGTCTAATTTCTAGAAAACCTCAGCAGTCTTCTCTAGAAAACCTCAGCACCTGTATGTTTCTCTCAGGAACCGAATTCTTAATTAAAAAACTTTCCTCTCATCGTTCCCAATTTGGCGATGTGACCCATTTAAGGACAGATTTAGCGGGACCACACACACAGTAGAAAATTCATGTCACCTTCAAACGAGTAAATCACTGGTTTTTAAAAAGGGGAAGTAAATAGTTGCAATTTCTGACTTCACTATCGGATCTTTCTCACCACAGCTGACCACGTATATTGCAAGTCCTGTCTTCTTTGGTGGCAACGCTAGAAATTATAATCCTAAAGCTTTCTTTTTAGTCCAGTCATTTGGTAGAAAATAAAGGAAAGTTTTGGTGTAGTTTTGAATTTTGGGTCCCTTTATATTTTTTGGGTCGCTTAACACGAATCCGAGGTTTTTCAACAATTTTTTTTCCGGGAAATACGTTATTTTTACAAAAATCGTGTAAAAAACCGACTTTTCTCCGTTTTTTCAAAATAACTCTACAACTATGCATTTTGCGTGAAAGTCGGCAGTACATAAATTAAAGAGAATACAATTTCCTACATTTTATTCATTGAAAGTTTTTTCTCTGATCAATAGTTTAGCCATTAGAGTGCCGCAAAAATGGGTATTAAAAACAAAAAACTGTAAAAAAACGGGAATTACGGTACTGTATGTCAATGTAACATGGGAACTAATCATTTTACGCAAATGTTAACTATTAATGATACTAAAAATTATATTTTTGACTATATTTTATGCATTTGAGGTAGAGGAAAAGTGCGTATCTGATACCAGAGGAAGGTGGGAGCAGTGGGGGCAGATCCAGCTGCTCTCATGATTTGAGGGTACTACTCATCTGGAGAGCTTGTAGTCTAAGAGGAGGTAACATTGGGAGTGGATAAAAGATACAAAACTGTAAAAAACCGGAATTATGGCCCTGTATCGATGTAATATGAAAATTAACAAGTTTAAGCAAACGTTGACTATTAATGATACTAAAAGCTATAGGATCAACTAAATTTTACAAAGTTGCCTGATAATAAATGCAACGACTCATTATCAATCATTATTTAATTATAAATAATTAGGTACATTAGCAACAAATATTAATAAGTGCCTTAAAAATAGGTGTTAGAAACAAAAAGCGGGAATTACGGCACTGTACGCCGATGTAACATAGAAACTAACAATTTTACGCCAAGTTCGACAATTAAATTTACTAAAGATCATATGATTAACTATATTTTATTCATCTGAGGATATCAGCCTTTTTCAACAATCTGCGATAAATATGTTGAGCACGTACAGTCACGCTACCAACCGCAGGCAGTAGATGTATTTGATGGCCATCCTAATTACTTACAAGGTGGTACAAGAACTGCTGAGCGTATTAGAAGAGCAAGGAAACATTCTTCAACGGATATATTGTTTGACGGTACAATGATACATGCCATTTGCAAAAAAAAGTTTCTTGCTAACCCAAAAAACAAGGGTCGGTTAATATCTATGATGAGTAACAAGTTCTCATCAGCAGATATTACACGAAAGCAATCAAAAGAAGACGCAGACACCTTGATTATAAACACTGCTTTGTCCTTGGCTCCATCAAATGAGACGGTGATTATAGTTGAGGAGAATGTAGACCTCTTGGTCATTTTGATAGCTCTCTGCCGGGCTGAAAACGTTTTCTTTTTAAAACATGGAAAGGACACTGTTTCTGCAGTGATATTTTCTCAAATTAATGCTGTGAGTTCAACGGTTGTGGAAAACGTCATCTTTCTACATGCTATGTGCGGGTGTGATACAACGTCAGCACCGTTTATGCAAAGAAAAATGAAGTTCCTGAAAATCTTGTGAAGAATTCAGATGTTGCTGACGCTGTTAAAGTATTTAAAGACTCCAACGCTACTCAAAAGATGATTGCAGCTGCTAGTGAACGTTTCCTTGTCTCACTGTACGGCTATAGTGGGACGATTGTGCCTTCTTTGAACCACCTAAGGTATACTTCATACAAGAAGTCAGCATTTAAATACAATTCAAATATTGCAGCTTTACCACCATCTGTAGCTGCAGCACAACAGCACGACAGCACTCTTTAAGAGTATATCACTAGGTGCAGCAAGGGCTTGGAGTTGAAAAAAAGGCTAAAGAATGGGTATGAAAAAAAAAACAAATATTGGCCTTGAGCCTGTATTTATTTTACTACCCCCTGCCCCCCCTGCTTTGTTAAAGCTTCTATCATGTAAGTGCAAAAAGAACTGCCAACAAAATTGTGGGTGCAAGAAGGCTAGGCTTTGTTGTTCCAACATGCGTCCCAAATGCGAAGAGAACTGTAACAAAATCTAAGTGGTGTATCCAGATTAGGAAAACGAGTTATACCCTGAAACCGAGCTGGGGATGGATTGCTCAGCCATTGAATCCGTTGACCCAATGGAAGAAGAACAAGCCATCCACAAGGTATGAAATATTTGCCATTAAGAAAACATTTATTGTATAATATTGGTAGTAAATAAAAAATCCTCTAATTCTATACGTCTATTTTCTATGTTGTAGATGCCGAGGAACAGCAAGGACCTTTAAATAAAAGATTGCGTAAATAAGAATTTTGCTTTTTGACTTCATGTATATACTATTATGTGTTACTAATTTACATAATAATTTATACTTAAATAATGATTCATAATGAGCCGCCGTATTTATTATCAGGCAACATCAATGTAAAATGGAGTCAATCACATAGATTTTAGTCCGCGTTTGCTTAAAATGGTTAATTTTCATGGTACAAAGACGTACAGGGTCGTAATTCCCGTTTTTTACAGTTTTTTGTTGTTTACACCTCCCAATTTTACCGCCTCTTAGAGTACGAACACTCCGGCGGAGGAGTACCCTCGACTCATGTGAGAAGATGAAACTCCTCCACTGCTCCCACCTTCCCCTGGCGTAGGATCCGCACTTTTCCTCTACCTCAAATGCATAAAATATAGTCAACCATATAATCTTTAGTATCATTAACGGTTACCGTTAGCATAATGTGGTTAGTTCCATGTTACATTGACATACAGTACCGTAATTTCCGTTTTCTTTACAGTTTACTGTTTTTAACACCCTTTATTTACGGCACTCTCACGGCTAAACCATTGATCAGAGTAAAAAATAACTTTCAGTACATAAAATATAGGACATTTTATTCATATATTATCAACTTTCATACAAAATGTACAGTTTTGGAGTTATTTTGAAAAAACGAAGAAAAGCCCGTTTTTTACACGTTTTTTTGTAAAAAAAAAGTATTTCCCGGAAAAAAAATTGTTGGACAACCTCGGATTCGTGTTCAGCGACCCAAAAAACATAAAAGGACCATAAATTCAAAACTACACCAAAAATTGCCTTTATTTACTCTTTTTTATCCCCTAATTTTATCCGCTATTTTGTCACAAAAGAACTTCGGGATTGCCACCATTTCAAAGTAGCTCCGGCGTTCGCAGGTAATATTATTTTCGAAGTTTTCACACCAGAACTCTTCAGGTCCCAAGCGCTAGTTCCCATGCACTAGCATATTCACACATGTAAAAGAGGATTCTTTACAACATCAACATATTTTTAAGAACTTTGATAGAGTTGATAGAGTTTTTTAATTCATCCTGGAAGACTATGCTTACGATTGAATATAAATTAACTTTCGAATGACATTTATTTATTTAAAATCTATATATTCGTATTATCTAGACGCTTGCATGCATTTCATGTTAAATTTTTATTTTAGTAATTAAAGCATATTTATTTTTTTTATCGTAAAATTTATAGAAAAGGAACTTCTTGTAACAGAAATAGGATAGAAACACTAGATTATATCAATTTAGCAAAAACACGTCCGTAAATAATGGTGGTGTTATATCGACGCTAGTAGCGGTCACAAAACAAATCATTTCTCATTTTTCAGAAATAAAATCACTTCTAAATATCGTATAATTTAAATTTTTACACTATCGAATTGATTAAACAATTTACTATATTTGTTTGGTAAAATGAATCTTAATTTGTGTACTTTTTATGGTTTTTCAAATAATTTTCCAGTATGAATCATTGTACAACATGTCTCTATCGCGTGAAGATCCAGTACAGAAGAGCCTGTTTTGTTTATAACAATATAAATAGTACAGAGTTTGTTTCCAGCTAATATGCCACAACGAAATTAACAACTAAGAAGTAAATAAATAAATAAATAACATATATATAAATTACAAATTTAATAGATATATAATCGAACTAAATGTTTAAACACTGATATAATGAGGATGAAAAAGCCTGCTGTAAGTAGAAAAATCTTTGGAATTTCCATCGACTATTGAACTCTGCCATGTGTATAATATAAAATATCGCCTTTAATAAATTTAAAAACTTTATTTGAGTATATATTTGATATTTTTCATATAAAAATTTTTTTTTGGTGTTGTTAGTGGGTATTCTAAAAATGTAATTAAATGTAAAGTACAGGGTGATTTTTTTTAAAGTTGTGAAAGTAAAACCCTATAACAAAAGAACCACTGATCCAAATCACCTAAAATTTCACCAGTATGCTCCCAAAGCAATGAGATTTTTTTAGGCATGGTTAAAAAAAACTTAAAATCGTACCGACAGATGGCGCTGTAAGGTAGCAGAACCAAAGAATATCGTCTGTGGGAGGAAAACAATGGACGGTACTTTGAGAAACCATCTTCCGTAGACCCTCTGTCGTCATTGGACCTTTTCTTAAATTCTTAAGTTTCCTAAATCTCCTAAGCGTAGTTCCTTCGCTGTCATTATTCTGATAATACAGTTTCACTAACAACGCATGGTCCGTCAATGGCGCAGTGATTGCGAGGATTTCCGTAGAATAATGAACACGAGATGTGCGTACTTCACGTTTTTATTGCCAATGTGCGTGTGCCGGGCGCAAGTTCGTCTCCCGACTTTACTGCATGTACAGCGCCATCTGTCAGTGCAATTTTAAGTTTTTTTTTAATAACGCCTAAAAAATTCCCATTACTTTGGGAGCATACTGGTGAAATTTTAGGTGATTTGGATCAGTGGTTCTTTTGTTTTAGGGTTTTACTTTCACAACTTTAAAAAAAAATCACCCTGTATTTGTTAATGTTTTCAATAAAAAAATATTTATTTTTACCATATTCGGCAAAGCGTACAATATGTTCTGCAACCAGAGAAGACCGGCTGTGGTCCTCTGGTTATATTAAATATCAATTTAATCAATAAATGTTTATTACAACTAAATATTTGTTTGCAAATAAATTTTTCATGAAAAAGTTTGAGTTTTATATAGACATTCTTTTTGTTACATATTTCGTTTTAATTTCAAAATAAATTTAGAATTATTTTTTTCTCTTTTAGATATAGTACGAAAATCGAATTAGAAGAAAAATGCTTCGTTACTCGAATCCATGTGACATCTTCTCAGAAAAGGGCATTTATCTTCTCCGCTTACGATGATTGTAGTTTCTTCAGCACATCGATTGTAATAGAATTTAAGTACGTTGGAATTTTTTATTTATTCCTAATTCTTGATCTTGAGAGTTTCTGTGTATTATTTTGATTTTTAGATACAAACAATGAAGAAAGTAATGGTATCTTTCAGGAAAAGCGTATTATTGGGAATTTTTTGGTAGGCATCTAGTAACACTTTAGAAGTTCTTATAAACTGAAGAATTTTGCCTGTTTTTCGTGTTTACGTTTTTACATGTCAAACATTCATATTAAATAAATAAGGTAAACTACCAGAAGTATCTTTATAAAATTTAGAGTGATCAATAATAAACAAAATAAGGTGGGCCTTAATTATGGTTTCGCCAATGATGCTATATCCAAGTCCGTACACTTCTAAGAATTTCCAAGGAGTCAGTATTTCAGGTAAGAACTTCTTGCTAATATTTTTTCTTCAGGTTTGAAAAATGTCTGCGATAGCAGAGTTTGTAACTTATTTGTAGCTGCGATTGAAGAAAAATTCTGATAAAAGAAATAAAATAAAGAATCATATACAAATATAAATATTAAATATAATAATAAACTTTTTTTTTGTGTAGCATTTAGCTCAAACCAAAAAATGGATCAGCAATTAGAATGGAAAAGTCCTTCTACATAATTTCTTTTCATGTGCAATAACTAGCAATTATTTCGTGAATTTATTTTCTAGAGCTATGTACATATGACAAAATCTAGGTTATATGGCTCTTTACGATTGTCTTTCAAATAGTGAATCTCATTAGGTTTAAGCGTTGTACAATTCCTATATCAAATTTGTATAAGAAAAAAACTTAGTCGACATTGGAATGGAGTAAATGCTTTAATATCCAAGTTTAAGAGGCTTCACTAGTCACCGAAGACAACTGGAAGCTAAACCAATGAAGGTATTCTTAGAAAATATTTCACTTGCATGTTAATATTTCTAAATGATTTTTTTGCTAGTATACCTGAGGTTTATATTTCACATTACCAACTTTCTACTTCTGTTTTCTATTTTAGACGCAATTTGATTCTCAGTACACTTTCATTTTTGGAACCAACGAACCAATTTCTTTCGGATATTGAAAGTGTCCTCAGTATAAAAATGCAACAGAAACAAAAGAAAATAATAAGATAGAACGTTTTATTTTTACCCTGGATAAGCTATGAAAAAGAATCGTTTAAAAATATTGAAATTAAAATTAAAATTTTGTTAAAGACGCTTCCACTGGTTAATGATTTGCTTATGAATTTTTATCTTCATTAATGTAGGCTTATAAGACCATCGGATATGTAGCTGGTGTCTACGTCAAAAAGTCAAGAAAGCCAGTAAAATTTTCTGCTTAAGAAAATATTTTGAAATGTAAAATGAAAATTGCATTCAGAAACCTCAAATCCTTATAATGTAGAGAATAGTCATTTTATTATACCTAGACACCGTTTCCATAGCTGTATCTAATTCAATTCACCAGTTAATTTAAGTAAAACTGAATTAAGTAATCGCCCTATATATGTTTTGGTTTTAAACCTAACATTGTGTTTATTGCAATATGATTTTGCTTTATGGATAAATCAGATTTTCGGAAGCACCTTGGACACACAGAAACACAAACATTTCGAAAAATAAATGTAGGACATGTTGTATGTTCCAAATATGTGTTCTGAAACTGTATATTTAATTTTTAAAAGTTACATGTTACATTACCATTATGAACATTGATTTAAATAAAGATATGCTTTTCTTATAATATAACAGTCATTTCAATATTTTTATATGTGTAATCAACAGTATAATTGATGCTGACAAATGAAACATTGTTATACAGACAACAAATATATTATACAATAAATATCGTTTCTAAATTAATAAATACTAGCATTAATACGACGAAATAAAGGATCATGCAAAGAAAAACTGCTATATTGCTATTTATTTAAATTTATCATTTCAAATCCCTATTAGTAGCTGTTGTTTATCAAACTCTTTTATTTTTCTGATGGCATCTATTCGTGTTTTTTTTTTCTATTTCAAAACTTAAATTAAAATGTATTTTCCCATAAATGCAAGTTCTGTTTTCTGTTTTTATATAAACTGCAGAAAAGTAATCAGATAAAATTCTTTGTCTCCGTGTTACATGTGGCATCTTCCCACACAAAAACGTCCATTTTGTTTTTGTGACAATAATTGCAGTATCAACAAAGTATCGATTATATGAAAAACGCTACTGTTATTCGTTTTTATGTTGCCCACTTTCAGTAGACTTTTACATGGATTATTTTGTTTTCGACATAAAAAAATAAGAAGAAAATGTATTAAAAGAACTACGTTTCTTTCGATGTTAATTAAAATAATTCCATTTTAAATTTTCCTATTAACTAAATATAACCGAGTTTATTTGGTCACATTTTCAATTTCAGAAGAACAAATTTCCAACTTCATAAGTTTTCAAAATTTACGCTAGAGTTGGTAATAACATTTCTACGTGAATTCATTTATAAAAAAAGTTAAAAACTGCAATGAAAATTTTCATTTCAAAATAAAACAAAATATGTATTAATAAAATATACTTCAGCAACTATAAAATCCTGCTTTATAGGTTATTTTACATAAAAATTGTAAACGTATTAGAGGAAACTTTAAAACATAAAACTCGATGAGAAGACATATTTTTTTTATAATTCAATGGATACTATTTGCTTTTTATGTTTTGTTTTACATTTGTACTGGGAAATAGGCTATTTGTACTGACAAATATATATTGAAATAAAATAAAAGTAGAAAATAGAATTGAAATTTAAAATATATTCAAGAAATAGCGAAGTATTGTAATTATTACAAACATGTTATATGCGGAACACTTCAATCAGATGTATTGAACGATTGAAATCTCAAAACTCTTTAATAGCGTTTGAATCCATTTATGTAAAAACTGTACTCTCAATTTTGGTTTATGCTTAAGATGCTGAAGAAAAATTAATATAAAATATTCTAAGAATTTGTTAATTTTAGGAAAACTTTAATGTAATTTAATTTTGTTCTACATACCACAACGACATAATTTATCAAACAGCGCTGAAACCTCAAAAACATTTTAAATTTCTTTAATGTAATATACCTTTTGTCTCCTTGACAGATTAAAAATTATATTATTTAAAGTAGTATATTACACTAAAATGTCAATCAAGATCATTTTAATAAAACATAGTTAATTTGTAATTTATGCGCAATTTTTATAATAATTTTAATGTGAAACAAGTGTAATCATTTAATGCAAAAAAATGTAGTTGTCTTAGACGTTTTGCTTAAAATTGTAAATTAAATCGCATTTGAATCTTTATAGTATTTAATACTGATATATATAAACATTTCCCATTTCTTAAATACAAATATAGACAAAAATATTTAAATAGCATTAGAAACTTATGTTTTCGTGTATTTTCTTACATACGATGATGTATTAAAAACGGTTTTATTCACATAAGTAATATAAAATAAAGAAATTCCTATTTTGGAATTAGTAAATTTGTTATGATTTTGTATGAGAAGATATTTACACAAACCTAAAAAATTATTTTCATATTGTGGAAGGTTTTTTGAAAGCATCTGAAGAATTTCTGCTTTACATTTTTGGCCAAAAGTATCTCCTGTATTTTAAGTTATCTTGAAAAACCCAAGTTTGATATAATAATTTAATTTTATATAATTAAGAGTTTTCTTTTTAAGTTATTACAGGTTGTAAAGAAAAATAGTTAAGGAATAACATAACTTTTAACTAAACAATTTCATTTAAAAACGAATTGTTTCTAAATATCACTAAACTTTTCTAATTTTCTGGAATTTTCATCAGTGCAATTTAATAAAAATCCATGAAAACTAGAATAATTCTTGCAGAAAATGCGTAAATATAAAGAAGTTTTCAAAATTATGAAGTATTTTACGCAACAAAAATAAGAAGGAAATTTTTTTTGCTGTTGTTGTTAAAACAAATACGTTTACAGAAAAAAAAATAAGAAGAATTGTGGTTAGTGGTTATTTGGATTCAGTCTAGGAGTGAGTAAACCGAGTAAACCATATACAAGTTTTAAGCAAACAATGTATTACTTATACATTATTTAGTGTTAAGTAATTTCCTGCTTAACACTGTTGCTTTTTTTTAAGAATTGAAATTAAATGTAAATTTTTCTTCCCTTGAGTGTAACTGCAGTAAGATATGGAGGTTGACGTTATCAGATCACAAAATTTCGTGTTTTTTATCGCAAAGAGACGTACCCTCAATTAGAAGACGAGAAGAGTTAAAACAATCCGATGCTAGCTAGTGCTATTAACTGTTATAATATTGTCATTCACGTCAATATCCTCAACGCAGTAGTATAGAACTGATTTATAACAATTTTGTTTTGCGTCCAAGTAACATTTCAGGTTCAAGTAAACCCAAATTATGGCATAGAATGGTCTTATTTTTGGAAAAAAGTGATAAAACCTGAAAATATTTTTAAGCCTGTGTTGGAACCATTTCATTATTCTTGAAATTCTGTATGAAGTTACAGTAACAATTATGGTTTTCACTTCTAAACACGGAGAAATGTCGGGCTGGAACTTTGAACGCAATTTTCAGATAGTTTCTTGAACTTTTATAACTGTTCGTCAGAATTTCTATAGAATGTAAGAAGTACAAAATATTTTAAACTTAAACGATTTCTCACAAGCTGCTAACCTAGACTAACGGTGCGAACACCAATTATTAATTTTAGAAGTGGATATGTGTAAATAAAAGACCACGCAATCTCTCCTACCGAAATTGGAGAGTTTGCGCTTCTGCTACTTAGGAGAGATGGCGCATAGTTCCCATTAGTTTCCATGCTAGGAGAAATTACTCAGCTTATTGGTAAATTTGCATGAATTGCAAATTACATGTAAAACATATGAATGAATCAATTTTGAATTAATTTTCGAAAAGCACATAATTATCAACACCTGGAATTTACCCTTTAAATATTGAAGTTATTCTACAACACGCATATTTACTATTCTGTGATCAAGGCATGAATCAAACTGTCCCCGAAATCGTTGAGTTACCACCAGAATCCACACCAATCCATTTAAACAACTGTTCTCGTTACAAACACTGAAACCCAAACTTTTCATATTCTATAGGCCTATCCTCGCATCAGCTACATGCATTTGTTAACCATTAACTTCTGGGGAGTCTAATGTTACTCTCAGGAATACATCTATGAAAGTTTTGGAAAAGCTTTCACCTACTATCCAAAGTAGTTTAATGACATCGAAATCAAAAAGGAAACAGAAGGCAACGGATGTTACCGATCCACAAAATATACATGAAAAAGATTTAAGAAGGAAGCAGCTACAAAAAAAGCAGACATCTGAAGATAAGATGTTTCCATAAAAAGTGCGATAAAAAAACTGAAGGAAAGAAAACGAAGTGCAATGAGGCAGAGTGCACTGAATGTCGAGAAATGTACTAAGATACAACTTCGATCAGTGACTGGATTGAATGTATTATTTGCGGCAGGTAGTTTCACGAAAGCTGCACCATTTGCAACAATAAGTGCATCGATTGTGGCCGACGAAAACTTCGGTCAGCAAATTTTTAGCTCGACAATGTAGCACTAATATACGCGACAACTCAATAAGATTGCATGAGGAATTTGACTTTTATAAAACATTTAAAAACGACATTCGAAATATCATGATTGTTTTTAAAAAAATAACAAAATGTAACAAGCAATTTTGGAAAGTAGCAAGATTGGATGCCTTCTCAAACCTTTACGCGTAGTTGGCTTTTTAAGAGATATTTTATGGTATTTAAACGTGACTGGTAATACATGCTTAATTTGTTTGCAATATTGTATATTTTCTTATACAACACATAAACAAATAGTGCAAAGGTGCTTTTTCTGAGGCTTAAATGGCATGTATGTTAAAATAGGAAGATAAATACTTTTACTACTTCCCCTTTAATAAACTAACTTTTTGACATATTTTCATAGCATAAAGGCATGCTCTGACATTTAGTGTCGATTATTAATATGTACTATTTTACTGGTAGTCCAATATATATAAAATATTAATATCAGTATATTTTCTTGTAATACCTAAAAACAAATTTTATAGATATACAATAAGCGAAAAGCCCTTACAATTTTTAAAAAGTCATAAAGATTTAAGTCTAGAAAAATTGTCGGAGTTACTTGTGGCTTAAATAAGTTCAATGTATATTATTAGTGTATGCTCATTCAGAAGATGACAGTTTTTGTTAGTAAGATAGAAAAACAACAAGCATATTTTAAACAATTCACAAATGCGACTTGAAGTCACTGTTTCTAAACACTCGACTTAAATACAGAGTTGGGCAAAAAATTCTCAAATTTTTAACATTGTCTTTATTTTTCTGTACTTATTTTGTGCCAGTTGGCATGCTTTACTGAGAATGGTTAGACACAACCACTGAGCTCCATAATAGAATGGAGCGCTAAATATTCTCTCTATAATTGAATGCAGTGGTCAGCTCATGAATGCAAAATGCCATAGATTTTAGAGGCAAAATTACGGCAAAACACTCATTTCCTTCCACAGGATAGTATATGGTAGACATTTTCAAATCAGATTTTCTTATTAAAATATGACGAAGTTGCTAAAATGTTCACTGTTTTATATTATTTTTACTTTAAAAGGTTACATTTTATTTAAATTCATCGCAAATATTTAATTTCATCCTATTTAAAAATAAAAGTTTATGTAAGCTCAACAAGAAATATGAAAAATTTGTTAAATATTTCTCAAACAAATATGAAAAAGCGGTAGAAATAAGCAAAAATGATAAATTTAGCGAAAAAGGTTAAAAGAGTGTCATTAATATTAAGAAAAATGTTAATTACTTGCGCGGATTAAAAGGGTAAACCTGTTGCGGCAGAAAGTGGACCGGTGAATTATCATTCCGCGTTATTATGTAGCTTAGCGGGTACAACATACACCTTTTTGTTACAGCCCTTTATTGTTATCTTTAATTTTCTTAGTTATTAATACTTATTAAAATAAAATTGTAGTTTCGTTTTGGAAATTATCTGCCCATGGATTTAAATGTCAAAAGATAAAATGTAAAATCTTATTCTGCTTTTTGGGTTTATCTGCAGATGCCTTGTATAGTCTTTCATAACGTTCATAAACAATACGACGAAAGTACTATGGAAAATTTTGGGTGAATATTATATTTTACTTTTTGATTTATCACTTTATCCTTTAATATAATTACGATAGTATTTTTTAAATTTAATTGTATATAAAGAAATGAAGGAGTTCTTTAAAGGGTACGCAATCATGAGAAAGGATAACCAGAAGCATTCAAACTACAGCATCCTTTTCAAAGATTAATTGGTAAGATTACATGATAACATAAAAAAATGATAACAATAATAAGTGTTTTGAAAAAATACCTTTTTTAAAATCTATATTAAAAGTTTTTAAAAATATTTTAAAAACCTTCCCTATCCAGAAATAATATGACTAGTATTACTAACCTGTTCTTGTATAATTTTAACTTGTATCTTTTACATACATTAAATTATTAATGCTATGTCATATATTTTAAATCTGTCGTATTTTATTACCACACGATGATGTTGTTGAAATAGTTTGATGCACAATTCATGCTTTGAAACGACCACATTTCTTTTTCTTAAATGTGTACAATATGTTGTAGTAATTCAAAACGGAATATAATAAAAGAAGGTAAATATTTTTCAAGAAACCATTATTAGTCAAACTGTATTATTTCTCATAACAATGTAAAGATGATTTTATTTGAAACACGAGTTCTGCAGACGTAGATTATATATTTTTCATGAAACTTGATCATTTCGTCTGTTTTTTATTGAACTATATTTATTTGATTTTACTCGAAATATAAGAAAAATCTATGAAGGATACAAACATAAAGAAAAACTCTGTAAAAATATTGTATTACATGTTGCGTTTATTCAAAAAGCTAAAACAAATTATATTTGTGAAATACTGTATGTTAACTTTTCCATCTAACAAAAATCAGATAAACAAAATCAGCTTCTATTATCTGCTTTAAGTATTTTTAATGGATGTCTGTACTCTCTATAATGTACGTTTTTAGGAAAGCCTCGAAATTGTATTTTTTTATTATTTAAAAATTTACGCTGTATACGAAATTGCAGAATTATGTCATATGCATATCACAGATAATTAAGAGCTGCAACTTTTTAAGTGCAAAACATTTCTTTTTTGTTAAAAACTCTGTTGTATTAAACGTTAAAGCAATAAAAATCATCCTAAAAATGAAATCAGAATCCTTATTTTTTGAAACATTGTGCTTTACAAAATTAAAAACTTTTGATTATGCACTGCTCAATATACACTGACGAAAAAAAAATCCCAACACAAAGAAAGACTTGTGTTAGAGAAACGAAATTTTGTAGGCGTGTTTATACAACTGAAAGATGACGTCGATTCAAATTTCGCGCTTCGCGCATAAGTGTAGCGCTAGTAACCCCACTCAGAAGTTGCAAATCAGGTTTGCTTTAAGTGCATGCTGTAAAGTTTGTGAGCGTTATGAAAAAAATTCGAAATTTAAGGTGTTGAGTTGATGTTAGCCAAAAATGCCTTTAAGAAGACGAAGAAGCCATTATCAACAGCTCACATAGGTTGAACGAGGTCGTATAATAGGGCTAGAAGGTGGATTTTCTTTCCGCGATATTGCAGAAAGTCTTGGCCGGAATATATCCACTGTGTATGATTGTTGGGAGCAGTGGTCAAGGGATGTACTCCTTCAAGAAGACCGCGTTCCGGGCGGTCACATGGCACTACCCAGAGGAAAGAGCGCCGTATTCGGCGTACGGCTGCGGCGCATCGTACTGCGTCTGTGGCAGAAATTCGGGCTGCAGTTGGTACCACAGTGACACAACAAACTGTTAGAAATCGGTTACTTAAAGGACAGCTACGAGCCAGGCGCCCTGTAGCGTGCATTCCACTGACTCCAAGACATTTCCATTTGCGACGCCAGTGGTGTCAAGCCAGAGCTCATTGGAGGACGGAGTGGAGATCTATTGTGTTTTCTGATGAAAGCAGGTTCTGCCTTGGTGTCAGTGATGGCCGTATGTTGGTCAGAACGAGGCCAGGAGAACGCCTGCAACCAAACTGTCTGCGGCCAAGACACACTGGACGTACAGCTGGAATCATGGTCTGGGGAGCAATTTCCTATGACAGCAGGAGCACTTGCGTGATTATCCCAAACACACTGACTTCAAATGTGTACGTCAGTCTGGTAATTCAACCTGTAGTGCTGCCATTCATGAACAGCATTCAAGGGGTAGTTTTCCAACAGGATAACGCTTGCCCTCATACCGCTGTTGTAACAAATCATGCTCTACAGAGTGTCGACATGTTACCTTGGCCTGCGAGATCACCAGATCTGTCTCCAATTGAGCACGTATGGGATATCATTGGACGGCAACTCAAGCATCTTCCACAGCCAGCACTGACCGTCCCAGTATTGATACAACATGTACAACAAGAATGGAATTCCATATCACAAAGTGACATTCAGCACCGGTATGACACAATGCATGCACGTTTGCGGCTTGCATTCAAAATTTTGGAGGTTGCACCGGCTATTAATGTAACAGCATTTCACATTTGAAATGCATTTTCTTGAGCTTTAATTAACCTCTGATCTTGAAAATCTAATCAATTAAACATGTTAACTAGACAAATACATTGTCCAAATTTCATTACACTACAATAATTTTTTCTTGGTGTTGGGATTTCTTTTCCGTCAGTGTATAAAGAAATGTGCTGTATTTGTTATGAAAACTTTAAAATTTATTTTAGTTTTAAACTGTTTAATTTTCAATGATCTATAGATAAAAAAATAGTAATTTTCAGACGCATTCAACGGACCAGAATTACTATTATTATCATTATTACTATTACTATTTGTTTTTTTTAACATTAGTAATATTTAACCTTCGCCTTTATGCAGGTTTTGTCCCACATCATGTTACAGCATTTTATCAGTTATTTAATAAAAATTAAGATTTGAACTTACATTTTACTGAATGTATGGATTCGAAAAGAGATTCCATGTTTTTTGTATATTGAAAGAAAGCTAATCTGAAAACTAAATTAGTATTATTTTAGTACATTTGTTTTTCACAGTATTACTGTATTATAGAAAATATTCCACAGAAGAAGAAACAAAGAATAAACATTTTTGTAAAATACCCTTTTTTATCTATTAGTGTTGTGTTTATCATTTAAAAATGTCGAGAGAATAAATAGTCCTATATGCAATATTAATCAAATGAAGAAACATTTTCCAACAATAATACAAGGATACTTATTTCACATGATTTTATTTATTATACTTAGTTACTTAGGTATTCTGGTACTTAGATGCACATTGTGTGCCAAATGAACTAGATAGATATTTATAAATTTGGTTATGTTAGACTTCCCCTCAAAATCAGCTGGTGCAGCATGTCTCTAAAGGGATTTTGTACCATTTAACCCTATACAACTAACCAACACATATTAGAATCAGACGAAATAAATTATGTTATATGGGGGATACTCGATAGCTCACTATCAGTCATTTATTGGGTTGTTCGGAAGTTACCGTAAAATTTCATTCGTTTAATTATTAGACATGCATTCCGATACTAATGTCTAATAATTGGCGGGCAGAATTTTCCGGTACGTATTGGTTTTCCAAACCGGAAGGAACTTCCCGAACAATCCAATATAGGTTCATGCAACTCATAGATAGAACATTACGTCTGTAAAAGTTTGTAACATATTTCAATTAAGCATTGTTAACTTGTAATCATTCAATTCATATGACCCTAACAGTGATTTTTGCAATTCTAACATCTGTTATTATGTAAAATCCTAATGACCCCATTTGTAAATATGTTTTTCTTTTCTCTTTCGTAATAAACCTGCCTAGCAGGGCATGTAAAGTTTAAGCCATATGGTAGGCCTCCCCGCTTGGTTGAATTTGATTTTTTTATATGGGGATACTCGACAGCTCACTATCAGTCATTTATATAATAATGCAACTCCCAGTGATGGAACAGTGGCGCACCACAGAATCAGTTCACACCACTAAATTTAAATAGTAATCTTCGTCTTATTTAATGACAAAATTAATGAGATTTTTTAAGGCGAAGATTAATATTTAACATTACTGGTCACAATCACCCAAATGCTGCGCCACTGTTCCATCACTGAACTCCTGGTTAGAAACACTTTTGATGAGAATTAAACGGTCGTTCTCCTGAGAAACTTACGTAGGAAAAAAATATACATCACATACATTGAAGTAATCAGAAAAAAGGCACTCGGAACAGAGTGCAATTCAGCAATTCTGCTTTCTTGAGGACCCGAATATTTTAGTTTATGCTACTATTAATAAATTTTACTATTCGTGTACTTATTGTTATAGAAATATTTACTATGTGTCCCATAAATCTGTTACATATTTTTTTAAGAATTGGGGAGAAGTTATAGTAATTATACTGAGCAAGCGGGAAGTGTATTCTAAAAATAGAGATTTTTTTCTTTTTGCACAACAAAAAAGCATAGTTCAAGTGTATATCAATAGAGGTTATCCCCTCTAATTATAATCAAATAATTCCTCCACAAAAAGAGCAGGTAAACATTTACATTACTTTTCGATTAAATGAACATCATGTTAAAATGTATGCTAACGCGATATTTATATTATCCGTGTGAAGGATTTGTATTGCAAACCAAGCCAAACATTGTGACTTTTGTGCTTATTGAGAAATGTTTTAAACATTTAAAATAATTAACATTAACATTTTTAAGCATTTTACAGTACATCATAAATATAACTTTGTGGACCTGGACAATGAATGCCAAACTCAATCAATAAAGAAATTACTGGGCTGTGTAGACTGTGTGGCGCAACGTCAGACCGGTATTGCTCATCATTAGTTACTATCAATCCTATCTTCTAGAGCTCATGAGGCAACATAACTATGCCAACACTGTTATCTTTACTTCTATGATAACAGCAAAATGAATGTTCATACTTGCACTTTAAATTGAGTTATATTATTTTCTTTTATTACATTGTATTTATTTATTCTTTTAAGTATAATTGTATTGGTTTAATAAAATAGTTTATGACAGTTTGTAATTTTCAAATCATAATATTCTACAAATATTCCTTTTGCGCACTATATTGTGCGCAAAAGGAAAACATTTGAAAGGAAAACATTTTTAAGCAATAAATGTTGCAAAATGCTGCTGACTATGTCGCTGCCACACAAGAGAAAAAATAAATTACACTTTGCAGAGAACGAGAATTTATTTAAATGAAGCATGCGGCATGTCTCGATAGATGCTGAAGATTTCGTGACGAATGCCGTCTGTCAGGTTTCCCTGGCATCTGCAAGACTTAAAAACTATTCTTAAGGGATTATCTTTTTGTATATGTATCTGCTGTGTACTGTTAAAGGCTTTCTTAAGAAAAATATTAATCCGGAGGGGAACGACCTGAATGTGAGTGGAAGGAATGTTTATTATCATGGAAGAAGTGTTTCTTTTGTGATTGTAAAGGTATAGATAGGACAGATATTTCACCCATTATTTAGGAAGACAGACTCATCAAGAGGAGATGAAGTGTTGTCAAGGAACCCTTGGGAACAGGCCACGAGCCCCGGGGAGAGAGGGGGTTCTCTGGTGGGTGACGAGAGAGTGAAGTTAGTGTTGAACGTAGGAGCGAAGGAGGAAGGTCGTTCAGAGATTGCGCTTTGAGACACGTGTATGGAGGGAGATCTCTCGAAATGAAGAGATATAGCGGGTGTGAGAGTAATAGAAATCTCGGTTCTGAGTGAATTAACGTAGCCTAACGGTACACAGAAAGTAGTTTTCTGTATTTTTTTGATTTAATGTTGAACCGGATAATTTACATCCGAGTTTAAGTGTAAATATTGTAAATAAAGTGTCAGTTTAAGTTTAATTGAAAGGGTTAGGTTTTTTTAAAATATACATCACGTAACGTGTCCGATATCACGTATTCATATCGGTGGTGGCAGCATATCAAAAGACCGGATTATACTTCGAAGTTGTGTGGACGGAGAAGAGGAATCCGACACCGTCCTTCACTGCATTAATAACGTTAATGGCGTAAATCTATCTGTATTCAATATCTGGGGCTGGAAAATGTTTGTACGGTTTTACCCGAATCCAAATAAGCATTGTTTACTATTTGTAATTATCAAATATTTCAACTATTTATTCTTTTTATCGTAAGAAAAACAAAATCATCCTTTTTTGAAAATAGGTGATCCAACCCAGCCTTCCCAGGTTGCAGAAATGTAGGTAAAAACCGTTAAAAAAAATCTCATATTATTTTACATTTAATATAATTTGGGGTTACCCACGAATAGTACCAAAAATCATTTTTATATGAAAATAATAATAATGTATTCAAATAATGTTTTCAAGTTTACCAAATTTTAGATACTTTCGTATTATCTGCATGCCAGGAGTTAATAGCCGAAGAAATTGCCAAACATTTCACTACCTACAGCAGACTTTTCGATTCTGATAATTTCAGTGGTTAAAGCACATATTTCAATTATATTTCTGTTAAATTTGTGTTTTATTAGCATTATCTTATTTATTTATCCATTCATGTTTTTTTCATTGTGGAATACTACCAGAACCACCCAGCTTTGCCCGTATTAATAATGCGGACCTTCCGAGTAAAATAAATTAAAATGCAATAATACGACAATCACAATGACGGAGATTTGTGCATTACTGCCCATAAATCGATAAAAAGTCAATCAGAAAAATAAAAAGTTACTTTAACTCAACCATATAGTCACTTAGCTTTATAAATGAGTATGCCTGTTTTCTTTAGCGCGTGTACTATCTCACTTTCTTTCAAGCCTGAATTCCGCCAAGATTTTTTATAAAGCGCCAATGCAACTATAACAAACAAGTATCTCGCGTTCGATGATAACGGTTCATTTCATTTTAATGAATTTTGGAAGTGTTAAAAAAATATGGGATACGCAGTATATATGTAAAAAAATATACAGTACAGAGTATGCCTTCTCATCGTTGACTAACAACTAATTCCTAAACCGCTAGTTTTTGAGATGTAGTTCTAATTTCAAAAATGCTTCAACTAGTGTTCGACATCATATTAAAAGCCGCATTAGAAGAGTTTTTTTTTAATTCGAATGAGAAATTAAAAATTTTGTACGCTCTCTCGTTTCTTATAAGTTATATTTAAATAAGTTATATTCAAAAATTTCATTCTTGAACAACAAATACCTACCGAGTTATGATACTTTAAATTTGGGTAATGTTCAGCGTTTTCTGGCAATAAGAACTCATTTATCCATCTTTAAAGCCAGAAAACACCGAAAGTTCATAGAATACAAGCATCATAACTTGGTAAGTTTTGATCCAACAAGAATGGATTTTTTATTGTTTTACATGTTAGAGGATGAATAATTTGTTTCTCAATATTATATATAGGAATTATACACAGTATATAAATTTTAATTTTGTAACTTTTCAAAACATAATTATTTTACCGTAAACGGTTTTTTATATGATAGAAAACAGTATTCGAAACAGTATTGCAAGTGGAAGTGTACCTCAAAACATCTCGGTTTAGGAATGACCGATTGGTCAGAGATAATGAGGGACACTCTGTACATTGTTAAAGTAAATTTTTTATTAAATTATCGAACTGCATAACCTATTATTGCCCTTTCGAGTAATGAATCTTATTTCTTCTGGGGATTACATTTTACATTACAGGAATTTGTTCTCATTCCAAGATTGAAAATTTCTATTCGACTTCTTCGCTCCTGATGTATTCTATTCCAAGCAGCTAAAAAACGAGTTGAAAATAGAATGAAAAATCACATTTAAAATTTGAACGTATTCTATATTTACTAAAGGGAATTTCAATCTTATGTTTTCAGGGAAAAAATGGAGAATAAGTTATTTAAAAAATATCTTATTTGCCTGAAGTTCTCAGGTTTTGAAAGATGTTTTTTAGTTTCATTTTTTATGTAAATATCACAGTTACAAAGCTAAAAATTGGTGTTAAAATTGTAGTACAACTATTTTAAAGATACACAGTGTTTTTTATAATGTTGAAAAAAATAATTTCATCGAATGTATGTATCTATGCAATTAGTAATATATTTATATATTGCTTCAATCTATTCACTGAGTTTTATAAGGATTTCAAGAACCAATTAATTTGACAGAATCAATCAATTAAATCTTGCACTGTCCTATTGTTTCTTTATTTTGTTGTAATTATTGAACAGTTTTAATCAATTATTAAAAAAGTCAATAAGCTTTATTATTTAAATGGGAAAAACAAAATTAAATTCTTAGTATTATAATCACTGTACAATTACTTATATATATGAATATATATAGTTGCGTTTAAATTTTGTAACAATATATTTAAAAAAAGGGAATATTGAAAGCAAACATTTATTTTCTTTGTATCTATGTATGCATCTGGTTTTGTTTTACCAAATGCATGATTCACCATTTGTCTCGAAATTATTAATAGAGAATATAGATAACTCAATATGTATTTATTTTGTATCTGTCTCTTTTAAAAACCCTTCTTCAAATGTACCCCATAATGCATTTCCTATAATTTAAAGTGAATAAAGTGAAACATCTTAAGTATTTTTCTCAGTTTCCTAATTTAACTAAAATATCATCCAAAAGCATTCATTATGATGTTATGCTGCTTTCATAAAATACCCGAAGAATAATAGCAACTTTTCATTTTGCGATTGTGAATGCTATGATCGGACTAAAGCACAATTCAAAATATTAGCATATATACCGATTTGTTTTAATATTGTGTCAGTCAATAATATAAGTTATTTGAGAAGAAATGATTTTTGTTATCGGAATGCTATTGATTCGTAACCTCATCATGTATAACAAATTGAAGAAAGAAATTTCACGTCTACACGTTCAAAAAACTTGCCTGTATTTATGCTTGTGGATGTTTCAATAGCTTGTGTCTTTGGAATCGAAAACATAGCTCTAACTTTTTCACTAATATGAATTGGTTAAAAAATAAAGTGTACTAAAGATAACAAAAGAATGTCTTTTGGTGATAATTGTATATTTTTAGAAATAATACTATTGCTTTTATTATGCAGCTGTCATTGTAACTTTGAATATACAATATAAAAATTATGAATGTTTTTAAACAGAACATCTTATTTTCGTTTTTTGTATAATATTAATATTACATTATTTATACTTTTAGCAATGTGGATGTTATGCCAGAAAGCCACTAAAAGTTAATAA
This sequence comes from Maratus michaelseni, assembly GCA_963931845.1. Taxonomy (NCBI): domain Eukaryota; kingdom Metazoa; phylum Arthropoda; class Arachnida; order Araneae; family Salticidae; genus Maratus; species Maratus michaelseni. Next base: position 247,314,412 of record OZ007589.1, read on the forward strand.
TTTTACCTAAAAACCTATATTTTGATAACGCAATGATTAAAAAAAAAAACCTCTTTTTTTTATATCTTTAGGAAAATATAATGTAACCACGAACAAAATATACAATAATCCCCTCCGAGTGACCCATTATTTTAAAAAAACGATTCTTTACCTTTAAAAAACCTGAGAAATAATATATTTTCAAAATTTAAATATATATAAAATACATTTTCAAAATTTAAATGTATATAAAATATATTTTAAAAACTTAACAGCACATTTATAGTTTTTTTTTTTTTTAATTTTGTGCTGCCACTGATTTTCTGAAGCGTTTTACGAGAATTTTTTATAGTGTATTCATCAGTTTTTCTCACGATTCTCATAAATGCTTCTTTAAATCTCAAAAATATATTGGTTTCTGAGATTTCTAAAGATAAAGAAATGCTTTTCTGAATCATAGGTTATTTGAAAGAGGTTGTTGTATTTTTTCGTTCTTGTTTATATTATAATTTCGTAGATTAAGAAAAAAAAAATTTCTTTTACAGTGTAACTGACAAATAATAAAAACTCAAATATTAATTCGACGTATCTTGTATATATTTGAAATCAATGCAACATACATCATTGAAAATTAAAGTTTAATGGATTGTTTTTTTTGTATTTTCTACACTATCGATTTTTGTTTCCTTTAACAGTTCTTTATTTTACATATTTAATGATTTTTACAAGTAGGTATTTACATAAATTTAACTTAGTTATAGTTCCTACTTATATCAGATTTTTAAAAAAGCATTATTCATTTGAAAATATGTTATTCAGAGAAGCAAGTGGTTAACAACAAAATTAATTGTTTTATTGTTTTAGAATTCAGATAACAAAATATAAAAGATACGTTAAAACTTCCAATACAATGCTAAAATATATAATTATTAATGAAATCAAAAATGTAATAAATAAATTTAATTTTCCTACAAAATTGAATGAAATATCTATTGCATATTAAAATCTAATATTTTTTTTCATTTCTAACCAAGAAGTATTTGTGTTTATTATATTTTCTGTAATGTCATCTAAATAATAATTAAAAAGAAGCTTTCAATTAAAAAAAAGTACAATTAGCAATTTGATTTATGATAATCGTATATATTAAATTGTGTATTATTTTGCTTCAATTTGCAACTGAATATTCATTTTTAAGGTATTTAATTATATGAATTATTTAAGATTCAGAATTGCTACTGAGATGTTGTTGTATGTTAAATAGAATATTTCGGATTGGCTCTGTCTCGCTCTTACTTTTTACAGAAGCTAATATATGATCAGGACACAGATGTTTTACTTCAGCATATTCTAAATGAAAAATAATTTTTTCAATATTTATTTCTCATATGTTAAAGTCAATGTATATACTTGTGTACACATGTTTAAATCAAAATTCTGATCATTGAATTGATCTGAGAAATGTAAACATTTGTACATTTATATCATATTTAAGGCATATGGATAACCATATTAAAAGAATTCTGATATTAAATATCTTTCGAAAGAATCAGTATCATGAATAGTAATAAAACAGATTCCTTTCTTATTGAAGCGACTAAGTATTAAATGCTATATGATTTAGGCTCAAATTGATAGGAATAAGAACATAATTTCTATTGATGACCTAGTTTTGTTTAATTCACAGGAAGAATTTCATTAATTTACAACATAAAAAAATAATGCTATGCAGAAAAAAAAATTGAAGAACTCTCTTAATAGCATTTTCTTCATTATAGCTTAGTTCAGGCGATTTAAACTTCTGTTTCTTTTTAATGGTAAATCGATGTTTAATCTAGCTGATATAAGCCTCGAAAATCGACAAAGCTACTGGATAACATGCAATAAAAATGTTTAATGACGAGATCTCATTTAAGTTTTTTTACTCTTGATGTTCTCCCTTGAAACGAATGACGGCTCTTTATTTTAATATGGATTTTTTATCTTGTTTAAACATAACTTTCTTCCGCCAAATGAATGCAATAAGGACTTTAAATTTTAAAATTCGCACACGATTTTCTATATTGCTAAGCAAGTAATTCTAATGAGATATACATAATAGGTATTAAACAAAGTATCAGTTTTTAGCTCACAGGCTATCAAAGCCTGAGGGCTTATGTGCCCGCCCGTTCTGTATGTATGTATGTACGTATGTACGTACGTAACGCGATAACTCTTGACAGAAATAACCGTTTTGCTTCCAATTTTGTTTATAGGTTCCTTGTGATAAGGCGCTTTCCTGATTAGTTTTGGGGATTGATTGTTTAACTATAAAGGGGGGAACGGGGGGGCTAACCCCCCTTAATTAAGATAAATGGTTTTTTCATGCAGAATTGTCCAATTTTCTTCAAATTTTGTATATAGGTTCATTGTGATAAGGTTCTTTCCAGATTAGTTTTGGGGGTTCATAGGTTAAGTATAAAGGGGCTAACGGGGGGGGGTAAATCCTCCCCCTTAATTTAGATAAATGAATTTTTAATGCAGAGTTATCCAATTTTCTTCTACTTTTGTTTATAGGTTCCTTGTGATAAGGCGCTTTCCTGATTAGTTTTGGGGATTGATTGGTTAACTATAAAGGGGGGAGGGAACGGGGGGCTAACCCTTGTTAATTTGGATAAATGGTTTTTTCATGCAGAATTATCCAATTTTCTTCAAATTTTGTATATAGGTTCATTGTGATAAGGTTCTTTCCTGATTAGTTTTGGGGGTTTATAGGTTAAGTATAAAGGGGGTAACGGGGGGTTAATCCTCCCCCCTTATTTTAGATAAATTATTTTTTTCATGCAGAGTTATCCGATTTTCTTCAAATTTTGTATATAGGTTCATTGTGATAAGGTTCTTTCCTGATTAGTTTTGGGAGTTCATAGGTTAAGTAAAAAGGGGGTAACGGGGGGGTTAATCCTCCCCCCTTATTTTAGATAAATGATTTTTTTCATGCAGAGTTATCCGATTTTCTTCAAACTTTCTATATGGGCTCATTGTGGTAAGGGGCTTCCCTGATTAGTTTTGGGGGTTCATTGGCGAAGTGTAAAGGAGGGAAACGGGGGCTACCCCTCCCCCCCTTAATTTTGATAAATGGGTTTTTCATGCAGAATTATCCAATTTACTCCAAATTTTGTATATAGGCTCATTGTAGTAAGGCACTTCCCTGATTAGTTTTGGGGGTTCACTGGTAAAGTATAATGGGGGGAACGGGGGGACTAACCCCCCTTGATATAGATAAATGGGTTTTTTAAGCAGAATTATCCGATTTTCTTCATATTTTATATATATGTTCAGTGTGATAAGGCGCTTCTCTGATTCGTTTTGGGGGTTCTTTGGTTAAGTATAAAGGGGGGACGGGGGGCTACCCCCCCCCCTTAATTTAGATAAATGGATTTTTCATGCAGAATTATCCGATTTTTTCAAATTTTGTATATAGGTTCATTGTGGTAAGGCGCTTCTCTGATTAGTTTTATGGGTTCATTGGTTAATTATAAGAAGGAGAAACGGGGGATGGTTCCCCCCTCTTAATATATTGTCGATTTCTTCATTTTTCGAGGGCTTATTTCAAATTCTTTGAAATAAGAATATAATTTACAGTTAGTGTGAATAGCCTGTGAGATCAATGCCGTCAGTTTAACTGGGCAGTTTTCTTTTATTTTGTTTCTAATCACAGCTGTGTTTTTTTTACAACAGATTATGTAATGGTTGTAATGACATTAATGTCCCACATGTGTATTTACTAACAAGAATGTTTTTTTCTTATTTAATTACTCATGTTATGCCATTATCTATACTAATATTATAAAGGAGTAAAGATTGTTTGTTTGTTTGTAGGGGGTAATCTCTGGAACTACCGAACCGATTTCAAAAGTGATGGTGGCAAATTGATGGTGACAACCCCTGCTCCAACATAGGCTATATTTTATGTCGGTGCCACTACCCCAGGGGGGTGCAGGACCGAAAAACGTTCTAAAATTGCGATCTTCTATACTGCAGCAGCTAGAAATTTGAAATTTGGCGTTGTAGTTACTTATAAGATGTAAATGCTCTCTAAGAAAAAATTCTAAAAAAATTCGAAATTTAAAACTGTGAGATGAGCGAAAAGCGTTCTAAAAACATTCTAAATTACAATTTCTATGGAATCTCTGGAACTACAGAACTGTTTTCAAAAGTGATGGTGGCAAATTGATGGTGACAGTTCCTGCTGTAACATAGGCTATATTTTAGGTCGGTTTCTATGGAATCTCTAGAACTACCGAACCGATTTGAAATTTGACGTTGTAGTTACTTATAAGACGCAAATGCTCTCTAAGAACAAAATTAAAAAAAAATTCGAAATTTAAAAGGGTGAAATGAGCGAAAAGCGTTCTAAAAACATTCTAAATTACAATTTCTCTGGAATCTCTAGAACTACCGAACCGATTTGAAATTTGGCGTTGTAGTTATTTATAAGATGTAAATTCTCTCTATGAACAAAATAAAAAAAATTCGAAATTTCAAAGGGTGAAATGAGCGAAAAGCCGTTTTAAAAACATTCTAAAATACAATTTCTATGGAATCTTTAGAACTACCGAACCAATTTGAAATTTGGCGTTGTAGTTACTTATAAGATGTAAATGCTCTCTAAGAACAAATTCTAAAAAAATTCGAAATTTAAAACGGTGAGATGAGCGAAAAGCGTTCTAAAAACATTCTAAATTACAATTTCTATGGAATCTCTGGAACTACAGAACTGTTTTCAAAAGTGATGGTGGCAAATTGATGGTGACAGTTCCTGCTGTAACATAGGCTATATTTTAGGTCGGTTTTTATGGAATCTCTAGAACTACCGAACCGATTTGAAATTTGACGTTGTAGTTACTTATAAGATGCAAATGCTCTCTAAGAACAAAATAAAAAAAAAATTCGAAATTTAAAATTGTGAAATGAGCGAAAAGCGTTCTAAAAACATTCTAAATTACAATTTCTCTGGAATCTCTAGAACTACCGAACCGATTTGAAATTTGGCGTTGTAGTTATTTATAAGATGTAAATTCTCTCTATGAACAAAATAAAAAAAATTCGAAATTTCAAAGGGTGAAATGAGCGAAAAGCCGTTTTAAAAACATTCTAAAATACAATTTCTATGGAATCTTTAGAACTACCGAACCAATTTGAAATTTGGCGTTGTAGTTACTTATAAGATGTAAATGCTCTCTAAGATCAAAATAAAAAAAATTTCGAAATTTAAAAGGGTGAAATGAGCGAAAAGCCGTTCTAAAAACATTCTAAATTTCAATTTCTATGGAATCTCTAGAACTACCGAACCGATTTGAAATTTGGCGTTGTAGTTACTTATAAGATGTAAATGCTCTCTAAGAACAAAAAAAAATCGAAATTTAAAAGGGTGAAATGAGCGAAAAGCGTTCTAAAAACATTCTAAATTACAATTTCTATGGAATCTCTAGAACTACCGAACCGATTTCAAAAGTGATGGTGGCAAATTGATGGTAACAACCCCTGCTCCAACATAGGCTATATTTTATGTCGGCGTCACTAACCCCAGGGGGGTGTAGAAGCGAAAAACTTTCTAAAATTGAGATATTTTTTATACTGAAGGAGCTAGAAATTTGAAATTTGGCGTTTTAGTTACTTATAACATGTAAATGCTCTCTAAGAACAAAATAAAAAAAAATCGAAATTTAAAAGGGTAAAATGAGCGAAAAGCGTTCTAAAAACATTCTAAACTACAATTTCTATGAAATCTCTGGAACTACCGAACCGATTTCAAAAGTGATGGTGGCAGATGGATGGTGACAACCCCTGCTCCGACATAGGATATATTTTTTGTGGGTGCCACTATCCCCAGGAGGGTGCAGGAGCAAAAAACGTCCTAAAATTGTGATTTTGCTTATACTGAAGGAGCTAGAAATGTGAAATTTGGCATCAGGGTAGCCATCAAATACAACTACTGCCTGCGGTTTGTACCGTGACTGTACGTACTCAACATATTTATCGCAGATTGTTGGAAAAGGCCAAACAACCCTATGCAATAACCCCCCCCCCCCCCGCATCAATGACTTTGGTCACAGACATACCATTTTTATTTATTTATTTTTTAGTTATGAAGAAAACATTGAACCTCAGATGCATAAAATATAGTTAATCATATGACGTGCGTACAGTGCCGTAATTCCCGCTTTTTGGTTTTTAACACCTATTTTGGCCGCAGTTACTAATATTTGTTGCTAATGTACCTAATTATTTATAATTAAAAAATGATTGATAATAAGTCGTCGTATTTATTATCAGGCAACTTCATTGTAAAATTTAGTTAATCCTATATATTTTAGTATCATTTATAGTCAACGTTTGCTTAAAATGGTTAATTTTCATATTACATCAATTCAGGGCCATAATTCCCGTTTTTTACAGTTTTTTCTCTTTTATCCACTCCCAAGGTTACCGCCTTTTAGAATACGAGCTCTCGATAGGAGTAGCACCCTCGACTCACGAGAATAGCTGGATCTGCCCCTCTGCTCCCACCTTCCCCTGGTGTCCGATCCGCACTTTTCCTCTACCTCAAATGCATAAAATATAGTCAAACATATAATGTTTAGTAACATTAATAGTTAAAATTTGAGTAAAATGATTAGTTTCTATGTTGCAGTGACATACAGTACCGTAATTCCCGTTTTTTTACAGTTTGTTGTTTTTAACACGTATTTTTGAGGAACTCTCACGGCTAAACTATTGATCAGAGATAAAAACTTCCAATACATAAAATGTAGAAAATTTTATTATCTTTAATTCATATACTGCCGACCTTCACGTAAAGTGCATAATTTTGGAATTATTTTGAAACAACGGAGAAAAGTCCTTTTTTTACACGTTTTTTTGTAAAAAAACGTATTTCCCGGGAAAAAAATTGCTGGAAAACCTCGGATTTGTGTTCAGAGACCCAAAAAACATAAATGGACAAAAAAAAAACTACACCAAAACTTTCCTTTATTTTCTACCAAATGACTGGACTATAAATTATTGTATACAGATGATAGCGTGGTCGAGCTAGATGTCCGGAGTAGTTTTGAAACCAACTAGGTAAGAGCTGTATTCTAAACAACAATTCGTGGAATGACACAACAAAGTGTCAACGCCCTTTTTTACCGAAAGCTGTCAGTTTTGCTCCAGTTATACAGAATAAAGATATCGTTTTAGCGTTTGTATGATGTTAATCATACAATAAATATATTAAGTCATTAATAATAAAAGTTTAAATAACACTTTTAAATAATAACCATCTCTATAGGAATTTTTTTATTTTTTTGAAAAAATGTCAAATTTTACCCAAAATTTCGACTTTTGGACCAAAAGCGCAGACTTAAGTCATTTTTTTTTTCAGCTGTAAAATTTCAGGCAGTTGATGTACTAGTATAAAGGCAACTTTAGACACCTACCCATATTTGATAATTTTTTTTTCGTTCCACCCTAATGTACAAGGGTCAATTGAAATATTAATCGGAAACATAGAATTACCGTACAGTGTAAACAACTTTAATACAGAAAAAAATCTTCTTGACCACAAATTCGGTTCTTTTCACAGAAATGCATCTTTATCTTAAGCAGTGAAGGTATTTTTTTAGTAATTCCTAGGCAGTATAACGAGGGTGACAACATTATGGATGTTTTCATTAGTTACATTGGTCCAAGAATATCAATTCATCATTTTTAACACATTCTTGTCATTACATAAGCTTTCTATGCCAATCGCAGACCTGGGTATTGTTAATACTAGTATCTGAGAATTAAATATGTAGTAGGTGCAACGTTCCGGCTAGTTTTATTGTATCTTTTGCTAGAGTTCGACAACTATATTTTGCGCAACAGACTTCGTGTATTTACTGCTCATTTATTCGGACATTGTCTATAAAAACAAATTGAATGCGTCGACCAATAATGAACCAGTCTTACATGAAGTCTACACTAACGACATCTATAGGCCTCACACCACTGTCACACTTCCTGCACGTGTCGGAATGAATTCAGGTTTACATTTGTTTAACCCTTGTATTTGTAAGAAATTTCTTTAATTAAAAGAATGGTTTATTAAGCTATTGTGGAAAATCTGGATTAGATTGACATTATATATTTACTATAATTATTTTGGACGATATACAATACACAGAAGACACATTTTAGAAAAATTTCGTTAGGAAAATCTTATGCAATTATTGTTGGACTGATATAATATTGATTTTAATTTCCTATTCATATATGACATTTTGAAATTTAGTAATGAGTTTTGGAAAGCAAATTCTATAATTGATAAACACAGAAGTAAATTGGGAAATTCACTGCTTGCAATTATATGCTTTCGGATATTAATTAGTACATCTTAAGCAATATTTATTGTGCATTACTCAGTTTAATATTGAATGTTTTGAACATTACAAAATTAAATGAAACATAGTTTAATAATTTATAGACAATCACAGAGAAATATTCATGTGACACTACACAATTATGAATTATCTAGATTAATTTCAAATAAATTTCGATGTAAAATGCTTTTCTTCAAGTTATGTGAACCGAGTCTGGATGCAGGTCATGTGGCGTTCAATAATGTAATAGTAGTTTGATTGTTTAACTCTAACAGTAAAGCGACTTGCATTTGAGGCCTATGATGTTGATTACACAAATTATAGTTGTCACAGTCGCATGATATTGTTTATAATAATAGGAGGTATTATGGAATGGGAATATTGGATATTTTTATGAATTTCATTCAGAGGCCACAGAATCCTAGTCTGTGACATGGCAGAGTGAAAAACAATGTTACTGACAGGATTAAAATAATTTAATGGAGAAATCGTATTGTTAAAAAAGGGATGTTTCTTATAGCGGAAACATTAATAAAATTGTTTAATATTCAATTAAATGTTCTATAGAACTATTACAGATTACAAACACAGTGTTTTCCCTATCAATGTTTTTTTTGCGAGTTTAAAAGTTTTTTTTTTTCGTAGATAGAAATTATACTTGATATGCGAACGCCACAGTTTACAATCTGGGATTTATGAAGCTTTTTCCTTATAATATTATTTCGCAATCAAGTTGTCAACATTTAGTATTTTAATGCTGTATCGTTCTAATTACATTGTAATTAGTGGATTGTACCTGTTATAGCACAATTCTTAGTGGAACTGAAGGATTTGTCCTCATGGATTAGGAATCCCGGGACATACTTTCGGTTCTGTACCTTCCAAATCTTGTTTTTGTGAAAAAAAAATCAAACTCATTCCATTTCAACGAATTCAACATTCTGGATGTTTGTATGTACTTCAGTTCACAATCTAACCTAAGATCAATATATTCACAAGAATACGATTTTGGTTCATTTATAGATAAATTTGTGTCTATGAAGTAATCTGAACGTAAAGAGAATCAGAGTACAATTTATTAAAAACTGGTTTAAGAACAATAAAAGAAAAACAAACTTCTTAAACAATCATAAAAAGTTGCAATTGAAAAGCGTTTCTAGAGATTTTTTTCAGATGCAGACTTTAGCAGAAGGAAGATTTTGAGTTCAATAGAAGTGGGATTCTGACACTAACTTCTGTTATTTTAGTGGTAGGACATTTTTCTGTGCCTGAAGAAGAGAGTATAAAAGTATTCTAATTTTTCTAATAAATATGTTCAAACAGATTGTTATTAAAGAAATATATTATCTCGAATCGAAATTGCTATAAATTAAATTATTTTCACAAAATTTTTGTGTTATCCCTTAGTTGAAATTTGGTATTTTTTTAAGATTATAAGAGAGAAATTTTGCAGACGCAAAAGTTTATCTAATAGAATTGAGACAATTTCATAAATAAAAACTTTTCTCAATGTTAAGCAATTTCATTTATATGCACGAATTGTATATTTAAGGTACCTAAACTATACACACAAGAATACTCAAGAATAAACACTTTCTAAATATACACTTTCGTTCGAGAGAATTATACAAAATTTTAATTATTAGATATAGTGATAGAATGTATATATTTCATTTCAAATATTATCTAAATATAACATTAAAAATACTTTCTAGTTGAGTAGATACTTTAATTATGTAATGTTTTACTCTAAATATATTAGTATTGCCTAAAAAAATTAAATTATTTTATAAATAAAAATATCCCGTACACATAAAATGCTACTTTTGAACTAATGAATTGGAACAGTCAAAATTAACGGATAGAATATAATTCAGATGGAATATTTCTAAATATTTTTCACTATATTATTGCAATTAAGCAGACACATTGCGTATATTTCTATATAGATAATTTATTAAGAATAGTTTATTAATTACATTAAAACATGAATTATAGTGTAAATCTTGCAGGATAGAATTTAGTGCAGACAAATAATAATGTATTGTTTATTAATTAAATTACTGTTTTAATATTATGTGATTAAAGCGAATGAACATTTAATATTATATATGATAGTAAATGAATATTTAATATTCATTTTGTTGTAACATATTTTAACACTACTTTCAGTTGCTTGTTTTATATTTTGAAAATCCTTTCTCAAAAAGAAAATGTTTTAGCCCATAAATGTGAGTTCTATTTTGTTTCTATCTAAACTATCGAAATGCAATCAAGAGAAAATTCTTTGTCTCCAGGGTACAAGTGGCATCTTCCCACGTAAGAACGCCCATCTTATCTGGTGACAATAATTGCAGTGTCATCAAAGTATCGACTGTATCAGAGAAGAACTACTGTATACGGCTTTTATGTTGAATTCTGTTATAAGGATTATGCGGTATTCAATGTATATAAATGGCAGATAAATGTATTAAAAAAGCACGTGTTATTTTTCGAAAATTAAAGAAATGTAATTTTAAGTTCTTGATTTTCGTGACAAAAGTAAGAATTAAATTTGATGATTGTATTGTGCGATGAAATAATTTGTGAAATATATAATTTTCAATTTCATGAATTATTTAAATATTTTTTTTACAATACATTAAAAAAACCCTCATTAATATACAATGTTTTTGTTCTTTTGTTTTTGTTTTCTCCAGTAAGATGCAAATGTCGTAAACATACATTGAGCACCTCCTAAAATGTAGGATAATAGAAATCAAGGGCCATAGGTCCAGAAGGACATTTTGTTTTTCCACAGATAATAGAGCGGTAGGATTACGTTCTACATGTGTTTACAATTGCAATTAAATTTCAATATGTTTTTACACAATATAATTATTTATATATCATATTTATAATACTAAACTAGTTATTTATGCAACAGAGTATTTGATACCAACAGAATAGTTTTACAGTAATGTATGTAATAATACAAAATTTATACAATATCCTTCTAATTATCAATACAAAATTCAAGCAGATAAAATGCAATATTTTAGGCTACACATAATAAAGTGTCTGTTTTATATAGTAAGACATAGCATTACAGAACATTATTGCTCAACCTTTTTTACTTCACTCTAAAACTATGAAAATGAAAAAAATATTATGAAAAGAATATATGCCATTTTTAATTTTTTTTTCTAACACACAAACCAAATACTTTACAAAGGTACAAGAATTTATTATAATTTGTAATAAAAAGAATATTATTAATTTGTTTTGCATTATCCTTTACGTTTAACTTATTACGTTTACTTATCTTAATATTCGTATGAATTTATTTTACATGAACGTATAAAAAGCTTAAATTTTTTCATTTAAAATATTTTCTTTGTAAGGTAAAATTTTGGATTTTCATTACTCTCAAATAATTTTTCAAAGCTCATTTCATATTATAGCTCTTTTCCTGCAGGAAGTATAATTTTTCTCTGAAATAATTAAATTTATCTAAAGATGCGAAACAATTTTCATGATTTCCTCGCAAAGTTATAAAGAGTACGTACAAGCAGAAAAACAAACTTTCGAGTAATGTAACTTTATGAGATTAAATTTTATTTCAATATAAATATCAAAATATGAAAAGGATTTCTTTTTGTTAATCTTACAGTATTGACACAACCTTAAATTAAAACTTTCACCTGAGATCTCTCGCGGCACACCGATAAAGACCTACTGCTGTAGACTAACATAGCACACAATCCAACACATGCTAAGTAATACTCTTCACTGTAAACAAAAGACAAATGTTTCTTAATACACTATAAAAGCTAATAAAAAACGTTTCCGAATATCAGTGGCAGCAAAATAAACTTTGTTTTCATAAACGTGTCTTTAAATTTGGAAAATGTATTGCTTTCTGATGTTTCTAAATATAAAGAATACTTTTCGGAATCGTGGGTAACTCGGAAGAGATTATTGGATATTTTTTATGGTGGTTATGTTATACTTTACTACACTGAGAAATATTTGTCATTTTTTATAGTATTCAATACAATAATATACCATTCTGAATTAAATACCGTAATGTATCACTCGTTACAATTAATATAAATAAATAAGATATATAATTGAAATTGGAAGAACATATCGGATTAGATTATCAACTTCGGTAACTAACCTTAAACAATACTTTAATCAGAACAAGTTTCAAAATTGTCAAACAGAGCAATATAATGCAGTGCATATTATAATACTAGTCTCTTTATACAATTTCCATTAACGCAAAGGAAACTGCGCAAATTTGTGTAACACACTCTTTAGGTAAACCATATTACTTAAATTCATAGAGATACAACTAAATGTAAATATATTGCTTGAAGGTGCCTAAAAATACACATAAATCATTTAAAAGTACATTAAAGTCCTTTTAAAAATCCAAAACGTTTTCAACCGAACTACTCGGTCATCATCAGTGAATAACTAATTGTTGAGTTGAGTTGTTGTCCCTTCGCGTTTTCTTGCTTGCCCGGAATAAACTATTTTACTTCAAGGGTTTGGAATATAAGGTGGGATGGGAAAGGTTATCAATGATGTATTAATTCATTCCAGACTGTGTGGATATCATATGATAATACATCGTTACGTACTATTTCTTTTTAGTTATTATTTCTAAAGACTCTCTTATGATAGCTTCCAGGTGATTATTTGTGCGGAATATAATTTTGGATCTATTGAAATCTACTTTTATAAGTTTAGTTTGTGCTAATCTTGCTAACGCAGTGTGGGGTCTATTTAATCTCAGATCTGCTCAGATGCAAAAAAATGTATTCCGGGCAAGTAAAAAATAACGCGATGAGACAACAACTCAACTCAACAAATAGTTTTTCACTGATGATGACCGAGTAGTTCGGTTAAAAATGTTTTGGATTTTTAAAAGGACTTTAATGTGCTTTTAAATGTTTTATGTATGTTTTTACGCACCTTGAAGCAATATATTTATATTTAGTTGTATCTCTATGAATTTTAGTTACTAAACGAGGTGAATTCGCAATGAAATTTTAACTTTTCATATTACTAAAATTTTAATGTTGATATATTTAACACAATATATTTAAAAATATATATGAAATAACCTCGGTAGATATCTTTAGATGTTTCACAGTTAAATAAGTATGCGACTTTTATTTTTGCGATTTAAAAAAAATCCTATTTCTACAGGTATGAAAAATGTGCTGACAAATTATAAAAAAGTGTTAGAAGACAAGCATAAAAGAGTTGTATGTTTTTTTAAATATTTTGCTTATTTTGCAGAACCGTTTAAATTGAAAGTTAACATTCATGATACATTAAATTAATGGCATTTTCAATTACAATTGTCTGCCTCCTAAAATACACTACTAAACTGGTATAAACACCAATGTGTTGTCTGAATGTAACAAAATTCAAACAAACGCCTATGTATTAACACGTTTAATAGAAAACGTGGACAATTCTTAGAGAACACTTACACTGGAACGACATATTCATTTATTTTCTGACAGCAATATTTTAAAATTTGCATAACAATTAGCAGTGAATAGAAATACCGAAAACCTGTTCGGCATACGATATTTGCAGTTTTTATAGCTATAACTTTCACAGGAATCATAGCAAATATTCGATTTTAGTATGTTTCTCGCTTATTTAACCTCTTTAAAAAACGAACTTATAAAAATTATTCTTAGAGAAAAACTATATCCTAAAATTACTCCACATATTAAATCACATGCTTCCCTCCTTATTTTTCTTTTCAAATCTTGATTTTAGAACGTTTTCCATTCAATTAACACTTTTAAATGTAAAATTTCTTTAAAAAATTCTTATCGTTTAGTCCGTTTTATTTCGTTTAGTTAATGGATTTCACCGTTATGTTCTAAAACGTAATCTTGTGAAATTTATTACAGGTCGGTCAATGTGGGTAAATTTGAACAAATAAAATACATGTTTTAAAACAGGACTGGTAAATCTGTAAATTATACAGTGTTTGTTGCCGGAATTTCAAATCATTTAAATGCCATATTTGTTCTAAATCGTTTAGAAATTTTAGATTTGTAAAAAGACAATTTATGGAGGATGGTTGAAAAAAACAGTAAAAGGTAGTCCGTGAACATTTCAAATTAACTAGTATTTTTTTGACATGTCTTTATTGAAGATGCTCACGTACGAAGGAAAAACGTTATACACGTACGGTGTTTCATACAGTATTTTAATATTTTTATTGTAAATAAACTAGTCGTTGGGGGCCACCGTAATACTTACCCATCATGGATAGGCATAATATAAAATATTAAAATAAAAATGTGTAAACTACTTATAAAATGCATTGCAATTCAAATAAAATCGTGGCTTGATGACGTCATAAACTTTAAAGCGAGGCTAACGAAAAAGACAGGCTACCGCGGGGCGTTCCACTTATCTTTTTTTACAGACCGCTAGTGTGACGTGATGCTCTTTTCGTACACCTGCATTGGTGGATTCGAGCCTCACGTGATTCCCGCGGTCTGTAAAAAAAGATACGCGTAAAGCACCGCGGTAGCCTTTCTTTTTCGCTAGCCTCGCTTTAAAGGCTCAGTTACTGAATTGCTTGAAAGAGGTTTTTCCTTATAACTCCAAAAATAATAATCCTATTAACTAGCGGTTTATTGCATCTGATTAAGCGTCAAATTTCCAATCACAATATATCTTTAAAGTGAAATTTGGATGAAATACAGGGTCATGAAAAATCGAAGAGTGTGGATAATAGGATTCCAAATATCTCGGCAACTAATTATCCGATCGACTTCATGCTTTATGTAAAATTTATGTTTTTTTTATTGTCTTTTATATTCATTTCTTAAACTAAACAATTTTGAAAATTTTTATATACCTTTTATCAGAACGAATATTTCGAGAGTCCGAAAAAAATAGTTCCGGTTAATCGAGGTTATTGAAATGAAATAGGCTTCTTCCCATTATTACATACTAAGTACATACCAAATTGCAAGTCTCTATCTCATTTTTTTTGGGAGATAGAGCGTTTACAGACACACACACAGACACACAGACGGACGGCAAAAATTTTTTTCTAAAAATATGTTTTTCGGAATCTCCAGTGTCTGAAACGTGTAAATCCGTCAAAATTTTTTTTCGATTTTCAAAACGATTACAAGACTTACCCTATACTACGTATGATGGGTAAGTAACAACAATATTTGTCACGTATATTTTAATATTTTACATTTCTTTAATGAAGCAAGTTTTTAACAATTATCAGAACACAAATTGCGAACAGCGAATACACATTTTTGAGTCAAGATTACTTTGAAAAAATAAGACGTTTCATGTTCTCATTTTCAAGGACATGATTTTTAACAGTGTAAAATTGGTGGGATATTTATATTACATTTCACATATTACGAACTTTCACACAATACATATAACATTGGTTTTTTAATGCCTAATCTCTAAAATACCTTATTTTCTTTTAAGATCCAATAAATTGAAATTAAGTAAATATTTGTTTGTGGTACAATAATACATTTCGTAAATAATTATTCTCTTTAGTAAACTGCGAAACTTTACTTTTTAAAAAATGCGAAATTCTGCTGTGTATAGTAAAAACACAACTTCAGTTCAGTTTATTTTGTAAAATATTATTTTCAATCTTTTTCTAATGTTAGTTTGTATTGTTGTGTGATGCTTTTCGAAAGTATCATATTTTATAACGCATACGATGCTTTTTTGCATAAAGTCATCCATTATTCATGCTTTCAAACTTCCATATTTATTCTCTTTTACGAGGAAAAATATGTACTTTGGAATCTCATAGTCGTAATGTAATAAAAGAAAATAGTTTAAATGTCTCCATTATTAGGGAAACTGTATCATTTATCTTTGGGAGGGTAAGATGATTTAAAATATATACAAATTCTAGCATACCACATTACATTTATTTTGTTATTTATTTTTTGAATTTATAAAGTCTTTTATTCTATAAATACAGAAACATTTTGCGAAATAATTGTATTATGTTTCAAATCAGGTAAAATTTTATACATTTACAGAATGTTCATTAATCTTATGAGTTCTTTATGAGTATTGTGATTCCCGTTTACTAATTTTATCAATTATAATATGGAAATTTTGTCACTGCTGAAGGGTAAGAATATTAAATGAAAAATTATACAACGTAAGTAGTCTTAAACCTAATACAAATATAATTATGAAGATATACAGCGAAACCGGTTCTAACAATTATTTGAAACCTTTATTTCTGACTATTTTTTTAGTTTAACTACTATAATTAGCAATTTAAAATATATATTTTTATTATTTTTTTATGGTTAATCAATAATTATGAAAACAAAATCATAAAGACATAAAACATTATTTATTATAACCAAGAAAACAGAACCACCCATGTAAATATGATTTAAATTTTAGGATAATATTACGGATTTTTTTAATTTAACGGATAATATTACTGTTATTTGTGTTAACATATAAACAACCAGATATGGCACATCTAAATTAAATGGAAAAATAATTCAATTAAGCATAAATTTAAACCTTGGTTTAAATACAAATTTTAAAGTAATTATGTTTTGCGAAGAATATTTGGTGTTCGCAATTTCAATAATAATTCTCTGGCGTTAGAAGTGTGATTTTTTTTTCTGATTACAGATATTTGGAAATCTTGAAAATTTAAATTCGAATAATTGGTGTTTCGAAATGTATTTGCTTTTTTTCTATTAAATGAATATATATATTTTTTTCATTTTGTCACAAATGCAATATGCCTACTTTCCAGCCTCCATATGTTAAATAAAATACATAAGCGACGACATTTAATGTTAATATGACTTTCAATATTTATTAATGTGATATTTTGTTCAAATCTATATATTTAGATTATAAAAATGCATATGCATTCTAGTAATGAATTTTATACCTTCAAGCGATTTTATTTTACATTACAGGAATACATTTTCACTCTAAGATTGAAAATTTTATTTTCACCTCATCGCATTTAGTTTATTTGGTGATTCTAAAAATAAAGTAAAGCAACATGTTTAAATTCTTAATGCATTCTAAATTTCTAAAGGAAACTTTTTTTATTTTTAATATAAAAACGTGGATACTTTTAGCTTACTTAGAAAAAAAAAGCATTCAATTTACATTTTCCTAAAAGCCTTAAGCTATAAAATAATTTGTTCAGTCACATTTGCTATATAAATATTATTGTGAATTTTAAAACTAAAGATGTACTTGGATTTTTTTCTGTTATATGTAAATTAAGGTGTAGGGAATATTTTTGCTTAGTTTTAAAGAGCATATAAAAATACTACCGAAAATAAATGTTCTGTTATAGATAAATCCACATTTACTGACAATTTTAAAATTAATTTTCAATAACACAAAATATCAGTAAAGATATCAGGCGTTATGGATATTGAGTGCGAAATTGCAAAATACAGGTTTCAAGATACATACAAACAAACTGTGTGTTTCTTTATATACTTGCTCAGCTATTATGAGCGTAAACCCATAATATTAAAAAGAAATGTTTGTGTTTTACATGAATGAATTTTTAATGAGAAATTTATAATTAATGTCCAATAATATAAAAAATTAATAAACATATCATACCAGGTGTTGTGAATATTAAGGACGAACTTGCAAAACACAAATTTTGAGAATCTTCAGGTTAAAAATACAATTCTATCATTATCGCCAGTGTGTCAGTTTGTTTCATAAAGCAAATTTCAGAGTGTTAGAGGCGGTCTTAACCTGTTAACAAATTGCAATAGATACTACAGTCTTCCATATTATGCTTAACAAATGAATAAGATCGATGTTTATGTAGTTTGTCCTTCAAATCTGCAATGCCTCACACATTTGTTTTGTGGTACCATTATATTATAGTTATTAATCATAAATATTGTCGAACTTTATCGTGTTTACTGAAATAAAATATACTTTGTCGTGTAAACCAATAAAACAACAGATTCTTAATACGCAGATTGTAATAAACTAAAACACAATGACATTGAATTTTAGGGCATGCAATTATCCAAGCAACATTAAATTTATTAATGTGTGATTAAAAGTTTCTTTTTCATCACGACGAAATGGCTCTGAAACTCACACATCGGTATATTTTAAATCGGAAAGAAGCATAATCCCCTATGTGAAGACTCTTCCGAATGTGGGAGTGTTCTAATTAAACAGGCCTTTCTAACGACGAGCACAAGTTTAATAAAACTATGACGTAACGATGACAAATACAGATGACAAGGACAGGTACATTACACGACTTGTAATAAACATAAAAGATTATTCATATTTTTTAAGATTCATGACCGGTAATATTTACGGCCATTTTCATAACAACTTCTGGTTTCTCATATCACAAACGACGTTCTTCGCCGCTGACATTCCAAATTCTACTGCCGCGCTTTTTCCATTTCTCCAGAAGGGGGCGCTACTAGAGCAAGAAAAGGCATGCGCAGTCCTCACACCTCCCCCTTTCGAGAATTTGATTTAGTCTTTTGAGACAAATTAATATCTGGTAAATATCTAAATAAACAAGTAAAGCATATTAATACAAAAAAAAATTCAAACATTTAAGGAATATCAAAGAAAATAAACAAATAGAATACACTATAACACTATAATATACTAATGCTAATATTTTAAAGTTCTAGGATAAAGTTAAAGTTTTTAAGTTCAAACTTGTAACACAGAAAAAAAAGACAATGTTCAAGGTTTTTTTTTCTTTAAGTCCAATGTGAAGCATGTAGCCTGCTTGCAGAGTCAGCATTCGCGTGGAGTTTCCCACGTTGGTACGTTATTTGGGCTTGAAAGCGCTGAAGTGCAAGGGCCCATCTTTGAAGGCGCGCACTTTGAGGTGCACAGTCCATGAGAAATTTCAAAGGATTATGGTCGCTCACCACAGTTACCTGCGAACCATAAATATGGTGTTCGAACTTTTTCAGGGCGAAGATAACAGCATAAGCTTCCTTTTCGATGGTAGCATAACCTTCTTGGCATTTGGAGAGCTTTTTACTTGTAAAATCAATGGGGTGCTCTTGTTCATTTTCATCTTTTTGAGATAGACAAGCGCCTATTGCATACGAAGAAGCATCTGCGTGTATAATAAATGGTTTCTGAAAGTTCGGGGAAAAACAGATGGGTGATTTACTGATCGCCTGTTTCAACTCAAAAAAGGCTTTGTCACAATCCTCTGACCAGGTAACTTCATTAGAGGCACGTTTCTTGGTGAGTTCAATCAATGGACGAGCTATGTCGGAGAATGAAAGAACATAGGATCGGTAGTAAGATAAAAGACCTAATATGCTTCTGACATCTTTCTTTGACTTGGGAACTTCTAAGTTTTGTGTAGCTGATATTTTGTCGGGATCGGGTGTATGTATACTGGATCTTACTACATGACCTAGAAATTTTATTTTTCCTCGTTTTCGCCGTCTTCCTGTACTAAATGTATTGTTCATTCGGCGAAAGCCATTACGCGTACACTGTTTCTTCCTCACAGTTTCCTATATTTTCACTTTATCATAATTTTTAGAAAGTTCAGTATCAGTTTCATTTTTATTTTCGTCAATCGTCACTTCCTTAGTCTCTGTAAACTCATCAATCTTCTCAGATTTCTTCTGGCGTTTTTCTAACATCATGTTGTCAGGATGATTTAACTTAAGGAATACATCGGGTTTTTTGTTTGCTATTTCATGTGATTTCACACAACCATTGACTATAATGTAGTTTGAATTTTCATCGTAAACAAAAGGTTGTTTCTAGCTGAACTCAATCATGCTGGATTCGGAACTTCCATAAAGTGTTTTTGGCATCGTATTATTGAAAATAGATACGATTAGATAGAACATAATATATAGAATATGAAAATAGATAGTACAATTTATTAAGATTCTTCTGTTGTCGTGACATCAACTTTTGAATCTTTATTTTCAGAAATTTTGTTTCGTCTTATATTTTCTGCCTTCATGTCTGCTGATGCAATCAAATATTTATCCGAAGCACTTGCATTCTTTTTAGCATAATTTGCGGTTTCGTATTCGGTTTCTTCATCAGGTGTGACTGCATAGTTTGAGGATTCGAAAATTGAAATTACATTGTTAACTATGGGAGTACTCTTCATAATATTGTGTTCACTCTGTAAATAATTTTGGACTTTTAAATCTTTTGAATTATGTAAAATTTCTTCTGCTTGCCTAATTTGGGGATCTTCTTCCTTATAATGAATTTCCGTTTTGATTTGATCTCCACTCTCTATTACGATTAAATCAGCAACAGTACATATGTCATTTTCATTATTATTAGTTTCTTTCGTGATCGATTGTGTAATACTAGTACGCGGGTGAGGGTTATTTTTCGTCTCATCGAATAATTTATCCAAATGATATAAGAAATTCTCATGAACGAAAAAGCTATTAAGTTCATTTTTGTTAGCTGCCGAACACTGATTTAACGAAGGGCCGTTTTTCTGTTGCCATTTAAATTTCTCTGAATCATTTATAAAAGTATCAGGGTCGTTGCCAGGTGCGTGGTCAATGTTCTCGTTTTCCTTCGCATTTTCAACTGATACATGGTCTAAAATTGCAGCAGACAGATCTACAGTGTTGGTTTCTTTCGTATTGTCACTTATCGCGTCAACATTACAATGCCTTTTCATGTTCAATATATTTATTCAAATCATTTAATTCATTATATGTATCGAGAGAAAGTAATAAATCATTTATTAAATTATCAACTACAGCACATGTTATCATAATATTACGATATATCTTGGAGTTTAATTTATCAACTGCAATACTCAATGGGATATTTATTAAAGGAGCTTTCAATTGGTGTCCGAATTCAGATTGCAATATTATAGTACCACAAGGATTTTTAAAGTATTCGGGTACACAATCAGTCTTTATTATAGAAATTTGGGTTCCACTATCTACTATGCCATGTAATATTTTATTACCACATTTGATATCTACTGTCGGTAATGTTTCAATTAATTTCGTTTCTTTTCGCGGTATTTTCAAATTAAAAATCTCATCCGATTTGACTCCAGCAGTGAGTGCTTTTTCATTTGAATTCGAATTATCTTCCCTATCAAATTTATTGGCATTGCCAAATAAATAACTACATATCGTAACATTATGGTATCTGCCGCAATTACTGCATTTTTTATTTTTTATGGTACAATCTTTCGCGACGTGTTTACCTCTCTTCAAGCATAAAAAACAGCATCCTTGAGCTCTTAATTTAGCTATTTTCTGATCAATGGGTAATTTATTGCACTCCTCAGTCGAATGACTATTACTCGAACAAAATATACAAAAGGTTTCAGTGGTGGCTAAAATATGAGATACTTCAGAATTAATTCTATCACTAGCGAACATTTGTCTACGAAATGCAGGGGAATCATTATTATATGACCGTTTTGACCTTGGGTTATCTAAATTACCAGTTAAATAATTTTGTTTTTCTCTCGACTCTATTTCGGTACGAATAAATAATAACAAATCATCAATGCTTGATTGTGAGTCACTAGAATTTTTTATACATTGCTTATTATATTCTAACGAAAGATTATTTGGCAGGGATTTAAGAATTACAGGTGTCAACAGGTTATCAAATCTGTTTTATTCAATGTCCAAAGACCTGAGACTTCTTATTTGGCATTGAATGGTATCAAATAATTTTCGCAGAGCGATTACATCATTTGTTTTCAATAAGGGTTTCAAAGATAATAATGTATTTATGTGTGCTGTCACAATGAAATCCTTTCGGCCAAATTGTTGTTTCAGAATTTGGAGAGCTTCCAAATAATATTTATCTGATAATGCAACCCCGGAGATGGAATTATACGCGCTACCGCCTAAATAACTTTGTAAATAGCTCATTTTTTTCAATATTTGACAGTGAATCATTATCATGTACTGCTATTTTGAATGAGTTCCAAAACTTTTGAAATTTACTTAATTCGCCGTAGAATTTCTCAATCTTTAAGGTAGGGAGTTTAACAGATTGCGAAACTACTTCTGCATGCTTATTATCGACGTGAGTTACGGGGGAAACTTCGCTTTTGCTATTATTTTTCAATTTCTTGTTTATTCTAAATTTCCATAAAGTTATTTTTTCATGATATTCGATGGACGCTTTTGCGACTTTTTCGATTTCATCTTCATCATTAATTAACGCTAAAATCTGGGCATCTTCTCGTTTAAGGTCAACATCTTTCTGTTCCAGCTGAGCTAAATTTTCTTCTATTTCCTCAAAATTCGGTGATTCCAAAACCCATGCATCTTCGATCTTTTTAACGATAGAGGTAATAGATGTTTTTATTACGCCTCTAGTTTTTTTAAGCTTAGTCAGTTGATCAGCCATGCTTAAACAATAAAATTTACCTTACCTCTGTATAAGTTATCCAAAATTTTTTGCTATAATCTTTCACCCAGTAATCAAAATTTACAGCCTGTTTTCATCCATTATTTCTGACACCTATGTGAAGACTCTTCCGAATGTGGGAGTGTTCCAATTAAACAGGCCTTTCTAACGAGAAACACAAGTTTAATAAAACTATGACGTAACGATGACAAATACAGATGACAAGGGCAAGTACATTACACGACATGTAATAAACATAAAAGGTTATTCATATTTTTCGAGATTCATGACTAGTAACATTTACGGCCATTTTCATAACAACTTCTGGTTTCTCATATCACAAACGACATTCTTCGCCGCTGACATTCCAAATTCTACTGCCGCGCTTTTTCCATTTCTCCAGAAGGGGGCGCTACTAGAGCAAGAAAAGGCATGCGCAGTCCTCACAAAAATATACTTTGCCGTGTAAACCAACAAAACAGCAGATTCTTAATACGCAGATTGTAATAAACTAAAACACAATGACATTGAATTTTAGGGCATGCAATTATCCAAACAACATTAAATTTATTAATGTGTGATTAAAAGTTTTCTTTTTCATCACGACGAAATGGCTCTGAAACTCACACATCGGTATATTTTAAATCGGAAAGAAGCATAATCCCCTAAAACATATTATCTAAACATAGATATATATATAATTGTAATGTCTGTCTGAGAATTTCAGAAAACACTTATGTGAAAGATCATTGGACTATGAGCCGACGTGTAATGTAGAATAAAATTTAAAGAAAATTTTGTCTGTTGGTTTGTCTAAAATAGGCTCAAAAAGGGTTGTATAAGAAACGCTAAACTTACCAAGGATATAATTTAGTTTTCTATACAATCTGCAGTTTGTCGCATTACGATAGCTTAAATAGCGTTGCAGAATATATGTAAAAATCCCTGACGGCTCGGCCTACAGGCATAGGTAGATT
The DNA here is from genome assembly GCA_963931845.1 of Maratus michaelseni. Taxonomy (NCBI): domain Eukaryota; kingdom Metazoa; phylum Arthropoda; class Arachnida; order Araneae; family Salticidae; genus Maratus; species Maratus michaelseni. The sequence continues at coordinate 247,338,176 of OZ007589.1, forward strand.
TCGAAGACGCAGACCGTGGGGTGCCTGTTTGTCGGGAATTGCGGAAGAAATGACCTTTTTTACGATGATGCGGCAGTTTGAACCGCCTACTTTGAAACCTAACTTGTTTGCAGGCGGATTCGGCAGGGATTTTTTTGTTTTTAATTTTTTTTTTGGTATAACGGTTGGTCCTATAAAAAACTTGTCAATATAAAAGTTTTAGATAATATTAAGAGGATTTATAATAAATTTAAGCGGATTTGAAATCTTGGGAATTGACGAAGTTATGCATTTTTTTCTTCTAACCCCCCCCTCCCCCCCTCTTAAGGCAATTTTTAATTATATCAAAAATCTGTCATACATAAATTTTCGGCCCTTCTCCTAGAAGTAATAATAACGTCAAACGGATTCGATACGTATCATAATTAAGAAATTATGTTTTTTTTTCTGCTTTCACAAAAAGCCCCCCCACCCTCCCCCCCCTTGGTTCGATTTTGCCCATTAACGAACTTGACCGAGATTTTATGCCCCTTGATTTTATGTATCAGTTTGTAAAAGATTAATGCAGAATTTTTCCAGTTATCGTGGTCAGAAAAAAGTGACATAGATAGATAGATAAATAGATAGATAGATAGATAGATAGATAGATAGATAGATATATAAAGTTTTGAACTGGGGGTGGTTTTGGGTTCTGGGAGTCATGATCGGCGTAGATCTGCAAAAATTTTTCAAAATTTCCAACTTAGGTGAGAATGTAATAGGTAGTATTTCTTACGAAATCTACCTAAAACCAGGTGAATATATATCAATCAACGAATCATTCAATGCTTAAAAATTCCAGAACTAATTGATCAATTTTAAGGAATTTTACGGCGATTGAAACATCTAATTAAGATTGATATATAATAATAATTACATTTTTAGCTTATGATTTATACATTTTAATTGTATGTATGATTCCATACTTATTTTTTTTATAAAAAAATAAATATTATACTTTGTTTTTAAATTGTGGAATACAAGATTTCTTTTTTCTACAAAAATTCGAATGATATTTTAAATTACAATGGCTTTTTGTTTGATCTAATACTGTATAAACTATATAAATTTAACAGTTAGTGGTGCAAATATGAAATAAAATGTACCTTGAATACCTATATGGCAAGAAATTACAAAAATTACATACTCCGTTGCAAAGACTTGAAATCTAGAATTTGATTTTTGATTTGTACTGTGTAAATGTTACATATCTTTCACAGATAAGTGAATGTACACTATAAAAAAATGCGTTAATTGGTGAGTTTTTTTCGGGTTTTTTTTTTTTCGTTAAAACACGAAATTGCTGCTTTGATTTGTCCATTTTCACCCAAAATACAGAAAATTCAACAATCTAATATAAAAATTCTCTGGAATGTTAGAATATAATGCTGCATTTTTGTCAAATGACAGGGAAGTTCCGGCAACTGTGCTACGTGTTACTTTTTGTATTAGAAACTCAATTAATACGTACGTATTTTTTGCCTTAAAACGTGACACGTAACGTAAAATTCACGAACACAAGCACAAATGTCCTGAAATCATCCAGGTAAGAGACGGAAATTTCATCAAATATCTAAAAAATCTCTTTCAATCATACAGGTATTCCGGAAACTTGATTCCTGTACTTTTACACTTTTTGACGACATTTTTTTGAGAATGTAAGACGAGACAAATTGGAGAAATTGTAAAAAAACTGCTTCATTATAGACTGTTATATCAGCCTACTACAGGTAATTTCTAGCATTTTTGCAAAAATTTACTTTATCAGAAAATCCAAGGATGTAATATTCATTACGGGTAATTAAACAAATAAACATGACATTTTGATTCTTTTCTGGGGTAATTCCTACAACAATATACATACTCCGTTTATAACTCCTACAACAATATACATGTTCTTCTGAATAATAAATTTTATCCCTTTAAGGGATTTTATTTTGCTTTATAGAAATTTCTTTTCATTCTAAAACTGAAATTTTCTTTCTTTTGCATTGCTCCTGGTCTACTTCATTTCAAGAATTTTAAAAGAGCTGCAAGTGCAGTATGACAACAAGTTTAATATTTAAATTTACTAAGGGAAAATATTTAAGCATTTTTTATATCTTCGAATGCGTATTGCAGTAGGTTTCTTTATATTAAAAAAACACTCAATTTATTTTTGAATGAAGCTCTTACGTAATAAAAGAATATTTTAAGTCTCATTTTGAAGGTAAATAATTTTAGAAAGGGTAAAAAATAATACTTCACGCTTTTTTAGCAATATTTTATTTTCTCAAGAGAGATGTTTTTGCTGTGCTTTTAAGATTTTGTGCAAAAGATACCATATTATACATATACTTATTTTTTATTAGTAATGCTATTTTCTTAGTTTCATTTTAAACATAAAATAAAAGTATTTGATTTTATTTAACTAATATAAAAAATCATATTTTATCATATAGTTTTTTAACAAATTTTAAATGCACTATCTAAATGAGTGTAAAATCATTTATTAATAGAATACCGTAAAATTTAAAAGAACATTCGGCATCAGCGTCAAAACCTTTTGTATATCTACGTTTCAATTTAATGTCGCTATTAACCCATCCTTCAGCCGCGCCTCTGGGGCTCCCGGGTTCTGTCACAGTGCACCTGACAGGCAACTTTTGTTATTGACACCTAAGTAAACTCGATTCTAATGCTCTTATAGTGATCATGATCACTGATCACTATAAGAGATCAGTGACCTTCATTATGCCGTACAACTAGAGAATATCCAAAATCTAATTAAAAATTACTCATTTAATATTCTCAAAGGAAATAATAAACACCAAAATACTGAAATCTAAGACGCACCAGCATTGTCTTCAGTTTTCATAACAAATAAAATCAAATGAACATTAAAATAACGAACAAAACACGAAATATAAGCACATTAGATTCATCGATAAGATCTATAGTAGTAAACAACTTATCAGCAGTAATGTTACGACCAGATCCAAATATACGGTTGGAATTTATTTTCCCCAACACTTTACTTGTCCGTGACTGTAGTTACTCACATCATTGATTTTACGGGCTATTTCAAATCTGAAACAAAAAAAAAGGAAAAATTAACATGAGTAAAAGTGTGCTGCCTGAGAGGCCACACTGTAGAAACCGACATATTAGCTACAAAATACCCAGAACCTTTTTAATCTGCATTCATAAAATGACCAAATTAAACAATTGGGATGAAAATAAAAATAAGTACGAACCTTCAAAAGTCTGACAAATTCGGGCGCAATGGGCCTGCGAGGCCAAGATTCGTCTCTGCTGTCTCCCGCAGGCCGTGGGAAAATTGAACTGTTAAAAACTTGCAGCACACTTTCCAGTCATTTGACCGTTTTTAGAGAAAACGGTTACATAACAGTAATTTTATTATATTGTGACCATATTATTGCCCATATTATGGTCAGAATACAGTTAAATTACTGTTATGTAACCGTTGTCTATAAAAACGGTCAAATGACTGGACAGTTTGCTGAAAATTTTTAACAGTGTACGAGTGGGTTTCGAACAGTTTCTAGAAATAATAAGATATTAAGAGGGGAATGCCCCTAGGCCCCCTTGTGGTGGAGAGGGAGTGAGAAAAGCACTTTGTTAAAACACGCACAAAAAAAATGTTGTTTTGCGAAATTTTTGACAGAATCTTTTTTTATTATATAATATCAAATATATTTAAAATGTATTCAAGGAAAAACAGGACAATATCCGATTAAACAAGAAATCGCTAAATCTTCTTTTGATATTGTTTTACTAGCTTTTGCACATATCCCTGCTAACTATGATGTTGAATAGGAAAAAATTGCTATAGAAGTCCATAAATGCGCTACTAGAGTATAAGCTATTATGTAAGTTGAGAAACATATAGGGTATCGTTTGCTATAGACATTATTGAATCTCACATGCTTACAGTTATTTATTCAGAATACCATGTACATGAGGTGATTATAGAAATTGATGAATTTTTTATTTGTTAGCTACAAATATACAAATACATAATTAACTCTAAAGTTCCTTAATAATAATAATAATCTTCAATTTTAGATAATTGTGAAAGAGGTTCTTGCGATCTTTTCCTCTGTGAATGCCTCCATATAATTTAATATTTACGCTTACCACTACGCATGTTTTAGAAAGTTAGAATCTAATTTTTGAACAAAAAAGACGCATAAACACATTAATCTTTAAACATTCGCTTCTTTTTGTATAAATATTTCTTGAGATCACAAATCTGGTATGGAGGTCCCTTTTCATGTGCAAAACGCTTACCAAACACAGATATTCTTTAAACTTAAGCTTATATAATGTACTCTAGTTATTTAATGTTGAAAAAATATTCAATAATGTTTTTTATCTATTCGCATTGCCAGTAGTTAACATTTAGTCATTATAGAAATTCAAAAGAAAAAAAGCATTTTCCATTTATAAAAGCGAACATTTTAAATAAATTAGGTAGTCAATAAGGAACTGTATCAAAAATTCTTGAATTTTAACCTGTATTATAGCATTGTCCTGTATACGTAACCGATCCTGTTTACCACATTTTCACATGTAATACTATCACAAAATCTATTTATGCTTAGTAACCTAAATGGATTTTAATTTCGAAAAGTATTGCTTATAATTATTTTAAATTCAATTTTAATATTTTTCTTTAGTTTTTTGAGTGTGGCTAATTTTACTATTTTGGCTGACATCACACGTTTTTATTTTTGTTTTAAATAATTGTGTGAATAAAATGTCAAAAATATTTAAAAAATTAATAAAGACAAGTCTTAAATATTATTTCTATATAAACCGGTACATTAGAAACTCTAAACAGTTATACACAAATTATAGTAGTGGATTGTACAATCGAGTGACATATCGGACAGCTTTAAAAAAGTAAATCCGAGAAGCTTGTATAAGTTTTTGAATTATATATTTTTCTTTGGTATCCCATTAGTTTGTAATAGCAATTTTTTCAGAAATAATTTTTTTTATATACTCACTGGTCAATTACCAAAATATTCGGAACACCCTTCATTCAATACTTGCAGCACGTGTGCTGACGTAAATGATGGACTTTGCTGATAAAAATATTTTTCTACTCAGAAGCACCAGAAAACGTTGCAATTGGAACGTTCATGGAGAAAACGAGAGATTAGAGTGATTTTAAGAGCGAAGTGACTGTGGGAAAATAAAAGGTCGTTTCTAGTATGTCTTTAATTGCTATGTTTTTCAGCTTTTCTCGTACAGCAGTGCCTTGAGTCATCAAAGAACAAATTCGACCGAAAATAAGAATTGGGTACAGAAATCGCTTGCGGACAAAAGAGGCAGGGTCAATAACACACATTGTTTGTAGCAATAGGAGAGCTGTAATGCAACAAAAAGAGTGAAATATAAGCCAAGATCATACTAATGCATATCCGTACACTTTATACGAGAGATCTTAAAACGAATAGGTGTTTATAAACGGGTTCCGCCAACAGTTCCTTTTATTTCGCAGCAAAATTAAACTAGTGGGTAAATGTGATCGAAGATCGCACAAAGGGTTTCGTTTAATATTCCTTTCAAAACACTTTATCCTTTCTTTAATAAATCCAAATAAATTCCATTTAGCAAAAAAAAAAAAAAAAAAAGTCGTGTTTTTATAAAGTAAAACTTTACCGGTCTATTTTTCTCGTTTTTTCAAAAATCTGGTCCGGTCCCACAGCAGGCGAAGCCCACTATTATGCTCTGTAACAGTAATATCCGTGATGTAGAATAAATACGATATTAAAAAAATAATAATTTCAAAATTAAACATAAAAATGTCAAAATATGCGAATATTTCTATAATCGGGTTTTTATAATGATTCAATACGTTCCTCAAACTCATATATTTACTATTCTCTGTTACTCATATTGATACTCGCTTTGTAGTATTATTCTCAAACATTTGAAAAATTCTTTAAACTTCCAATATGACCTCAGATTGATTTTCTTTTTAATTCTCTAATGACGTGCTATTAATCTGATTTCTGTACATACACATACTCATACTCCTTGTATTATTAAGAAATGTTTGAAAAATTCCGTTTTATTACCCATAGGACGTCGTATTAATCTTCTTTTAAATTTTATTTCATATTTTTCTTATTTTCAATTTGTGAAATTTTTATTTCATTTTCATTTTCACGTGGAAATCTTTCAATAGAAAATTAAATACTGTAGAAAGAATTTTAGTGTGGATTTTCAATGGTTGGAAATTCTTATAACGAAAAATTTTTCAATTTAATAAGAAAAGGCTGTTAATGGTTTTTTATCTCTCTCTATTAAAATAATACGATTTTTTCAAATTTTAATATTTTGAGCTTCTTAGTAAGTATTTAGCTATAAGTACACAATATTTCTTGCCTGTAAGTTATATAGTTTCTGAGAACGGCTCTGTGACAGACAGACAAGGGAGAGGGAGCAATAGGGTTTCGTGAGATGAACGAAACCCTAAAAATGTGGCTTTTGCGGCTAAAAAACGCCTGGATTGTACACTTAATGAGTGTTAGAAGTTTGTCTTGTCTGTTGAGCCCAAAGTTCTCCTCCATTACGTTTATGTTAGAGTCCGTGTGTGACGCAAGTAGCCATGGATGCATCCGTATATCCGAAGCCATGGATCCGTCATGACACCTGACAAATTCTGAAACCTGAGTTGCCAGAATCATGGTTTCTGGAGCATTTATAGACTTCGCTTTACAGATATTAAATTTTAAGCTTAAATGTTATAAAAAAATACATTAATAAAAAAAATTACTTCTTTTCACTCCCCTGAATACTTATAATTCATTTCTTAATAATTAATTTCTTTGGTTCTTTCGAAATTATGAAAACAATGTTCTCCTAAAAATAGTCACAGATTAAATATCAAGTATGGCATATTGTACAAACCATGAAATGCTACGTCTAACCCAAAACTGAATCTTCTGCTAGAAATGAGTTTTATGCCTTTGAGTCACTTCATTGTGTTTCTAGAGAAAATATTTTCATTTTATATCAAAATTTCATTTTGGTTACAGATTATTTTTATCATGCAACTGAAAAAAGTACTTTTCAATATAAACGAAAAAATTGAAAATGCTAATACATTAAAAAATTGTCAATATATTCTGTCAATTATTTTCATTTTGATAAATACTGCAATCAAAACTTTCTATAGGAAAATAAATCAAACCTGTTTTCTATGAAATTTTGTTGTTTACTAGTTAAATTAATAATATTAAATAAAATAAGTAATTAAATATATTAAATATATTTACTAATAAAATTATTTATATTTTTTAATTATTAATTTAATTAAAAAGATCTATTAATTAATTAATTTATTTAATAATATTACTCATTCAAATACCATGTTATATATATAGAAAGAATACGGTTCTACCAAATTTCGTAAATAATTTCTTGACATTTAAAAATATTAAAATACTGCGATTAATAACAGAAAAATTGTTGATCTGAAGAAAAGTTATTCGGAAAATATTTCTAATTTGACGTAGTGATGCCATACTCCTGGAAAATTCTAAGTAGTTTATGCAACTTGACAGACACAATTATATAAATATCGAAATAACATTGCATTTACAGGTATCATATATAATATACGAGCAAGCGATTTTCTCTCTTACGGAAGATATCGTAAACGGCTGAATTGTTTTTCACTACAATTGACTACTGTACTAAATCGAGGACGAGAAAATGATTTAACTAGGTCATGAAATCGAGAAAATCCGTCTTCAGATGTTGAAACAAACTCAGCGCTGAAAATAGTGCTTGCTATAAATCGAAATGTGCTCAAACGAATTTCACGAAACTTGCCTTGCATACTAAATAGAGCACGAGAAAATGATCTAGTAATGTTCCGAATTCGGGAAGGTTCGTTTTGACAGGTTAAAGTGAACTCCTTATTGAAAATGCTGCTATGATTCGAAAACGGCTCAAACAGTTTTCACAAATCTTGACTTCTATACTAATTTGGACATGAGAAATCTATCTAGCCAGGTCTATAATTTGAAAAAAAATCATTAATAGAGTTAGTTAATTACTCAAAATGATAGCATTTGTTGCCGCTAGAAGCGCCGTCTATGTAAAATGTTAAAAGAAACTACAATTTTTTTGTGAGTTGGGTTTGAGATGCCGATCAGTGAAGTTGTGTAAATCTCGGCTCTCGACCATTTTTATTGAGTGTTGTGAAATATTAAATGAGATACAGTCCGCAAGTGAGTTTATTTTATTTTGAGAGTGTGTGTTTTTTATTTGTAGTGATAAATTATTATTAACTGAGCTAACGGCGTAACCATAGTATTGGTCCGTCGAGCCGGAGAAAGAATAGAATTTGTCGATGTTTATGTTTTTTAGGGAATCGTCTGCAGAAGATAAATTGTGTTTGGAATTCTATCAAGTAATTAGAATGAGTAAAACGAAAATTAAATCATCGTTATATTTATATTAAAGTACAAAATATTGTGATTCAGAATTCTCTTTGTGAATATTGTGAAGAGTGTGAATATTGTGAAGTGTTTTTTTGTTTCCAGAAGTAAAATAATTTCGATTAACCTGGAGAATTTCGTAATACGGAAAAATGAACTACGCAGAAAGGAACCGATGTTCTTTATTATTGAGCTAATTTGAGAATTGAAAGAGTGGATTAATTCTTTTCAATGTGGAATTATCCGATTTGGAGATTTATTCATAGATAAAGGTATGTCAGTTTTATTTATTTATTTATTGTGAATTGTATTTATAATACAATGTTTAAAGGTGCAAAAAAGGAAGATTATCAGCGAATTGCTGCTGAATTAGACATAGATATATCAGATTCCAAATTAACTATTTATGATTTAATAAATTTAATAAAGGAAAGTTCGAAGTATAAAGCAGATAATAAACTGGTTGAAGACATAGCAAACAGTTTTATTGAGGAAAGAAAAAATGAAGAATCAAAATTACTAGATCTTGAGAAATAAAAAATTGAACATGCAAAGTTAAAAATTGAGTTGGCTAAGGCCCGTGCAGAAACTAAAAATGATAATTTAAGTGATCTCGAGAAAAAAGATAATATAGAATCTTTAGACTCTCTGATTAAAAGTGTAAGAACGTTAACGATTAAAATTCCATCCAAACCAGAAGGTTGGAGTTATTTTTTTTCATCGTTAGAAAGAGCATTTATTTCTAAAAATGTCCCAGAAAAATATAAATCGGAAATTCTACTAAATCTGTTAGGAGAAAGGGCAACAAATGTAATTACGTACATCAAAGATGGGGAATTAGAAGATTATTCAAAAGTAAAGGCTATAGTACTTAGAGAATTTGAGCCATCCCCCCAGACTTGTTTAGAACATTTTAGGAAAGCACAACGTCATCCTAATGAAACATATGTACAATTTGCATCCCGATTAACAACGAGTTGGGATTATTATTTAAAATTGAGGAATGTGACAGATTTCGAAACTTTAAAACAGTTAATAGTTTCTGATACGATTTGTCAAACGCTTGGTAAAGATGTCATGTATTTTATAAATGTTACACAAGCAGAATCGTGGTTTTCTCCCATTGAATTATCTCGGGAAATTGATTTATATTGTACGTCTAAGGGAAAACCCGTGGTTGACAATTCTAGAGCGAGTAATAAAAATACTTATTATCGAAATGTTTCTAAAGTTTTTCTAACTGACGTAAAAAATTCTAAATGTATTTTGTCATGTAGTGAAAATCATCCTTTGCATAAATGTCCTGTTTATAAAAACATGTCAGTGGGTAATAGAGTTGAGCTTGTAAAATCCAAAAACCTTTGTTTTAACTGTCTTATGAATCATAAAGTGATTGATTGTAAATCTAAATTCTCTTGTATTATTTGCAAGAGAAGGCATCATGTAACTTTGCATTTCCCACGTGAACAAAAAATAAATAAAGGTGAAAATCCAGAGATAATTTCACAGGAAATGAGTTCTAAAAACGAAGTCGGTAATAAATCTAATTTGGATGCTTCAGCTCCAGTATTCCAGCCTTTCCAAGTTAATAACCAAAGCAATTTATTTTCAACGATATGTAATTTGTCTAACGAGTTAAAAGCTGTGTTACTTAGCACATTTGTTTGTTTAATAAAAGATGAATATGGTAATTTTCATGAAGCACGTGGTTTATTAGATGTCGGTGCAAACTCTAATTTTATGAGTAAAAGGTTAGTAGATAAACTAAATTTGAAAAGACAAAAGACTAATATTTCTATTTCAGGAATAAATATTTTGTCCCTTAATGTTAGATCTAGAGTTAACACAACTATTTCGAATAGAGATAAAGATTTGTATTTAAAATTAGATTTTTTAGTCGTTCCGAAAATTACGGAATTTACGCCTTCTAGACCGCTTGAGATTTGTATTTCATCGTTAAATAACATCAAATTAGCTGATGAAAAGTTTAATGTGCCAGGCTCTATTGATTTGCTTTTGGGTGCAGAAAATTTCTATGAATTTTTAAGGCCAGGTCAAATTTACCCCCAACCATTAAATACTAGAATAGTGTTACAAAGCAGTGTTTTCGGTTATATTGTTAGCGGAAGCCTTCCGGCTAAGGTTGAAAGTAATATACATTGTGGGTTGATAACAGATAATTTGGAGTTAGAAAAAGTAATTCGAGATTTTTGGGAAATAGAAAACATTGAGAGACAATAATGAAGTTTCTAGAAATAAGGAATCAGAAATTTGTGAAGAACATTTTCTGAAAAATTATTCCAGAACTGCAACAGGGCAATACATGGTAAAAATGCCATTTAAGGAAGACCCATCTTGTCTTGGAGAATCAAAGAAAAAGGCTATGAAAGTTTTAAATTCATTATGGAATCGCTTAGTTAGAGAACCTAAATTTAACGATCTTCATAAAGTCTTTATGCAAGAATATTTAAGTATGGGTCATATGGAAGAGGTGATAGAATCTGAAGAACCACATATAACTTATTACATACCCCATCATTGCGTGTTCCGTGCTGAATCAAGTAGCACACCATTAAGAGTTGTCTTTAACGCTAGCTCCTTAACTTCTACCGGAAAATCTCTAAATAGTTTGCAGTATAACGGAGGAACAATCCAAGATGAATTATTTAGTATAATGTTGCGATTTCGAAAGCACAAATTTGTTTTTGTAGCAGATATTAAGAAAATGTACCGTATGATATTGATACATCCGAGTCAAAGAGATTTATTGAGAATCTTGTTTAAACCTGAGGTACATGAACCAGTTAAGGTGTATAAATTATGTACGGTGACTTATGGCACAACGAGTGCCCCCTTTTTAGCAACAAGAACCCTTACCCAGCTAGCTAGAGATGAAGGAAAGGAATTTCCTTTAGCTGCAAATGTATTAATTCACGACGTATATATGGATGATATTTTGATAGGTGCTGATGATCTAGACACAGCTAAAGAGATCCAACAACAACTGATATCTTTGTTAAAGAAGGGAAGCATGGATCTTCACAAATGGTCAGTAAATAATTCTTCTCTTTTGTGTAATAATGCAATATCTGAATATTCATTTTCCAATGAGACAAAAACCCTAGGAATATTGTGGAAGCCTCTACCAGACTGTTTCGGATTTAATTTAATTATAGAGCAAAGTGAAAGGTATACCAAACGCTCAGTATTATCACAAATTGCCAGAATATTTGACCCGTTGGGTTTGATAGGTCCAATAATTACGAAGGCCAAGGTTTTCCTTCAAAAATTATGGTTACTGAAAATAGATTGGTGTGATTATCTTCCAGTGAAAGAAAATATCGAATGGACTAATTTTCTTACTTCCTTAAAAACTGTAAATATGATCAATATCCCAAGATTTGTATTTGTAGAACAACCTAATTGTGTGGAATTGCATGGTTTTTCAGATGCTTCTGAACTTGCTTACGGTGCGGTCGTTTATGTAAAATCTATTAATTCTTATGGTGATTCTGCTATCAAACTGCTCACTAGTAAATCTAGAGTGGCTACTCTAAAGCCTATTACTATCCCTCGTCTAAAACTTTCTGCAGCAGTCCTATTATCTAAGTTGATGCAAAAAGTGTTAAGTGCTCTAAAGCAAGAAGTTTCTAAAATTTGTTTTCGGACAGATAGTACTATTGTACTTGCATGGTTAAAAAAGGAGTCGAATGATCTAAAGACAATTGTCGCAAACAGGGTATCGATTATACAAAGTTTAACTTCGATTAATCAGTGGAATTATGTACCTTCCAAGCAAAATCCTGCAGATCTCATTTCTAGAGGCCTAGATCCCATCAAGATCCAGCAATGTGATTTATGGTGGTTCGGTCCATCATTCCTACAACAGCCTCAGATGGTGGAGTCTCCTGATATTATTTCTGTTGAAGCCAGTGAGTTGTTTATCCGTGAATTGAAAGCACCATCAGTAACTCAAGTATGTACATTAGTTAACACTGTTGAGACTTTAGGCATCATTAATAACAGTTCTTCATTCATAAAGCTGCAAAGATTAGTAGCATGGTGTAATAGATTCATCCATAACTGTAGAAATCCCTTGTATCCCAAAGGTGGAACTTTAACCAGCAGTGAACTCTCTCAGTCCTTATTCTGTATAGTAAAAAACATCCAGAAGACTTCATTCGTGAAGGAAATGCAGTATTTGGAAAAGGGTAATGCAATCCCTAACAGTAGTAAACTGACAAACTTGTGCCCGTTTTTAGATGATAATGGTATAATCCGAGTTGGTGGTAGACTGAAAAACAGTAACTTAACTGATCATCAAAAATATCCAATGATTATTCCTTCAAAACCTAATTTTACTTTTTGTGTAATTAAATATTTTCATAATTTGTATTTTCATGCAGGTGCTGAGACAACTCTTTCTCTCATCCGAAACAAATTTTGGATCTTATCTGCTAGAAATATAGTTCGTAAAATCATTTTCAATTGTATGACTTGTAAAAAGGTAAATTCTAAGAATTCAGGGCAACAGATGGCTGATTTGCCAGCTTCTAGAGTAACAATGGCCCGAGCATTTATGCGTGCTGGATTGGACTTCTGTGGTCCCTTTGAAGTCAAAAACTTCATAGGTAGAAATAAACAGGTAAAAAAATATTTATTTGTGTATTTGTGTGTTTTACTACAAAGGCCTTGCATTTTGAAATAGTAAATGATCTAACAAGTGAAGCATTCTTAGCAGCACTTAAACGCTTTATAGCAAGGCGGGGCAAACCTTCTGATATACATAGTGATAATGGTCGAAATTTCGTTGGTGCCAATAAAGAATTAAGAGCAATTCTCAGATCTCTATTTAAAGATAAAAGTGAGGAGGAGATAGAAAATTATTTAGCTAATGAAGGTATTAACTGGCATTTTAACCCCCCTTCAGCTCCTCACTTTGGAGGTTTGTGGGAAGCAAATATCAAATCCCTTAAATACCATTTAAAACGTGTTGTAGGTAAAACTATTTTAAGTTATGAGGAATTCTTGACTCTTATTACTCAAATTGAGGCAGTTCTTAATTCTCGGCCACTCTGCCCCCTTTCAAATGATCCAAATGATGTTGAAGCTTTGACACCTGCTCACTTCCTTATTGGTTCCTCTTTAATGGCCTTACCAGAACCAAATTATACAGAAATTCCTATGAATAGGTTGAGCAGATGGCAATTAGTTCAAAAATTAACACAACATATTTGGAAAAAATGGTCATCAGAATATTTGAACAAGCTCTTAAATAGACCTAAATGGTACAAGGGAAGGGTAAAGATAAAAGAGGGAGATTTAGTATTAGTAAAAAATTCTGATAATTATTGCCCTTTAAAATGGCGTTTGGCCCGAATTATTAAAATTCATCCAGGCCAAGACAATATTATAAGAGTTGTCACCTTGAAAGATAAAAATGGCACATATAAAAGGCCAGTGACAAAAATTGTTGTTTTGCTATATGTAAATGATGGTTTATTGATTACTTAAATTCATACATTTGTTTTATTAAACTATATACTTTTCCTGCAGTGTATTACATTCTTGTGTTTATATTTGTAATTTTAGTATTTTATTTAGTGTAGTATTTTTGAGAAGAAATTGTGTTTTTTGAGATTGTATTTTTCACTTAGAGATTGTGTTTGAATTATATTGCATTTATATTATTGAATGTTAGCAACATTCAAGGCCCGGCGGTATGTTGCCGCTAGAAGCGCCGTCTATGTAAAATGTTTAAAAAAAAACTACAATTTTTTTGTGAGTTGGGTTTGAGATGCCGATCAGTGAAGTTGTGTAAATCTCGGCTCTCGACCATTTTTATTGAGTGTTATGAAATATTAAATGAGATACAGTCCGCAAGTGAGTTTATTTTATTTTGAGAGTGTGTGTTTTTTATTTGTAGTGATAAATTATTATTAACTGAGCTATCGGCGTAACCAGCATTAATCGGAAACAAATCCGATATTTTTGTGAAATAAGCTTATTCGAATACGAAAAAGCATCCAACTAAGTCTCGGCTTCTGAAAAAAATTTTTTGATATGTTTAAGCAATTTTTTTACATAAAATCTTCCGTATTCGGGATTCTCGCCAATGCAATTGGTCATTGATCATTAACACAAAAAAGGATGATCTGGTAGGTGTCGCTAACGTATTGACTTCCATGCTAAATCGAGCTCGATATAATGGCCGGCCTGTCTTTATCCCGAATACAGTAAAATTCATTCTAACAGGCTCAAACAAATATAGCTATATGAAATTGATTTTACCAAATGTTAATTTGCTGACTTTAAATATTTGGTATTTTTATGTTAGTTGGACGCAGGTAATAAGTCGCAAAATACTGTTGTTTATATCGCCATCATTCGTATTGCATCCATTTCATTTAAAAAATAAAACTTTTAAACTCATTTCATTTAATGCAATAATTTGCAATACATATATTGCATATATTTAAAAAACACCCCCTTAATTCCTTTAAATATATATATATATATCTATAAGAAGAAATAACACAACAATCAAAAACATTTTATTTCAAAATCAACATATTGTTTTTAATTTACAAACGTGAAAAATAAATGCTACTATTTGGTGAGAAAAAATTGTTATTGACGAGATTTGCGTCTCGCTAACATAAAAGTACCAAATATATTCATAAATATTCTTTAAATATATTAACATTTCTTGATAGATAACTGCACTTATACTTTTGCTATGTTTAAATCCATTATCATATTTTTACAAACATCGCTGTAGTTTGATGTGATGGCGATACACCCTGGCGCAAAATTAGCAGCAATTTTAAAAGTAAGAAAATTTTTCTGCCAAACTTACCACATCGTTACTGAAATAGCTCATGCTCGCCGCAAAATGTTGACTTAGACCAGGGGTGTCCAACTGTGGCCCGCCGGATACCACTAAAATTTTATAGTAAACTTTTCCTTAACTAATCATCAAATTTCTGCGATTCAATAAGTCGAATATTTCTTTAAAAATTTAGTGGTATCAGGCGGGCCACAATTGGACACGTCTGACTTAGACCAAGACTGAAGAATCATTTAATTTTTTATAAAACATGGAAAATATAACTCAAAGTAGGCTTGACATAATCTCATTCATAAAAAATCCAAATTTCTTGCTACATACAGTTTTTTTTTTCTTAGGTACTCGAGTGAACCCTTCGAAATTCAAAATATAAGTTCTATATCCCTTTTAAAAACTAGAAAAGTTATTTTTATGTAGATTCGTCAAACATTTCTGTAGCTATTCGACCAAACGTGCACCCAGAAAAATGAATTGATTAAAACTACAAAACATGTTTTGTTGAGTACATTTTGGTTGTTTTAGCAAAAATCAAGTAAAATTGAACCATTTTACTCCAATTAATAAAACATGTTTTGCTGACGATACACAATTTTTTTTTGGAATTGCAAAAAAAAAAAAAAAAAAAAAAAAAAAAATTGTTGATTCAAACAAAATTTCCATTGACCTATATTTAAACAAAACTTTTTGTTTAAATATAGGTCAATGGAAATTTTATTTGAATCAACAACAAAAAAAATTGTATCGTCAGCAAAAAATGTTTTGTTAATTCAAGTAAAATGGTTCAATTTTACTTGAATTTTGCTAAAACGACCAAAATGTACTCAACAAAACATGTTTTGTAGTTTTAAACAATTCCTTTTTCTGAGTGTGTAAAAAGGGTTCGATCCTCATCCTTTGTTTTTGTGCATGAATATATACGTGCAAATATACGTAAAAAAAAAATATACTTTTTAATTATGTAATGTATTTCATTTTTGTCGTTACGACTAATAAAATAATATGTAAACTCTCTTAACTTTAATCTTAAACAGCTCTGTAAACATGTGAATATTTAATTGTCTTTAGTTACTTTACTTCAAAATGTCATATATTTTAAAATGACACCTGATCAAATATAATTTAAAAAAATTTTGGTTGTGTAGATTACGAAAAATATCATTCAAATGATAAAATCTAAAAATGTAAATGTACATTAATTTTTTGGACTTACAATTATAGCAATGAAGTTATGTATAATTGTTTTTTAATAAACTTTTATGATATTTTTAACTTTAAGTTACTTTTCATACCTTTAAATTTTATTTATTATAATAAGTAAAAAAATAATAAATTGTTTTTAAACGTGAACCATTCACAACGAATTAATAGTTAAAAAGCTATACAATTAGTGTCTTACTTTTGTTATATTTATAATACTTCATACGTAGAAATACATTTTATGGATTTCTTTGACTTTATCTATACAAACCCATGTTTAATCCGTGCCCATTATGCAAATAACAAATATTAAAGGTTTTTTTTAAATTCTGAAATGCAAACATAAATTCCATTTAGGTCGGACAAATACATTATATAGTTAAAGTAAAAAGTTTTCATATGCATTTAGCTTATGGGATTCAATTTATGCTCCAGATTGAAAATTCGCAAAGCATATCCCTTTAAAGTTGTTTTTGTTCATTTTTTATCATATTTTTTATCAAAAAATGATCCGAAATAGAATAAAAATACTGGTATTTACTTATGGTGTCATTAAAGAGGAAACCTTTTTCATCTTCAATATTTTCTTTGCTTTTAATATTCTTTGATATTATATTTGTGAAAGAAAATAGATTTGAAGATCTTTTCTTTTGATGTAAAAGTTCACAAGCATTATTTAGGAATTATTTGTAATGAAATAAGTTTTATCAAAATCATCTTATGAGATGTTTTTTACACAAATATTTTTATAGTATTTATTATAAAAATCCAAAGTTTTATAACTTTATATTAAGATTTATTTACCAAATACAAAATATTATTTAATTTAGTAATTAAATATATAAAAAAAATTCTCTGATTTGATTGATAAAATGTTCAAAATTTTTAATATATGTAGGAACATCTATGAACAAAATACAACAGTTTTTAAGACAATGGTCTAAATTGAATAAATGATAAATATTAAAATCTTTTGAAATGTACTAAAGAAATGGCTGTTTAAAAAAAAATGGTGAATTTGAATATGTGTGTTTTTGCTTCGAGATTACTATCCATTTTTTAATATTAAAATGATAAGTATGAGTCTTATTCTGTTTTAAATGTGTTTTACTTTATGAAATACAAAAAAAGTTTTTACTTTCCTTTCTAGGAAGATGAACTTTTATACGAAAAAAAGATTATTAGATTCATATCGAAAAGTAGTCGAGCATTTATTCAGTAGTTTATCATTAGATATTATTTTTATGTAAATAAAAATTTCTTTTCTGGAAAAATACATTTATAAAGCAAAAAAAAAAAAAATAATACGGAAACCTTTAATAAAACCATATTTTATGAAGTTACTAACTAGAAAATCGTTGTTACTAAAATATAATTTATTTATCGTTTATTGAAGCGTACAATCGTATAATCGAGATCTGGAATTGGTTCGACTAGGAGTGGATTATTTTGACTGACAGGAAACAACATTTACAATCAAACAATTATTGCACCACATAATGAAGACTTACCTTGCAATGAAACACTGGCTATCATCATTCTACAATTAGTAAATGAAATTAGAAGTTCAATTTAAACAGAAATAGCAAAGATTTGCAGAGATACGGAAGGAAAAAAGAAACGTACGATGCGAAATAACTGACATCATTCGTTTTATTTAAAATAGATGTCTTATTAGTTTTGAAATATGAGGCGTAAAAGGCAGATTATATGTTCCTTTAGTAATATTTCTAGGTGGACTGTATTGTATAAGAGTGTTATAAAAGCCCATAATACCTGCAGGATAACTGTTCATTACTACAAGTTTAAGTTCTACTTCTCTTAAGTTCTAACAATTCTTTTCGATTTTGTACAACATAACATTGAATGAAATGCATATGGATGACGCTATCTGGAGTGAGAAATAAATAATTTCTTTGACAACTTCTAAAGGATCCTTATTTGTACGATGCGATCACAATAAAACATTTAAACGGTGTAGTGTGTTATTAATCGTAGATCATCCTAGTTATGTTTTAATGTGCGGTTAAATGTGAGAACATTAAATAAAACAACTTCACATTTTCGAGTGAAAATGAATGTGGTTAATTGCGTATATTAAAGAACTGGAAAGAAGTTTGTATTTTTAGCTATTGCCATATTTCATAACAAACATGCATTATGACATCCAGCAAGATGACTTCCTTAAAAAGGATTTTAATTACTTATATGGAGTACCCTAAATAACAGGTAATAATTCACTTAAAAAAATTCACTAGACAACATATTTGTATGGTATTTTAAAACACTGAAATATTCCAAACAAAACTGGAGGGTTGCCTGGAGTAATTATTTCGTGCTAATATTATCTTTATAGAGATACTGACATTGATAAACTTGTGAGTAATGTTGTCAAACCATATGCTATTAACACCTTCGCGACGAGCGTACTTTACAGAATTTTTAATCTTTTACCACCGTTTTTTCAAAACAGAAATTTTTACCTAATTGAATCGCAGAAATGATATCATTAAATAAGGCAAAGCTTAAAATAAAAAGTTACTGGTGGGAATAATCGAGGATTCTGAGCATCTTATGCGTCACGTATACGTGTCGCTCGTCCCCAAGGGGTTAATATAAAGATATTTCTAATAATTTAATTCTATGGGGTTTGGGAGTATTTGCAAGCTGTGTAAACATTTATATTTCGGGTTTTCTTTACTACAAATGGTCTAACTTTCAAAACATAACTTGACTCGATTGCTTGAGACGGTTTGTTGTATTTAATAACTCTCCCTGGGCGAAATTGATGGAAGAGCAGATTCCGAAGACGCTGAGCGAAGGATAAACCTTCAACTTCTCGAAGCAACATATGAGCGGATGTCTGATTTGGTTAGAATATTTCCCAACAATTTTAATCGTTAACGGAACAATGGGGAATCTCCCTACTCAGCACACCACTTCCCCTACCGACTTTGTAGACACATTGTGACCACGGCGAATTTAACCCGCACGAGATGCCGCTGGTGAACATGACAGTGATTTTCTCGATGATATTCGTCGAGTCCCAAACCTCAGTTCTCCAATCACGAGCTGGATTCTGTGCAGACTGACCTATCACATACATTGAATTTTTTTACATTGCTTGGGTCATTTAGCTAGAGTTTTCATACAAAAGTAGAATCGGTTGGCTCTTGTCTAATGCATGTCAAAGATTTTAAAAAGCATATTGCCAATTTGGGGGTTTTAATAGTTACTTGTTCGTTATGAAAATGTCTTATCCAGTAAAACTTTTAGTAAATGATAAACTTCGATGGAAACCGTGAGAAGAGAGTGAATTTATACGTCAAACTGATATAGTATTTTTCAGTATGTAAGCATGACTCACATTTAAAGTACCAGTATCACCAATCCATTGTCAAAACTCACTATATTAGTTTATAAAAATTACCTATGCAAACAATGTAGTAAACAAATATTATTTTTCGATCAAAACAATCCTTCGAATATCTTATATTAATAACATTATACGTAAGTTAAGCATTTAAAATACATTAATTAATGTTAAATGTTTGCTGCGTTAATGTAAAAATATAATAATTTAGAGCAGTGGAATATATATAAATATAGTATATATAACTTAGCGTATACAGGGTGTCCAAAAAGTATAGAAACGGTCGAATAAATCGAAAAATATACATCGGATTAAAAAATGGAAAATATGTGGTCAATATTTTTGAAAAATCTATTTCTGGATTTCAAAGTTGCACACCAAACTCCGCCCCTGGGGTTAAGCGGGGGCAACTTAGAAATATTAATTTTTAACCCCCCCTTTTTTATTGCAGATTCGGATTCTACGGGAAGAAATACGTAACTTTTGTATGTAACATTTTCTTTTGAAAATTCATGATGGCGCTGTAATCGAGTACAATACAGTGAGAATTTCCATTGAAAAGTCTGGAAACGGTTGAATAACTCGAGAAATATACATCGGATTGAAAAACGGAAAAATGCATGTTCAATAGTTTAAAAAAACATATTTAAGGATATCAAAGTTGCTCCCTCAATTCTGCTTCCCTGGGGGTAAGAGGAGTAACTTTGAAGTCTTAAATGATAACCCCGCTTTTTTATTGCAGATTCGGATTCTACTGGAAAAAATGCGTAACTTTTGTATTTAACATTTTCTTCGAAAAATAGAAATGGCGCTGTAATTGGGTAAAATGCAGTTGTGAAACGTTTCCAAAGGAATGTCTGGAAATGGTCGAATAACTCGAGAGATATACATTGGATTGAAAAACAGAAAAGTACGTGTTAAATATTTTATAAAAATGGAAACTTTTATATCACTAAATAAATTTTTCTAAACAATTGAAAACGTATTTTTCCGTTTTTTAATCCGATGTATATTTTTCGAGTTATTCGACTGTTTCTAGACTTTTCAACGTAAACGATTCACACTGCATTTTACTCGATTACAGCGCCATCTACGATTTTCCGAAGAAACTATTCAAAAAAAAAGTTACCTATTTTACTCCTGTAGAATCCGAATGGGCAATAAAAAAGAGCATTTATCATTAAGATTTAAAAGTTGACCCCCTTTTTCATCCAGGAGCTGGGATGGCAACTTTGATATCCCGAAATAGATTTTTAAAAGATACTGAGCATGCATTTTTCCGATTTTCAATCCGATGTATATTTCTCGAGTTATTCGACCTTTTCCAGACTTTTCGGACACCTTGTATATAAATATGTACTGTAAAACCTCCATAACGAACTGTCTGGAATAGTGGAAATCTCTATTTAGGAGACATTTTTTCAGTTGTTTCATATACGTATATTGTTTGTATTTTTTACCTCTGAAGAGCGCACACCTCCGAATAACGAACAAATTAATCGCGCGAAAAGGGGTCTCTATGTATAGATTTAAACGTATATGTTTGCATGTTATCAAACATAATGATGGGTTCGAAATATTTAACTATTCAAGCTTGTTTTGGTTATCACAAAATGTATTTACATACTTAGAAATAATAGATATGGGACATTCGAAGTGATGTTGATATTGACAGTTATTTACATATTTACAAAATTACAGATTAATTTTACCTTGAATTCGAATAATCGTACTTTACACAAAAAAATGATCCTAAAATATGCTTTTTATCTGCACTCTATTAATTTTAGTCATGCTTTTTCAGTAAAATAAACGGAATTCTTCAAAATAACATTCATAGCTGCAGACGATAAAAAAAAAAAAAAAAAAAAAAAAAAAAAAAAAAAAACCATAAACACTCCTCAAAAAATTCTTTTTAATTACTCAATAAAGCATATGCCAACTTTGTTTATTTCCTAAATTTAGGTACTATCGTGAGCTAATAAAATATAAAACAAAAATAAAAGAAAAAAACCTAGCAACAAAACAAAAGAAACAATTTTATCGGCATTAGCCAAAAATCGTCTGCTTAAAATATTAATTTACCAATTCCTAACAGTATATGCATATTTCTTTTTTGCAGGCAATACGGATATAGTAGATACATTGATATTCCATCCATGCTTTAGTTTTTAAAATATTAAAATTAACAGAAATTGTTTCTTTAAAGGAGAAATATTTTAGTTTAAAAAATTATATTAGAACAACATTTGTTCACTGATGAATAATCGCAATCAGCTACTTTTATGCCATAAAATTATCTGGTAAAATGTGATGTAAATCTTATTTCATTGAAAAATAAATGATTATACTCGAAAATGAACATAAGAAAAACTATTTGTATTTAAATAAATGCGAAAAGAGATGAAAATATGTTAAAATCATTGCGAATAATTCTGAATAATCATATACCGTGAAATTGTCAAATGTCATTTTTGAAAAGACTTTGAAATTCTTTATAACTGTAATGACATTTCAAATTACTTACTCTCTTTCTTTTAAAGAAATGATAATACATTTATTCGAAAATAGCTTTCTTGCATTATCTTAGGAAAATAAATTTCATGCAAGGTGAAAAACTGATAAACAGCACTCACAAAATGTATTTTTTTTCTTGCTACTCAAAAACTGGTTTTCTTGTAGATATTTTATGAATGGAAGTTTTTGTGTTTCATTTGGAAAAAAATAGTATATAACTTTAAATTTTACTCGTGCTTGATTTGAAAGGATGTCATTATTTTAAAGGACTTTTGCTCATTGAAGTTACAATTATGCTTTAAATTAAAAAATAATTTGATATTTAAATTTTTAATTGATTCAGGAAACGAAGTTAATATTTCATTTAACACATCATTGAACTGAGAGTAACGTCAATATCTGATTATAGATGACATTGTTTAATTTTTATATGTATATGTATAACTAGTATAATATAAGTTGTATTATATCGCACTAGTATATTTCTATTCTAAAAAAAAAGTAACTATTGCTGTCACCGTAAATGAATGTTTAGTGGAAGTCTTTCTCGGTTAATATTAAAATAACTATTGCAGATAAAATTATGAAATTGGTAGTATAGAGAAATGCTCAATAAACACGCTGAAGCAGACAGTTTTTAAATATAAGAATTATTAAGAGCTTTTCAATATGGAAGTCGGTCAAAATAGTTCCGTTAAAAAAAAAGTTATGGAAACTATGCCCAGTATTTTAACCATATTTTGCAGGGCTAGCGGTTTGCGGTTTGCAAAGTGCAATTATTGTTTAATTTGACTAATTTTTTGACGTTTTGTTTAAAATTTTGTATTCGAATTTTCATATTTATTTAACATTTATTTCATATTTTATATTGTTGGCAAATTGTGAAACAGCGCAAAGAATAATATTTTTTTTTCAATATAAAAATGTATTTACATGTGATTATTAAAAACAAAAATAAAAGTCTAAAATAATAATTAAATGGTCACGTGATAACAGCAGGAAATGGGGAAAATTACGTTTTAAAAATGTATTTAGACGTGATTATTGAAAAAAAAAGGAAAACCGTAAACTAATTAAATTACTACACGCGAAAAGCATTTAATGGGTAAAATTAAGCCGTATATAGACAAGATACATTTAAAATAGTTTTCTTATGTACAATATTCAAGTGATGTTACAGTTGGAATCACATGGCGTAAAAGTAGTGCGGCTAGCAAGATTGTTTATGTATTTCATCACTTGTTTCAGTATAAATACAGAACAGGTAAGTGCATGAGTATTACTAGTCTACAAATACATATAAGAAATTTCGTTTTAGTTAAAATAAACAATTTACGTTTTAAAAATAACATGAAAAATATGCATGAAGGTGCATTAAAATAGAGAAAACAATTCATGGATAAGCCATACCTGTACCTGAAAATATTTTTTTTAGATATTATATAACGACATAAACATTATAAACATATATTATAAACTCTATATAAACATTAAACATAAGTGTAAATTTTCTATACAGAGTGATTTTCAATGCTGCGTTTCTGAATGTTTTTCCAAAGCAGATGAATGCTTACAGCCTCGAACCCAAGGGAAAAATATTGCCCATAGCGTCATTATAACATATCGAGAGGAAACGAAATTATTATTTAATCATTTTTACAAGCTGATTTACAAAGATGTTATTGATTATACTTATAAATCCCCAAAACATTCGTCAGCTGTCTGGATACGTCTGGTAAAAATTTCTATGGTAAGTAAAAAACTCTTCAGTCAAACGTAAAATCATGGCAAAACGATTAAAGATCATTGCTGTTCGTAATAATATCATTGAATCTTTTCTAATCAGGTAATATTTTGAAACAGAGCACATTAGTATGTTTTTAGAGGCAGTGGTGTCTGAACGGGGGTTAGCGAGCATACCCCAAAAGGGGCAGAGCCCCCTAGTATTGAAAATTGTATTATACCTCTAGTATAATACAAATATTGTTATATATTACACAGACACAACACCAAAAAGCATTTCCATATGAATAGTATAGATATTGCGTTCAAAGAAAATTTTGAAATGTGTCAAAAGCAATACTTTCGTACTATAAGCATTCCAGACACGGAAAATTTTTAAGTTTAAAATTAGTTAAATATTTTTATAATGGTAAATTTTAAATTTAAATTTTACTTTTTTGAGTAGAAACTGAATTGGGGACTTTTTAGGAAAAAAAACACTGATTTGGAGAACATTTCGGAACTTTTGGGGAAGTTGAGTTTCGACTATCTTACAACACTGGTTAAATTCAAACTTCATCATTTAGGAAAAATTCTTGTGTTTAAAGATTTTTTCATTGTCTCAGGTAATCAGAAAAATGGTATTCAATCATATTTAAAATTTTTTAACTTTGTTATTAGATGAACTATTCTTAGCAATGCAATTTCCGGAAACATCTAAAATCATCATGTATGTTAGCGTCGTTTAATACAACATTCATTTCTTTCTTGTGTTATAACCCTGTATATACACACACATATATATATATATATATATATATATATATACTATATTTCTATCATATTAACGCATTTGCGTCATTTTACGAATTTGGATCGTCATATAAAGTACCTAAAACAGGATTTAAACTGAGTCAAAAGACTTATTCTCATTGTCACAACAATGCATTCAAATATTCCTAATTTTGAAATTTCCACTTATTCGTCCATTTTCAGAAATTTTCAATATTTTGTCTATGATTGAAGTGAGAAATCAGATTTTTGCTTTTTAGATAGTCTTTAACAGTTTAAAACAAAGATAAAATATTCTAACCTGAAACAAAATTGATTGTAATATGTTTTTATTAGTTGTGGTTACAGCGGATGATAAGGCTATATTTTTGGCCACTTTTAAATTTCATTAAGACTAGGTTAAGGTCAAACCGGGCGGGGAGGCTTACTTTTCGGTTTAAGCTCAGCTAGCCCCACTCAGCAAGTTTGCTTACTATGCTTGAAGGCCCCAGCTCAGGGAGCGATGCCCGGAAGAAACACCCGGGAAGGGGAATTCTCACTATTTAAAATTAACTGTCAAAGATTACAATGTCAGTCACAAAGGCTATCCAATTATACTGGACGAGCCAAATCAGAAACAAGAAAACAAAGTACAACACAGAGTTACAAAAATGTGTTCAAATGTACCGTAGACTTCATGAACCAAACAGTTTCATGAATGTTGACGCAATGGCGTAATGTTGTTTCATGAATACTTATAAAATCACTGGAATATAACAATAGGATAAAACTATATGATTAATTAATATCAGTACACTGTTCATCTGTACCTATCCAAACAGTAATATTCTTATTGCCAATTCTGATATTACCAATCATTATAAAATGTATCAACAGAATTCGGTGTAATTTGATTGGCATAATCATGTATTTTTTATTTAGGATTGTCCCCTTTATAAAGCAGCATAGCGTTTCTTTACCAGTGTTTGCAATACATCTAAAATTGATATTCTGTGGTCCAAAGGCTATTTAGCACCTGTGAAAATAGGTATTTTAATGTACAAATTTACAACAAATTTACTTTGATAATTTTGTTATTTTAAGCCACCACCTGAAATTTAATACTAAATTTTAAATATTTTTAATATGATTTCTCTTTAATATTTAAAAGAAATTAATAACATTGTAAGTTTTTAATATTGTAATTTTACTTTTCAGATATGTAAATAATCCTTAATAATTTATTTCATTATAAAATGTAAATGACAAAATTTATATGTTATATTGTCCAATGCAAAAACATCATAGAGTTAAAAATGTTTCCGAATTCTTTTTCAAAATCTTTGGGTGTTGGAAACGTTTCAACACCGTATTCTTTTTTAGCACTCCCTAAAATATAAATGATAACACTTTCGACATGCTTACCACTTTCTTCATGAGAAAGAGATTCCTTGTTAAACAGTGTAATAGTTTGAACATACAACTCTTTAAAGTAAAAACAAATACTTGGTTTTATATTTTTCAAACAACTAAATATTTTTATTTATAGTTAGGGTATATATAAATTGTGAAAGTTCTCTAGAATGAAAACCTATAGTTTCTTGAAAAATAACTTTTAGAGTTCCACATTATCTTTAAGATGGTTTAATAATAAGCAAAGCATAAACACAACTCATTTAATTACTAAGCGAACTAATTTTGACAACAGTTTTCTAGAACAATTCACGATGGAACTTAGTTTATTTGCAGCTTTGAAATTACTTAAAACTTTTACTAAGAGATCAATGAACTCAATCATAGTTTAAAAATTCATACTAAACTTGCCTTACAAATGTTCTACACTATAGATGAAGATAAAGGCAAGATAGCATTTAGACGCTGCTAAACTGAACTCACACGTGCCGTTTGTACTGGATATCATCTTACAACTCTCCAAGAATGTTTGCATAAAGCATAATTATAAACTGTTAAGTTTATTTCGTACAAAAAATTTATCCGTGGAAAACAAAAGCAGAATTGAAAAAAAAAATAATTTAAACTGTGTTAATTAAGCTGAAATTTAATAAAAGTTGATTCATAAGACTTCAGTTTTGCAGTTCTGCTTAAAATGAGCAATTAAATAAAACTTTGCAAGTCCAACATCGAAAGCCATCTTAGCTTCGCAAATCCACTCTCAAAAGTGCATATTTATATAGAGTAGACTTCATTTATATATCAACGACTGTAAATGAAGTAACGCTACTATCCCATGCAAACGAAACCATAGATTATTGCAGATGTGTCCATAAGATCGTAGTACCACTATTGGTAGTGAAAGGTTTTCTCAAATCTACAGTAAGATTTCGTAACGCAAATATCCGACCTTGTAACTACAATATAAGACTTAACAACATGCATACTCGCACATCACCCAATTTTCAAACATTTATGAACAGCTGGCAGAATCAATGTCACAATCGTATGCAACTGTTTGCTGTACCTTAAATAAACAACAATATATTAGGGGGATGGTTATTTTTTGGTTTGTGAATATTCATATAGTCAGTTTCATTTATGAATAGCAAATCTCGATGTCCCATCAACGATGTGTAAGAAAACGCCTATAAAAATTTTAAAAGGATTTGAATTTTTGTTTTCCTTATTTTATTTTTAAACAGAAAAATAAATTATAAGTTTCCTTTTTTAATACCGAGTGAAAGAGAAGATTCAAACATATTCTTTATACTTTACACTATTTAATTTAAAAATACTAAAGTTTTGTTACCATATATTCTGAAAAAGAAAGATATAAAAAGATAAATTTAATTGGAATTAATTTTGCTACCTAGTAAATTTTCTAAAGTTACAATAAGAATACAATATTCAATTTTTGATTTACACATTTTATAAAAATATAGTATGTTGTAATAAAAATATAGTATTAATAAGCCCGTGCTTATTAGCATACAAATATGCAACAAGTACAACAAACTGTGCAAATTTTTGTTTTTCTTCATCTTTTATTCTGTAAAAGATATATTCAAAAATATAATACATTCTTATTTTCATCATACGCGTATTATTAAAATATGTATCCATATATATTGATGTGAGTTTAACAAAGACATTTATATTTTATTAGATTTTTCAATTAATCAAATAAAAACGTAGTAAAAGTGTTTATATAAAAAGTGTAATTTGATATTTAATTTGGAAATTAAATTATTAATGGGGATAAGGGTCTTTTATTTTCTCTTTAGAGAGTGTTCAACATTTTTTTAAATAGATTACAGAGGTTTATAAACATCATGAAAATAATAAATATTAATTTGGAGCTTGGTGCGATATAATTAAAGTAAAAATAAAATACAACGTTAAAACACCAGTATAATTGAATCTACAGCATACCGGTTCCGGTAGCATATAGCATACCCTCCTCAGTGCTGAAGAAAATGGAAATTTGCTCATATATATAGAAATGATAGAGGATTCAAGTGACAAGTTTATTAACTAATAGGAAAACGGAGGGTTCCAGGCAAACAGCCAATAGGAAAATAGATAGGAAATGGAATAATGGAGGATTCAAGTGACAGATTTATTAGCCAATAGGAAAACGGAGGGTTCTAGGCAACATCCAATAGGAAATTGAAACGCTATGTTGAGAAATAGCTTAAAAAGTTAAGAAAAATTGGTTTTAATGTAATATTTCCAGCAGTCTGATAATGGTGGAATAGCAAATTCACAATTAACAAGATTTCCAAGATTTTTATGAATATGGAATGCTTCAAGGAAATTAAGTTCGTGTACAGAAGTAGGTTTAGATATTATTTTAACCGAACTGAAGTCGAAAACGTGATTCATCTCCCAGCAATGTTTTGCAATAGAGGATTTTTTGATTTCTTGTTTTTCAATATATTGTTTATGTTCTTTAATACGAAATTTAAGACTACGTTTGGTTTGTCCAATGTAAGAAAGACCGCACTGACAATTAATATTGTAGATACCCCATGAATTCGATAATTCAATAGGATCTTTGAGTTTGGAAAGGGTGAGTTTGTTGGTAGGAGAAAAAATTATTTTAAAGTCAAATTGTCTAAGAATTTTAGCAATGGAAAAGCTTGATTTAGGAAAGAAGGGTAACACAATATTGATATTTGAACGAGTAGAAGACTGAGATGAGTTTGAGGAACGAGGATTCTGCAGTTTAAAAAGCGCAGTATCAACCATAGAAGGGTTGTAACCTCTATCAACTGCAATTGCTTTAATATATTGAATTTCACTATTAAATGACTGGGAATCCGAGCAAACATGAAGGGCACGATTTATAAATGTATAAAATGCGGCTAATTTTTGGCTTGGAGGATGACAAGAACGAGCATGGGGTGGTAGTGAAACAGCGAAGTTTTTACGATAGACAGATGTAGAGAAACCGGTAGCAGTGCGAATGACAAGGGTGTCCAGGAATGGGAGTGAGCCATTATTTTCGGTTTCATAAGTAAATTGAATATTACTATCAATAGAAATCATGATGCCAAGAATATCATCAATAGTGTAAAGAGAAGTGTCAAAAAACGTGAATGTGTCATCAACATAACTAATCCAGAAGGGGAAAGAAAATTTATTGAAAACGGAGCATTCAAAATAATGCATGTAGATGTCTGCGAGGATGGGAGACAGGGGCGAGCCCATAGCTAAACCTTCAGATTGTCTATAGAAATTTCCTTGAAATAAAAAGGTGGTCTGAGATAAACATATCCTAGTAAGGGATATAAGTTCTTGGATTTCAAAACATGAATAGTGAAATTCACGAAGTCTCTGTTCAAGACAAACACTTATCGGGACTTTCGTGAAGAGAGATTTAACGTCAAAGGAGACCATAATAAAATTAGCCGGAGATAATTTCTGAATCATATTAGCAAAGGTGATAGAATTCTTTACAGTATATAAATCTTCTGATAGAAGAGGAGAAAATAATTTTGTTAGATATTTCGCTAAGCAGTAAGAGGCCGTGCCAATATTTGAAACAATCGGTCGAAAAGGAATATTGGGTTTATGAACTTTGGGAAGAGCATACAATCTAGCACAGTTAGCGCAGAGGGAGAAATTTAGGAATGTACAGACTTAGGCAATAAAGGACAGGACTTAACAATGGATTTAATTTCTGATAATTCTTTTTCAGAAGTGTCCCGAGATAGAAGTTCGTATGGGCCATCTTTGATAAGGTTTGTCACTCCATCAATATAATGCTTTTTATCTAGGATGACAATCTGACCACCCTTATCAGCTTTCGTAATTACAATATTAGTATTGGATTTCAGATCCTTCAAAGCAGTTTTTTCAACAGGAGTAATGTTTGATTTTATATTAGAATTAAAATTAACATTAGACATAATCAGATGACGTAAATTTTCTTTTTGTATTTCAGATAGGCGACTGTTTTTGAATGCTTTCTCAACCGGAGCAATTAGTTGAGGAAAAGAAGCTTGCTTAGAAATTGCAAAATTAGAATTAAGTTTAAGAACTTCATATTGTGCTTCCGAAATATCTGCACCAGAAAGGTTTATGACAGCATTTTGATTGAAACTAAGGAGATCAGTAGGTACCACAAGAACTGACGAATCACGAAGGCGGCCAAATTTGGCATTCAGTCTCTGGGAATGTTTGCTCGAAATATTTTCAGCATGACGCCATGAATCAATATCAATGAACTTGAAATTAGACAGATTAGCTACTAATTTTAAATGAAGATCAAATAATTCCTTATCTATTTTGGAAATTGAGAGACGCGTATCTTTAACAATGGCATGCAGAATAGTAAAGTGAGATCTAAAAATAGCCTTTTTAACAAAGTACGAACTAGAAATACCGCATTTTAAAACCATGAATTTAGGAATAATGCGTTGACGTTTGAAACGGAGAAGGAAATTCAATCGATTGAGTGATTTGAACTTTTCCGCCTGCGGGAATTCTTCTAAAATTCTTAGACAATTTGACTTTAAAATAATTGTTCCCCTACAACAAACTCACCCTTTCCAAACTCAAAGATCCTATTGAATTATCGAATTCATGGGGTAATATTAATTGTCAGTGCGGTCTTTCTTACATTGGACAAACCAAACGTAGTCTTAAATTTCGTATTAAAGAACATAAATAATATATTGAAAAACAAGAAATCAAAAAATCCTCTATTGCAAAACATTGCTGGGAGATGAATCACGTTTTCGACTTCAGTTCGGTTAAAATAATATCTAAAGCTACTTCTGTACACGAACTTAATTTCCTTGAAGCATTCCATATTCATAAAAATCTTGGAAATCTTGTTAATTGTGAATTTGCTATTCCACGATTATCAGACTGTTGGAAATATTACATTAAAACCAATTTTTCTTAACTTTTTAAAACTATTTCTCAACATAGCGTTTCAATTTCCTATCGATTTTCCTATTGGATGTTGCCTAGAACCCTCCGTTTTCCTATTGGCTAATAAATCTGTCACTTGAATCCTCCATTATTCCATTTCCTATCTATTTTCCTATTGGCTGTTTGCCTGGAACCCTCCGTTTTCCTATTGGTTAATAAACTTGTCACTTGAATCCTCTATCATTTCTATATACGTATATGAACAAATTTCCATTTTCTTCAGCACTGAGGAGGGTATGCTATATGCTACCGAAACCGGTATGCTGTAGATTCAATTATACTGGTGTTTTAACGTTGTATTTTATTTTTACTTTAATCATCATGAAAATATTTTTAAAATTTTGTATACATAATGCATAATATAAATAATGCTTATAGCTAATGTATTTTAAATATATTTTTTTAGAGAGAGAAAAATATATTATACATTTGAAAATATTCGGTTGCTTTGAAGTTAATTCATTTCTTTATTTTATTTTATTTTTTAAACGTTTCTGTTAAAATTAGTTAGTTCTAATATACATTTATACGTGCTTATAATTATCTCAGATATTCGAGTCATTTAATTATAACTAATATATTTATAGTACAAAATAAATTTCTCTAGCAATGTAGTTGAATATTTTTAATAATGTATCATAAATATTTAAATCAACGCAGCTTTTAACTATTGTACAAAATCTTAATATTAATTCAAATTCATAAATGATAATGAGATAATTAGTATATTTTAATTTAATTATTTATATCGTTTTTCTTCATTATGCAACGCCATATTATTAGAATATCTAAAACCAAAATCTAATTTAAATCTAATTTAATTGTGATAATATTTTATTATTTTTCTTTTTAATAACGTATTATAATTTTCTAATGAAATTAATTATAATTCCTTGTAATTTATTTATTTTATCTATATGCAATACAATATTTTTTTGCAATTCAATAAGGAACAAAATTCTATTAAAAATTGGGGTAGAACGGTAGCGTAGCTTTACTTTAATATTTAAAACATATATCAGTAATTATGACTTTTATATAATATGCTACTAACAGAATAATCATACTAATTTAAATATTGTATGTCTGTTGCGCATTGTTACAGTATCACGAAAAAACCTACTGCGTTGATTTTAATGTGATTTTCAATACAATGAAGCACGATGCCCAGTTTAAAATATAGGCTATTTTTGTACAGTTTGGGAATGAATTTGGAAAGATAGAATTGAAAAAATAAAGTTTTCTTCAAATTTTGTATTAAAAATAATTTTTTCATTTTATAGGTTTTAATTTAGGAACAGACAGAATTCAAAATTAATGAAAATTACGACTGTTTGACTCAGTTTCTACAAAATGTGTGTCTTTTATCTCTCTTTTATGTCTCCTGTATGTCTCTTTTATTTAAAACATGTTAAAGTGTAAGTATGAAAAAGTATGAAAAAATACGTAATTTTAATGCATTCGCAGAATGTATTTATTTTTTTACGAGCAGTCAGTGAACAAAACACCAGTGAATATGACGTCATTTTTATTAGATTGTTTGAAATCCACAAATTAAAATACACACTTTCTATCGAATGAGACATCACATTCATTTGATATCACAGTGCATTAATGAATAAAAAAATGTGTTTTCGTTAATCACAGCGTCGTTTTCACATTGTTTCTTTTTTCGAATACTTAATCTCAGAGTCAGTGGAAATTAACATCGATGAATCTGTATCATTTTATCGAAATCACAATAAGTATTTCAATTTCTTAAATTAAAAAGCCCATTTTTTGTAATGAGGCGCAATTCTCTTCTGACACCAGGACTCATTATTGAATAAATACATTTTGTTAAACATAACATCATTTTAATTTTTCTTCCAGTCAGTTATCTCAATATCAGTTGAATAAAATATTAATGAAAATGGCGTAATTTTATCTAAACGAAAATAAATTGTTTCAAATTCAGACATTAAAATGTACGCATTCTTTTGAATGATACTTTTAGTAGCAACTCGAGTTTTTAGAGTCAAAAATGACATTTTGATTAGCAGGATAGGTTTATTTTAATCATATTTTGATAATCTCTTTCGTTTCCAATTAATATTTCATGTATTATAAAGTGGCGTATTTTCATTATAGTTTCCATATTTTTAAATAAAATTAAATTATTAACTGAAATTATTATCATGATTAACTATTCATTCATTTTCAACTTTTAGCATATGTATATTTCCTTTATACAAAATGGATTTTATTCTTTAAGCATGTATTTATTTAGGCATGGAATTATTATTATTTTTTAAATATTGCTATAAAAGCAAATTTTTAAGTCTTCTTATGTTTGACATAAATGTACATTTGCCCATGAATCATGAAGTGAAATAAATAGGGACAAAATTAATACAGAAAAAAACATTTTTGTTGAAATTAATGTCATATTTAAAATGATTCCTTTAATTCCCATTCAGAAAAATAATTCTATTGTGATTACTCAAAGTGGTACAATTTCTGTTTTCCTGTCCCCAAGTGTTAAGACCTTTCTTCGTAACAATCTCCCATAAAACTGATTCCACTAAAACTTAATACATTTACGTTACGGTTTTGAGTATTTAATTTTAATCTGAGACAAGCTGTTACCCATGATCTCATTCATCTGAGATACATAAAAGAGCTAATGCTACTAATTAGGCAAAAGAATGCATGCCCCATGTAATCCCACACCATTTTTTAATGGCACCTGGTTTATGGGAAAGAACAAGAAAAAATCATTAAAATATGCCGGAATTTATAGGTTATCATCTCGGTACCTTCGAATTATCCGGGCATAGGTCAGATACATCTGCGCCAAGCATGGCGCCACTTATACTAATTACAGTAACGCTTATTTTTTGACAACTATATAGTTTATTTATTTATTATAGTTTATAGTTCATAATTTTTCATCGATTATACTTCATATATTTATTTATTTTGTATTGTTTATCATTTTTTAAATGTTTTGTATTGAATAATGTTAAATTACTGTTTTGAACATGATTCGTAACGATAAACGAGATTGTCAATTGGCAACCATTTTAGGCGATCTATCTCTTGGCCCGGATAATACGTACCCTCATCTCTCCCGAGACTTATCGGTAATTTTGGATGTGTGAGACGGGATAACTGATAATTAAATTAAATTAAAAAAAATATCTATCTATATCTGTATTTGAAAAAAAAAGTTACAAGGTAATCTTTGTCTCGCATTGGAGTATATTCCTCCTAATTAAGACTCCCCAGAATTTTTTCTATTTTAATATTAAGATGTCAGAAATTCATTTACGAATACCTTCCTTATTCACGCTATTTAGTTTCCATGTTCCAAATAAATATATATTTATATGTATATGAAGGACTAGAAATGCTTGGAAAATTTGTTTTCATGAAATAAACTTTTCTTAAAATTAAGGCAAAAGTTACTCATACCATATGCCTCTTTTCTTTTTCAATCAACCTATAGTTTAATTGTTAGGGCACTGTCTAATCAAGAGATGTTTAATCAGGAGATACCAGGTTAAATAACATTCACGACATCGGTGTCATTGTAAGTGGAGTTTCACTTAAATCGGAGTCCTTGATCTGATTATCCACGTACGCCGAAGTTGCCCATAACGCCCCCAACATTACTCCTTCAAGAGTAAATACTTAGAGAACCAAGATAATTCAAAACTTTCACATATAAAAGCACGTAGCTTAAGTAATTATCTGACCAAAAATTTAATCTTTTCATTTTTCTGTTCATTATTTAAGTCACTATGTAATTTTAAAAATTAAACTGACAAAAAAAAGCGAAAAGTGTATTTTCACCGTCTTCACTGATTTTTCTAAATTCGACATTTCTGTTTATAATTCAGTTATGACACTGTTTTTTCCGTACTAAAATATTTGTGTTATATAATCGCAAAATGTCTTCCCATTAATAATCCGAAGATTTCACTTAAAAATTAGTGTTATCCAAAAAAATTTACTAACGAAACAAGCAAACACTTCTTGCCCGAGCGCCGTTTGAGCAAAACAGTTAAGTATTTAACAGGAGAGAAAAGAATCTTGGAAGTAAGGTTATTGCGTGAAACTAAACTTTAAACGCTGCAAATCCGTTGATCATGACTTTGAACTCACACAAAGTTAATATATACTGGCTAAGATGCATTGCTTAAAAGATGCGTTGTAGGTGGATGTGCTCGGATTTCATACATATTTTTTATTATTTTAGCCCCTTTAAAAATTTTAAGAACAAATCTTACTCAACTCTTTAAATCCCAGGCTTTAAAAACCTGAATGACCTTGGAATCCCAACAAAATAACCAAAAATGTTGGTTTTTGTGTTCCCTGCTTTTTCACTAGGTAAGTAGAGGAAATGATCTTACTGTATTCTCTCGTTATTCAAATTTCGACAGGTGTTACAACCCTCTGGTTGTCATTGATCCAGTTACGGGAAAAATATCTTGTTTTTCTTTCTGTACTGTCCAGAAATGCCAACATATTACCCCTTCCTCACTGAGAGAGACCACCCCCTTGACAGCACCCTGACCCATTTAAGGAGAAGAAAAATCCTTTCAGCTATCCTGGGATATAGTGGTCTTCACAGCATTGGATGGTTCCGGCTATTGCGGGATGCAAAATGTTTAAATTCCATGGTGATTTTCCGCGTTTCCGTCCTGTGTGCCATAAGCGAGATATAACTTTTTTCATATTAACAAACATGATTCGTCTTACATACTCAGTTGAATTATATACACAAGGAAGTAGATATTTAATATTTACATTTATAAATATAAACGACACTATTTAAGAAATCTAATTTACAAAACATTTAAGTACTCTTAATTATATATTTTAAAATTCTATTACATTTCTCCAATATTTTGATAGCAGCACGATAAGACTGAAAAATTATACATTTTTACATTTCATTTTAGAAGCTTTTCATTTTATACTTCAATAAATATTATGTTTAAATAAGCAAAATATATATCTTAATCAAAGAAAAATTTGTAAAAAGATTTGTTGTTATAGAACTCTTCTACAATAACAAATACTTCAGCGCTGAATTTCAAATGAAAAATATACATTCTTGCAAGAACCTTCGATCCGAAATGGAAAAATGATCATGTATATGAAACGCAAACTATATAAAACCTTATCCACATTTTATTCGTCTTTTCCTATGATAGATGAAACATTTTCACTGACAATAACAATACTCAATGTTTTTTTTCCTTAGCATGATGTTACTTTTGAATTTGAAAATACATTTTTTAAAAGAACACACATGTGCAAAATCTTCGGAAATATGAATAAAATATCTCGTTCCTGTATAAATTTGCAACATGGAGTATATTGTATTATAATATCTACAAAAACAACTTTTCAAAAGTAAAAAAAAGCCAAGCTTAAAAAAAAAAGTTGTGGCTAAAAAATGGTGTGATATAAAATTTCCAAGCTATTATATTACTTATTTAACTTTTTTCCATTAAATAAGTTATAATCTATATAAGTCGAGTGCCTACGTATATGTTAATAGAAATGTTTTTCTCCTGTACTAAATACATCCTAACGAGTTTCTGAAAATTCAATTTTTTTTTAATTATGCATGATGGGCTTGGCGGCCATCTTTGCATATTATTCACAAAATTCTAAGCACGCAAATCCGTAGTTAAAATCCGAAGTTCAAAATTGTTATTTAAGCAAATATTTTAAGCGTTTCATTTATAGACTTGTATGCTCTGAAAATTGTGTCTTAAGATAATGATGACTTATCTTAAAGATTCATGTTATGATTTATTTT
Source organism: Maratus michaelseni (assembly GCA_963931845.1). Lineage (NCBI taxonomy): Eukaryota > Metazoa > Arthropoda > Arachnida > Araneae > Salticidae > Maratus > Maratus michaelseni. Next base: position 247,375,306 of record OZ007589.1, read on the forward strand.
GCACAGTAATTAATAATTTCAAACTAGTCAAAATCAATTTCTCAAAATATCAGTCTTATCAAATTTATCTGTCCGTAGTTAAAATCTAAAGTTCGAAATTGTTATAAACATATTGCATTGCAAACATATTGCGCTTTTACTTTAGAAATTTGGGTGATTTGAAATATCGAAAGATGGCCGCCAAGCCCATCATGCATAATTTGAAAAAAATTGAATTTTCAGAAACTCGTTAGGATGTATTTAGTACAGGAGAAAACGATTTCTATTAACATATACGTAGGCACTCGACTTATATATATTATAACTTATTTAATGTAAAAAAGTTAAATATGTAATATAATAGCTTGTAAATTTGATATCACACCATTTTTTAGCCACAGTTTTTTTTTCTTTACGCTTGGCTTTTTTTTTAATTTTGAAAAGTTGTTTTTGTAGATATCATTTCTTTTTTTAAAAATAGATTAAACATAATTTAAATTATCTAAACATGAGAAATAATTTAAAATTACATTTTACTTTCAGTCATTGTTTAAAGGGTTAACTAGAAATACCAGTAGATTTTTCAATTAAACTACTTACACTCTTAAGAACAACATACTAAATGTGGCTTGTTATAATAATTGTTATCATCCGTTAAAAAATATCACTGACTTATCCATGAAATGAATAAAAATGGAATACGTACAGAGCGTGTCAGCGCTGCTTTTGAAATGAAACGTGATATCACGCTCTTTTATTATTAGCAGTAGCTGGCCCCTAATTTACATCGGGGCCTCAAATCTTGTAAAACCTCGAACCGAACAAACCTGCGACCTGGTTCCCCGCTGCCTTCGGCACCGGATAATCCCTTAATTTGCACATCTAATAGTATAAACCTCTAACCAAACGAACCTCCGACACGGGTCCCCGCTGCCTTCGGCACCGTATAGCATTCGTGCTGCGCACGCTCAAGTTCCATCTTCCACCACCAGGTAGCGCAATCTCTTCTATATGAACCTCGGGCACTGAAATCGTTAAGGCTATACATGTCGAGTCATATGAGCTATACCCCGTCATGATCCAGCCCGTGGAACCAGAGATAGGAAAGTGCCCCCTGGTGGTTAAAAAACGAACTAAAACCGGAAAACTCTATCGATGTCGAGTCGAATAAACCATACCCCGTCGTGATCCGACCCATAGAAACAGAGATAGGAAAGCGCCCCCTGGTGATGAAAGCTAATCGCGTTTGGGGGGGGCAAAGTGGGGGATGAACACCGGAGATGCATAATAGGATTAAGCGGTCACAGACCTTTCCAATGATGTATCACATGAGGGGTATGTGCAAAATTTAGACACCCCGCATAATATGATTAAGCGTTCAGAGATCTTTCCAACGATATATCACATGAGAGGTGTCGGCAAAATTTAGAAAAGTGCCCCCTTTGGGGGGGGGTGAAAGTGGGAGTATGGAACCCGAAGATACATAATATGAATAAGCGGTTGCAGGCCTTTCGAACAATATATCACATGAGTAGTGTCGGGGGGGGGGGCGCAAAATGTGGTGCATAACATGAATAAGTGGTCACAGCCCTTTGTAACGATATGTGACATGATGGATATCGTTAAAATTTAGAAAAGTGTCCCCCCCCCTTTATGTAGGCAAAACGCGCTCCGCCCCTCCCTATAATTTTTGACGCAGCTTTATTTTTAAAATTTATGTTATGTGTTATGAAATATCGTAAAGTTTCAAACAGATATCCCTATTATACTTCCTAATTTTGTTGACACCCCTCCCCATCCCCTCCCCGAAATGTGACGCGCCATTCTTTTTAATAATTTTTTTATCATGTGTTATATATCTTAAAGTTTAAAGCAAATCGCATTGGAATTTAATATATTTGCTGAAATTACTATTATATATAGAATAGTATAGAAATAAACCCTCCTTTAGCTTATAATTAAGATATATGAACAATTTTTAGAATTTCTGAAAGCTGATTTTTATTTATTTATTTATTTATTTATCTATTTATTTATTTTTTGTTTATTTATATATATATTTATTTTTTGCGTTTCCCTGTGCATGTTTCGAATTTCTTAGCAGTTTCTAAGATTTACATCATTTTATTCAATTAAATATTGTACTGTTACAATAAATTTAAATGGAAACTTCACTTCTAAAACAAAAATAATTTAACAACTGGATTTCATTAATTTATAGGAAAATGACGTGAAAGGTATTCCTGTGAACGAAGTGCCTGTCCTATACTGTTTTTTTTTTTTTTTTTTTTTTTTAGATATAAATGAATCACATTTAATTCATTTCAAAAATTTTGTTTACGTTTGGAAAGAAATTTTAAATGCCTATAACTCTTAATGTATACATTTTAGAAGGTACATCTTCCCTCAAAAACTAATTTATTTTTAAAGATCTTTCTAAAAACGTAAATTATATATTTAAAATATTTTTTAAAGCATAAACACTACGTCTGATTACTTTATTTTACAGTATTATAAGAATACGCATTTTATCAGACAATTAAATACACTAAACAAACATGAATGAAAAATTGACCTGGGTCAGGATTGGAACCTGGGACCTTATGCGTAAGGTGTTGACGCTCTGCGACTGAGCCACCCAGACCGATACCCTTGACCGGCAATTTCTCATACTTCATGTTGGAAACAGTCATCTGCCACAGTTTGCAGTCATATTTAATTGTCTGATAAAATGTGTGTTCTTATAATTATGAAGTTTTATTTTTTTTAAATATCTTCAGAAGAAAATGGCTGCCTTATAGATGAAATTTGATGTGGTGTAACTGATTTATGCTATTATAATACAGATGGTACATGGTCGTTGGCGGGTTTTATCTCTGTTTTGGCATAATTTTTTAATCGTCAAGTTAATTAACAGTTTTTTGCTAATTAAGGATAGAAAATATTCTTTTACACTGGATTTTATAAAAGCACATAGATTACGTAATTACTTGTCCAAAAATGCAATCCTTTTAATATTCTGCCCAATATAAAGGTCTGTAGCTTGTTTGAAAAAAAAAGTTTGACGAAGAAAAAAGTGATCATTTTAAGTAACTCGACGTTTTTTTAAAAAATCTATATTTCTGTTTATAAGTCACTTATGAAGATGAGTTTGGTCTTAAATTGAAGAAATTCTTTATTAGATTCTTCTAGTTTTCGTTTTTGTTTGCTGCGACGCTTGGTTTATTTGATATCTGATATTTTAATCTGGCATGTTTTGTCGATTTAACATTGCGAAGTTTTTTTCTGTAAGCATTAGCGGTCTTAGTCCAGTTCTTGGCGTTGTTTGTGTGGCTTTTTTTTTAAAGCTTGGCTTGGCAGAGCGACCGCCTTGCTTGATTTATAGTGTAGTATTGTAGTAGTAAAATACAAAATATAAGCACCCTAATACAACGTTTTAACCACCCGAACTTTTATAGTTTGCCGACTATTTTCGGAAGTACCCAGCGTACGTCCTCAGTGCAAAAGAGATTGAATTTGGTACATATATATGGAGAAGAAGTGGATTCACGGGTTAGGTTGATTGATTAATGTACTGGTTTGTCCAATGTAGGGAAGACCACAATCACGATCCATTTTATAGATACACCAGAAAATTGATATCTGAATAGTGTCTTTCATTTTAGAGAGAGTTAGTTTATTGGCAGGGGTGAAAATTATTTTGAAATAATATTTTTACGACATTTACCAATGGAAAGACTGGAATTGGGAAAGTAAGGTAAACAAAGCTAATATAGGGATCAGAAAAATTTTGTTGTGTGCAGGAAGAACGGAAATACTGTTGTTAAAATATAGTAAGTATCAATGACGTAAGGGTTGTAACCTCTGTGGACAGCAATCGATATTTTTTTAAATACAAGCCTGATTTTTTTTCATCACCAAACCTGAGTTACAGCAGCATGGTGGTGAACAGCAAACTGGTTCATGTATTGAACCAGTTTAAATATTTTTGTCCACTGTAAAATGATAATCAATAGATGAACATCTATTAGTAAAATACATATATTATTTATACACATATTAGTAAAAATGTTTTCTTTTTTTTTAATTTTCTTTTTAAGTTTAAATATTTTTAATGATTTTTTTTAATTGTATAAGTTGGGTTACTCTCACTGTTTCACAGAAATGGTAAATAGTTGGGATTTTTATTTTATCTTTATTCATTATATGAATATTGATATCATTTTCTTTTTAAAATTAAAATAATACATACATTTTATTTATTTTGAATGGGTGGTGATTAACATCATGTGGCTCAAGGTACTAAAAGTGAAATGAGGTCATTTTAATAAAGGGCCTCCATTAAAATACATGAAACAGCAATATTTTACAAACTACGTCAGAAGGCCGTAATTTTCAAAAAATTTTATTTCAACCAGTACTTAAGTTTGAAGCCACATTTTCAGTGGAATAAAGTGACGCTTCAAAATTTAAATCACACCCTTTCTAAAAGGCAATAGCCTTTAAACGCACACTTTCACTCTGAAAACTATAACTTTTTACTACGATTAGGCCTAAATTTCGCAAATGACTTTCATTTATGCTATACAAAGATTAGGCTCATAGGGCCTAATCTACCTTTACATTACAAAAGCTCCTAATAGCAGAAATACGGCGTGCTACACTCAGTGAAAATGACGTGATGTTTAAGTGAAAACACACATTTTCTCTTATAAAACTGTTATATCTCAATACATTTGTGTTGGAATTATTTTGAACAATTTTCAGTAAAGAACTGCGTCATTTTGACCCGATTATTGTATTTTTTTTAATGTTATAAATAAAAGTGCATGTGTATAATGAACCCCCGTTATGAAATCAGATTGATGCTTTGCAGTATACCCTTGATCTCGGAAAAGAGACAAATCTTCCACGTGCAAAAATGACATCATATTTAACAATAAGTGAAAGTTTTCCTGAATATAATAGAAATTTTTCATTACAAATGTTTCTAAATAACGCAAATTTCTGGACCGCTGAACAAAACACTGTGTTACATTAAGACGTTAATATAACCAATTAAAGTTCCCACTGGTAAACATGAATAAAAACATAATTTATTAGGAACATATCTATAATTAACCTATTACGCATATAAATATACATACGGATCAAAAATATGAAAACTTTGTATAAAAATTGATGTTACGATTAGCTTCAAGTATAATTTCATTGATAAAACAAAAATAATAATATAGTTGTGTCAAAGTGATGTAATTTTTTTTTGTCATGTCGTTACTACAAAGATTAAAATAAATAATAAACGACTACATTCAAGCTAGCTTAAAAGTGATATCTCTACATAATTCGCTAGATTAGTCAGATAACTAATTATCTTGATTATACATCAGTACTTATACATCATATGTCAGTGATTACTTCATTTTGAAATAAAATATAGATTAAAAGAACGCAATATTTAAATTTTTCAATAATGTGAAAAGCTAAAATTAATAAGTAATGCGTTATAGTTAATATATTTTAGAGTAATAATTTTGAAGTTAAACTGGCCACTGTTAAAATTGATTTTTTTTCATTCGAGATATTTTTGTTGTTTTTTGATAAGTTCTTTTAAAAAAGTTTCTAATCCGTCAGATTTCGATGGGTGCCACCTTGTATATCTTTATTAACTGTAGTAAAACACGTGGACGATTAGTTTAATGTCCTCTCCTTCTTCCGCACAGTTGGCCGTGTAATAAGAAGAAATCTATTTGGTAATTTCATCATTATTTCTTTTAATTCCAATCGATATTAACATACTGATAGACAAAACATCTCTGTTCGAACTTCCCTAAACGATTGAAATAACACTTTTGTGACACCATGTATATATTTGTATGCTTAAACTTATATTCCATTTGTATTTGTATGATATATATTGCTAGAGCCAAATAAGAGAAGTCAGCATTACAAATTTTATGTTACACCGAGATGCTTTCCATATGATAATATTTTATTCATACCTACATATATTTTACACATGTCTGTATTTTTCACTCTACAAAAAAATCATTTTTTATCTGAATACAAAAAGAATTCTGAAACAAAGAAAATTGTCTGAATATTATTGTTGTTCAGTTGGAATGTTTCATCTAACGCAGCAAAGAAATGAAAAATTCTTAGAAAATAGAAGTTCGTTTTGTTCAGTTTAAACTTCTTTCACGCAAGGATTTCTATATATCCGAATGCATCCAGAAATATATCTATATTTTTTGTTGTACTTTTAACATTCAATCTCTTTGACGAATTCAATAAAAATGGCAGATTTTGTAAGTTTTTAATAATATCAGACTATTTTATATTTCTTACCCTGATACTTAATGCTTAAAAAGTAATTTACAATGTTATCATTACTTTTCGAAAATTTTAAAGAATCAATTCAGAGAAGAAAATTTAATTTGGAATTAAACACTTTAGCAGATATTGCTAGGAAAATTGAGTGCTATAGAAGAAGTGGCAAATCAGCATATTAGCGAAAAAACTGTTACCACTGTCTCTGAATACTAGTCTTCATTTTAATTAATTAAAAATTGGTATTATTTTTGTGCGGTTGAATAAAGCAATGGTTGCTATTCGGAAATAATAGTTAAAAAGGCTTACTGGCATGCATATTCTGTTCCCCTGAGATATGCTATTGTTTAGAAGAATATCTTTATAAATGTGATATCTCAGAAATAATTTAATATGTGCTTGGAAACTGGTGAAAGATCTTGTAGTAATTCTAGTCAAAAAAATAAAAAATAAAAAAATATTTTTTCCGTTTATTTATGTCAGTATACAGCCACACATTGAGTAAAATTAAGAGGACAACAAAAAATTACATAATATAATGTAGTCCAAAAAGAACCGAAAGCGGTCATCTAATGAATAATTGCTTAATTTTAGATTTTGCCTCTGGTTTACATATATACAACCCTCACTATGTAGCATATTTCAAGTTTATAAGTGTAGGGAAAGCCATATGAAATATTTCGTTACATAAATTTCCATCGTTCAATGTCTGTCGAAATTAATTTTATTGTACAGGGTGTTTATAAAGTCCCGGACCCATTTTGATGTTTAATAACTCATAAAACAATAAAGATAGATTTAAATTAATAACATAAATGGTAAGATAGACTCAAAAAGTTTCATGACCCTTGTCAATGAACTTCCACGTGTGCCCCCTTCGTCGCACGGAGAATATCAAGTCGATAGTCAATTTCACGCCAAGTAGCGGCAAGCATGTTGGCATCCACAGAGGCTATTGCGATTGTAATTCTGGTTTTTAAGTCATCAATGTTCGACACTCTCCCCCTGTAAACATTGTCCTTTACAAATCCCCAAAGGAAAAAGTCCAGCGGCGTTATATCAGGTGATCTGGGTGGCCAAGGAATTGGACCTCCTCGCCCAATCCGTCTTCCTGGAAAATGGTCATTCAAAGAAGTACGAAGGATGGTACCTCAATGAGGTGGTGCACCATCTTGTTAGACATGTTGGAAAACTTCGTATTTCCACAAATAGAAGAGCTTCAGCCACATGTCTTTTTGCAACAAGATGTTGCACCCCCTCATTGGGGTACCATCGTTCGTACTTCTTTGAATGACCATTTTCCAGGAAGATGGATTGGGCGAGGAGGTCCAATTCCTTGGCCACCCAGATCACCTGATATAACGCCGCTGGACTTTTTCCTTTGGGGATTTGTAAAGGACAATGTTTACAGGAGGAGAGTGTCGAACATTGATGACTTAAAAGCCAGAATTACAACCGCAATAGCCTCTGTGGATGCCGACATGCTTGCCGCTACATGACGTGAAATTGACTATCGACTTGATATTCTCCGTGCGACGAAGGGGGCACACGTGGAAGTTCATTGACAAGGGTCATGAAACTTTTTGAGTCTATCTAACCATTTATGTTATTAATTTTAATCTATCTTCATTATTTTATGAGTTATTAAACATCAAAATGTGTCCTGGACTTTATAAACACCCTGTATTATCTACGTGCTTGAAGAAGTTAAATATGCGAAATTTGAGATAATGCGTAATACTGATAATCAATTGTGCCATTAAAATATCAGCTGTATATCATGTTTATTATCTCTTAAACAATTTATTCGAAAGTAAGTGAGTGAGTTTCAAAGGCAGCTATATTTGAAACGCTTTATCTCCGATTCATAACGCGACATGATGAACGTTAGAAATTTAAATTGGAATTTAATATTAGTCTTATTATATCAACGTAATTCCCGCTGAAAATTTCAATTTTGTCTAATTAGTTAACGCATTCGAAGTATTGATTTTTTGCCAGCTTTTGCTTGCAAAATTATGCAATTTTTTAAAGTACGTAACTCAGAACACATGTATATATTGTAATATACCGCACAGTTAATTAACCATCATAATGCATCAAAGTTAAATTTCTAAACCTTAACTGTCTTTGAAATTACACTGAATCGGAATTAATTTGACCAGGGTTCGTACGGCTCCTGGAATTTTGCGACGACATGAATATATATACGTCTATAAAAAAAATTCTGCAGAACCTCGATATAACGTCCGTAAAACAAATATGAAAATTTCGTTTATTTGGCAATTCATCACTGGTTGGCGACGGAATGAAATAAAAAAAATACGCTTTTATGACAAATAATCTTTAAGAAAAAACTTTTTCATGCTGAACTGTTTATGTAAATTTAACTTACATAATAAATAAATTTTTAATACTACAATATGGTGTACACATTTATATGTATATATAACGAAATTTAAAGATCGTATTTTATGATTTAAAACAAAATTTAAATTGATTAAAATTGTTTCAAGTTAAAAAAAAGACCTATTCTGAACATTGTCAATTCAAGAAAAAAGTATTTTTGCTATGGAAACAACGACTTCTTCGATATAGAAATGTATAACGAATCCGTTTGTCATCGAACTTTTCCTTTTAAAATACATTTAAAATTTAGTTGCATAACCGGTGAAGCCGTTTAAATTAGAAAAAAATCGTGGAATGGAGGATAAAGCAATAGCAAAATTTCATTCAATTGGTAATAAATAAAGGAAAAAAACGTGAATGTGTATTTAATCTGATTTAAAGAATATTTTAAATTAACATTACTGCAAACATACAGAGAGTTGAAAATGTTGAATGCAAAATGCAAACGGTTCAGAACAAGAGGGTATGGTATTACGAGGCCTAGAATTAACCCATTCGTATAATTTTTTTAAGATAATGACAATTTTACACTTTTAAATTTTACAAAAATCTCATAGACAGTTCTCATAACAAGAATTCTTCTAACTCTTCGTTTACTTTAATATACCTTTTGGATTCATATATTTTTTAAATTTCCATTGTTAACTAAAAAAAAAGAAAAAAAATCAATAATTTAATACTACATATAACTTAAATGTGAGCTTCGCTACAACATAAAATAGATATTTTCAGCTTCCAAAACATACAACATATATTTTCAGAGGTAAAATCAAATAACTGCAATAACAAGGAGCTTTAATAAACTATTTCATCGTTTAAGCTTAAATTCATTAAGTATTTGTGCATCCGAATTATCATTTTACGAGAAATTTTAAAATGAATTAAGATCGTTTGTGTTTGGCGAGGAAAAATGGTTGCTAGCCAAATCGCATCTTTTTGCGCCAAATACTCGAAAGTATTTTATTTTTTTGCAGATTTTCTACTGGAATTCCGCATCTAAATTTCACTGTTCCTTTATTACAAACATGAGTAGCTTTATTAGTATATATTTTTTAATTTTTGAGTATGCGCTTTAAGGAGACCTTCCTTGTGAGCTACCCCGATTATGAAAAAAAATATTTTTATCTTTAGAAACCTCAAGCAACTTACATATATATTCAAAACTTAAAGAATCGTTTATAACTTAATTTTCGGAAACGATTCAGAGTACATTTTTTAGTGAATACACAGTTTTCTCAAACCGTAATAATGTTTTTTAAGGTGCTATGAAGTCTCAATTAAACATTTTCAATTACACAACGGAATTTAGACATACAAGAGTAACAAACTAATATTAATTTTAAAGTTATTGGTATTAACTTAACATGATTGTCTGTAATCCGTGTTTGTTGAACAAGAAAATACTTACTTGAAAATTGATAGCATCCGAAAAACTTATTGTACGGGATGAGAAAACTGATTAATGGAGTATAAAAACTGCTCGGAGACGTTTCAAAAACCAATGGCAGCAATAGAAATTTTGTTTTAATAATTTTTTCTTTAAATCTCAGAAATATGTCAGTTTCTTGAGATTTTTAAATATAAAAAATGGCTCTCTGAATTGTGAGTACCTCGGAACCGGTTATTGTATATTTTCGTTTGTAGTTATATAACACTTTCTTAGATTAAGAAACATTTTTCTTTTTTTTTTACAGTGTACAGAGTGTTCTTTCAAGAGCGTTGTCAAGAAGTTTTTCGCTTACACTGTTTAGAGCGAGAAACCGAAGAAAGAACCCTGTAAATATTAACCGAAGAAACATAAATCTATACACAACCCATCGTTTTCGAGAAGAATGCAAACACAAAAGATGGCATCACATCATCTATTTATATTAATAAAACAAAAGGTTTGTGAGTCTGTCTTTGAAGAATCTCACGATGTGTTGAAGAGCACCAACGCTACAACATTGGACATGGAGGTACTCCAGGGTGTATCCGAAAACCCGTTGGAAAGATTTTTTAATTAACTTTTAAGGGAATTTTTACTGGATTTTTGCAGCAGTGATATTCTTTCACCTTTGTGTCCTTTTTCCTAAAAATCGAATAATTTCTGTTTGTACTAGAGTGGTGTATTGAAATATCTATTTCCGATACACTATAGCGTGAAAAGCTGCTTATGAAATTGATATAAAAGGTAAAAAAAAAGATTTTTGTAATTGGATATTATCTTCCGATCGCACATACCGCCGAAACATTACGAATTTCAAGGTTTTGTGGTATTAAAAAGAAAAATAATTCCATTTATATTTGATCATGCTAAAGCGTGGACAAGTTGTCTAAGGCAATGATAAAAAAAAAAAAAATCTTGAAATTTCATAACATGCTTCAATAGCGGATCCCGCCGACAATTTCTGAAAATTGCTGAATTTAAACTTTTTTCGTGTTAAAATGAAAAAATAATTCCAGTAATATTTTCACACACTATAGCATAGACAATGTGCCTATGGTACTAAAAAATTGATAAACAAAATAAAATAAACAGATTATATCCTACGATTGCGTATATACTTAAATTTAATTTAAAAAAACTTTATTTAAAGAAGGGGTTTTGTACTATATTTCAAAAAAAATATTTAATATATATTATCCATTTGAAACCCTATTGTGATTTTTGAAGTATTAAGATGGTCTTGAAGTTATTATAGAATATACAAACTTCCGTGATGATTCAATATTTACAGTTTTAGAACTTTCAACGAAATACGTGGTAGCGGTAGATAATAGTTCACTCAACCAAACATGTGGCATTTCGTCACTAGTATCGAACCATAACGGCAACTCCCTACGTATTGATGAGAAAACTTACTCAGTAACAGACAAATCCCATGCAGCATGCTGTCATTCTTGAATCAACACGATTTTGCATTGGAAGACCTAGACGTTGCAGGATGTGATGGTACTAACACCAAATACAGGTTGGAAAATGGTGTGATTCATCAATTAAAGTCTATGATGGACTTACATTATAATGGGCCATCTGTTTGATCCACTCTATCGAATTATCATTCCGCCAACTGTTTCAGTCCGTAGATAGAGAGACTATGGAATCTAATATATTTTGCGGGCTATTTGGACAATAACTCATGGGGTGCGAATAACTGCCAGTAGTAACCTTTCAACCAATCGATTTGGTCAGCACCTTTAATGGATCGAGATAAATTATTCAAATATTAGAAATATTTTCTAGATATGCGCCTTTCAACCAAAACAGGCAAATGACCAAATGAACTGTCTCATCGTAACTCCGGCACTATTTCGCATTCCAGATGGCTGTCAAAACCCTATATATCCCTTAGATTTTATGTGAGTACAGCTGTCTGACATAAGCTAAAAGTTTTAATTAAATTTTCATTAAATCTTACATGTCAGCCAGATTAAAATTTATTGTACAAAATAACTTTTCGGATGGCCCTATTCATGTTTAACGAGCAATTGGAGCTTCTCGATATTAGCTTCATAACTTGAAACACGAATCGCGTGATCGAACGAAATGCGTTCTTTGACCTCAATGAAAATCTATTGGCGGCTATGATTTTTTAGAATAAGATACATGTAAGAGACTTTGGTCTGAGAAGAGTTTTAAAAGCTAGATAATGTGTTTTTAAGGGGGAAAATATAAAAAAATCTGTTACTACAACACTCAACTGCAGGGGCTATGGCTGTTTATGTTTGGCCATGAGAAGACTTAAAAAAATTATTTTTAAATTTTACTTATGCAATTTTCCACCAGGGGTGCCACCAGTGTAAAACTCTGTCAAATCTTCTCCTTGACCTCTACTTAGAAACATAACAAAGGATGACATCAAATCTTTCTTACAATGTGGTGAAGGACCAAATTGGGATGTAACAAAGTCCACAAAACCTATTTCAAAAGCATCTAAACAAGTTTGGGGATCAAAATCAGGGGAGGGTTACATTAGAACAACGCTACAATCCATATCAATTATACATACGTTTTCGAAAAAAACAAAATATAAAGTTGTTTCTGTTTAAAAAGATAGTTTTGAATGGCAAGACTGATTGCTTGAGATTCCATAATTTTAAGATTATTGTAAAATTTCTACAGGAAGTAACAATGTTTGTACAATATATTATATAATGTTGATAGATAACGCATACTGTTCTTGGCTGGTTGGGTGGAAAGAGTGCGTGTGGAACTCGAAGTGCAGCCACCTCCCATGGTGAGTTCTGTGTTGTTTTTATAATACCGAAACGATTGATTATTTTTTTATCTTTCAAAACAAACGAAAAGCTGCACGCTTTTTCTATGTTCTGTTCAGGTTCGCTGGTAAACAACTCAAAGCATACGGATCCAAATATGTAATGCGGTTTATAAAAATATAACGTAAAAGAGCTAAAAAAATCGTTTTATAATATATGTTAAGATATATGTGAGATCGAAAGATGTTATCCGATTTAAAAAATAAATAAATAAACATTTTTATTAATAACATAGATTGAAAAAATAATTGTTTTTGCTTTAGTGTTAGACGCAATCTCATCATGATAAACCTCAACTTTTCTAAGCAACGATTAAGTTATTAATAATTTCTAGTAATCACTAATAATTACAACAGTGAACACATTAATAACCAAGAAATATTTTTGAACGAGAGAACATTTAAGCAAAAATATGGTTTGACCAATTATTGCTCCATTATTGCTCCATCATTATGATGTCCGTGTTAGTGAAGTTCGCGTTCACGCTTATATACTTTTTTTCTAATCTGTAGCAAAATTTCTCGATTACTGGTGGTTTTTAGGTGCGATCGTAATTATATAAAAACGTAGCACATATAGTCGTCGTCTAGTCTGTCCGTCCGTCTGTCTGTCCGCATATAACAGCGTGAAAACTACCCAACCAAATGGTTTGAAATTTAATATATATAAAATATGAAACCATTTAAAATGGATCGCAATATGTGTATTACTAAAATAGGTGTGAAATAAAAAAGGTTCTAAACCATTAAAACCATTTTAAGATGTTAAAACAGTGGTCGGAGTCCCGAGCGCTTTCGACCAGAACTTGGCAATCATTCAAGGGTGGAAATGAAAAAAAAAACTTTTTTTTCTCATTTCCACCCTATATACGCATCTATATATCATATAGCACGCGCCTGCATGCGTCTATATGCCGGGTGGTGGTCTTTAGCTTTTTCTTTTGTAAACACATGACCATATAAAAATACGTATGTCCCATTTTCTAATACTTTATTTCAATGCATTGAGTATAATGTCATTTATTTCACATTTTTCGACAAAACAATCTATAGTACAATTATGTTCTTTAAACATTTTTATGTATTCAAAGCGAGCATAATCGGTCTGCGTATAATTTATACATTATTAAAAGAACACATTGTGTATTTCGAGGCGTGTTTATATTACTGCTCACGAATTGTATGTAAGAACTTAAGCCGTACACAACCATGATAAAAGACAAAAATGTAACTCAATTTTATTTCACGGTTTATTTAACTTCATTATAATTTCAACAGTACCTGTTTAATAATTTTTTAAAGTCTAATAAACTGTGAATTGTTAATTGTTAATTTTGTACTGTAGAGGCAACTACATTAATATGAATTTAAATTTTCATTAAGTTTCTGATTAAATATTGAATAAAATAATTTAATTTTTAGGACTGTTACATTCCCATTATGTTTATTATAAAGTTGTTCTTATTGGGGATATAATAATGAGATTATAACATTCCTGCCGTATATTACTATAGAGGTCTTAAACTATATTATTACTGATCCTTCAAGATTAATTTTAATGTACTGGGAACACAAGAAATCTAATATTAAATTGGAGTTGTTTGGGATACTTCACATAAAAATCACAAAATATTAATTAGTCTCAAGGTGTCACAAAACGGAAAAATTATGCATCATTAGTCAATTTAAATCCTCCACTTGCAAAAGTCATAATTGAGCGTTTCAAATAATTTGTCCTCATAAAGAAAGAATATATACTTTGATATTCTTAAGGGATTTACTAACAGAGAAAGTTATATAGAAATCCGACAAACATTTGAAATCATCTTAATGAAATAATTTTTAGTGTCTCTGAAACAAGTAAAGCGTTTTAAAAATGGGTATTTTTCAGGCAGTAAACTAACCCCTATTTACTTGAAAATTTATTTTTTAAACGAACATAAGTTGTCTTCATTAATGATGTACATTTTAATTTTGTTTTTTATACTTCGTAATAATAATCAATATTCCTAACATATAAGGAGTTCCTAAATGAAAAGTGGACACAGAGTGCAGAAGTAAGTCTTTTACTACAAGTCTAAAAATTTGTTGAGGCATCGTCCCATCGATACCTCTTGCGTAGAATTCTTGGGGTGTATCTCGGAAAAATGTTCGTATTCTTTCCTTCAATTCTTCATCCGACGTAAACCGTTGTCCTCGGAGTGCCTTCTTGGGTATCCCGAAGATTTGAAAATCACAAGACGAAAGGTCTGGACTGTCCCATCTCATCGGCATCGGCGACTGATGCATCGGAGATGACAGCGTGAACCTGTCCTGGTCTCGGTGCATCCTTCACTGTCTATCTGCCTTGTCGGAAACTTTCGTATCAGTTGTTCACAGCTGTACGGTCTAAACAGTGTTCACCATAAATATGATTCATTCGGCAAAAAAATGTCTCCGTTCGTTTCCCCTTCAGCCACCAAAAAAACGGACTACGCCATACTGCTCGACTGTGGACGCTTCCATCTTGTTCAGCCTATGTTTTAGCCGTCAAATACACACACACAACGTCTTTCCAAACGATTAAACTTTGTTTCACCCCTTCGCGACGAGCGTCCTTTACAGAATTTTTAATCTTTTACCACTGGTTTTTCAAAACAGACGTTTTCGCCTAATTGAATCGCAGAAATGCTAACATTAAATAAGGCAAAGCTTACACTAAAAATTAACTGGTGGGAATAATCGAGGATTCTGAGCATCTTATGCGTCACGTATACGTGTCGCTCGTTCCCAAGGGGTTAAAGCGACACTAAACATGTGCAAAGCTACAATTAAAGGAAAAACAAGTTCGGCAACTTTGATAACTTCGGTCGCTACGTCAGCTGTCAACTTTTCAATTGGGCACACTTTATATCTCGCGATTTGCAGTTTGTGTTATGGATTAAAATCCCCATATGGTAGTAAAATGCGACGAATAAAAAATTTTCCAAAATAATTATTCATTTGTATATGTAGTGATTTACCATAGTATATATTATAGTAAATATGGAATTATGTAATTTGGTTGGTGATCTACCTTAGTATATATTTTAGAAAATATTTAAATATGTGAGTTCATGAACTATGTGATTTGTGGAGCTCGATTGTTTTATGTAAAGCATTCGTTTTAAGGTTAAGAAGTTTGTTCCAGTAGTTTTCTTTATAATCAAAGGTTATTTGTTGCTTAAGATATTGACAAAATTTAATTAATATTTTTAAATAAAAGTACATGTTTCAAATTTCAATCTTAAACATGTTAATTTTAATTAGAAAATAATTTTAAAACGGACCAAACCTTACTTATGTATTCCTTCAGTCTGCCTTATTTATTTTCTACTTATCGATATAGCTTTCGCGCAGATAGCAAACTTCCGTACAACGATTTCAAATAAACAGTAATGAACAGCATGATTATTTAACTATTTTAATTCCTTAAATTAAAAAAAACAAGTTACATTTGTAAAGTCAACGTATAACATATACAGGGTGATTCATAAAAGATGGGCAGAACTTTAAGGGGTTATAGTACACTTAAAGACAAATAATATTAAATAGGAGACTAAGGGTCCCAGACGTATTCCCAAGGAGATAGGGGGCATTAAAGTTTAGGGTCCGAAATTTCAAATGATTATAAAACATGGAAAAATTGGTCGATTCGTTTGCGGTTTTTGCAAAAAATTTTCTTTATGCCAGTATTTTCTTGAAATAAAATTTTAAAGTTCAATTTCAAAAAATGCCGATAGGGGGCGCTTTAGACTTTGGAGTAACAAACAACTATTTTTTAACGTTATTTTTTGTATTTCTTTAAATGATTTCGAAAGCTTAGACTTAAACTTAAATTTTGATCTAAAAATCTGAGTCCTAACGAGTAGTTAAGTAGCGTAAACTGAAATTTGAAATTTGAAACCCTTCTCCCCCCAGAACAAAAATCAGTTATTCCCGATCTTTGTGTCGTAGATTAGGCTCTAACTACTGCCGCGTTTTGCTAAAATTATTCTTTATGTCAGTATTTTCTTGAAAATAAATTTTAAAGAAAATTTTCAAAAAATTCCGATAGAGGGCGCTTTAGACTTTGGAGTAACGAACAACTATTTTATACCGTTATTTTTTGTGTCTCATTAAATGCTTTCTAAAGCTTAGACTTAAATTTTCAGCCCAAAATCTGAATCGTTAGACGTGGTTAAGTTTCTGGGGAGAGGGGTTTGAAATTTCTACTCCTGAGCACAGTTCAGTTTACCATGTCCACACATTGTGTGCTGTGATATGAGGTAAAAAGACACAAATTAGGATTATGTTACCAAAGCATATTTATTAACATGTAATCACAATAAATGTTCAAAATTGTGACCACCAGAGGTTATGCACGCAGAACAACGGCGACGAATGGAACGGCGAACATTCGCGAAAACATCAGGCTTTTCGAGCACTTCCCCTACAGCGGCGGAAAGTCTGGCGACCAGTTCCTCGGGGGATTCAATGGGTGTCTCATACATAAGAGCCTTCAATCGTCCCCAAAAAAAGAAATCGAGGGGTGAATGATCTGGCGAGCGAGCAGGCCAAGCAACAGGACCACCTCGACCAATCCATCTGTTCGGAAATGTGATGTCCAGATAGTTGCGGACGTCTCGTACGTAATGGGCTGGCGCTCCATCGTGCTGGAACCACATGACCCGCCGGATGCGTGGAGGAACAACGTTTAACAGGTCTGGCAGCACATGTTGCAGAAATGTGAGGTATGTTTTACCGTTGAGGCGTTCAGGAAGAAGGTACGGTCCGATTAGGTGGTCTCCGAGGATTCCTGCCCAAACATTGATGGAAAAGCGTCTCTGATGAGCATGTGGATACGTAGCATGTGGATTGACATCCGCCCATACATGTGCATTGTGTGTGTTAAATGTACCTTCACGTGTGAAGGTACATTCATCGGTGAAAAGCACAGTTCGTCCAAAATGTGGATTTAGCGCGTTCTGCTGCAGAAACCAGCGGGCGAATTCAATACGATTTGGATAATCCCCTGGAGACAGTTTCTGGACTCGTTGCACATGAAACGGGAGCAAATGTTCATCCTTCAGTACCCTCCAAGTCGTGGACTGTGAGGTATCCACCTGGCTAGCCACTGTTCGTGTACTTGTACTTGGCTGCGCCGCTACTACATCCAGAATGGCTTCTGCAACAACTACTGATTCGTCCTTTTTTGCACGACCTGCATTCGACCGGGAAGCGAGAAATGATCCCGTCTCACACAACTGTCTGTGCAAGCGCTCGAAAGTTTTGCGGTTAGGCAACCGCCTGTTAGGAAATCGCTCTCCGTACATTCGTTGTGCCTCTGCACCATTTCCATCTGCCGCTCCGTAAATTAAATGCATCTCAGCCTTTTCCTTATTCGTGAAGGGCACCATCTTCCGATTCATTACTACAGCGACTTACACTTGACTCACCGTTCAGTGGTTTTTATGCCTGAATCGTGTCGAAATTTTGCATACGTGTTCTTCTTCTTCCCCATTTGACATTTGCATACTTTCTGTTTCCTTCTTCACCCGGTGACTAGCGTCAGGAATGGAGCTTTAACGTTTGCATGAGCGACGTTTCCAACTGTGCCAGTGCCTTTATGAGTGAATTCCGACTATGCAGTCCTTGACGAAAGTTGTATTTTTGCCTCGTATCACAGCACAGAATCGTTGGGCATGGTTAAGTAGTGCAAACTGAACTATGTTCAGAAGTTGAAATTTGAACCCCCTCCCCTCGCTACTGAACCACGCTCAGCGATTCAGATTTTGAGCTGAAAATTTAAGTTTAAGTCTAAGCTTTAGAAAGCATTTAATGAGACACAAAAAATAACGGTATAAAATAGTTGTTCGTTACTCCAAAGTCTAAAGCGCCCTCTATCGGAATTTTTTGAAAATTTTCTTTAAAATTTATTTTCAAGAAAATACTGACATAAAGAATAATTTTAGCAAAACGCGGCAGTAGTTAGAGCCTAATCTACGACACAAAGATCGGGAATAACTGATTTTTGTTCTGGGGGGAGAAGGGTTTCAAATTTCAAATTTCAGTTTACGCTACTTAACTACTCGTTAGGACTCAGATTTTTAGATCAAAATTTAAGTTTAAGTCTAAGCTTTCGAAATCATTTAAAGAAATACAAAAAATAACGTTAAAAAATAGTTGTTTGTTACTCCAAAGTCTAAAGCGCCCCCTATCGGCATTTTTTGAAATTGAACTTTAAAATTTTATTTCAAGAAAATACTGGCATAAAGAAAATTTTTTGCAAAAACCGCAAACGAATCGACCAATTTTTCCATGTTTTATAATCATTTGAAATTTCGGACCCTAAACTTTAATGCCCCCTATCTCCTTGGGAATACGTCTGGGACCCTTAGTCTCCTATTTAATATTATTTGTCTTTAAGTGTACTATAACCCCTTAAAGTTCTGCCCATCTTTTATGAATCACCCTGTATCTGTGTCTATCTATACATATTTTCATCTGTACATTTGCAAAAATAATGACAAGTATATATCTTTCTTTCCTTCATTCATAATTCATATGTTTTCAAATTTGAGTTATTGTGTGCATAGTTTAATTTAAACTTAGCCATAAAAAAATTTATAAATTATTTTCTCTGTCTATGCTCTTGTCTTCATAACTGTACATTTGGCGAGATCATGCATTCATACATGTGTATGTGCTAAGTTCCACAGCTAAAATATACATAATTTTTATATGATTAAGATAAGAAAAAGCTAATATTATAAATACAATTTTCTCCGTTTTATAAAATTATCTATTTGTAACTTTTCACATCATTTTTTTAAACAAGGTTTCAAATATAACAAAAAGGCCTGTAGAGTTTACATATGTCTGTTTTCTTTTTTCGTTTGACAAATATATGTTTGCGATCTACCAATTGAAATAAACCAAAACCGAATACATAAAAGTACACCTTATTGTTGTTTATTCAAAATATTTTATTCAGCAGAATAAATAATCATAATTAAAAAAACATATATATCAAATATCATAATTTTCTACACAGTTTTGTAGTTTCTTTTTTAAGCTACTTTCCATATTTTATTTTCGGATTTCTATTTAAAGAGAAATATGCTTCAGGAAAAAACTTTTGTTTGAATTTCATTTTTTAAATATTCATTTATACATGCATATCGAATTCAATATAATATATCTGCTGTAGATTTTTTTTTTGAAAGTGTGAAGTAAAATATTATTATTTCGCATTTAAAGCGTTACATAAATAAACTGAAATAGTTTACGGTACACTGTAAAAAAGGCACATATTTCATAATATAGAAAAATATAGTATAGCCAGGAACGAAAATATACAACCATTTTCTGAGAATTATCTATGTTTCCGAAAAGCGTTATCTATCTTTAAAAATCTGAGAAAACGATATATTTTCTCGATTCAAGAAAGCATTTACAAAAACAAAGTTTTTTTTTTTTTTTTTTTTGGTGGCACTGATTGTTGGGAAACTTTATCGAGTAGTTTTTATAGTGCATTCATCAATTTTCTGAAATTGGAGTATCGGTTTTAAGAATACTACCAGTTATTATTTAAATATTTTCATGTTCAACAAACATGGTTTCTTAGACCGCTGACCAGGCCCCTACTTGCCAGGCATTTGCCCAGTTTAACGCGTTGATTTCTGGAAACAGGGCGAGGATTCGCCAGCTCTCCGCTTGGCGAAGATATGTTTGTTAAATCTATAAGCGGACGTGTCTTCAGTGCGTCTTGTTGCTTTAATTGCTTTTTCTTATTTGGCCGGTTGATAATTGATGTTGGATGAGACGATTATGCACTGCACAGTGTAGCGAAGTCATGCCGGATGGATCCACGCTGCATCGTTCATCCATAAGTCATGCCACCACTACTCGAGTTGGTCACGAAATTTAAAACCATGATCTGGTGACGATACCTTCATCTGACGAAGCACCCCTAGAGGTGCAATTCACAGGGAACTTGGTGGACTTTACACCCACGGCGGATTTTACATGCAACGGGCGCCATTAGCGTACATGATTTCCGCGTCTGAAAAGGAATGGGGTTAGACATTTTATACCACATTTAATTCTAGAAACTAGGCGCTACTTTTGGACTTTAAGCACTATTACTTTACTTGGTTGTTTGTTTTAATTTACCTATAGTTATACCCTATGATTATTTTAACTGAAACTAAATATTCCACAGAGTTGCTTATTCCTACAGGGGGGACATTATATGCATAATTTACTAAATTAAGAGAGGGGTTGGACCATCGGATATATATTATCTCTATATAATTTAATATACAGGGTGTCTCAAAAGGTCGTTTACAAACTTAACATGCTGCTCTGTCATATCATGATAAACAAGATTTACATAGGAACTTATGTTCGAAAATGCAAACTGCGACCGCTAGAGGGCGATAAGCGCAGGCTTACGGGAGAGTGGGAGGCGTAATCATTTCAGGTGAGGACGTTGCAGGAGGAGTATGAATCGGTTTAGTAATGCCGAATTGGCCGATATGCAATACGCATTTGGCGCTGTGGATGGAAATGCATACTGTGCGAGAATACCTTAATAGGACATATCCTAATCGCTGGATTGGCAGAGGCGGACCAGTCACATTGCCACCGCGATTCCCAACCTGACTCCCCTGGATTTCTGTCTATGGGGACACATGAAGTCCATGGTTTACATGATGCCCATAACATCGGATATAGATCTCGTCGTCAGGATCGTGAAAGTGGCGGCACCTGTCCGTGACACACCTGCCCATTTTGAACAGGTCAGTGAATGTATGCGTCCACGTTGTGAAGCATGCATTGCGTTGAATGGAAGGAATTTTGAACATCTTCTGTAAATTAAACCATGTTCTTTAATAAAAGTCATTAATACATCTGTCGATATCCTTTCTTTCTTCCCCTCCACACCTGTGCTCATCGCCCTCTAGTGGTCGCAGTTTGCATTTTCAAATTCAAGTTCCTATGTAAATCTTGTTCATCATGATATGACAGACCAGCATGTTAAGTTTGTAAAGGACCTTTTGAGACACCCTGTATATAATTTGTATAACTTAAATAAATCTAAAGTTGGGAGTTGAGGGACAAATGGGACAAACATGTTTTATAGACAAACTTATTTATTCATGCAAGAATAACAAAATACTATTAATTTTAATGTTAATATTAATTTTCTCTGTTTCTCTACAAAATTAATATTGACATGAAAATTAATAGTATTTTTTGTAAATAATAAATTGTAAAAAATAAATTGAGTTTCGCAGTTAAAAATGTTTAATTAAGATTTCATATCATTCTAAAAATCATATTCTGGTTTAAGGAAACTTATTAATGCAGTATAAAGACTACTCGGAATCGTTTCTGAAAAACAGTGGCAGTAAAAGAAATTTTGGTTTTATAAATGCCTCTTTAAATCTCGAAAATATATTGGTTTTTGTGGTTTCTAAAGATAAAGAAGTTTTTCGGAATTGCGGAAGATGTTACTGTATATTTTCTTTCGTGGTTATATTTTCTTAGATTAATGAACATTTGTTCTTTTTTACAGTGTATTTGTTGGTGTACAAGAAAAGTTCGTATACAATATGCATCTTTTTTGTTTTTGTTTTTTTTTCATTGAAAAAATGTGAAAATTTCTATCTATACTTAAAAAGAACATGTCCTGACTGGCTCATAATCGACACTGAGCCTCAACCGTTACTCCTAGGATAATGAAATTTTGAAGACATATTCCTTTCACAATGTAGGTACCAACTAAAAAAGGATGTTTGAAAATTCATCACTCGAGGGGTTTAACTGTTGGTTCGAAAGTTTGACTTCATTTTGCCATATCTCAGAAGCAGTTTTAGGCATGTGCTTGGAATTCGGGATAAGAAATCTACTAAAATATAGTTAAATACTTATTTTATCGATTTTAGAAATTCAAAAACTAAGGGTGTTAAATGAAGAGGTGGAAAGTATCAGGTCACTTTGAAATACATTGTAAAAAAAAATCCTGAGGTTTCTAAAATTTTTTTAGTATATTTGTATTGCACAGATTTTTTTAGTAACGGGTACTAAAAACCGGAATCATTGCTAGCTGTTTTCTAGTAATGTTGCTAGGTGTTTTCTAGTAATTCTTGCAGATTTTCTTGTAACTGAGTAAGAATACAAAAAAATTTTTAGTAATTGCAAAAATCAATGAAAAAAACTAAATTTTTTTAGTAGATCGACCCATTTTTTTTACAGTGTACCTCAGAAGCAGTTTTAGATAAGAACGTGATATGTAGCATACCAAGTGTTTAAACGTCTATGTTTAAACACTTGGTGTGTTTATGTAATGTTGTTAAATGTTATGTACTGTTGTGTGTATGTAATGTTATGTTATGTTGTGTAATGTTTAAACACTTTTAAGTGTTTAAAAAAAATCCTGAGGTTTCTAAAATTTTTTTAGTATATTTGTATTGCACAGATTTTTTTAGTAACGGGTACTAAAAACCGGAATCATTGCTAGCTGTTTTCTAGTAATGTTGCTAGGTGTTTTCTAGTACTTCTTACAGATTTTTTTGTAACTGAGTAAGAATACAAACAATTTTTTAGTAATTGCAAAAACCAATGAAAAAAACTAAATTTTTTTAGTATATCGACCCATTTTTTTTACAGTGTACCTCAGAAGCAGTTTTAGATAAGAGCGTGATATGTAGCATACCAAGTGTTAAAACGTTTACTACCAAATATTACTTTTTCGCTTTAAACGTGTTATAAAACTAAACTGAAATAGTTTACCGTATTTTCTGATGTATGATGCACACTCGTGTACAATGCGCACCATAATGCGTACCATATGCGCACCATAATGCGCACCATATTTTTCATAAGAAAAATATGAAAATGCATATATGTAGTGTCTAATGCACAATGTGCTTTTTAACAGTAGAAAATCAAGGAATTTAAGATTAGTAAAATTTTGAAATAAAGACATTTTTTCTAGAATTTAAATACCCGGATTTACTAACACTCATTCATAAAAATACCATAGAATTAAGATTTCTGTAAGGTGCATTTTTTTAAAAACTTTCTTTTAAAATATTTATCTTCTTGTTAAATCAATATTATATATTATTCATAATAAACAAAACACTTAAAAAAAAAACCCGAAATTATTTCCCTTATTTCTTTACTATTTTATAACTGTATCACAATATCTACATGTTATATTCAGTGAATTAGTGAAAGTATATGAGGTTTTGCATAGATGTCGTTAATATTCCGTGTAAAATTCAGACCCTCATCTTTTAGGTCTAAAATTGTTGATAAAAAATTGCGAATAATGCACGAATAAGTACCGTAATTAAAATTCAAATAATGTGATTAAAATAACATCGTATAATTTTCAAATACTTACATGAAAGTTTTACACTGTTGTCTTTATTTCTTTTATGCCTTTCCTCTATTTTTTTCATTTTAGGTTTTTTTTATTGAAAAGCTTCAGAAATAGTCTTTTGTCTCAGCGTTTTTTTTAAACAGTACACATATATGTCACATTCAATACAACGCATCTAACTTAGTATGTAACTTAGTATGGCTTAGTTTCTTTTTAATAGATAAAATAGTATTCCTTGATAATATACGTTGTACATTAACTGAAATTATTTGCTTTACATTCAAATAATGCTGTTAAAGTAATATATTTTAAATTTCAATGAATTACATGAAAATGCATTTCTATCTCTTGTAATTAATTAAATGTTAGAATATTTAATTTAATACCTAACATTTTATACTGTAAAAATCTTGTTATTCGCTTATGATATAAGCATTTTATATGTACTCAAGTGTATTTTAATTTCATGGAAAAAACAAAAAATTAATTACACTCAGTTATGATAGGTGACATCAATATCACTAAAAAATTAATTATTCGCAAAGTGTCAAATAACGGAAACTTTATGCAACATTAATCACTTAAGTCCCCCACTTACAAAAGTCATAATTAAGCCTTTGAAAGAACTCTGCTCATAAATTAAGAAAACTTACATCGATTTCTTAAGGGATTTGTTAACAGTCGTACTTGCATTGAAAATTTAAATGCATTTAAAATGATTTCAATAAAAATAAAATAAAACGTATGATGTAGATATTTTCTCAGTTATGATTCAAAGGGGAGTTATTTTTGTTTTTATGTGTTTAATAAAATTTTAATTGTTTTGAAGAGATGGTTTTTTTATCAATATTTTTTAAATAAATTTATAATTTTTTATTAATTATAATTTTTTATTTAACTAATTTGCACTGTTCTTAATATAAAAAAAGTTCTTTTCAGAGAATATGACAAACAACATTGTACATAACACTCTGCAAGCAGAATTAAAAAATAATGAAATTGGATGAAAAATGAGCAGGTTTACTAAAAAATGTTTCACTGCGCATGCACGAATGCAATCAAAATATAATATGCATAATGTATTAGCTAAGTATATAGAGCAACGTTTGTGAAAGTCTCAAAATCATAGCTTGAAAATTCTAAAAATGATCGTCGATAGAATAAGCTCGAAATCCGTTGTTCCCAAAAGGAAGCAAAAAGATGAGGGGTTGTATCCAAATATAGTAGTACATGCAATATTGTTTACGCAATCTTGGCAATAATCAACAGATATTTGATAGAATCCCTTTCTTTTTGCTTCTTTTTGGGAACAACGGATTTCGAGCTTTTTCTATCGACTTTCATTTTCAGAATTTTCAAGGTATGATTTTGAGGCTTTCACAAATGTTGCTCTATGTGCTCACAAATGTTGCTCACAAATGTTGCTCTAATACATTATGCATATTATATTTTGATTGCATTCGCGCACGCGCAATGAAACATTTTTTAGTAAACCTGCTCATTTTTCATCCAGTTTTTATTATTTTTTAATTTGTCATATTTTCTGAAAAGAACTTTTTTTTTATATTAAGAACTCTGCAAATTATAAGCAAAAAACTTGGCGAAATTTGGGACTGTTTTTATAAAAACCTTAATTTCTCTACGAGTATACATGCTATCCTCATAAAAAACGAACACAGTATATTACAATAAGCCACTTGTTAATAATCTCGAGTTTGAACGCTTTTGCTACATTAGTTTTTACAGGGTTATCCAAAAGATATTCGTTCTTTTTCAATTTGTTGACAGTCCCCTATGGGGTTTCGGGAAAAAATCTTCGCGGAAATATATAACCTATACTATACTGTTTACAAACCTGCAGTTTCAGGTTAATTCCTCATGTATTTTTCTAGATATTTAACAAAACATCTAAAAGCGCAAGTGACCGATCACCTTTGGCAATATAGTGTATATATATATATATATATATATATTTATTTATTTATTTATTTAGAAAAAAAATAAGTAACAGATTTAAAAAAAAAGCTGCCAGTCTTTTATTTACGCAACTTTTCTTAAGTTTGATATATCAAACCCTTCCCGTCAAAATAAGTGAGCGATATTTATTTGAGAATATGATTTTGCATTTGGAATGAAAAAATAGAAAACGAATTATAATGCAAATTGCAGAGCAGATATTTTATGTGACTAATAAATCATAAAGAAAACAAAATTAAAACGCTAATTAAAAGCATACATAAATAATTAAGATTTTTATTAATGTCTCCAGAAATAGTAACAGGTGTCCGTTACGATCATATGGAGGAAGGGCTTAATATACAAAGAAAACCGATCCACAATGAGTTTAAACGATTGGATGTCAAATCTGAAGTAATCCCTATCTATC
This sequence comes from Maratus michaelseni, assembly GCA_963931845.1. NCBI lineage: Eukaryota > Metazoa > Arthropoda > Arachnida > Araneae > Salticidae > Maratus > Maratus michaelseni. The sequence continues at coordinate 247,402,067 of OZ007589.1, forward strand.
ATAAACATATAGTATAGTATGACATATTCGTCGACAGGACCAAAAGTCTAAGATAGAGTTAAGTATTATAATAATCGAAAACTCTTCATAGAGAAAACACTTAAATTTAATCCGCTTAATTTGTAATATTTGGTCAGTTTAACCTGCCACACAGTAATGTTGAAAGCAATACTATATTAAATCGGTTTCACGTAAATCTTTTCATTGCATGTGATTTCTATAGATTCAATAATAATATAAATTAATTATATAATAAAGTATTGTCGGCCGAAAAGAAAAAAAATAAAATACGTTTAGGTACAAATTGTCACTTATAAAATGGGAATAGCCATTTGACTGGAAATTATATCTTTTTTTAATTTAATTTAAAATAAATAATCCTAGGGTGAAGTCTTCATACTAAAATTGTACTAAACTGTGAAATTTTCAATACTGATATCTGATTTTGATATCATAATTAATTATTTTTCATAAATGATATTAGGGTAGATCAAATGAAAACGGAACATGAGCCACAGAATGAAATGGTTTATTTCAATCACAATCTCCAAATCTACACAAACACTTGTCCCACTGTTTCATCAAATGGTGAATACCTTGCTCATAGAGGTCCTTTGGCTGAAATCGGAACCAGTTTTGAACATTGTCCATTATTATTTCGCTGTCGAAGTAGAAACGACGGTCCTTCAATGCCGTTTTCAGCGGACCAAACATTGCATAGTCACATGCCGAAAGATCCGGGCTATACGGTAGGCATTCCAAGACTGTCCACCGAATTCACCAGTTTCCCTTGCGGAAGTGCTTGTTCCTTCCTGCACACCAGTCAATGTCAGTGCATGTTCTCCGTACGCTGCTTTCATTTGCCGATGCACTTCGCGAAATCCAACTTCTTCTATCACTAAATAATGATAAACACTCGGTTGCTCTTTTTCACTCGCAAACATTCCACACACGCAGATGAATAAAAACAGACGATCGTCTGACGGACGAAGCTGTTGGCCGATCGAAAGAGCATATTACATGCTTCTGTGTGACTAGCTAGGGCAGGTTCATTTCCTCAGTAGGAGTTGACTTCCTTACGTTCCCACTCAAACTCTGTGCATAAAGTTCACCACCCTCATGCAAAAATAAACCAAATTATAACACTGTTCAATTTTAAACTGATACACCCTTATACTTTAGGATACCAAGTGGAAAGTCATTCGGTCAAGTAGTCTAGGAATTATGAAGGTTTGTATTTCGGAACTCCTAATATTAAATTCATTTGCAATCGTTGCAAAACAGATTGCAATGCGGGTAGCTTTTTAAGTATAAGTCAAAAACTATTTGCCGAAATGTAATTTTGGATTCGCATATGAAACTGATTTCTGTTACAAAATCCACAGGTTAATATATATATATATATATATATATAATTAACTTCAAAAATATATTTTTTCGAATTAAATGTTCGAAAAAATTATGCATTTTACATAATTTGTAGGGACAATTCGGTTATTAAAATGTATAGCGTTTTCTTTTTTCTTTATCTTTGTAGGCCGAATGTAGATACTTAATTTAACGCTATACCAATATAACAATATAATTTTTTTGCAATAGGCTACATAGTTTGAAATTTATGTAAAGTGACCAAACATATCTAGTTTCAGTCTACGTGCAGCAGAAAACTTTAGCAAAGAAAAATAAACGAAATTTTAAATTAACAATTTCTGTTATAGTTAAATGTTTTATTAATTAATTGTGTTTGAAATGAATCGGCTTATTTATAGCCACAGAAAACTGCTTGCCTTTATGAAGCTTGCCTTTGTATCGTAATGTGTAGTAGGATCTAAAAGCAATATTTGATGGACCAAGAAAGCAATTTTCGAGGGGCTATTTCAGAATTATATCTTAAGATTTAAAACATATTTTAAATTGTAAATTATTTTAAATTTTAGATTAAAAATGGAATTTTAACATTTATTTTAATATATATATATATATATATATATATATATATATATATATATTAAATTCATATATATCTATTAAGCTTATATATATATAAGCATGAATTATGTATAAATAATTTAAATTATAATAAATTTATCATAAACGAATAGACAAATATGTATATGTAAAATAGAAGAAGATGACGCGCCAAGAATAATGCTTCGCGTTGAATCACTCAAAGTTAACAACATTTCTCCAAATTGCACTGTTAAACATTTGCAGCAAACTGTCCAGTCATTCGACCATTTTTATAGAAAAGGGTTACAAAACCGAAATTTCATTTTATTCGGACCACATTATTGTCCATATTATGGTCAGAATATAGTTAAATTACGGTTATGTACCCGTTTCCTAAAAAAGAAAAAAGACGGTGGGATGCCTGCTCAGTTTGTTGCAAATTTTTAACAGTGCGGTCAGTTAGCTAAACCTTTTGTTTTGCCATTTTTCTTATCATTGGAATTTAGCAATATTTCTTCAAGTATCACTCTGATTGCCATCTATTTGACTCGTTTTTGCATGTATACGTCAGTATATGTGCGGTATCAAGTATCATATTTACATACATGAATATACTATTTCTGAGTGTAATCATACACCGCAATGGATTCACGGCAACGCCATAACATTATGACGCCAGCTTTACTGGCGTATTGTTTATAATATAAATATAAAGAATACTGAAAGTATTGTTAGTAATATAGAAATAACTGATTTTTAATTATTTAAATTTCTCATATAGCATTTTGAAAATTTTGCGCTCTTCAAAGGCTAGAATTTTAAAAATATTTTCAGTACATAAGTTTAACAGTTTTTTTTGTATATATGGACATAAAATAGTGTTAGGTACTTCGGGTTCATGTAGATGATAATTGAAGAAAGGAAATAACTTGGACGCCACCCTAATTTTTACGAATGTTAAGGAAAGAATAGGAAATTAGCCACATATAATGTCTTAAATTTAAACCTTCTTTTCTCCAAACACTTGAAAACCGTCTGAAATTAAACGACTCAATAAAATAAAATTTTCAGGTAATAAAAAGAATTAATTACATTGTCGTGACTTCAAAATGTCTAAAAACTGCTAAGGCAGCCGCAAAACGAATAACATAAAGTATTTTGGAAGGTATTAAAATCTCAATCTAACGTATTTATATAATCGCGATCTAGGGTATTTATCATACGCTTCCCGCTTCATTCATATTTATATTGTAAAATACAAACAGAGAATCATATAAATAATTCTAGACCAGGATTGCACTTGCAAAACAGAAAAAAACGGATAAACTTCTAAGGCCTGGTACAATTGTTATTGTGTTATTGTCGTCAAAACTCCATCCCACATTCCGTACGCACGAGTGGAATCAATAATCATTAACACTCAATCGAGTTTTCACATTTCTGACAATATGCAAGATTTCATGTCCAACCCAATTTACATATATATATATATATATATAAGTTTAATTATTTACATGCATATCTCTGTGTAAATTGTTTGACCTATCTTCGAAGCAATTATAGCTGTAACAAACAATTTTTTGAACAAAAATAAATATTTTAATTCTGTTTTGAAAAAAAGGAAATATTTACTTCCAAAAAAAAAACAAGTAAATATTATTTTTATTACTTCAGTCCAGAAACAAATCGCCACTTGATGCCGCTACTTTTAAGAAAGGAATAATATTATGCATGTATCTTTGCTTTCTAATTACTTGAAACGAAATATTTTTTAAAAAACGCAGTACACTTCTGTTGAAAGTCGAATACATATTTACGCTAAGTTTAACTAAAGGTATTTATCTGATTTACAAAGGAAATAAAATTTCGAAAAATTTAAATGTATTTATGTTTATTAAATTCTGTTTCTATTTTAAATTGGAAATTCGGCTTCATATCTCATCCATATTTTTATCCAATTATTCATAGAAAAAGGGAAGCAATAAAAAAATCACAAATTGTTATATTAGTTTTACAATATCAAACGTAAAGTCAAATTTAACATTTATTTTACTGAGATATTTTATATTTAATCACCACTTATGTGATTTGTTATGAAAATAAAAAAGGAAATGTCTGTGTTTTAGGTTAAGTATTGTTTTGTATTTTAAATAATAAAATTAAATATATCTTTTTCCATAAATAAAAGAGAAACTGAGTAAAAACTTTAGAATTATTTTTATCTGTGGCAACAATTTACAATTTATTTAAAATCTTAAGTAACATTATATGAAATTAATAATTTAAAACAGGTATTAAATTTTATTCTTAAACACCTATTATAAAGAAATATTTTATGAATCGTCTTGAACTATTAGTAGCTTAATTATATTACTGAACAGTTTGTCGTATACTTCAAAAAGAAAATTAATATTACAGTGTCGTCGATGTTTATAAACAAACATGCATATCAAATTAAAACTGATATATATAATATTGAAATATTATAAGAAAAGATTTAAAAATCACTGTGAAAATTCTTTGCAAGAGAATAAAACATAATTGCACATAATTAGTTCCATTCATACCAAACAACAGAAGATCATTCATGCTTTTTAGAAACGATTTTCACAGGTAATGTCCTTGCATAAAATCCCTGTTTCTTGCGTTATTTGGACACTACCGGAAAACCTTGATTCTTGACTGTATTTATTTCTCAAATTTTCCCTGATTGTTGAATTTTTCTAAGTAAAGTCATGTTACGTTTTTCTATCTTCTTTTGGACGGCTTTTCAATGTCCGTAAATAGTATTTTCCTAACGCGCAAGCTGATGTACAGAAGTCTATAGCGGAAGCGTTAAGTGATTTCACATATATTTCTTCAAAGGAGACACAATTTATTCCAGTTTGTGGTTGTCTTTTTATTAAATATACGGCATGAAGTGTAACTGAAGGATTTATTTATTTGAAGCTCTACTATACTAATGACTTTTTCATATAAAACGCAGATTTCGAATTGAAACATGTGTTCGAAATTTCTTTTTCAGGTAACAGAGAGAATTTACTTTAAATTAACTCGATAGAATTTTTGAGGTTTAAATTACCTTTATAACAAAATACATCAGCAAACAGGATTGCTTTTTGAATAGTTTATTTACATTCACGATAACACTTTTTTACGCTTTATCCTGCTATAACTGATGAAAGTAACTGCTCTCTTTTGTTACAGCCTCTTAAATAATGTCATGTTTCATTCAATCAAAATTTGAAAGCCACTGGTGTGGGAGGAAATTTACATGACTGTATTAAGACAAATTCTGCTATCGTAGAAACTTCAAGCTAGAGATAGTTAAGAGGAAGGGCTATCCAATAAATTCAAATTTTCGCAAGAATTTAGGCATATCAATTGACTTTGAAAACCGTTTCTATAAAATGCAAACGATCTACTGTATACTTGGGCAATGAGAAGAAGGGCCCAATTAAGGCATGTTTGAGCTCTAGGCACAAAATATTTTGGGGGTTCGTTGCCACTGCTCAACATCATTTGCTCAGTTACTCTTTGTTCACTAACGGTAAAGTTTACACGAAAACTTATAGAACCTTCTGGTATTTGAATAAGAGTCCAAATTTTAGAATACAACGGCTTTTACTCAACCTTCAGTTCTGATTGAAAAATAAAGATACATATTAAATTCACATGCAAAAATGGTACGTTGCTGAAAGTATTTACCTTAAATTCAATAAAGTTTCCTTGGATAATCATATGTAAAGTAGCATATAGCCAAAGACATCAAGGAATGTTTTTAAAAATATCTTTAATTTTCACCATTACGTATTTGTTGGCGTACAAAAACTTGTTAAAAGAATTGTGCAAAAATTTTGGATTTAATCCATTTCTATTGGATTGAATAAATTTTATGTATATGAAGAAGCTTATGTGAATATTATATGTTACTCGTACTTCAGTGATTTTAAAGGAATGAACCAAAAAGTTTTTGAAATATTGGTAAAATATTTTTGTTAATTTTACTGTCGTATATACATAAAAAATACATGTTTTAGACTAAAACTTTTTTATTTCTTTGGGATTTCCTGAAGTCTGTGTAACCTAAGTATGAACTTAACGTGCATAAGTCATAATCAAGCCCTGATAAAAAGAAGGCGCTTGATTTTGCATGAGTTCTCTACGCTACGGGGAAAATACTTGCTGTGAAAACTTCTACTGTAAAATACCAAGGTACCGAGGAAAAGATCCGTTTAGGCAGGTTTCCGTATTAAGACATACTTTTATAATTGTATCATGTTCTTTTCAACGGGATCATAACAATTATCCATTTAAGGTAGTATTCCGTTATAGACAGGTGCCGTTTTCAAATATTTTTCTGTAATATGATAGAAATGGTGAAAATTACGCTTTATCTCAAAATAGTTTTTATCATTTTCTAATTCTGGTTTTGACTATAATGAAAAAATGAATTCTTATGAACGTGCGTGGTTCATGTGCTAAATAAATGCGGTAAGATAGCAAAATATTTTGGAAGTTTAAAATTTCTTATGTAACTTTACTATACTAGTGGAAATATTTATTGTACTTTTAAATTTTATTAGTGATAAATAATGTTATCGTACCGGAAGCGTCAAAAGCTTGTTAACACTTTAAAAATTAATTAAAAATTCGATTTGAGTGAAAAGGATCAGAAACAGAGATAAGAATTCTTTAATAAAAAAAAATGTATGTCTAAAAGTCATCGATACTGGGCACTGAAATGCAATGTATGAAGTAAAAAATCGGGCCGTCAATAAAACACAAGGAAATGCACGGGAATACCACATTCGTTGCCGAGTGCATGCAAACATTACCAGATCAAGCACTGTTGATTCAACTTTTTATATGAGATGTGAATCAGTTCGCAGTCTGTGAAAATTTCGTGCGGCCAAGGATTGAAGAACGATTAAGAATTCATTTTAACTCAGGGGATACTAAGTATTGTTAGGCACTCTACGTTTGCTTTTTTCCTTTTGCTATTTTTTCAACTTCATTTGCATATACATGCTTCATATTTCTACTAAAGACCTTCTGTCGGTAATTTTTAAATCTTTTTTTTTTTTTTTTTTTTTTTTTTGGTAGTAAAAAAATTCCGATATTTCCCTGATCCCCATTCATGCGAACCGCAAATTCTTATTGTCGTTTCTTATTTTTAAATTGTTTTTTAAAGTTGTCAGAAATTTTTTGTCACGCCCTCTATTTTTGTTTCTTAACTGGACACGTTTAACTGGACACGTATTCTGATGAAAATACACGCTATATCTAGTTGAAAATCTATCTCTATTCCTCTAACCGTTCGATTTTGAATTTCTTGGATATAATTTACAAGCAACGCAATGCACAAGAAACGATTTCAATAGCATAAACTTGGAAACCTAAAAACATAAAAAAATATGAATTTTTCTGCTTTTAAAAATAAGAGGCATCATTTTTTTTAAATGATAAAATTTTAAAATGATTCACCAAGTAAGTTATTGAAAATAATTAAATAGTTATTATGTCGGGTGAATTATATAAATTAACGTAGGAAAACAGTGAAAAGTTTTGGATGCAAGAATGAATCTTGTAAAAATTCAACATATGTTTGTGAGTGGTCCTCCTGGTTTTGAGAGTATGCAATTGTAATTAACAAAATAAATTCAAATTCTACAGTTCCAATTGTAAAGAATATTTAGATTCTTCCTTCGGACGACCCAAAATGGAGAAGCAAGTGCCGAAGATAGGTGTATAATAACTAAAAAACCTTCAGTATTAACTATAATACAATTTATATAACACAGCAAACCAATTAATAGTAACCCTGAAAATATTAAATTTTAAAACAATCTAAAACAATGAATTACAGATAGCCTTTTTCTCGTCAGTAGGTGGAAAGGCGTAAAAAGAGTGAAGTAAATGGACCTCCTACTCCGCGTACCTCCCGCATTTTCCGCGAAGTAGCAGCGAACACGAAAATGTAAAATTAGGCCAGAATGCTTAATGCAATGTACAAGAAAGCTAATGTCAATGAGCTAAAAACTGCCAAGGATAACAAAGAAGAAAATGCAGTTGCATTGTGTTTTAATTACGTGCAAATTTTACCCTTGCCATATTGTTCAATAGATATTTTAAATGCGTAAACTTTCATTAAATGTTTTTTTAAATACATATAATCAAAACGAATAAAGCACAAATGCTTGTGTACCTCAAAGACGAGGTAAACAAGTCACCAGATAAAGTGTATCCTATTCCAATACATTCGTTACTACTTCCCTAGTAGAAGAAATATTTGGTGCTTTTTAGTGATAGGGCAGCAGAGCAAAACAAAAGTCATACACTGGTAAAGTTCCGCATGAATATGTGTGATAGAGAACAGTTTGAAACTACACTCATTATTTTTCAGTACGTTGTCTCGTTCCGCTGTGTGGCAGAGATTTCGGTTCTATAAAACTACTTTTATGTTGAACAGGTCGTATTCACACCACCATAGCAATTTTCTCAACGGATCGTAGACGCTATCAGAATTAGTTGCTTCACCATTCTTAAAGGGCAAACTGATGACGTTTCGAGTTTCAGAAACTGGTGATCACACTCATACAAGAAAACCGTCAACTCTGGCGGAACATCAGAAAGAGGTATTTAGAAGGAACATGCGAGTCCAATTTAAAATATTGACGGACAAAGATTTATCTTTATGTACGACTAGCTGATTCACCGGCGTTGTCCTGTCCGTCAAAAAATAATACGAAACACGAAATCACTCGAAACATCAATGCGGGAACCGTTCCTCTGGTAACTGTCTTTCGGAAATTAAATAGAGAGATGGACCCCGAAGCGGAAGAAAATTTAATACCACCCCCTCAAATGTCTGGATCATTTGATTCAAAGCGAGTCAGTTTTTGGGGAACATTAAAATAAGGGTTACCGTTGGATTTTCACAAAATTTTTATTTTCGGAATTAGAAAAATAAACTACGCACAGACTGTGAGTTTCGATTCAATACCTCTAAGACTTTTCTTAATACTCAAGATGATTGAAAATGAAACTATTTCTTTGTCTGTCATTATCAAATTGGTAACTTTCTTTTGCGGTTTCAATAAAAATAGCCATTTTCGACGCAAGCGCAGGAAAATCTTTTAGTTCCACCGCCAAGGGATGCATTCTGTTCTAAACAAATATCTGACACATGTCCCCGCTGCCTACGATACCGTGCATAGCAGACATTCTGCGCACGCACTACAAAATCTTTTAGTTCTAGTTTCCAACACCTAATGGAGGTTCGAATAAACCTCGAAGATGTTCGAAAAGTTCGAAAAGAGGTTCGAATAAACCTCTTTTCGAACGAAACTCCGTCACTCGTTCCCGCTGCTTACGGCACCATGTAGAAGGCGTGCTGTGCACGCGCGGAAAATCTGTCAGTTCCACCTTCCAACGCCAGGGCGTACCAAAACTATTTCTTAATTAGTTAGCTATATCTTAATTAGTTCATGTTAAGTTGAATGAACTATATCCAGTTGAAATCGGGCCCATAGAACCCGAGGAAACAAATCACCCCTTTGATATTATTATTCATAAATGGTGGTAACCAAGGGCTAAAAAAATGATATCGAAGTTTATTTAGTTCCTAGGACAACTCAGCAGAATGTTAGAAAATATTTCGTTCGAATCGGACTTAGATTAAATGCAAAATGTTTAGTTACATTTTCCACCACCAGTAGGCGCACTCTGTTCTAAACAAACCTCTTTCCGAACGAAACTCCGACAAGTATTCTCGTTGCCTATGGCACTGCATAGAAGAGGTGCTGTGCATGGGCTAAAAACCTTTTAGTTCCACTTTCCACCGCTGGAGGCACCAAATCTATGTCGTAATTAGTTATCTATATCTTAATTAGCCCATGTTAAGTTGAATGAATCAAATCTCGTTGAAATAGGGCCCTTTGTTTGAATCGGACCAATTTTAAATTCAAAATTTTTTAGTCCCACTTCCCACGCTAGGGGTGCACTCTGTTCTAAATAAAACTCTTTCCGATCGAAACTCCGGCACGTGTCTGCTGCCTACGACACCATATAGCAGGCGTTCTACGCATGTGCTTCAAAATCTTTTAGTTCCACTTTCTACCGACAGGTGGTGCCAAATCTGTATCTGAATTCGTTATCTATATCTTAATTATAGTTCGTATTAAGTGGAATGATCTAATTCTGGTTGATATTGGGCCCATAGAACCCGTATTTAATGTTCAGAAATAGTGGTAACCAACCGAAGTTTAGTACCTGGGGGACCTGAGAAAAGGCTTCGTTTGAATCAGACAAAGCAAATGTTTGGATTTTGGAAACAGGGAGGAAGGATTGAGTTCCGATCAGAGCATTAACGCGATATTTAAATTACAACTGGACACTCACCTCCCCCACCAGAATTAAACCAACGACGCGACGTTAAAAAATTAGGAATTATCATTAACTTTTGAAACAGAAACGAAATGACTTTTTTTTTCTTTTTAACATCCAAAAACAGTAAGTTACAGTTGCAAATTTCTGAAATCAAATGTCCAAATGACGTCACGTACATGAAAAAACTCTAAAAATCGCATAAAACAACTCGCGAAAAATTCACAACTCGCTGTTCGAATTGCAATTAACTGACGACCTTTTCATCTGTCAATCACAATTGCTTGGCCCGGTTGACTTCCAGCTGTGCCTACATTCCTATCAGCTACCAATCACAATGAGCGATTTGTAAAGTCATTAAAAAAAAAAAAAAAAAAAAAAAAAAAAAAAAAAAAAAAAAAAAAAAAAAAAAACGCTACAAGACATGAAAAAATAGGTTAAAAAATTCAGAAATAATGGAATAAAAAAAATCTAATAAAACAATCCAAAGAAGCTAAAGCATTCAACTATGATATCACTACGTGAACATTTTGTTTGACAAAGGCTACTTATTTTCATGATCTGCCAACGATGAAAGCATACTCTTATCAAATCAACATACAAAAAATAGCTGATATTCAGAAGTATACACCGCAGTCTGTATACAGCCTCCTGACTTTCTAACCTGAGTTTGCCGACATTTGAAGTTGAAAGGAGAGCGGACTCTGATTTTGAAGAACCGTGTAAATATATATTATTTTCTTTATTTATTTTCCAAATTCCACAAGACTGCTTATGGTTTTTAAACCTGTAATTTGCAAAATGTTTCGCCTGTTTGTAACATTTTTAATTGAGCTAGTTTTCTACACGGTAAAACAATATTTAATTCATTATATATTTTTTTCAGTTTACCAGGCATGTTTGAAGTTCTAAGGTATTTGAAAATCTCTTTTTGAACATTTAAGTTTATTTTAAATTTTGTAACTGACCAAAATAAATTTTAGGTTTTCATAAAAGTTCACTTTTGTTAATTTTTATTCTTAACGAAGATTATTTACTTAATAAAAATGGCAAAACAATTGTAAATACATAAACGAAATTTATTTTAGTGCACAAACCGCATAACTGCTAAGGGGTAGTTATTTGTTTACTGCTCTCCCCTAAATCCTACTGCATAAATTACGTTACCGTTTGATGTGGACGGTTGCCGTAAATATTATCGATTTTTATAAGCAAATTATCAGTTTTAGCTTTGTTTGACAATTTTTTCTTAAATATATTAAAACATAAATTTCTGCTTTTATACGATTTCTGAAATAAACAACTCAATCCATTTAGAAAAAAAAATTCAAAAATTTTTTTTTATAAGTTTTGAGTTTAGAGAATTATTACAATATTATTAAAATATTTAGAGAAATATTTTTAGAGATATATAAAATAAAAAATCTAAATATCATAAACATTTACTGAAATGATTTTAATAATAGTTTTCAAAATTTTAAGAATTGGCAATGTAACAACTAAAGAAAATATAGTTATTAAAACCCTAGGTAAACAACACATTATCGTTACACACGAATTGCCTTTCCATTTTAAGAACTTTTAAATGAAAACTTTTCTTATTAATCCAACATCTTAAGAAGTTTCCGCAAGATATACAGGCGAGACTTTTTCCAAGAACCTTTCATGCGCTGTTCAAATTTAATTAGTTTCCCTGACACATTGTGATGCGCATATACTTGTATCAAGTTAGTATTATATAGCTCTGCAAAACCTATAAAAGGTTTTAAAAATTTTGCATTTTCTCATTTAAGGACATGAGGATTCACGCAAGTTATTTCTTAAACAAATTTACGCTTTCTATAAGTTTAATTATTATAGAAATTAAACCTAGTCCAGATTAAAGTAATATAAATTCTTAAATTATATTTAGAACACCAAATATCACTCTGAACATAACATTTTATAACGCATACGACATAATTATGACGCATAAAATATTTTAAAAATAAATAAACACTCTACAAAAACTTTTCTTTTTTTATTATTTCAAAATTTTATAGAACATTCTAAGCACAATTGTGCAAAATATTTAAAGAACACTACATTTCGCGCAGTTAGATTTTCTTTTTCATGGGCATAATAGCAGACAGGTTTTGAACAATCTGTATTTTCACAATGGAAGTACATGAGAAACATCTAATAATTCTGATATTACGGATTCTATATTTAGGTGCAATACAGAAATTAAAAATATTCTTATTTATAAAGTAAAATAAAATTTAAAATAGCTTTTTATTAAAAACACACTTTTATAAGCATTAAATGTTTATCTTAAAATTCACACCTTAATACTACATGAACTTGGCATGGGTCACGAATAGTCAGCAGATATTTAATTTACGCTTTATAAAAAGAGCGAATTAGTGAATTTATTAAAGAATTTATATATGTTTTGCTCCGTTTCGTTTGGAAGATATAGCAACATGGAAGAAAAAGGCACCATTTTAACAATTTATTCAGAATTTCAGAATTGTTTTTTTAACTTGTAGTCCTTATTTAATTAATACTAAATAACTAAATGATAAAAATAGGTTTTAAAATAGTTTACATTCTTTATTTTTTATTTATATTTCCTACTTTATAGTGTTTAAAATATTTTGTTGTTGCAATTTCACGGCCAATTGATATGTTTAGCAACCTTTTGTTTTTACGTATGATTGATTTTATTGTTGTTTCTACACTTAAACAGTTCTAGCAACATAGAATATTTTGCGATTAATCACCTGAAGCCTACTAATGTAAAAATACGTTAAAATTAATTTATTAATTTATAATTACATTTTTAAAATATAAGTGACATAATCATCGGAAACATATTTCAGTACATAGTTTTTACAATTTTAGCGTATAAAGCAGTGAGGAAAAACCTATTATAAAATTCCATCTTTAGATACAAAAACGAAGTTGAGTTAAATAAAGAGTGTAATTAATTAAATTGTCACTATAACACACTTGGTAACAAAATATACAATAGCCATTGTACATAGCTTAGTAATAAAATATTAATACCATTTAATAACGTGAATTTACTTAAAACACTCAACACATTAGTAACCAGATTTATGTTATAAAATTATTTGCATTTTATGTATTCAACTTTCTTCATTGTAATTTATTATTAGTGCCTGAAGACATTTTTGCCATTTATTATTGGATTATTGGTTGTTTTCTGCCTGAAGGAAAATCTCGCATGTGAGAAACAGCAGAGTCAAAAGAGGTAAAATGTTGTCGGGATAACACAAAATACAGGATTTTATGCAGAAATCAGAAGGTAAATGTAACAGTGGAATAGCTTTATATGTAGCAAAAAGAACTCCTGTTGCATGTAAATTCTATGCATCTGACATAAGTGTAAAAAACCGAATTTGTACGCTTATAATTTTTATTTTCAAACTATTATTTTCAAACTATTATCAGTTCTTTAATTACTCGCAGATTTCTGTTATTAAATAAGTCAAATGTTACTTTTCGAAATTACTGGTATAAATCTGGGAAAATATATGTTGGTGGAAAATTCTACCAAGCAAATTAAATGGGTCAATTACGTTTAACTTCTAAAATGACACCTTATCAAAGTATTTCCTATTATTATTATAACATTTTTAAATTTCAGTCTAAGGAATATAGATTACAGTATTATTTAGTTGACATGCAAATAGATGTTTTTTGCTTTTTTTGGACTATTGGAGAATGGTTTCGATGAATTTGATTTGTCTGCACAGAAATACATAATAAAGACATGTTTAAAATTACGGTTTTAAACATTTGGCAGAGATATAAGAAAATTCCTCAAACTACCATTAACACTCGTGTAATTCAACTGTGTTGTAAAAATAAATTCTAAACATCTTCACGGTGTGTGAAATTTACTTAGATAGTTTTTATATTTTATAAATAAAAAACTCCTTTATTCAAAAATTATTTTTTTGTATGATGTCGTTGTGAACAGTAAAAAAAAATATATATATTATCAGAATTATTCGACACACTTCTCACGCGGATTTACAAAAATCCTATATGAGTGATTCATAAATATGTGATATGTAAATTTGCATGTTTTTATTCATCAATATAATTAGCACATTTATTGTTGTCCTACTAATATTACCATAAAATTAAAAAAAATCTATATATCTTGAAAAAATAAAAGAATCATTATACTAGAAGTATGTTTTGATATATAGTATTTTAAAAGTTTAACAGGAAAAAAATGTAGAATATCTTTAACATCATTAAACAAAAATAATTTTTAAAATATTAATGTAAGTAAATATACATATATATGAAATATACATAGCTGTATTCATAAATGTGCTAAAATTTTGAAACAATATAATAGTATTTGTTAAAAGGAAAATAATAAAATAAATATATTCTGTATTATAAAAGTTGTCTTACAAAATTATTTTAAACATTTTATATTGGAAATATAAATCTACAACGAACGTTGTACAGTTTAGTTATTGGGCAACAATAAATGTATTCACTAGATATTCAATGGTGTTGAAAAGTTAAGCAACAAACATAAAATGCTAATTTTCGATCACACGAGTACTCCAAAGAAAACAAAATAAATATCATATGTAGCAAATAGGTAATATCGCTACAGTACAGCTAGTACATATGACATCTCCTTTACTCCGAAAAATGATCACAAGTGTCACAGATAAAATGATGAAACACAATGTGGTTTATTACATTCGTCTCATTATTACTCTCGAATGACCGTCATTTGGTGACTCCACTGAGACGTCATTGTGACTGTTACTTTATGGCGAGTAGCCAGGTGACGTTACAATGAAATCACCCTGTGATTCTCATGTGACCGTCATTTGAAGACTGAATTTTGAATCATCGTGAGCGCTGAATTTTGATGTGCCACCAAATAATGTCACAATGAAGTCACATGGTGACTTTCAGGTGAATGATACTCTTCTGCGAAGTCACTTCTGCACTCCTTTGGGAAAAGTCATCAGATTATTTTATTTTGCTGTCACTTGAGAACTAATCACAAAACAAGTATATCATGTTAACTTTACAATACAGTCTCCAAACAAGTTGGAAATTGTACGTCAAACGTTACAAACGAGGTGCGTTCGTACGCACGTTTTAGAATTAAATTCATGATATCCCGTGCGTAGAACGCGTTAAACAGCTAGTTATATAAATATTCAGATCTTGATGATTTTTAATTCTGTGAAATGAATTATATCGTCTGCAGATTAATTTCTGTCATAAAATAAGTATCTCGGTCGCTTGACGATTAAACTTCGGAAGCTCCTATAACAAAAAAGCACCGATTTAAAAAAAAAATTCAAACTTCTTAATAAATATTTTTATTAATATCTCCTAAAGTTTTGATTCGATTTTAATAAAATTTGAAATGTCTCGACAAAATTCTGCAAAGATAATATATTTTAAATTGCAAACCATTTGGTTTGGTAGCTTTTGCGTTGTTATATGCGGACAGACAGACAGACAGACGGACGGACAGACGGACGGACCAAACGACGACTATAGGTGCTACGTATTTATATAATTACGAACGCACCTAAAAACGGTCGTTTAAGAGTCACAATGTGTCTTCATCGAAAACTCACCTTGTGGCTCGACACAAAGCAGCAGTCATGGTGACTTCTCAGTGGATGTAAGAAATGAGAGCAAGAAATGAGACGAATTATATGTATCACATTTCAGTTCAGTACAGTGACTCCGACACTTATGACCATTTGTGACGTCAAGGAGCCATCACATCAACTGGCTGTGCTGTTAGGGTCGTACCGATTTGCTACTCCTACCGTTTATATAATTTTCGTTTGAGTACTCACGTGTTCGTAAATTAGCATTATATGTTTGTAGCTTAACTTTTGGACACCATTAAATTTATTTTCATTTAATTTCCGAATTACAGTGCTTATTTTTAACTAAGCCATTACATCACCGAAATAACTGAATATAAAATATATTGTTATTCTAATTCAATATTTAACAGTTTTATATTTTATTTGAAATAAATAAGATTATAATCACTTTTAAGTACTTTAAATATTAATGAAAATGTAGATACATAACTTTCATGTAAAAGAGAAAAAAAAGTCAATAGATAGATTGTTAGAGGAAATTAAATTAATAGTTCCTTATATAAAAAATCAATTATGGAAGTTAAATGTGCAAAGTCTTTTCTTTTTACAGATTTCATTATTTATATTCAGGTCGGAGATTCTAATTAACATTACAATTTTTATTTTCTTCTTTTCATATATTTTTTTTATTTAAAAAGTGTGTTTATGACAGCTGATAACTATTTGTAATGTGCATTTTCAGCAAACACTCAGAAAAGCCATTATATAATTAAATAATATTAAAATCAAATAATTATTAACTAATTACGAAAGTAAAATGTTAAATACCTACTTAAAAACGGAAAAACACCAAATTCTGGATATTAAATTTGCTATATTTACAAATTACCCTTTGAAATGCGATATTTTTCTTGTGTTATCATGAACTGTGCTATTTATTTGCTTTATACTGCTCATTTTAATAATTTTGCAGGAAAATAAATTACATTTTTTCCATTAAAATACAGAGGTTTGTTTTGTAGGATTATAAAACCGACACAAGATAAATATAAAAATATGTTTCAGAGAAAGGCAAATTAATATTGTAAAAATGCATTATGTTTACGTATCGATAAGAAAAATATTAATTCAATGACAAAAAAATTAATTGTTAGAAACTTATTATTTTTTTCGGCTATTCTTAATCATATAATAATGAAAACAAATGCGACTCTTTACATTAGTCCCTTAATGGCTCATATTGTTTTACACGATCGATACGTATCAATTTTTAAATAGAATTAATGCTCAGTAATAAAATAAGTATATTAAATGATCCATTCATTTTTATATGTTGGAAATAATACTGCGTTTGCATAAATTATTTAAAAAAAAACAGTAAAATATATACGATTTTAAATTGTGAATTCCTTTATTTCAAAAGTTAATTTTGTGAGCAATACAAGTTGAAAATATTTTAGATTAGAAACATTTGTTACAGACATTAATGGCCATAAAAAGGCTATTTTTACTTTTAAATAGAAAAATGTCTATCAAAAAAATCCAATTAAATAGCATTACCATTTTAATTGGAAATTAGTTGTTATACGTTAAAAAATGAGCGATTTGCATTTTCTATACTATTTTATGATAAACAATTCAGATGTTATCGTTACTTAGAAACTTTTAAGCCTTTTGATACTAGATTAAAACAGAATTTTTAAATTTAAACCCGCGTTAAATTTTTACTTACATTTATACAAATTAAATAATGTAAGCATTATTCAATTTTTTCCATTTACTGTTGACAAACGACATTTTTAATATAATAATTTTTAACTATAGTGTTTTTAATACCTTTTCTGAAAATAATATCTTTATTTAAATTAATATAAAGTGCTTAGAAATGCTGCAAGGTTTTAAATTTTTAAATCTTATTAAATACCTAAACAAATAAAAGGATTATCATTAAAGTGGAGCTTATACACGTTAAAGCCACGATTGTACGATAATTTTATTACACTAACAAAAAAATTTTATCAAATTAAAAGCATTAAAAGTTTAAAATAGCTACTTTAACTCACAAAGTCTAATATATAAATAGATGATTTTTAAAGTCAAATATGGTAACTTCGTTCAAATAAAAAATCCAATTAATCTCTTGAACAAACATTACTGGAAAATATAAGTTTATATATAATTAATGGTTGTTCTTTAAGCACTCCGAAAATTAAATTAATATATATAATTTTAATTAATTTTCAGCACTGAAATTACGCCCGAATTTTTTTAATATTAAATTCGTGAATTTTCACATTCCTAAGAAAGCGTATAACCAACAGAGTGAAAAATGTTCAACCCGGGAATTGAACCACATAGGCTATATTTTATGTCGGTGCCACTAATCCCAGGGGGTGCAGGAGCGAAAAACGTTCTAAAATTGCAATTTTTTTTATACTGAAAGAGCTAGAAATTTGAAATTTGGCATTGTAGTTATTTATAAGATGTAAATGCTCTCTACGAACGAATTTGAAAAAACAAAATTAAAAGGGTGAAATGAGCGAAAAGCGTTCTAAAAACATTCTAAATTACAATTTCTATGGAATCTCTGGAACTACAGAACCGATTTCAAAAGTGATGGAGGCAAATTGATCGTGACAATCCCTGCTCTAACATAGGCTATATTTTATGTCGGTGCCACTAATCCCAGGGGGGTGCAGAAGCAAAAAATGTCTAACATTGCATTTTTTTTTACACTGAAAGAGCTAGAAATTTGAAATTTGGCATTGTAGTTACTTATAAGAGGTAAATGCTCTCTAAGAACAAATTTTTAAAAAAATCGAAATTTAAAAGGGTGAAAAAAGCGTTCTAAAAACATTCTAAATTACAATTTCTATTTACTCTCTGGAACTACAGAACCGATTTCAAAAGTAATGGTGGCAAATTGATGGTGACAATCCCTACTCTAACATAGGCTATATTTTATGTCGGTGCCACTAACCCCAATGGGGTGCAGCACCGAAAAATGTTCGAAAATTGCGACTTTTTTATACTGAATGAGCTAGAAATTTGAAATTCGGCATTGTAGTTACTTATAAGATGTAAATGCTCTCTAAGAATAATAAAAAAAATCGAAATTTAAAAGGGTCAAATGAGCGAAAAGCGTTCTAAAATTATTCTAAATTACAATTTCTATGGAATCTCTGAAACTACAGAACGGATTTCAAAAGTGATGGAGGCAAATTGATGGTGACAATCCCTGCTCCAACAGCCTCTTTAATAAAAAGCTATGCGTTGCTGACGACTGGGTTTTTCGCTAATTGTTGCCACAGAGTAATCTCGTAAAATGAAACATTTGAAGTTACTGAAAAAAATAATAGCTCGAAAAGTATTTGTCAGAAAATTGTTAGACAAACTGCGTTTGAAAGGTAAAAATTTGTATTTTTATTGATATAAATTTCAAATCTAATGATTATGCTGTTTTTACTTTTGAATTTCAAAAAATACCAAATTTCACAATGGACTACCATAGCGAAACCATCATGCGTAAAACCTGTAATATGACCTATTCTTATGAGTTCTAAGTATATCCATGTTTCAATATTCTGAGTATTTCTGGTATTTCAGAATTGAAAGTATTGGGAAGTCATATTTGAAACAAAAAGTTTCATAATAAAATGAAAACATCGATTTACTCATATTTGAAAGTGTCATTTTTCTCAGTGTACAGATACATATTGTATATTCTGTGCGGAGAAAAACGCTCACATAACTCAGTCTGTTTTGTCTTTTAATAACTATACAAATAGAAATTACAAGGGTTGCTCTAAAACTAAACAAAAATTGCATATTTTTAATAAAATGAAAAGAATTAGTAAATCTAGAATTCTGGGTAGTATACCCTTTACGTATAATCCTGAAAAAGGAAAAAAAATATATATTAAAAGAATTTATTTTATTTTTCTAACTATTAACAATTTTATTCTACTTGTTTACGTGAAAAAAATCGAGAAATAAAAACTGAAAAATAAACTTTGTAGTGTGCTCCATTTGGAATATTCTATTTTTCAAGGTACAATGTTACTAAAACAATTTATTTTTTAATTTTATTTCATATTGAAAATTAAATAAATAGAAAAAACGAAGCAGTTTGTTCACAAATAAAAGCAAAAGAAGTAAAAGCGAGAAACGCTAGCATCTACTTCAATGAAATCCCATGATGCGATAAAGCATAATACTTTAAAAGTGTAATCACGTACTACTAAAAAAAAAGTTATACAATACCGGAAAAAAAGAAGTAATTGTGGCACACATTCTTTTCCATCGTTTCCTCATAAATATTTATTTTTTTCTTTTATCGGTAATAGAGTATTTTTTTCTCTTTTTTCAAGAAACAAATAATAGTTTTTTAATCAACAACATTTTTAAGATTTATCGCTCTTTTTTTAATATTTAAAATTGAAGTAAATCATCGTGTACAATTTTTATTAAAATTTACTGATTTTTTCAAAATAAATAATTAAATAAATAAACGTTAAGCATACGAAAATTTTTGTAATTAAAATTAACAACATTTGAAAATCAACAAAGAATACATTGGTGTACCAAAGTGATATTTTTCTACTTTGAAAATTATTTCAAAATACTTTCTAATCTAGTATTATATTCATGAATGGGATTTTTAATATTTATGGATTTCCTATTATGCATACATATTTTTTTCATTAAGTAAATTTATTTAGTTTTGTCTTCTTATGCTACTTTTCTGTATGAAACACCTTTACATTTTTCCTTAGTAATTATTAAAACAATGAATTCTTTGAAAAAAAAAATATTTTCAGGGAGATTCTTGTTAATATTTGTAACACCATTTCATTAAAAAGTGGGTACTTCGAAAATAAAGCAGAATTAAAAAACTTATCTTGATTCGATATTCCCTATTAGGAATATTTGAAAAAACTAGAGAAATAGATGCAATTCAAATAAATTGTGGTTATATACTAATAAAAGAAAGATGTTTTTGTGTCTGTATATGTTTGTTTGTGTGTTTGTCTGTTGGCAATGGCTAGGAAAATCTTTCACAATTAGAATTCTACAAATTTTTATCCGAACAGAGGAAGACAGAATGCATCTTAGGCTGATAGTTTAGGCTGTTGCGCCTCTATTGTTTCTACAGAACTTTTTGTTTTTCATACTGAACGGAACGATGAATGAATGTATTTTCACGATTTTGCAAGTTCAAAAGAAAATTTAAAGCATTCATAAAACGAATCCAAATTCAATCTTTCAGTCCAATATAGTAACTTTTGTCCTTTAATTCAATAAATTTATTCTGAAATCGCAAAGCAATTTTTTGAATGTTTAAAGTTTTCTTGTAATCAACCCGTTTTGCTGAATGTGAGAGGTAATTTTTTTATCAACCAGAATCTATTGGATACCCGCCCAATCTTATATTTATACCCTTATATGTAGCATACTTCCGGGTATCTAGGAAAAATAAATAAAAAATAGGAAATATATATTTTTTAAATTCTTAAAGGAATTAAGATATTTTTTCCTCTAAAACACAAAGAAGACAAAAAGGGTGAAAATCCTGCGTGGGTTTCCAAAACAATCACTTTTGTAGACGAAAGCCGTTACTTTGACAACGCAGGTTCCCCTATTATTTTTATGCAGCGCCTAGAAAGAAATAACCGTAGGTGATATTTTATGCTTAAATGATCTAGAAACGATCAGTTTTCTGCGGGGTCTTATTTCCTCTGAAAATCCACAGTCCTACCCCTTTTCCGGAGCTGCTGACTTCAACACCGATTTTAGGTATATTTTATGTTATTAACATAAACCAGGGCAATGACGGGTAGGTCTGCTAATTTAAAATAAAGGTGAATAATTACATTATCAATTAAATAAATCAATAAGTAATCGTTGTGTAGAATTCAGTCTAAAATTGTATCATTTGACAGTAATTTTGTACCTTAGTTTAACAAAATTCTGTAAATCATTATAAATAAAAAATTATATACTATAAATTTACAATTAATGAATCTGAAAATATGGAGAATTTAATGACTTAAGGGATTCTGTAAACATGATGAATTTAATACCTTAAATTCTGAAAATTAACAGAAGATGCAGGTTTAACTTAAAGTTTTAGAGATTTGGACTTCATAAATAACGTACCATCTGCTGTGATTTTTATTATATTCCTACCATTCACATAATCTGCAAATATGAAGTAATCACCATTGGAGCAGACTGGATAGAATCCCGGGGTTCCTGAGCGGGGCACCCAAGCTATATGGAAAATAATGTAACATCATGTTTCCATTATTTGGACGAAGATAGAGCAACTTTTTCAATCACATACTAATGAAAATTTATTTAATTAATTTTTTAACATTTATATATTATTTTTCTGTTAACGAATTGAACGTTACTGGTACTTTTCCATGTAATATCTTAATTTTATAGTTTCCGAATGTAATTTGATACAAGGAACATGAATATAGTATCAAAATATGTGTTTACAATTAAAAAAGAAAGTTTGTACAATTTTTAACATATAGACGCATAAATTTAATCCATGCATTACATTTAATGGTAGACATTATTAACAATTGACTGGTTTGAGTATCATTTTAAATTGTGGATTCAAAGCCAAATTAGTATAATAATATTTTTTTCCTGTGACTATACATTGCGAGGTTTATAATCTAAATTTTGTACTATAAAATGTCGTTTGCGTAAATGAAGAATATTTTGAAATTGTACAATGTGTACTCTGCTTTGTTTTCTTTGACACACACTTCAGACTTATTTTATATATTTTAGAAAAAGGCTCCCAATATTTATTTATCACGTGTAAAACAGTTTTGTTTTATGTTCAATAAATGACATTTTCTGAAAGAGAGTTATACATAAGTTACTAATTCTTGTACAAGTAAATACAGCTTACTATATTCTACAAGCAGATTTCATGCGCAATATATTAAGTTGGAATATAATAAAAAAAACATTAATGCTTTGTGTTTTTTGGGATAAATTTATCTTGCCGTATTACGTGATCCTCAAACTAGCAGAAACTGTTACTAGAGGAAAATTACTCCCTTTAGTTAAATCCCTTAGCATAATTAAATCCAAGATAAGACACCTTAAAATTGACATTGGCATTGACTAATGATAGTAAAGCGTGACAGAGCATACCCGACGTACATATAATTTATGCGTTCTGCCAAACTAAGGAATGGACAAAATATGCAATGGGAAATATTACCGCATGCTTTTTACTCACCAGGTATTGAACCATGTTATTACTACAATTTTCGTTCTTTACAAAACAAATTTTTGTTTTGTTTCATCACAAATATTAAGAGATTAAATAAACAGAAGATTACTATTAAAAAATTCTGGCACAGTTATAAAAAAAAAAAAAACAACTCTAAATTAATGACGCGTACACTCGAAAACGGTTAAGAACCTTTAAAAGTTTCTTAAAAACAGGTAAATATTTTGTACACCTCAAAAACTTATATATATATATATATATATATATAAAGATTGATATAAGACAGCGGTGTGACTTGAGAATTGGGATTTGCAATAACAGTGACCCTGCATTAATGATCATTGATTATAGTAAATGGACCATTATTAACGAATTTTATAGGTTCATTAATGTTTTCGTTATATAATTAAGTATTATTGTGAATGAATGATGTTGTTGTTAATGAACTTCAGTGCGTTTTTTCCACTAATGGGGGGACCAATCGCGTATATGCGCTTCTCTTTCTTGTCGGGGGATCTAATATTCAATCTTGGATTTCTCTTATTGGCGAAGAAACGAATAAAGGTTTGGTTTGCCATTTAAGTTGACTTTTACAACTTTTTGGACTTTCATAAACTTCTAGATAGATTGCATTTATTAGATGGGAGAATGTATGTATCAGTTTAGAAAATAGTGGAGGAATACGAATTAGACCAGCTGATTTCAAGGTGATAGCAAAAGTGTAGTTGTTTAATTGCGAATTCCGATGTCAGTTATTGAATATCTACTCCTTTAATTTAATTTTTGTTTTGATTGTAATTTCCTAACTGTATGCGTGAGATATTTTCCATTTTGCGAAATAAAATTTGCTTTCTCTTGGAATTGCTGTTATCTAGAATATTTGGAAAAATGATATAATTGTAGTGGGACGTCTAAATTATATTTTCTTATCGGATTTTAACCATGCGAAACCCAAAATATTATTCATGTAATTTTATCCTCATAGATTCAGGAACTAAATTTCTTATTATTTTGATTGCTATCACATATCTAACAAATTGATTTTCATAGGCAGAGCTAAACTTTTTTTTTCCAATTTTGTCTAAAATCATATAAATTTTAGATTAAAAGTTGATTAAGTGATTAAGGTTAAAAAAGATTTAATACTTGAATTGTTTAGGTACTTTTATGTTAGCCGGGCGCCAGTGTATATATATATATATATATATATATATATATATATATATATATATATATATATATATATATATATATATATATTTATTCATATATATATATATATATTCATATATATTTACATATATAAATATGTGTGTATATCTATATATGTGTATATATATGTATATATATATCACTGGTGCCCGGCTAACATAAAAGTACCATTTTTTATATTACATTTCTTGTGAAAAAAATATGTAACTAGTTAATAAATCAGCACGTGCATAAGAAAAAAAAATGTTTTCTACAGTAATGTAGATAAACATTTTAAGTAACACAAAATACAAGTAACAACATTTTAAGTAAAACAATTTCATAATTTAAGAGTGAGTGAAAGTGTTTAACAACGTACGGTGTTTTGCCAAAGCTTGGCAAAATAACTTTACTTTAGTATTTTAGGTACCCCACTACATTTGGCACATTTTTGTTTTTTAAATAAAGAAAAATTACTATGATATTGATTGTTTCAGATAGATTCGTAAACAAAAATATAATATATTTTTTTTAAATAAAATCTTTTTGTGCAATTTCTTTTTTAATTTTTTCAATATTAAGGAAAATGAATGCAGTCCTCAAGAAATAAATATAGATAGTTTACTACTTTCTTTTACATAAATATATATATTGAGTTAAGAAAAATTAAATAAACTGTAATCTACAGTATAGAATAAAAACTTTCAGAGATATACCCATTCAAATTATCGATGTCGTGGTATTTCATATATTTTCATTATGTGAATTTAAAAAGTAGGTGTACAATTTCAGAAAATTATTAGATATTTAATCCGATAGTTCCTTCCAACCAAAGGGTCGAATAAATTGTAGATGGCCAGTCTTATATAAATATTCACATAACTTTTGTTGAGTTTTTCGGAATTTATTCATTATAATAATCACGTATTTAAAAAAACGCATTTAAAGTATTTATTCCTGAAAATCAATTATAAATAAATATTCAATAATTTTTTTTTAATGTCTTCAGATTTATTTGTTGCACCTTCTTTAATCACAATGTTAGAAGATATTTTCTATTTTAAGGTTATTTAAGTATACATTTCCAGTTGAAAAGTTGTAGTAAAAAAACAGACATACACTTCCAATTATCCTATGAAGCATACTAAAACCGTTTTTGAAACATTAATTGTCAAATAAAGAAATATACATATTATATGATATTTGCCGTAAATTGTGTATTTAAACGCAGTGGCTTTTCTTAAATAGCTCATTTTTTTAACATAACTATTCTTTTTTCATTTCACAGAATTAGGAGCAAACCATTTTATATAAATTTATAGGGACATTTATATAAATTTATATATAAATTTAAAATAAATCATTGACAAGTAAGTTAAAAAATAAATAAATAAAAGACTTTAAAACAACAAATTAAATCCACGACCCTCTTACTTTAATAATGACGACACTTTAGGGAAATTATTATTCTATCCTGAAGATGGGATGCTTTAAAATTTGGAAATTCTTTAACAGATATGATAAAAGAAGAGCAATATATCATTTATAATGTCCACTTTAATAGCAATTTTGAACAATTTATGTCAACGTTCAGCTCATTTAAATGATGTATTTAGACACATAGATGAAATGATTTGAAAATGCAAATTAACAAAATAATTTGAAGATACATCATAGAAAAGTTTTATCAACAAATAGTTAATGTAATTCAGAAAAAAATGTTTCCGGATAATAATGGAAAGATTTGAAATTAGGCTACTGTTTACTTTTGAATGAAATTTCCATAAATCATTATTAAAAATGAAAATCTGAAACTATACATTACATTAATTGAAATAGTTCATTTTTTACAACACTGGCGGTTTGTAGCAACGTAAAAAAACGGTCGCCAACTTTTAATGATATACATGTTTCATGCAATGTCTAATGGTAGAATATAAGTAAAAAACACCAAATAAAATTTATAATTTAATTAAATTAATTTAACATGGACGGTTTGCAGTAACATAAAAAGAAGGAGCGTGTATTAAAAACACCAAAGCATTTTAAAGCTGAAATATCAACTTTTGATGAAATTCTTCTTTAATGCAATGTCTAGTAATAATACAAAAGTAATAAAAATCAAGTTTATAATAAAAGTAATTTAATCAAGTAAGAAAATGGAATAATCTACAGAAATACATGGACGGCATATTCCGTACGTCAGTGATGATTTACCAATATAAATAGTCAAAGAGAGCAGAAAAAAAGTACGAGCCTCAACTTTAAACATTGATTGAATATTGAAGGGTATTTGTGAAAATGACTAACGAGGCGCAGGTATTATTCACGTAATTATTTTGGAATTTGCATCTGTTTTTTTTCAGTGAGTGGCGCACTCAATACGCTGCCTGTGTTTTAAAATGCATAGTATATTTAAATTCATAAAATATTTGATCTACAGAGAACAATTAGCGAATTAAACATATTAGATATTAGTAAGTTAATCGAAAAAAAATCGTATAAAGTCTGAAATATTTTTTTCGAATGCTGCATCAATAGCAAGAATTAAGACAATATAAATTTCATGTCTCTCTCTTAAGTGAATTATGCGGTATATCAGACACTTTCAATTTTGCACATTTTGTCGCATATCTAGAGAAAAAGGATTTGACACTCCTGGGTGAAACTTTAAAGGGTAATAAGAACACGTCTAGTAAAGCTCAAACCACCATATAATGCATGGTCTAAAGTCAATGCATGGCTCTTTAAAATTGTGGAGAGAACCCTTTTTGCTACACAATTAGGACTTTCAGAGAACTCACAATCACAGCAAAATGCATGAAATGCATGTCCCTTTTTCCCTGATCAGTAAAACAGGCCATCCTTTTTCTACGGTAGAAATGCCCATCTACCGGTTCATCGTTTGTGATATGCCCATTCATTGTATGGCGAAATTATTTTGTTTAGATATGTTCTATCACACCTTAAATTTTCCTGGTGAATTTTGATTCATCCTCTACTTTTCTAAAGGAAAGTTGGTCCAATTTAAAATACAGTCACCCCTCACACGCAGCACACTCTTGAGCTACTTACTTTCCAATTTCATTATTTTTTCTTCTAAGATTCATACATATTAGTATCCTAGTTAGTAATGCTATTCCGCATAAATAACATCAGCAATCATTTGTTAGATATTGTGAGAGAAACGTGGTTATCTGCACAATCAGAAAACATCCTGCTGCTTTGGTTACGACCATGCATTGTATGATGTTTTGAGCTAGTCTAGGCGTGTTTTATCACCCTTTAAAGTTTTGTCCAGGATATCCGAATCAACTCGTGTCTGACGAATCCTTACGAAACATGGGAAACATGAAGGAAATCTTTGGATTAATATTTTTCAGCGTAGGCTTGATCACGAGATTGAATAGAGGACCGACAACAAATTGAAGAAAAAAGTGTATTTGCGATCGCTCTGTAAAATAAATACTCGAAATGATATGTAGCTGCAGAACATGCCAGTGTACATATGGAAGAACGTTTGAGTTCATTTGTGTAAGAATATAACATTTATATACCTCATATATATATATATATATATGATGAAAAAAACCCGTTATATATATATATATATATATAAAGTTTTTTTTTAAATTCAAGATATAGCATGCTGGGTTTTTTAACCAAATTTTTCGCCACTTTCAGAGTTACTTTTACACTCACAAAGTACAGTCGAAACAACATAGTGTAATTAGAATATATATATTGGGTCATTAGGGAAGTTATTCTGTATACTTCTGTTGAGAAAATGTTAAAATGATTGAATGTCACCATAATTTACAATCTAATTTAATTCAAAATAAGTAAAAGCAGTTTCTTCACATACATTATAAAAGCAAAGTTTTATTCCAAAATTCTGGTGGAAATGTAGCATTTATTTATTCAAAATATATCAAAAAACTGCACAACTTTCCGTCTGATCTCATATATTAAATGTAAATATGAGCATTTTGTAAAATATTTTCCCTGCGCATGCGTGAATGGTAAATAACGTTTTTTACAGGATTGAATAGTCAACTCTATAGAGCAAGTTATATAAAATGATCAATGGAATATCATCAAAATGCAGAAAGATACCGATGATAGATTGAGTGAATTGCAGTAACTTTCTAAAAGTTGTTGGATGATAAGGGATTTTACACAAATTGTCATTTTAATTTTTTGTGGATCATTTATTCTTTTTGAATAAACACCAGAATGAGCCTATTCCAACAAAAAATAATTATCAAAAACAAAGAATCCAATCCAAAGCTACTAGTTGACATCCATTAACCAAACAACGTGAAACCAACGTGGTAAGAGTTATTAACCAACTTCCAACAAAAGAGATTGTGAAATACATTTGTATAGAATTTTTATATGTGTGTCCTCGCATAATTTTTAAACGTTTGCTAAGATTTAACAATGTTTTTAAGGGCTCCTTAAATACATAAGAAACTGTTACCTGTTACACGAGACCTCAGTTCTCGTGAATAGGAGGCAGTAATCGTCACCTAAATGGAAGGAGCTTAAATAAGTCTCCATTGTTAAAGATAAAGCTAAAAAAATCCACGATGATTTCAGACAATCTTTCGTTTTGTAAAATAAATTGATTCATGAGGCATGAATATGTGAAAATATGTTTTTGTTTCTCGGAAAATTTGCTTTATCAAGATTTCTTTTTCACTAAATAAAAATTGAAATTTCACCATATATTTACCATTTATTCAAATTGATTTCTGTTTTCAATTTTAAAGAGAAAATGGCACTAAAAATATATTAATCCGTTTTA
Source organism: Maratus michaelseni (assembly GCA_963931845.1). Lineage (NCBI taxonomy): Eukaryota > Metazoa > Arthropoda > Arachnida > Araneae > Salticidae > Maratus > Maratus michaelseni. The sequence continues at coordinate 247,431,294 of OZ007589.1, forward strand.
TTTCTCCTTTTTTATTCAGAAAAATGGAGTAATTTATTTTCTGCTTTTAGAAAAACTTCGTTAAAGTTTACAAAATATTAATAAAAAGAATAATAATAATATCTTGGAAAGTAATAATTTTTTTTTTAATTCAGAGAGTTTACATGACATCCTTGGATTCATGATAACTGGTATTAAACAAATCGCGCTGCGTTCGATATTGAATCCCTTGTTGGAATTCAGTTAATGAAAAATGACAATTTATAGAAAATCCCTTATCATCCATACCGGCTGCTTTTCGAAGGCAACCGAAATTCAGCTCACTATACCTTTAGCCGATATTGATAGGAATTTTCAAGATATTCGATTTTTTTATGTCAGTTGCTCTATATGCTTCAAAATCATGAAAGCAAATCTTTGGTATAACTCACGCATGCACATTTAAAAATTATTTCTCACAACTGCTCATATTTCCTTAAATATTTAATGTATTTTTATTCTAATTGTACAATCTTGTTTCTAACATATTTTGTCAAATATTCTGAAATTGGCCTTAAATTTGGTTGTAAACCCTGCATGCTACCCATAAAAAAAATGTAAATTTTTTTTAAATTTTTTTAAGAAAACGTTTATATTTTCATGAATATTCATGAAATTCTTCTACCAAAAAAAACGCAATTGTTGTACAGTATCCATATAGTCATGTGCTACAGTGGCAGATTATTTCTAGTACATTTTATTTTACAGGATGATGGCAATTACTTTTTTTCCTTCAATTTGATCTCCATCCACTAATTGCCTTCATGTTTAAATGTTTGTTAAAAAGTATGAGGTCTAACAAGTTTTTTATGTTCCCGATGTGCAAAATTTTTTTTAAGTATTTCTTCAGATATTCAATAAAACATCTAACATTGAAAGTGTCCGTTGATTTCAGGCTACATAGTTTATGTACAGATATAAATAGGTAAATTAATAATATGTAAATCTATACTAATAAAAGAAAGTTGTTTGTCTGTGTGCCCGTGTGTCTGCGTGGGATGGTTAGCGAAATCTACAGCACGCAGAATTCTGAAAGTTTTGGTGCTGATAGGGCGAGGCAAATCCTGATGCACCTGAGAATCGGATTTTTAATTTTTTAAGACCCGGACCCCTGGGGTCTCTTTAAGGTTTTTGCCCTAATTTGTTAATAACTTGCCCAATTTTATCCGATTCCCTTCGTATTTGGGGACCTTTTTCCATTTAGTTTTTCCCCCATTTCAACTTTCCAGTTAATAATTTGGCTTCCTGGGCTTTGGAATTTTTTTTCCTAAACTGTTAATAACTTGCCCCGTTTTATTCCGATTTTCTTAGTTTCTGGGGCTTTTTCTCCATTTAGTTATTCTCCTATTTCTACATTCCAATTAGGACCCTTTATCTTAGGGCCCTGCTAAAAACTATCAGCTGGCCCCTTTTGGACCTCCTGCTGTAGTCCCTTAAAAATCATCCGATTCACTAGCTTTTTTTCTAACTATCTCTTAGTACTTCCAGCTACTGCATGAATAAAAAAAAAAATCTGAGAAAATCCGGACTCCTTGAAATTTTTGTTCCCTAAATTGTTAATACATTCCCCCTTTTAATCCGATCTTCGTTTTGGGGGCCTCTTCTAAATTTAGTTATTCCTCCATTCCTCCATTCCAGTTAGGACCATTCATCTTAGGGCCTTTTTCAGATCTATCAGCGGCCTCTTTTGGGCCCCCTACATAACTTCTTTAAAAATCGCCCGATTCACTAGCCTTTTTTTCTGACAACTTTTTAGGACTTTCAGCTACTACATGAATGACAAAAAAATTTCTCGGGTGAATATTATAAGAACATTTCTGAAAATTTTCTAGTATTCTAAAATCACTCAATATTGGGATTTCATTTAAATCAATTAATAAAGTGAGTTCCTTTTTCAATAAGCATAAATTTCAATATGTCTAAATTACCCAGTGTTGTTTATATTACTCCCTGTAAAGATTGCAATAGTGTTTACATTGGTGAAACGGGTAGATCATTGGAAATTCGCCTAAAAGAACATACTGGTACTTTAAAAAATAGTAATTTGAATTAAAAAATTGTCCACACTTCAAACGAATCACGTCCAGCTAATTGCGAACACCAGTATTTTGAAATCGGGTTGCAACAGCTATCATGGTAGATTACTCCTTGAGGGTTGGTTCACTCAATTGCGATCTCAGACTTTGAATGAAGCTCGTTCTGTCCCTAGTGAATATTATCTCTTTTTAAAATAACTGACTTTAACTATTCTTGATTTGTTCAATCATTTGCTATGCAATGGATTTTTTGTACTGATGATGCCTCACGTGTCGTTTGGCGAGACGTTTACAAATTGTATTTTTAATTGTTTTTAAGTATATTTTTTATAAAATTTTATTTTTTGACTGGGTTCAAGTCTGTCTTAATTTATCTTGTTTGGTGTTTTAATGGTTTTAAATTCCGACGTTAAATGTATATATACTGCAAATATATTAATATGCTAGTTTTCAAATATATATAGATTTTTAAAACTTTATGTAGTCATAAGAGAGAAGTGCAAATGTAAACTGAAGTACTCAAAATTGAGTATAGTTACAATTAAAGTTAAAAAACCGTTTAAGATAGGATAAAAAGTGAAAAATATAATTGAATTTAAATAACAAATATAGTAATTATGATTAAAAAAGAGTGGAAAAAAGTACAATGATAAAATGATCAGTTGTTTAAAACAGTGAAGATTGAAAAGGAAAATGTCAATAGGGCACTTTTCAATGATAGCGATACACTTGTTACTTACCCATCATACGTAGTATAGGGTAAGTCTTGTAATCGTTTTGAAAATCGAAAAAAAAATTTTGACGGCTTTACACGTTTCAGACACTGGAGATTCCGAAAAACATATTTTTAGAAAAAAAAATTTGCCGTCCGTCTGTGTGTCTGTGTGTCTGTGTGTCTGTAAACGCTCTATCTCCCGAAAAAATTAAGATAGAAACTTGCAATTTGGTATGTATTTAGTATGTAATAATGGGAAGAAGCCTGTTTCATTTCAATAACCTCGATTAACCGGACACTCGAAATATTCGTTCTGATAAAAGATATATAAAAATTTTCGAAATTGTTTATTTTAAGAAATGAATATAAAAGACAATAAAAAAACAAATTTTGCATAAAGCATGAAGTCGATCGGATAATTAGTTGCCAAGATATTTCGAATCCTATTTTCCAAACTCTCCGATTTTTCATGACCCTGTATTTCATCCAAATTTCACTTCAAAGATATATTTTAATTGGAAATTTGACGCTTAATCAGATGCAATAAACCGCTCGTTAATAGGATTAATATTTTTGGAGTTATAAGGATGTTTCTTTCAAGCAATTCAGTAATTGAGCCTTTAAAGTTTGTGACGTCATCAAGCCACGATTTTATATGAATTGCAATGCATTTTATAAGTAGTTTACACATTTTTTATTTTAATATTTTACATTATGCATATCCATGATGGGTAAGTAATACGGTGGCCCCCAACGACTTGTTTTTTGTTAGTAGTAGTACGTCATCAAGCCACGATTTTATATGAATTGCAATGCATTTTATAAGTAGTTTACACATTTTTTACTTTAATATTTTACATTATGCATATCCATGATGGGTAAGTAATACGGTGGCTCCCAACGACTTGTTTTTTGTTAGTAGTTTGTAATTATATTATTTCCAATAATATAATTTAATTCTTTATATATTCTATAAAAATATATATGTAAGGAGATTAAATTAAATATATGTTAAAAAAATAAAAGAAAAACAGGTATTATTTTCACTAAGTGTTGAATAACGTAGTATTGTCCTATTGCTGGTGTTGGAGAGATCACAGTACAGCAGTTCATCAATAATCTCATTAAAAATATGATAGATATTTTTGTAAAACATTTTAGAATGTTTTTTGACACATTGAACTAAGGAGTAAATATTTAAATCACAATTAGGAAGGTATACAATTTAAATTAGGAAGGTATCCAATTTAAATTAAGAAGGTATTCGCTTGGGTTGGACGATATCAGAAATTTAATATCCCAATATACAGGGTGTCCCACAAGGTACGCAGCGTCTAATATGTACAGATTCGGATAGAGAACGTCAATATGAGTATTTTAAATGGTAACACGTGGGGTCCCCGAATATAGCATGATAGTCTATTTACAGGATGAACGTTATTGACGAATCCGATAGTGGATATTCCACATGACGATGTGTACGACGAATGCACAACATGAAAGATTCCCTAGATGACTATGCAAATTTGTGGCAATAAATGAGAGGAAAAGCGCGTCTGACAGTGAATACGCAATATCCCTCCGCGGCATACTATAAAGCTGTAGAAGAGGTTTGAAGAGAATGAGATGGGATTTACTGGTTACGAAAGTAGGGTTGTATCGTTGTCGATTCGTTTTTGTTGTGTTACCGTTTCGGTTCTGAAATGAGCAAATGTTCCATTGAACATCGTGTTTGCATGGTGCTGACTTACCATGAATTACGATCCCCAGCGGCTGTGATTAGAAAATTCAAGAAAAAAATCGGCAATCACCACAACATAAGCGGCACGACGATCAAACGAGCGTACGACAAACTTAAGGAGACCGGCAGTTTGTTGGACAATGTGCTAGGGATGGGGATCAAAGAGATGAGTGCACGAACCGAAGTTAATGTTAAGAAAGTGACAGAAGTGTGCGAAGAAAGTTTATCAGCTTCGGTACGACACGTGGCTCAAAAAGTCGACATGTTGAGTTTTTGATGGGAGAATCGACTTGATTGTCGATTGAAAAATTGACTATCGGATTCGTCAATAACGTTCATCCTGTAATTAGACTATCACGAGGAGGGATGTGGCTTTGTTCCCTTTCAATATCCAAATCCATCAACCATTGACGCAATTGGATGCTTTAACGAGGTTTGATTTTGCAAACACGATGATTAGTAAGGTTGATGATGGCGAAATGGATTTTAATCGGATCTGGTTCCGTGACGAGGCGCACTTCCACCTCCAAGGATATGTTAACAAACAGAATTGGAGGTTCTGGGCCAACGAAAATCCCCACCATGCAATAGTTTGACCACTGAAACCACTGAGACTCACAGTTTGGTGTGCGCTATCTGCCGAAAGCATCATTGGAACAAGCTTATGTTGACGTGTTGCATGACTGTGTCACCCCATTCTTGCGTGGCATGGATAAGATAAGCGATTATTGGTTTATGCAAAATGGTGCTAGACCTCACCGCATTCAGCGTAACTTCGACCTCTTAACGGAACATTTTCACGACAGAATCATCGGGTTGGATTCCATTATGAAGACAGGTAGTGATATAGAGTGGCCGCCGTACTCCCAAGATCTTAACAAGTGTGACTTTTTTTATGAGCCCATCTAAAAGACACAGTATATCGCACACACCCCAAAACATTAGACGACTTGAGAGCAGCAATTGAAAACAAGATGAAGGAATTTGGAAGAGATCTAATGCAAAAAACAGTTGCGAACTTCCATTCCAGACTTCAAAATGTTATTTGTTCGAACGGCGGACATTTCGATAATCTGTTGTATTGAAAGTTCTCAATAAACATTGATTTTCACTTGGTTTTTTTTTTATCATTTCTTCAGTGTTTCATATGACAAGCTTCACACCTTATTTACACTATCACGCTATATTAGCGGACGCCTCATGTTACCATTCAAAATACTCATATTGACGTTCTCTATCCGAATCTGCACATATTAGACGCTGCGTACCTTGTGGGACACCCAGTATCTCAAGTTAATATTGATATTCATTATCTATAGCGATACTGATTTAAAGTGGGTAAAAGTGGGGACATTTGCTGTAATAACAGTTTGTTTACCTTTACTTACATATACATTTTCTTTAAAAATAGTATTATCCCTATTCTTCGCATTTTATTGTATTAATATATTTTTTAAGACTCATTTTCACCTACATTTAATTTTAATGATATGTTTAAATATTATTTAAATAAAATCTCGTTTGATAAAATAAAATTTAAAAATGTCCGCTTAAAAACACATAAAATTTTCGTAAAATTTTAATTGTATTTTAATGTTGGCTAAAAATATCCTTTTTTTATTTGTTTCAAATTGGGTTTGGCCATACTGAGCCTGATTTCACTTATTTTTGCACATGCGATGGGTACAGACAGAACAAGCGGTGCATCTCGATCTCTTTGGCATATACCATTCTTTAAACTTGGCATAAACAAATCACCCCATCCTGGAAAACATCCTTTTATCAATGCGCATTATCGTTTCTTATTTTTAATTTAGAAGGAAATCCTTGAATAGCTAAACTATGCATTTTAAAAATTTTAAAAATATCGCATATTTTGAGAAGCTTCAGACTACTAAAACAATATTAATCACGGCAACCTTGTAATTATTTTTTTTTCAATTCTTTGAGTTAAATATTATATATCTTTGTTTATATTCTGTACTGTACCTCTTATTTAAAAAAAAATCGTGTGCACAGAATAATTGATTGACATTTCCCCGTTCACAAATTTAATTTCTTAAAAATCCACTGCAATAAGATGTAATTTATTTTCGGTAATCCATTGAAATTCACCATAAAAAATCTACAATGTATTTAAAGTAACTTTTTTATGATCGGGGCAAGAAATAAATACCGAATTTACCTGATTCCGGACATCCAATTTAAGTGCAGATAACAATTTATTAAATGAAACTAAGCTCTTAGCAAGCAATTTGAATAGTTTCGGCAATAACCAGCACATATCAAAGCTCGTGTTATTGGCCATGATATATCAATGACTTGATTTATCGCAATATATATGGATAACTATTGCTAATATGAATTAATAACAACCCCAGAACAAGAAACGGGTGATTAGTGTTATTCAGTATTAATCTTTAACAAACAATAGAATTTCCAATTTGCAGGGATAGGAACAAACGTAATAAGTGAATGTATTGGGATATTCATCATTTGGCGATCTTATCGAAAGAGAGATAATCAGCGGAATTAGATTCTACTTACCATGCATTTTCTGCTTAGGATGAAGTAGGCCAGTGAATAAATACATGCATAGGGTGAAAGAAGGGATTGAAATATTGCTACGGATTTCTACGCTCGAAATCGCGGTGAGCGACAATCAGTAATATTATTATTGGTATATATCTGGAGAGTCAGAGTTTAGATATCATTATTGCGATATTTAAAATGTATCAATATTTGACTGATATATTGATAAATAATTCAGCCCTAGTATCTAAAACTATTTCTGGTGATTCTTTAATTTCTATTATGAATTTTAGATATGTTTACTATACTAGATTAGGATATGAAAATCCAGTTCAGCATAAGTTATGCATAAGTCATGATAGATAGAATACAGTCTTTATATATTAGTGTTTTATTGCGAATAAAAAAAACAGGATTTTTAAGGAGAGGTTTAAGCGATTTGGAAGCTACGGCGACCTTATCTCTAATGTTAAGAAGATGTTTTCTGACGGTAAGATTTTTATCAAGGGTAATCCCAAGGTATTTGGTGTCATCTTTCCAAGTGATAGTAATTTTGTTAAATGTTAGTTTGTTGATGGAGGAGAAAGTTCTAGAAAATTAATTAGCAGCAGTTTTGGATTCATTAGCTTTAACGCTTCAATGGTTGCACCAGTCCATGACCTTGTCGAGGTGTCTTTGTAAATTTCTGTATAAATAATTAGGGTGTTGTGCTGAGATTTAAAAAGTGGTATCGTTCGCATATAAAGCAAGGTAATTTAACAATGTATGATATATATAGTTAAAAAATAAGTTATAAAAGTTCGGTTCAAGAGAAAAACCCTTAAGGATGCCTGAAATGGTAAATTGGAGTGTAGATATAGTGTTTTTAATCCGGACGTAAAAATACGATCGTCAAGGTAAGCGTGTACGAAATGTATAAGTCCGGACGGTTGGTGTTGTGTAGAATATTTAGTTCTGAAGCCAACTTGTTCAGACAATAAAGTGATGTTATTTTGTATGAAGTCATGGAGGTGAGAATAAATGACACGTTTGACAACTTTACTTAACGATGAAAGAAGGCTACTATGTCAAAATATAGTGATGTCACGATAATCAGAAGCATGTTTATTAATGGGCTAGATGACAGATGTTTTCCATGGTTTCGGAGAGTAGCAGAATTTTAGGATAGAATTATTCAATTTGGTGATATAGAGAATACAGTTAGTAAGTAAATGTTTGAGAGCATTATTAGTAATATTATAATAACCAGGGGCTTTGCGGGTTTTGATAATTTTGATGATTTTATTGATAACAATTGGTTGAATTTCCAAAAGAGGATAGGGAAGGGTGATTAGAAATTAATTAGATGTATCATCAACAAGTGAGAGGTGTGTGGGACTGGTAAGGTGAGCGTAGTTAACCCTTTGAGGGGTGGTGGTAAATATTATTTACCACCTAATTTTAATCCGATTCAAACCAGACACTTTTAATACAATTTCACTTTTTTACTTTTGACGGGAAAAGGGTTGAAAAATTGCTTTTCCTTATTTTGAACTAAGTTCGTTCGTAAATACCGGTGTGAATTCGACGTTACAGGAAAAAAATTGCTTGCCCTGAAAGGATTAAAGGGGAATTGCAATGCATAGGATGTTGCAAAAAATATTACATTGTAGACAGTTTCAGGAGCAAATGGAGTGAAACTTTTGTTAAGTTTTTTTTTAATTCGTACAGAGATTTATCATCAGCTTAAAAGTTCTAAGAACTTAGTCCACATTTTTTGACTTTCTATTAAGATTATATTTTTGATCGTGTTATTAAAGTTGATTAACAGCGGATTTAGGTCACGGGAGATGAAAGAGTCGCCGGGGAGTATTGCGTTGTTTACAGTGGTTGCGGATTTTAGTAGAAAGGACAAAGGTATTGTTATTTTTAAATTTGTGAAAGTGGCGAGCTTTTGACCATCAGTATCAAGATTCTGGAGATGAATTTCTACATAATCAATATCAGAAGTATTATTGATTTCAGGAAAGGGGAGATTGGCTTTATCAATACTCTCACCTATAGTGTAAGCTGTTAATGGTATATCAGAAGAGAAAATATGTAAATAAGCAAACATATCTAACTTGTACGTCTCATAGTTTAGTGATTTACTGGGTTTTATATCAAGAAATGTTATTTATTTAAAAAAAACAATCCTCTGAGCATCAAAGAGCATATAATGTATGACATCTTAAAAAAACATTTATAGCATTTAATTTTATGACATATAGTATGTCAGCATTTTGTTTCCTTTCCAAGTTGTTTCCATCCATATTTCCTCCTATTTGCAAACACATACCTAATATGCTTGCAATTATTATTTTTATTATTTTATCTGCCACTATTTCTAAAAAAACCTTGAAAATTAACAGAAATCTACCGCGAATATACTTTATCTGAAATAATGGTTAACAAAATAATAAAAAACACTCACCATTGACAACCCGACTATAGACGCTGTAGGTAAAATGAAGTATGGAAATGAAACTCCTTTAAAAAATTATTAAATACATGATACTTTAACACTAGAACCGTGATAACGGGTCATTTTGACCTGTACCAATTGAATAGATGTTGATTCGAATCATAAATATTTTCACAAAATAAGTTAAATATACACTACCCAAAAATAATTCAAATAAATAAATTGAATAGATTTTAATAAAATGTCTTGTGTCAAATATTTTTATAAAACTTGAGTAAAATTTCCCGCGGTTCTAGTGTTAAGGAGAACATAATATATTGCGATACTTGTTTACCATGGCTTTAATCTAACAAGTGTTTTTTTTCTAACTTTAAAATAAATATAATTTTATCTTGGAAATTTGACTCTCAGATTTGAAATAGCTTTAAACGACATTAAAACAAGGGTAAATTAAATGTTTTTCCATTCATAAGTATTCGTCTGAGAAATGTGCAAATGTTTCTAAATATAAATTTAAAAACAACGATTTTTCTTCTATAGAACATATATATTTTTTGTTATTCTTTTTTATCTGTTATTTTGATCCTGAAAAAAAAAGATGTTATCTACATTTAAATATTTTTTTTGCATATGCGTAATTCGATACATTACCTGCGGCACCCCTTGAGAATAGTCTCATTTACTTTACCTCTCGAAAGCAAGCAACATGGAAAGAATTGCACAAATATAAAAAAGTTATTTCCACATAGTTTCTTTAGGAATATTAATGTATCTTCCACATCTGCTTTCAGTGTAAGCTAAATCACTGAGGGAAAAAAACATAACAGAGATGTATAGTGACTAAAGATCTAAAACACTTTTAGAATGTAAAATAATAATGTAATTCGTGTTTTTTTTTGTTTTGTTTTTAAATTTTTTATTTAAATTTAGCGTTTTTAAAAGATTTCACAAAACGCTAAATATTTACTATTTGGTACATTATTTATTTTAGAATTTAGATATTTAAGCATAAAAACCGCATTGTAATCTATATTTTATTTAAATTTTTGTTACAGTTGTTTTCCTATAAATGTGGATAAATGTATACATTTTAAACAAATTAATTAATATAAATTCTACGAAAATCCAGAAAATAATATTAATATTACTTAGTTAAATAAAATTCTTAATTAAAATTTATCGAACGTAAATGTTTTCTTAAAATCTAATTTGTGAAAACATATTGGGGTAAGCATGTTTTCCCTCTTTTAAGTATTGATTGATTTGATAGGTGAACAGATAAATTAATAAATAATACAATATCTTGCATGTAGATCATCTGGTAAAACATTTTACAGCATTTTGTATATATAATTTATCTAAAAACTTCCTCTTATAACCATCTGAACATAAAAGAGAACATCATAACTGCAAATCTTGACCTTAAAATACCAGCAATAAAATGACCTCTAGTGTTTCTTCAATTTTTACTTTCTTCTATCTTTACAAGAAGAAAGTATTGGATTCATGAAAATTTTCCACTTACGGTTTTCGACAAATTTATACGTTTTAGAACGTCTTTAACACAATTTGTCTGTTTTTTGAAAATGTCTGTCTGTGAGAGTGTGAATCTATCTGTGACTCTGTCTGTTTGTCTTTCTGACTGCATGTGATTAAAAATTTGTGGGCACTCTATCTCAATAATAATGCACGAAATTTAATAAAACTTTACTTTATATTGAGTCAGACCCTGATATAAATGGGTGCTGATTAGTTTTTTGAGAAAATCGCTCCATAGGTGACCCTGATATGATGTATTTTTCGCGATTTCTGCAATAGCTCTATCTCAAGAACTAATTCACTTATTTTCCTCCAACTTCAGATTCTGTAAGACCTTGACATAAATAGATGCTGCATACGTTTTTGTGTAAACAGCTCAACAAGAGGAGCTGCTATACTACTTTTTTCATTATTATCACGATAACTATATCTCAAGAACTAATGCACGGATTTTCATCAAAATTCAGATTCAATTAGATGTTGACATAAGTTGTTGTTGATTCGGTTTTGGGCTAAATCTCACAACAGGTGGCGCTGCTATGCCACATTTTGCAGGATTTACAGGATTTTAGCAATAGTCATATCTCAAGAAAATCGCGGAATTTAATAAAACATTAGATTCAGTTAGACATTGATATAAATTGATGTTGATTCTTTTTGGTGTATGCGAAACCTATGTGAGATAGTTTGCATGAAAAAGGGGACAAACAAATAGAGTTTTAAATTTATTTATTTTTTATTTTTTTTACTAAAAAAACAAAACAAATTCTCAGATATTCGGAAAAGAATCTTTTCGTAAACACAGGATTCATTCAATTTTTTGGATATAGTTAAGGTCTCAGAATTTTTTCATGCCTTTTAAATGTCTTCCAATAAAAAAGAAAATCATTTTATCACCAAATTATCATACAGAGATATAAGAGATATCATTCGAAAAGGAATTGTGTCTCCTTTGCGAATATGAACGCATTTTCGGATGTGGTTGTCTAAATATTGAAAAACGTACCAAGTTTGATTTTTCAGTTAGTAAAAAGAATTGCAGTACAAAAAGATACAATTTTTCCTTTCTTGGTAATTTTGTGAGACTTTTTTTTGTGTGGTTCCTTTGATAAAAGATTACCCGTAAAACTGTCGAAAAGTAAATTTATTCTATACCTCGAATTATTCGAATGAGCTGTAAACTTAGACACCCATGTTTTTTGACGATTGTGGTCCGTTTTATGTAAAAAGTTAAAGTAGGTCATAATTCATAATTTTTAATATATATATATATATATATATATATATATATATATATATATATATATATATATATATATATATATAAATTTATTGTAAAAATTAACCATTGAAACAGAAGTAACTGACCATACACAATGAGATTACTATACCATATAGCACTGCCAAATTACAAATTATAAAACATAGTCCTAATATATGAAGTATTATTTATTCAAAAAGTGAAACAAAAGTATAAACACAAATGGAGGCTTATAATGTAATTCACTTTTTCAAGGCCAGGGAAACCACATTATAAGCAAAGAATGATTGTTTTCTGTAATTGACATCAGCTTAATGCCAAAAATTGTGTCAAATCCTTGCCCAAACAATCTTTGGAACACGATTGAAAAACAAGGATACCATTGAAAATGTAACACTACAAGTCATACCAACAATTTGATAAAGAGGGGAGAACATAAGTAAATGTATAAACAAATAAATAAAAAGGAAGATAAAGAAAATCCATACATTACTACATTAATTATTTATCCATATTCCGAATCAAAATTTGAAAAGCACATGGGAAAGTGAATTCAGTAGAACAGGTGAAATTTACAGTTAAGTAGCATCCTCCGTATCATAAACTGTTGGTAACAGTTGCAGTTATTAATTTAACCACAGAGATTTCAACTATTTCTAAGTTAAAATTTAAAAAATACAAATAAATCATATAAAATCGATTAATTCAGTTACTATAATTTTAACTTAAATGAATTTAATATATATGTTATATTATTGGAAAATTTAAAAATTTCATCTGTATTCCAAGTTTCATTTAGCCATTTGGATAATTTATATGATGCTGCTATCTAGTTTAAAAATATTGAACTACATCTAATATAAATATAGTAATATATTTTAGATCAATTAGATAATTTATTTCGTGCTGCCATCTAGTATATATATATATATCATTATTAACAATATGTTCAGGTTTATTTATTCTATCTCATTAAAAAAACTGATCCAATGACTTTTTGGAAGATAGAAACAAAAGTATACGTGATGTGGGCGCGTATTTTTTTCCTTGCTAATATAATTTTATCTTTGAATTTCTTGTAGTTTGCGTAAATAACGTAAAAGACTAATCATATTTCAACGTTGCTGAAAAATATCCTCTATGTGTACTTAAATCTCAAAGTCTGGAAATTTATGTATATGTAAGCACTTGTGTTTAATATCCGGCATTATCATTAATAATTTGTTTATGTATAAGAAAAAGTAGATCATGTTTATTTTTGTAGTCCAAGATAAAGTTTTCGCTGAAGTTATATTTCTTTAACATAAACTATCAGTACCGAAAGTAAGGTGCAGGGAAATGCTATTATTCTAATACTGTGGAATGAAATAGATGCTGTAATGTTGTAGCTTTAATTTTTTTCTTCATTTGTGTTTCCTTCATTTGTGTTTTCTTTATTTTTTCTTCAATTTTTTCTTCATACAATCGATTGCGCAGAACAAATGTATTTTTAACTAAATTTGTTTAACAACAACAAATCAGAAAAATTTTCAAACCAACTACTTAGAATCGAAATTTTATAATAAACTAATTTAAATCCTGTAACGTATGCGAAGTTAAAAATGTTTTTAAATAAGTGAAATGGAATTTACATCAATGTATTTAATAAATAAAAATACATCTATTATATTAAATTCCTATAAGTAAATTTTTTCACAAAAATATCATAAATTTTCCTTCCAGTTCAATTAGACACTGTAATAATACAGAAATTATATATTTTAATATATATTTACATATCGGTATATTTTCAAGAGCTTCAATTTTTATTTAGATTTGAAGACAATGTTTACGATTGAATAGAAATTAACATTCGAATAACACTTATTTATTTAAAATATCTATATTTTTATTATCAAGGGGCATGCATGAATTTCATGTTATATTGGTATTTTAATTAAAGAATGTTTATTTTTACCCTAAAATGCATACAAAATGAACATCTTATAATAGAAATTAGAGCAGAAATACTAGATTACATCTATCTATATTATAAAGCAACAATATAACCGTAAATATCGATGACATAATATTGACTGTGACAAAGATGTAAAAAATACATTTCTGTGTTAATTTCAGTAATAGTAAAATAATTTTTTCATCGAGAGCTTTTTCCCTTCTGTCAATCAATAAAAATATTTTGGCGAAACGAGAACATATGCAACGAATCAGCCTCTTTTGGACTACCTAAAATTTGGCAGGAGTTGATTTACAAATTAAAAAAGCAATAGCTAAAATAATAATTTTCATGTTTACAGTTTGACCATTTTCAGCACTTTCTTTCATTATACATTTCGTCTCGTGTTTTGAGTTTATTATTTTCAAAAACTTAGCGAAAATAGTTTTTTTATCATTTTCGATTTCGAAGAAGTGTGTACGAAAAGTGACATCTTCATATTAAAAAGTTTTTTAAGCCTTTTTGTGTAATGTTTTTATAACTTGAAGCATTAGTTAAATGTTTAGTTTAACGTTAACAAGCGATTTTATTGTATTTTTTGTAATACTATATATTTCCCATTTTTCGCAAATTGAGTTACTAATTCTAAACATCGTATAATATTAATTTTTACAGAGTGTAATATGTTAAAAGTTTTATTTCCAATTGATTGGAAAAATTTGTCTGAATTTGCAAATTTTATTTTTTTAAATTATTTTCAAGCAAGATTTTCTATTAATCTATTATGATCTATCTTTGGCAATTTTTTCCGCTATTAACTGCAAGCATGCGGCTAATACGAAAATATCGCTTTTAATACATTTCAAAACTTTATTTTAATACATATTTAATATTTTTCATATAAAAATGTTTTTTTTGTGTTTTAGTGGGTAATACAAAATATAAATGAATTGTAAAAAATTTCAATAAAACATGGTTTTCACCTATGTTTAGTAAACCGGACAATATATTCTGCAATCCGATAAATGAGGGAGTGATCATATAAAATACCAATTTAACCAAATAATGTTTATTAGAACTAAATGTTTGTTTACAAATAAATGTTTCTTTGAGTTTTATATGTACATTTATTCTTTTTGTTTTTCTTAGATTTTTTGTTTTAATTTAAAAATAAATTTAGATTTAAATTTTACCTCTTTTAGTTATAGTAACGAAATTGAGTTAGAAGAAAAATGCTGTGAAACTCGATTCCGTGTGACATCTTCTCACAAAAGTACAATTATCTTCTCCGGTTACAATGATTGTAGAATCTTGAGCACATCTATAGTAACAGGATAAAACTACGTTGAAAAGTTTTATTTCTTGAGAACTTTAGTGTTTTAGTTTGATTATTAGATAAAAATAAAAATAGAAGTAATGTATATTAATGTAATGGTCCCATTTAGGAATTCAGATTATTGTTAATTTCAAGTAGATATCACATTTAATCATTTATTTTTTTTGCGCAATGGAATATAGTTATTAAATATCACAGTAATACATTAGAAGGTTTTATAAACCGACAAATATTGTTTGTTCGATATGTTGACTTTTTTATATGTCATTGAAAAAATAGGATATATCAATATTAGTATACTTATCAAATTTAGGGCGATCAACAACAAAATTAGCAAGATATATTTTAATATCGATTCCGTCAATGTTGTTATATTGATGTGCGTACACACCTTACAGTTTCAAAGGATACCATTTACAATTTCGTATTACAAATCTTTGCCTAATATTTTTCCTTCAGCTCTGAATGTTTTCTGCGATCGAAAAGTTTGTAACATATTCAAAAATTAAATGAGAAGAAAACTCTATATAAAAATTGTAGTAGAAATGCACGCATTTTGCTTTATATTTACAAATTTTATATTGAAGTAAAGATCAGAGTGTGAGAATTATATACAAATATAATACTAGTAATAATAAACTTTCATTTTGGATTTTATTTTGTATAGCTTTTCTGAAATATAGCGTTTAGCTGAAATTAGAAAAAAAAAAGACAAGTATTGAATATATATATATATATATATATATATTGGCATTTTTTTGGAGCTTTTGAAAGCTGACCAAAATTAGGATAAATGGCTCTACTACGATTGCCTATCAAATGAGTATTATTGGGAAGAACTGTTGCAGGGATATTCTCCATATAACATTTGTATAAGAAAACAATTTGGGCTGCACACGAAACCACATAGTAATACATTAAATATCTTAATATCCAAGATTAAGAGTCTGGGGTAGGCTAGAGTAATTTTCAAACAGAGAAATCAGGGGTAATTAACGGACAGCAGTAATACTCGCACAGTAGTAGGAATCTGGCTAAAACAGTTTTATTTTTCATTAAATCAGCTATTTTTTTATTTCAATTAATATTTTCGTAGTAACTAGCAGCTTACTCTGTCTTGTTTGCTAAATGCATTAAAGAATTACTGTTCAACGTTTTGCTTTACTGATTTCAAATGTAAATTTCTCGAGTGTGGCAAGACTAGCACAAGTATTATTTCGTGTTTGGATACTAGGTACGTTACTTTTCTGCAAATAAGGAAGTAACATTATTTGGATGTCCATGTGTGGTAAAAATGAATTTTTTTAAAAGTGTAGCTTTTCAGAAATACTTTATCAGACAGCTTTCGGAGGTAATTGCCAGGCGCTAATATGTGTTGCAAAATGTATTTTCACTTGTCCTACATGATAAATTAATTGTTTGCGAATGACTTCTGGAAAGTTCCATAGTAAAATGCAGGGTAATTATAATTAAAGTTTAACTTTCAAATGACTGTAAAAAAAGAATCACAGATCAGAATGACCTGATATTTAATTTGAGTATACGGAAGCAATGGGAATTTGTTATATGAAGAAAGAAGTTCAAAAGTTGACCGATTGACGGTGATGTACTAGTCATAAGATGCTAATTAAAACACGTGGTTGCTTTTGTGACACTCTTTGTTCAAAGCCTATTCCCCACGACAAGCTGGTTGCACAGAGGATATGAAAAAAATCTGTTTTTAATTGTCCTTAGGCCAAAAACCGTAGAAAAAGCAAAAACAAAATCTGTTTTTAATTGTTCCTAAGCCAAAAACCACAGAAAATTCAAAAACTAAATCGGTTTTTAATTGTCTCTAGTTCAAAAATAGTAGAAAAAGCAAAAATGAAATAAGTTTTTAACTGTCCCTAGGCCAAAAATCGTAGAAAAAGCAAAAATGAAATCGGTTTTTAATTGTCCCTAGGCTCCAAACCGTAGAAAAAGCAAAAACCGATTAAACTATCAAGAGAAGGAAGTCGGTTAATATTTGCTTAAAAAATGTTCAATATGCTTTCCGACGTTTTCTCCTACGAGCTGAAAGCGCAAAACAGCATATTCCATAACAGATCGGAGTATTTAAAGGGTGATGTTGTGAATGTGATACGTTATGCGTGTTTTCAATTCACCTAAATTCGAAGTGAAATTCCTCGTGCACTGCACATTCCAAAAGCACTGCTTGACGCGTCCTGCAATGCTATAGCCACATCCTCCACTGACGTCGAAGCAATTTCTTTCCCCCTATGCATCATTTCACGTCAAATGAACCCGTCTCTTCGAATTTAACAATCATCTTCTTCAGACCGAATGAAGTCTTTGGGCCAGAGCCGCTTCTTAAAGTTTTTAATGTATGGAATTTATTCAATGAAATTGCTGCACAGTCACCATTCTTCTAAACAAGCTTCACTATTAGAGTCCGATCCATTAATGATAGAGTCATGACTACCTTCGCAGATGCAGAATAACAGAAAGTGAATGCTTCCCGCTTTTTATCACAAGTGTAATGTGCGGTGCGCATATCACGTATTTTAATTAGCATCTTATAACGAGTACAGCGACATCTATCAATCCACTTTTGAACTTTTTTCTTTCGCAAAACAAATTCCCATTTCTTCACGTATACTCAGATGAAATATCACGTCATTCTGACCAGTGTTTCTTTTTTTACAGCCTTTTGAAAGTACAAATTTAATTATAATCATCCTAAATAATTTTCAAAGGCCATCTGTAAGTTAAAATGAAAATACTGGGTGGAATTTACGCTCACCCAGAGAAATGTTTTGTTGAATCAACAAAAATTTTGTTTGCCCAACAAAACTTTCCGTTTAAATATGGGTCAATGGAAATTTTCTTTGAATCAACAAGAAAAATATTGTTGATTTTTTTTGCAGTTCCAACAAAAAATTTTGTATCATGAATAAAAAGATATTTTGTTAATTCAGATAAAAATGGTTCAATTTTACTTGAATTAAAAAAATTCTTTAGTTGAAAGCTTTCTCAAAATAAATATAATTATCTGTTACTTTAAGAGATCTTTTCAGTTTCGGCAACAAAAACTTTTGTTTAAAGAACAATTGTTTTGTGTGATTTTAAGAATTTTCTTTGTTTTAACAACAAAATTTTTTTGTTAAAGAAACAATAATAATATTTACTTAAAATTTTTTTGTATTAGAACCTATCTAAACTTAACTAGTTTTTAATTCATTTTCAGCAGCGAATTACACCTGTAATCTTTGAATAATAACAAATGAATTTTTATCCTGCTTTTTTTCAAGCGTAAACCGACAAATTGAACAATGTCCAAAGCCGAGACTCGATCCCGGGTCCCCAGACCAGCGCGATGAGGCTCTACCACAGAACTACAAGAAACGATACCCAAACTAAAAATATCTCACTCTTATAAATGTCGGACCGGCTGCAACCGCAGCACAATATGGAAATGTCATCATGAGCACAGGTCCCTCTTAAGACATAAAAGTAGGGGTAGCCCTACGTTACTCTGGGGTCTTCTACCAATTGATTTGTTATTTACTAAATCCATTTTTGATATGCTGCAACAATTTGAAATCTTACCATCAAAATTTCAAGTAAACAACAATTTAGAAAGAGCGAGATTCTTAGATAAAAATGTCGTAAGGAAAAAGTGCAATTTTTACCCTGATTGATTTTTTTTTTGTAAAAAGTTAGTCTGAAATATTAATTAGGAGGTATCTTTGTATTTCTTTGGGTAAGCACAGGCTTCCTGGGCCTATTCGGTAAACAGGCCTTGCATGAGCATGCAAATTTCTGCGGCAAACATGAGACGAAAATACAAAGCCCAGAATATGGCAACATATAGTTAATTTTTAGCTCACAGGCTATCAAAGCCTAAGAGCTAATGTGCCTGCCCGTTCTGTATGTATGTACGTATGTACGTATGTAATTATGTACGTATGTACTTATGTACGTATATACGTATGTACTTATGTACGTATGTACTTATGTACGTATGTACGTAACGCAATAACTCGTGATAGAAATATATGTTTATCTTCAAATTTTGGTTATAGGTTTATAGTGATAAGGCGCTTCCCTGATTATTTTTGGGGGTTCATTGCTTAAGTATAAAGGGGGAAACGGGGGACTAATCCCCCCTTAATTTACATAAATGGGTTTTTCGTGAAGAATTATCCAATTTGATTCAAATTTTGTTTATAGGTACATTGGGATAAGGCGCTTCCCTGATTAGTTTTGGGGGTTCATTGTTTACGTATAAAGGGGGGACGGGGGGCTAATCCCCCCTTAATTTAGACAAATTTGTTTTCTATGCCAAATTATTCAATTTGATTAAAATTTGGTTTATAGGTTCGTTGTTATAAGGCGCTTCCATGATTACTTTTGGGGTTCATTGGTTAAGTATAAAGGGGGACACGGGGGACTAATCCCCCTTAATTTACATAAATGGGTTTTTCGTGAAGAATTATCCAATTTGATTCAAATTTTGTTTATAGGTACATTGGGATAAGGCGCTTCCCTGATTAGTTTTGGGGGTTCATTGTTTACGTATAAAGGGAGGGGGACGGGGGGATAATCCCCCCTTAATTTAGATAAATGTGTTTTTCCTGCCAAATTATTCGATTTGATTAAAATTTGGTTTATAGGTTCATTGTTATAAGGCGCTTCCCTGATTACTTTTGGGGGTTCATTGGTTAAGTATAAAGGGAGGAACGGGGGACTAATTCCCCCCTTAATTTATATAAATGGGTTTTTCGTGCAGAATTATCCGATTTGATTCAAATTTTGTTTATAGGCACATTGGGATAAGACGGTTGCCTGATTAGTTTTGAGGGTTTATTGGTTACGTATAAAGGGGGGGGGGGCTTATCCCCCCCTTAATTTAGATAAGTGTGTTTTTCATGCTAAATTATCCGATTTGATTAAAATTTGGTTTATAGGTTCGTCGTTATAAGGTGCTTCCCTGATTAGTTTTGGGAGTCCATTAGTTAAGTATAAAGGGGACGGGTGGGGGTTAATCCCCCCTTAATTTAGATAAATGGGTTTTTCATGCAGAATTCCCTAATTTGCTTCAAATTTTGTATATAGATTCATTGTGTTAAGGCGCTTCCCTGATTAGTTTTGGCGGTTCATTGGTTAAGTATAATGGGGGGAAACGGGGGGGGGTAATCCCCGCCATAATTTATTGTCGATCTCTTTCTTTTTCGAGGGGCATTATTATTTGAGATAAGAGTATAATATACAATTAGTGTGAATAGCCTGTGAGCTCAATGCCATCAGTTTAAGGGCACTTTTCTTTTGATTAATTCATTTTCAGCAGTGAATTACGCCTGTAATAAGCAGGATAAAAATTCACTGGTTATTATTCAAGGATTACAGGCGTAATTCACTGCAGAAAATGAATGAAAAATTAACTGTGTTGCCGTATGCTGGGGCCTCAGAGCCTTATTCTGAGGACCCGGGTACGATTTCCGGCTTGTTACATTTTTCACTCTGTCGGTTTACGCTTGAAAAAAAAGCAGCATAAAAATTCCCTGGTTATTATTTAAGAATTACAGGCGTAAATCACTGCTGAAAATGAATTAAAAATTAATCCGTGCATTAGTTCTAGAGATTTATTTATAGTGAAAATCATGAAAATGTAGCATTGTAGCGCCACCTGTTGGGCTATTTACACCAAAACGTAATCAGCTTCTATTTATGTCAAGGTCTAACTCAATCTGTAGTTTGATGTAAATCAGTGCATTATTTCTTGAGAAATCGCGAATCTATTGCAGAAATCGTAAAAATTGCAACATAGCAGCGCCACTTGTTGCGCTATTTACGCCAAAAACTAATCAGCACCAATTTATATCAGGAAGTAGCTGAATAAAAAGTTTTATTAAATTCCGTGCATTAGTTCTTGAAATAGAGCGCCTTCAAAATTTTTGTCACATACAGACAGACAGAGTCATAGACAGTCATTTTCTAAAAACAGTCAAATTGTGTTCATGACCTTCTAAAATCCGTCGAAAACGAGAAGTTGACAAATTTCATGACTCCAATACTTTTTTCTTGTAAAGATAGAAGAAAGTAATCAATGGGATAGGGGGATTTTTAAAACTACCTTGGTCCGTCCCAATTAAAAAAGGTTCAATTATCCAAAAATTATGTTAATCCTGTAATTATATAGCTATATAAGTCAAATAAACCAAGTTACATGAGACAGTTATGGCTACTACACAACAATTTAAATTTTGTATAAATTACAAATTTAAATTACAAAATTATGGTAAAATTTAAAAAAAACAGATTTTGTCCATTCAAGTAAAATTTATGAAATTTTGTTAAAATTTTGTAAGAGTGTTAACAAAATTATTTAAACTTTTTACTTGAACTAAAAATTTTGCTTGAAACAACCAAAATGTACCCAGCAAACACATACCTTTTGGTACACGATCGGACCGCAGCCGGCAGTGTCGGTTGGGTGTCGGCAACGGCACAGTGGTATCGGTCCAGTGTCGGTACCTTGTCGGCAAGTGATACTAAGTAACCGTGCGTTTTCGTATGCCGGTTAATGTTGTCGGACCCCTAACGGTTACATATCGGCAAGTGATTCATATTGGCAATGTGACGCTGGACCGATATCTGATGGCCGAAAGTGGTCCGATTAGATTTGCCAACATCGGTCCGAATTTGGAATATTTTATTTTAGCCGATGCTTTTTTTAAATTTGTTTAAATTTTGTTGGGAATATTAAATAAATTATTTTTCGAAAAATTAGTGTAGCAGTATGAAATAAAACTTATAATATTCCCTTTTTTTTACTCTTTTTTTTTTTTTTTTTTTTTTTTTTTTTTTTTTTTAACAAACACAGATGTAGGGAAAATAATGGAATGTTTAATCGTAGCAGAATTTTTTTTCTCTCCTTTTCATTGTTTGCTCTTTGTTCGAAATATTAAATAAATATTTTAAAAATTAACATATGTAAGTATTTTACTAATTTTTCTTAGAAGAATCACTATAATGTTATGATGATGATTTGTTACAGCAATATAGCTGCGCTAGGGATATAGGCCGAAAGGGGGGGGGGTTTCCTCCGTGAGGGTCTTCTAACCCGTATTTACGGCAATGTTCGAAGGAAACCACCGAAAACTCCGAACAGTTAGGTCGACGAGCGCGACAATGGTTTGAACGCAGCACCTATCAGCTAGTCAGCCTATCAGAACTTATCAGCTAGTAGTGGGGTATTTAATCGTAGCAGGTGCTTTTTTTCATTGTTTGCGTTTTGTTAGGAATATTAAATACATATTTTTAAATTTAATATATATTAAAATTTTCTAATTTTTTTTCGAAGAATCAGTGTAACAACATGAAATAAAAACATGATATTCGACTTTTTTTCTCCATTTTTCTGGGATAAATAATAGAATATTTATGTAATTCGGAATATTGAATAGTAGTCGATGTTTTTCTTTTGCTGATGTTTTTGTTCGTTATTTGTGTTTTCTTGGGAATGTTAAATACGTTTTCTAATTTTTATTCGAAGAATCAGTGGAACAATATAAAATTAGAACTAAAATAATATTTACTGTTTTTTTTTTTTTTTTTTTTTTTTTTCATTTTCTATCAAAAATTGATGTGGGAAAAATAATGGAATATTTATAGTCTTAGCCGTCAATTTTTTTTTCAATTGTGATTAACCGGCATTTTTTAGGTAGATTTTGTAAGAAATACTAACTATTACATTCTCCCCTAAGTTGGAATTTTTGAAATATTTTTGCAGATCTACGCCGATCATGACTCCCAGAACCCAAAACCACCCCCGGTTCAAAACTTTATCTATCTATCTATGTCACTTTTTATAGACACGATAACGGCAATAATTCTGCACAAATCTCTTCTAAACTGATACATAAAATCAAAGGGCATAAAATATCGGTCAAGTTCGTTAATAGGCAAAATCAAACCAAGGGAGGGGAGGAAATGGGGGGCATTTTGTGAAAACAGAAATAATCCCATAATTTCTTAATTATGATACGTATCGAATCCATTTAAAGTTATTATTACTTCCAGGAAAAGGGCCGAAAATTTATGTATTGCAGATTTTTGATATCATTAAAAATGGCGCCCCATAGGGGTTAAAAGAGGGTTTTAGAAGAAAAAAAATCATAACTTCGCAAATTCAAAAGATATTAAATCTGCTTGAATTTATTATAAATCCTCTTAATATTATCTAAAACTTTTATATTGATAAGTATTTTATAGGACCAACCCTTATATATATTTAAAAAAAATCTTGCCGGCTCCGCCAGCAAACAAGTTGGGTTTCGAAGTGGGTGGTTCTAACTGCCGCATCATGGCAAAAAGGTTATTTCTTCCGCATTTCCCAACAAACAGGCGCCACACAGTCTGCGTCTTCAAAATTTACCTGTGCCTGTAGGCCGAGCCGTAGGGACTTCTTTTTCGATTGTGATTAAGTCTGAGTTTTGTTACTAAATGCATTTTTTTTTTAAATAATGTATATTATATATTTTTACTCTTCTTTTGAGGAATTAGTGTAACAATATCGAAAAAAAATATTATTATTTTTTTTTTTATTTTTTTTTTTTATAAAAATTGTGGAAATATAATAATTTATATTTTTAAAAATGAAATGTAAAATGTATTCAATATTTTACACAAATTTCAAATAAACATATTAGACGTGATGACAAATACATATATGGAAGGAGGATTGTTTGCTTTGTCACCCCCCCCCTCCTCCCCTCCGACTAACGAGCACGGTGTGTGGGCGATATTTAGATGATTGATCATACATTAATTTTACAACAATCTAAAAAATTTAAATTCTAGATTTTTTATTAAAAATTTTCAAGTACTGTGCCATTAAACCTGGTTTTTTTTCCCCTACCCAAAGGTCATTTAAAAAAAAAAATTATGTAAGTATCCATATAATATTTTTATTAAACATGAAATAATAATGCATTTCTTGTAAGCATTTATCAAGAAAGTTTCGGACTTTGGGATAATTTGATGATGGTCAATGCTTTGAGACACGCTTTCACATCCAAAATTTGATTATGAGAAAGCGCCAATACAGAACTAACACGCCAAATCTGGGATGATATCTGCTACTCTATTGTCTATAAGGTGGGCGCGTAGCAAAGGGAAAGCTATGCGATCACTGCGCGCGCATGCTTGCCAAACTAGATTTTGACTTTTGAAGAGGGGAAATTGCAACCATAGAATAGACGCTCGCGTTTTTATGTACTGCTGATTTGAGATGCGTGAAGCGTGACACATGCAGAAGAAATAATAATAATGGTAAGTCTGCTTAATTTTGCTTTAGTTAAATCTAAATTAATCTGAATTAAGTTAATTATTTTTGCATATATTTAGTTGTTTAAAGATTTATTCTCTTTTAACGATTAACTTTGCGTATGAATTATTGTTGTAAAAAATGATAAAAGGGTTAAAATAGAAAAATATGTTTTGGAGTTTTTATCTTTTTATTATACAAGTTTTTATGACATGTAGCATATGTTTAATTATTAATAATTAATAATAATTAACGAATCTTGATAATAATTAACTAATTCCTAAAACGTTTCTTTATTATAAGAAATGCAGAATGACATTTGGTTATGCGTTATCCATTTGGTGTTCCACAATTTTACAATACTCGTGTCGTTCCTGTATTTAAAAAAAAATAGTCAAAATTTTCGATTGCTTAGTAATGATAATTTGCATTTTATTGTATTTAAATTTTAATTTATTCAAAGTTACTAATTCATTCATTTTTTAAATTACTTAAAGCGATTTCTTTTTCACGTATCCTGAAACTTTTACGCTGCTGTATAAAAATGCCTTTCTAATACTATTCAAGAGCAGATGATTTCATTTGTGCTTTAAATTTATTAAACTTGTTTAATACATTTTATTTCTATCAAATTTAAAATAAATGAATTTTAATTAAATCAATGTATATAAATATTTGACATTTCCAATGTATATAATATACACGAGAGATTTTAAAAGTGTATATTTATATTTGAAAAGGAAAGATTTAGAAAAAAAAAATTAAGAGCAAAAAGGAAAAACAATATTGTAAATAATGTTACTTTATTTTTTTTAAATGTAATTATGGAGCATCAAATTATATGTCCAAGATATAAATGATTTAGAAAACATTTGTCCTTCTGTATAAATGAAAAAAATATATAAAGAATTTAGTAAAAGCTAAAAATAAGGAAATATGCAACATGTCATTCATATATATTTTTTTTTAAATAAAGTTACAAAAATGTATTTTTCTAATCTTGCCCAGAAATTACATAAACTCTAAATTTTGTTTTTTATATTTTTAAAAAAGAGAATAATGTTTACTAAATTAAATTATGCAAAAATATTTAACTTAGTTGAGATGCTGACGGATTTAATAAGGCTAAAACAATTTAACATAATTTATAGCAGACTTATCATTTTAAGAATAATAAAAAAGGAAAAAGAAAATCACACAAACATTCATTTAAAGCTTTCACAGAATAAAATAATAACAAACAGGGTAGATTAAATTTTTTAACAATGTTATTTAAATTCATTTTTTATTTTCTGTGTAAAATTAAAGTTCGAATTTTTTAATTTATTAATAAATAGTAAATTACCGGAACGAAATTTAGTTTATTTGACTTAAAAAATAATAATAAAAAAAATCTGAAAAAAATTTAGATGTATTGTTTTATAGTTTCCTAGAAAATATTTTATGTTTTTAAATCAAGTTTTACAGCGACACTTAGAAAGGAAAATGTATCTAAATTTTACTTATTGTATAATAAATTTGTTTTATACAGCTTTAAAGAACAAAAATTAAATGTATTTATAATACTTACCACATTTTGTAAAAGTGAAAAAAAAATTACTTTATCATTATTGCGTTTAGAAACACAAGATTCAGATATTGTTAAAGTATCTATGCTAATATAATGTAAAAAAGTAAAGCTTGAAGCATTTTTTTTCCTTTTTTAATGGCAGGGGCTATTAATAGTAAAACGGTATCCGTGAGGGGGGAGGGTGTTGTTTACATCTGAAAAATGAAATTCACAATTTTTACCTAAATAATCAAAGTAAAAAAAAAATTAAGTACAATTAAGTGGAGTAACCCCCCCCCCCTATTCTGCTACTAGTTCCCAATAAAAGGGATGCTTTCGGCAGTTTAATGCTTGCCGATATCGGACCACATTCGACAATACTACGGATTTGTTATCAGTATACGGTCGGCACAGCATCTCGCCGTTGTTAGCGTTGCCGGTACGGGACCACATTCGGAAGGTGTGCGGATAACTGTTGGTATACAATCGGCACAGCAGAGTGCCGTCGCTTCTACCGGCGTTGCCGATACCGGACCGAATGTGCGCCTATCTGTCGGGCGTCAGTCGCGCGGCGTGTCGAAAAAGTTACGGAACCGGTACGGCAGCTGGTATCGTGCCAATACCGTCGGTAACGGCAAAGCGGCAATCGGGCGATTGCTTACCGATAGATCTGTGTTTGCTGGGTACTAACAAAACATGTTTTGTTGTTTTAATCAATTCCTTTTTCTTGGTGTTATTGATATCTTTTTTCAGAAGGTTATTTTTGAAAATATGTATGAATACGATTTTATCTGCAATTTATCTACAGTATATTATGACCAAACCTTCTATCTGAGACAAGTACAAACGTTTTTCTACAAAGATGATGATGAGAAAAATATGTTGGAAGTTGAATTGAAAATTTTAAACTGGCTTATGGATGATTGATATCGGTGGCCGAAGAACGATCAAATTGAAGTTGTTGCCATAATTTTGGACCTATTGAGACTCAGACTGTTGATCCTTTTCATGTAAAACTACTGAAGATGTGAAACAGTTGTACAATAATATGGAAAATATTTATTTACCAGTGGTCAATCCAGAGAAAATTCGGGGTCTATTTTGGACCCCATCAAAAATTTTCTTTTAATAAAATAAGACTCCTTCACAAAATTTCTCTTAATAAAATAGGCACCTTCACAAAATGTTGTTAATAAAATTGGACCCTTCACAAAAATCCTCTAAATAAAACATACCCCTTGACAAAATATTCTCCTTCACAAAATTATATTCTATATAAAAACATACTCTTCACTATTTTTATTTTGTTAAGTTTTAAAATGTGTAATTCGCAAACAAAACAATTTCACCAGAAAGGAAAACTTTTGGAGAAGGACTTTAAGTTATTAATAAATGCTTGGTTGGAATTTGAATAACTTTGTGACTTTCGTTACAAAACATTATTTTTCACCAAAATATAATACATTTCACAAAATAACTTTTACTTTTCACAAAATTGAGCCCCAAGGAAAATCCCCTGTATCGACACCTGCAAACATATCTTTACTTACAAATAAAACTAAAATGGTTAGGCCAGTCTAAAGTAGTAACATTTTTATAACAATTTGTGTAACATTTGTGTAAACATTTTATTGTTCTTATTGTTATTATGTTCTTATTTAATGTTAATTTTTTTTCGTTTGCAACCTTCAAAATTGTTAGTAATTAAAGTCTGAAATTCTTTACTGATTTACATAAATTTATGTAAATCAGATGTAGCTACTGTAGCTAGACTATTTATGTGTAAAATTACCATAAAACATAGTACTTTTATTTGCGAAAATATAAATGGATTTCGGGGTGCAGTTACAATTGTGTTTTCGTTATTTTTTTCTGCATTCAGAAGGGTTTAATAAATACCCGAATTTTGGAATATTATTTTACAATGGTGTCTCCTAATTATCATAGTTTTCAAATCTTACAGAATAAACATCGCCGGTAAATAAATGAATACCTGCATTAAAACTACAAAATAGTGAACTATGCAAAGAAAAGTTAATATATTGCTATTTATTTAAATTTGAATTATAAAATATCCTAACAGTAAGTATTGTTTATTAAAGCCTTTATTTACCCCATGAAATGTATTCGTGTGCTTTTTCTATTGAAAATTTATAGTTAAAAAGTATTCTCACATAAACACGAGTTCTATTTCTTTTTTTATATAAACTTCTGAAAAGTAATCACGAGAAAATTCTTTGTCTCAATGTAACATGTGGCATCTTCCCACACAAAAACGCCCATTTTATTTTGGTGACAATAATTGCAGTATCATCAAAGTATCGATTATATGAAGAACACTACTTTGTATAGTTTTTATGTTGCCAATGCATTTTCAGTAGACTTTTACATCAATTATTTTGTTTTTGACGTAAGCAATGAAATAGAAAATGTATTGATAAAATCAGGTTTATTTTTTATTTTTTGTATTAATTGTAAGAATTCCGTTTTAACTTTTCCAATTAACAAAATATAACTGAATTTATTTTGTTTCATAACAAATTTCATTTGAACCAATTCCCAATTTCATAACATTTCAAGATTTACGCGAGTGTTGGTAATAGCATTTCTACTTGAATTCATTTTTAAAATGTTAAAAACTTCAATGAAATTTTCCTTTCAAAATTAGAAAATAATCATTATAAATTTTGCTTCAAAAACTATAAAATTGTACTCCATGGGTTGTTTCATAAAAATCTTAAATATATAATAACGAATTTTTAAAATATACAATTAAATTAAAATAAAGGGAAAGTGTTAACCAATAATACCTTAATATTTTGTCGGATCCTTCCTACAATAACTTTAACTCTTGTTTAGATTGGTGTCTGAGCTAAAGGTATTTTGAGGAAATTAAAGTTGAAGACCACGTTTTTTGCTTTATAAGACGATTTCTCATCCAACGCCATTTGTAACGATTTTATGCATATCTCTTGCCTATTCAAAGAAAAATTCTTCTAAAGTTACAGAATTTCGTTAAAAACGCTTAATATTTCTTCTAAAGTTACAGAATGTTGTTAAAAACCTTAGAAAATAAATTGACGATGCCAAGAGCTCCATTCTCGACCGAAAACAACAACCATTTTCCCAATGGTTACAAAAAATAATAATAAATTTTCAATGGATACTATTTGTTTCTTGCGTTTTATGCAACATCCGTACTGGAAAACAGGCTTTTGTACCGTTAAAAAAGAATTAATATAAAATAAAAGTTGAAAAAATAATTGACATTTAATATACATTTAAGAAATATTGAAGTATTGTATTTGCTTTGTTCATGTATATAAAAGCAATTCAATCAGATGTGTTGAACAATTGAAATCTCAAAACTATTAAATACCCTTTGAATACATTTATGTAAAGAATCTCAGTTTTGTTTTATGCACAATATGCTCAAGAAAAAAATAATGTAGGATAATCTAAGAATTTTTTTCATCTTAGGAAAATTACAATTACAATTTAATGTTAATCTATATTCCAGAAAGTCATTATTTAACTATCTAACTCGCATTAAAACAAGAAAAAAAAATTAAAATAGTATACGGCTTGTCTTCTTAGCAGATTAAAAATAATATTATTTAAAATGTTTCATAGAAATATGAAAGCACATGACATAAAAATGTAAATAGAGTTTATTTTAATAAAACATAGTTAATTTGAAAACTATGCGCGAATTTTGTAATAATTTTAATGTGAAAAAGTTTCAATCCTTAAATGAAAAAGAAAATGCTTAAAAATGTAAATTAAATAGTATTGGAATTTTTATAGTAACGAATAATCATATTAGAAAACATTTCCCTTTTTTTAAAACGAAATAGGCAAAATATTTAAATTACATTTGAAACTCGTGTTTTTGTGTCTTTTATTACATACTATTATATGTAGAAAAATTTTAACTCGCATAATTAATATAAAATAAAAAAAACTTCCAATTTTTAAATTAGTAAAATTGTTATGAATTTGTATGAGAAGATATTTAAACAAACCTAAAATTATTTATTTATTATTGGGATTAAGAATTTTTCAAAGCATTTGAATTACATATGTGGCTTTAATCATCAAGTTCTCCAATTGTTTAAGTCTATCGTGAAAAACCCAAGTTTGGTACAAATATTTAATTGAATATAATTTTAATATCTTTTTGATTTTTTTACAATTTGTAAAAATGATAGTCAAGGAATAACTCAACATTAAATTAAACAATTTCATTTAAAAACATTTTTTTTAAATTACTAAAGTTTTCTAATTTTCTGGAAATTTTATCCGTGTAAGTTTTATGAGAATTATTGTAAATATTTATGAGAATAAGAGTAATTCTTGAAAAAAAGGACTAAAAAGAGAAAACTTTTCCAAAATCTAAAGGCATTTGCCACAATAAAATTAATAAAGAATTTTCTTATGTATAAAATTTACATTAAAATAAGATAGAGATATGTTAAAATATAGAATAAATTTTACATTATTTTAATTTTTAACTTGATGAATTTTTAGCATGAAGGACATTTAGGTAGCTTCCATTACAAAAATTATGAAGCTACTTATTTCAGACGTCCAAAGGAAAGCAATTCCGCAATAGATTGGTGTATTTACACCGATCATGATACCAAGATCCCAAAGCCACCCTACGTTACAATGTTGAGTTACACACACACACACACAGACATATATATATATATATACATATATGTACATATATATATATATATATATATATATATATATATATATATATATATATATATATATACGTGGTTTTTTTCTTGCCACAGCATCTGCAATTATAAACGGACTAAACTTGTGTACAGGACATATCAAGTTATTGACCAAAAATGCAAAAATCTTAACCAGCTTGTGGGCGAAATAAAGATTTCAAACTCAAAAGTATATACAAAAGAGTTAGAAATCAAATCTTTTTGTTTTTTGTTAAGTCTTATGGCTTGATAGAAGGAATGCGGAGCATTTTTTTTTACTCATGTTTTATTTTCATATTTTATATTATGCATATCCATGATGGGTAAGTATTACGGTGGCACCCCAACGACTAGTTTTATATGTATCAATTTATTTTTCTTTGTCCCATGCTTTTCCCTAAGCGGATGACGTCA
Organism: Maratus michaelseni; assembly: GCA_963931845.1. Taxonomy (NCBI): domain Eukaryota; kingdom Metazoa; phylum Arthropoda; class Arachnida; order Araneae; family Salticidae; genus Maratus; species Maratus michaelseni. The sequence goes on from OZ007589.1 coordinate 247,462,854, forward strand.
TCATCTAATGCAGTTAAAATGCGATTATTAATTTTTGTTTTCTCGCGCGTGCGTTTTGCCAATCTTCGATAAGTTTTTACTGCACCTTCGAGGGAATAAATGAGACGATATTCTGGCTTGACTAATGTTGTTTGCAGATATTTTTATCTTTAATTTTTCTGCAGAATTTTCAACCTGCATCTAAAAAGTATTAGATATTGCTAAAATTTATTAGACTGTAATGCGGGGGTCCACTGGTACTGTTTAACGCTGCAGTAGGCTCTTGGTCCTGTCCACGAATATGTCGTTCCACTTATATTATATGCTTATGTTAGATAAGAATTATTTCACTTTTCCAGACAACTGTTTACACTCATTGTAGATCTGTTTTTGTTTGCATATTAAGCCCGGTCTCCAAATGTTCATTAGCGACAAACTGTTACTATTTCCGGAAACCTTTGACAGAAAATATTTATTATCGATCTTAATTAGTGTTTTATCTTGGTTTTCACGATTCATTAGCCACATAAAATATCTGGTCTAAAATTTGCATTAAAATTCGTTTTCTATTCCTTGATTCGCAATGAAATCCATATTCTCAAAAAATATCGCTAACGATATTTAAACGGGGGAAGTTCAATATCACAGGCTTAAGGGAAATTATTTAACTAAAAGACTGGCATTTTTATTTTCAATCTATTAGTTAAGTTCATTTTTTCCCCCCAAAAAAAAATATATACATTATTTCGTACAATTTAAAGTTATTGTGTTACTACACTTAGAGACCACTGACCAGGCCCCTACCTACCGGGATTCGACCCAGTTTGACGGGTTTAAGTGCCTGGAGAGTGGCATGTGTTACTACACTCCTACTTTTAACAAAATAGAGGACAATGCTTTTTTAAGCATTTTCTTAATTCAATAATTCACAAAAACTGGACAGAAATTATAAATTTATTTAAAAATTAATGAACAAAAATATATAAAAAAATCATCTCTTCGAAACAAATAAAGTTTTATCAAAAACACAAAAACAAAAATAACTCTTATTTAAAACTTAACTGAGAAAAGATCTAGATTATATTTTAAATTTATTTTCATTGAAACCATTTTAAATACTTCTCAATTTTCAATTCAACTGCTGCAGTTAACAAATCCCTTAAGAAAATCGAAGTGAGTTTTCTTAATTTACCAGCAAAGTTCTTTCAAAGGTTTAATTATGACTTTTGTAAGTAGAGGACTTTAATGTTGCATAAATTTTCCGTTCTCTGACACTTTGAATATAATTAATTTTTTAGTGATATTGATGTCAACTAGTACAACTAACTGTAATTAATTTTTAAATGTTTTAGTTTTTTTTCATGGCATTAAATTATATTTGAGTATACAGAAAATGCTTTTATCATAAAGGCATAACAAGATTTTTACAGCATAAAAAGTTAGGTATTTAATTAAATGTTCTAACATTTAATTAATTACAGGAGATAGAAATGCATTTTCATGTAATCTATTCAAATTAAAAAGATAATACTTCAACAGCTTTATTTGAATGTAATGTAAATTAATTTAGTTACTGTGCAACATATACTGCCAAGAAATAATATTTTATCTTTCTAAAGTGCTGTTTTCAATATTAAAAACTAACTAAGGTATTATACATTGTATTGAATGTGACATACATGAATATTCAGACTATGAAACTAAGACAAACTAAGAAGCATTTCTAAAAGGAATCCTAATCTAATAAAAAAAATCCTAACAGGATAAGATTGAAAACAGCGTAAAAGACATAAATATAATAGCTAAAATTTTCGTGTAAACCTTAGAAATTTAAATGATATAATTTTAATAGAATTATTTGAATTTTAACTATCGTATTTAGTCGTGTATTATTCGGAATTTGTCTTCAAAAATTTTAGTCCTAAAGGTTGGGGTGTGTATTTTAAGTGGAATATTTACAACATCTATACAAAACGATATAAACATAGCAGTGGTCAAAATATTGGCCACCCAGAATGGTCTAAATACCTGATAGCTGGTATTTGGATCTTTCTGGTCTTGCTCCGTACGAAGGGAAGTAAATAAATTAATTTATGGGATTACTAACAATGCATTGTTTTATTGCGTCATATGGCTGTTATAATGTATGGTTATGGTTAGAATGTTGGCCAAAATCGTCCGCAATAAAAAGGAAAAGAAAGAAGAAAAATTACTGTGGAAAAACTAAGAAAATACAAGCGAAGTGGGTAAAAATTGCACTTTCAAAAGGTAAAAAATGAAGATATCCGACAGAGGCTGATGATGCAACTTGTGATTTCTGTGAGGGAGCTTTCTCTGCAGACAAGAAGGGAAGTGCTGTGTTAGGTATTTAGAAAGCGATGTGAGGGTTCATAGCGATTGCACGACGCAGAAAGTGATTACTATGTTTGTTATTTGTGTATAATTTATCTAAATTTCTAGCTGCAACTTTTTTTTTGTTTAACAAGATTGAAAAACAAAACTAGCGATAGAGTGGAAAGCAGAGTGTTAGAGGTAGTCGTTAAGATTTTTATAAATTTGACAAAAATGCTTGTTATTTAAAGGTTCTATGTTATTGATGTACATATTAAATGTTATTAATCTATAAAATGTAGTAAAACAATATTAGTCTCTCTTAATTAGCTAAATTTGGCCTATTCATGTGATTCTTTTGGAAAAACTGTGGTTAGTGGGTATTTAAACTCCATTTTCTAAACTAAAAATTTGCAGACTTCCGGAATTTTTCTTTTTAATAGCAAAAAATGTTTTGTAAACCGAATTATTTTTTCTAAGAAGATGTGAAACATATCAAGGTGTACCCCGATTATTTTCGTCTACTAAAATTCAAAATTGTATGATCTATATTGAAAATAAGAGTGATAGCCAGTAATTGGATCTTTTTGTCTACTTTTAATTACAAAACATTAGTGTTTTTTAAATTTCGTTCAATACCTTCATCCAAAAATCCTCTTTGATCCTAAATAAAATTACCAGAACATACTTTACTTCTTAAACTTAAAACGAATGTTACACATAAAACAATCGAACTTTATATACAACATAGTTTATCAACTCACATATTTGCATATTTTCTGTAATATATACTAAGTTAAATCACTAATCAACTTATATATTTCCATATTTTCTCTAATATATACTATGGTAGATCATTACATATACATGTGAATAATTGTTTTGGCTTCTTTCTCATATGTCGCATCTTAGTACCATATGGGAATTTGAATCCGCAACACAAACTACAAATCCCGAAATATGTTAAAAATATTAATTATTGTTTCATCTAAACCTTTAAAACGAAGTATAAAAAAAACCAATAATATAAAATACATCATTAAGGAAGACAATTTGCGTTCGTTTAAAATACAAATTTTCAAGTTAATATATGTACATAAATTAACACCTGAAAAATGAGTAATTTTATAGCACTTTTCTTGTTTCAGAGACATTACAAATTACGCATTTCCTTAAGATCATTTGAAACGTTTGTGGGTTGCTATATAACTTTCTCAGTTAGTAAATCCCTCAAGACTATTGAAGTACTTATTTTTTATGTATGAGGACAAATTCTTTGTAACGCTTAATTATGATTTTTGTAAGTGGAAGATTTAAAGCTATTAATGTTGCATGACTTTTCCGTTCAGTGACACTTGAGACTAATTAATATTTTGTGATATTTATGTCATGTATCACAAATAACTGGAATTTAATTTTAGATTTCCTGCGTTTCCAGTACATTAAAAATAAATTTGAACGTTCAATTTTAATGTAGCTTATGACCTCCATAGTAAAGTTACGATAGGAATGTTAAAATCTCATTTTTATAAGACCAATTATTTATAACACTTTTATAATAAACGCATAGTGGGAATCCTATTTAATATTTCATAAGATACATAGCGGATTTGAAATTCATATTGATGCAGTTGTCCTATATTATAAAAAGAGCAGTTGACAATTTAGTAGAGCTTAAAAATGATTAAATATTAACTGTTCTAAGTATGAGGACAAATTCTTTGTAACGCTTAATTATGATTTTTGTAAGTGGAAGATTTAAAGCTATTAATGTTGCATGACTTTTCCGTTCAGTGACACTTGAGACTAATTAATATTTTGTGATATTTATGTCATGTATCACAAATAACTGGAATTTAATTTTAGATTTCCTGCGTTTCCAGTACATTAAAAATAAATTTGAACGTTCAATTTTAATGTAGCTTATGACCTCCATAGTAAAGTTACGATAGGAATGTTAAAATCTCATTTTTATAAGACCAATTATTTATAACACTTTTATAATAAACGCATAGTGGGAATCCTATTTAATATTTCATAAGATACATAGCGGATTTGAAATTCATATTGATGCAGTTGTCCTATATTATAAAAAGAGCAGTTGACAATTTAGTAGAGCTTAAAAATGATTAAATATTAACTGTTCTAATTATTATGAATGAATTGCATAAACCATGAAATGCAAATTAAGAGCTTAACTGTACGACAAATAGTTTTCGTGAAAAATGTGAATAAAGTATGATATTATATACAGTGCATCCAGAAAACTTATTATAATCGGGAACATACGTATGTTCATATGAATATGTGCATACATAAGAAAAAGCTAAAATAATAACTACCACACATATCGACGAATGCAAGCACGCGCTGTATATGGCTAACTCAAACAATCTAACACAGTAATGTCACTAAAAATCATAATGTAAGTAATAAAAGTAAAATCTGCATGCATGCGAACAACTAAGTCTCTTTTTGCAATAACTGTAATAACTGTTCTATTTATTTCTCCTCAGTCGTTTCGAATTTCACATGATTCCCATAAATCTTATTTTTTACAAACCCTAAACCCGTTCTTTACACAGAGATAATTGAAATCAATGCTAAACTTAAAAAGACACAACGCTTCCATCGAGGAATATGACATATGTTCAAGCATATCGGTAAATTTCATACATAAGTATGAAACAGATTACAATGATTATTTGAAGAAGATGCATTATTATTTTCAGCCTTGACTAAGATTAAAATTCGTTATCACAAGAGTAAATTCTATTACTTTTCACGAATAAACCAAGCAATGCAACTATCAAAAAGTCTAATTGGTAAAAATCCGTCATTGAAACTGAGACATTTTAAACAGAAAACGTGCACTTTCGTACGAGAATTTGAAGTATTTTACTTACGACTGCGAGACAATGAGTCATTCAGAATTCTTACTATAATGTGATGATTAACCATTTGTACCAAGGCGTTGTCTATATGCAACATACACAAAAGTGAATGTTACTTATACAGTGGTCTTTAAAAGACGATTTTATTATTTGCTGCCATCTTCCAACACAGTAGTAAATATAAATTGCTCAAAAAATTCTCAACAGACTGCGATACTAAGTTAATTTTTCATATTAAATTTTTGTTTTTCATTTGAGCGGTTTTGCATCGTTCTTGCTAAAGTTAAATGTGTAAATTTTGTCAAATTAAAATGTCTGGAGACGTTCAAAAATAGAGTTTTGAGAATAGCAAGTTCGTATCCTGTATATTTTTTATTAGAAAATTGACAATATTTAAGAGAAATATTTAATTTTCTGTTAATTGTAGAGGTGAAAAAAACACTCTTTAGTCAATATATATTTTTATTTTTATGTTCTATTTCTTTTAAAATATTTTCACATCCTTAGAATTACATAACATCTGAGTTTTTTTTTCAATCTAGAGTTGTTGAGTCATAATGAGTTAAAACAATTTGTTTGCGACTAGCCTTTCTTTATGTTTCGGCAAAACCCCTTCGCTGTATTCCATCTATACTTATAAAAGAGTAGCTTGATTTTCTCAAAATAAACGCCGAGCTTCAACCGTTTGTCCTAGAACAATGAAATTTGGAAGACATGTTCTTTACACAAAGTAGGCATCCACTAAGAAAGGATCTTTGAAAATTCACAACCTAAGTGGGTTAAATGGGGGGTCGAATGTTTTAGATAATTTCGTCTTTTCGGCATATCTCAGCCGGAATTTTAAGTAGGAGCATGAAATTCGGGATAACAATTCTACTAAAGAATAGTTAAACATACATTTCATGCGATTTTAGAAATTCAACTGAAAAGGCGGGTCAAATGAAGGGTAGAAAATTTTTGGTGATTTCACCTTTTCACTATAGTTCATCAGCAGGTTTAGAAAAAATCGGGAAATTCAGGATAACAAATCTCCTTAAAAAATAGTTAATCAAGTAATTCAGTAATTTTAGAAATTCGTCCTTTAAGGGTGGTTAAATAGTGGGTCGAATGTTTTATGTCATTTTGCCATTTCTCAATAGAAGTTATAGGTAGGAGCGTGAATTTCATTATAACAAATCTACTAAAGCATAGTTAAACATGTAATTTGGGTGATTTTAGAAATTCAACTACTAAGGGGGTTAAATGGGAGTTCGATAATTTTCGATGGTTTCACTTTTTCACCATATCTCATCAGTAGTTTTGAATAAGAGCGTTAAATTCAGGATAATAAATTTGTTATAAAAATAGTTAAACATATATTTCAGCGAGTTTAGAAATTCACCAATTAAGGGGGCTAAATGTGGGTCGAAAATTTTAGGTCATTCCAAACGTTCACCATATCTCAGCAGCATTTTTAGTTAGGAGCTTGAAATCACTGATTCAGGATAACAAATCTACTAAAAAATAGTTAAACATGTGTTTCCGCGATTTTGGAAGTTCAGCGACTAAAGGAGGGTCGAATTTTTTATGTCATTTGCCCATATCTCAGTAGTAGCAAGGAGCGTGAAATTTAGGATAACAAATGTACTAAAAAATAGTTAAATATGTATTTCAGCAATTTCAGATGATAATCCATCAAGGTGGTCACACTGTGTGTCGAAAGTTTTAGGTAACTGCGTAATATCTCAGCAGCAGTTTTAAGTAAGAATGTGAAACTCCGCTTTACAAATCTACAAAAAAGTAGTTAATCATGTATTTCATCGATTTTAGAGCTAGCGAGTTTGTGGGCAACATTGGCTGTGAACCCGATTGCGGAAGATTAGACGAAAAAGAGAACTATTACTGATTTTTTATTATATAAATTGTGTGACATTTTTCCAAGGGATATATTTTTGAACTTCCCATTTTATATATATATTTTTTCGATTTTCGTCTTTTAGCTATCGGATTTAAAATTTTAAACAAAATATTACATTTCCACCTTTTTTCAAAATACATTTTTTAAAAGTAAATATTTGCGATTTAAATATTTATTGCCATATTTATAGGCTAGGGTAAACACAAGGATGCCTTATGGTGATTACCGTATAGTCAGATTACAAGCTTGCAACCAAATGGGTCCTGATAAAATTATATCACTTTAATGAATCATGCACGCAAAATAACTGAACCACATTATAGTGATCGCTGCATTAACGATGTATGGCTGAGAAATACACAGGGCCCCGTTATTTCGAACACCTCATTATAAATTTATGGGCGCGACAGTACAAATTTACAATGATTGCCATTTATCTTAGTTAGACAATCCCACTTTTATTTATTTCATCTGAAAGCTCTCCGCTCATCTTAGATAAATATGCACAGGGCCAGTAGTATTTTGTCAGAGGGATTATAGAAAAAATATTATTAATGTCACGAAATATTTATTTACGTGCTTATATATATATATATATATATATATATATATATATATATATATATATATGTATATATTATTTCGTTATTTTCATATAGTTTAAAATAAAGCATTTTATTTAAATGTCTCTGTTTGCATCTAAAATGCAATTTCTGGGCCCCAAGGGAAGTCAAGACAGTATGCTGCAGAATGTAGTTGGGCCCCACTCAGAAGCGACAGGCTCTGACGGGTGAAGACCGGCTAGTAAAACTATAAAACACTAATAGAAGTTATATATTTTTTTAACATGTAATTTAACCGGTTAAATTAATTAATGCGCATTAAATTTATAACCCTGAAAATTTCCATCGGCACATTCGTTAACTTACTTGTACAACTCAACTCGAAATTTCAAACAAGAAAACTAATTCACGAAGCAAAGTTCCACTCAACTCATTGTTAAGAAAGATATCAAAGTTAGGTGGGTTTCAGAAACTTGCTCAAGTCGAAAAACTTGATTCCGTGTCGTCCGCTCCAAACAACTCAGTTAAGTGATTAACTATCACAATCTGAACGCGATATTAGCTCTAGCTGAGTTTAAAGGCTGGTTGGTAGGAACCATATATTAACATACAAGATAAGACAGTTACAGAAAAATCTGTAACGGCAGCTATACTAGCGTCACTAGTAACAAGAGTGAAACTAACAATCATCCTAAATTTTAATTTAAATAATGATCTTCCAGTCGGGAGGCCGGCCGATCGGGGTTTGCGGGATTCTTTTGCATTTTCCATTGTTTTCTGGGCTCTGTCTTGACTGCGACCTAGCTGGTGAAGGATATGGTCTTTCCCTCTTGGACTTTTTAACTGTAATTCAGCAACGGTGTGTTGTCTTGGAGTGGGTGATGTTAAGCCTCAGAGTCTCGAGCCCCTTCTCGCATTTCGAGGTATTTAATTTGTTAATTTTTCCTTGTAAATTCAAGACCAAATTTTACTCTATTTTAACTTACTTTAATAGTCCGAAACAAAACAAGACTTTCTTAGTGAAAGTGCATTTCTATCCTTCATACCAAACTACTACTGACCGAATTCATTTCCGATATTTCTAAAATCTCTGGATGTTGTCACTAAACCTAAGTTTTCAGGGTGTTAAACGCAAATTCTTTTTTATCACGCAGAAAAAGAACATACTAATAATCGAAAAATTTTGCTAGTGTTTAGAAACAAACATGTAGTATGTTATAAAGCGTAAACGCGCGCGTCGGAAGCACTGACATCATGCAACAATGTGGACAGCAATGTGATTAAAACTGTGTTCCAATAATGGAGTAGTTATTCGCCAAACCTTACACTCATATAAATGTTTGAGTGGGGGCCGATTATTGAAACTTTTCAGAACTCATATGAATATATTGCTACACTCACTCACTCATGCATTCGCACGCTCATGTAAGCACAAACGTGCGAGATTTGGCACGAACAGTTTCAGAAAAGATGCAAACTTTTTTCTAACCTGCCAGTTCGACGAAATTGTAGCTAACATTTAATAAAACATATGCGGGATTTTTGACCCAAGATTGACAAAGGTGCCTATTTTTGCTTATATTAAAATATATAGTTTATTCCACAAAATAATGGCATTGGCAAGAAACTTCTGATTGTGCACAAAAGTGCTTTAAAATAATCTCTACAAATAAATGAAATATTAAGATTTTTAATTTTCAAACATAGCAACATTTTTTTTTTTTTTTTTCAGAAAACGGCAAAGTATAAGGCAATTTTTTAACTACTTTCCAAAATTCTTTCTTGGTTATTAATGTTTTAATTATCAAGTTATAATTGTCAAGTTCTTATAATTGTCATGTTACTTGCTAGCAATTATTAATAACCTATTATTTCTTAGAAAAGTTAGAGAATATCATGATAAGGTTATGTGAGCAATAATAAATTGTTTTGTAGTCTTCTTTCAATCTTTAAAAAAATTAAAAAATTTAAAAAAAATGAACATTCTGAGAGAGCCTCTGCAACCTAAAATGTTAATAATCTAATAAATGCTAATAATAATAACCAAAATCTGATTTTATTTAATTGTGATTTTTTTGCAGTTTTTTTTTCATTTGAACTCCTTTAATATTAGAAGTAACTTACATAGCATTTTTTAAGTGTCCAACCTGTGAATCGTATTAAATTTAAATTTTTATATTTTTTTTTCATCAGTTTTACCCGTTTAAAGTTCAGAATTGTAAAATCCGTGCTTAAATAATATGTAACCAGTGGAGCCGTGCGATGATTCCGACTGCTGTATAATAATTTTTACTAATACCTAATATTTTTTAGATGCAGGTTTAAACTCCTGAAGAAAAATTAAGGATTAAAAATATTTGTAAACAACATTAGTCAAGCTGGAATATCATCACATTGTTCCATCAAAGTTACAGTAAAAACTGATTGAAGATAGCAAAAGCCACGCGCAAGAAAAATAATTAACAATCGTATTTTAACTGTATTAGGGGATGGAATTCGCTTCGTGAAAAATACGGGACAAAGACAAATAAATTAAATACATATAAAGTAATACTTAATTTAATAATAACCAATTATACATTTTCGAATACACGTATACATATTTTGCTACATATGAATTTACACTGCTTCTTTGATGGTGTCTTTTTTTTCTAAACATCTGAATTTAAATTTTGCTTTTTAATCATAAATATAAAATAAGACAGTGCAGAGTCTTCCCACTTAACCTTTTTTGTATTCTTTTTTTATAATCATTGTAATAATTTTCGTAATCGTGGGTAAATCGGAAACAGTTATCGTATATTATTTTAGTACGTGTTTTATTATATTTTCGTTAATTAAGAAACATTTAACTTTTTTACAGTGTATCTCCATAATCACTTTCGAACTAATTCTTAATCTCTGTAACTTCGAGGACAATTGACGTTTTAGAAATGAAAGTTTGATGTATATATATATATATATATATATATATATATACAGGGTGGTCCTAAAATATATGTCAAAAATATAAAGGTAGGTAGAGGGGACCTAAATAAACAGATTTCGTATAGGAATGTGGGTGTGGAAATGCAGCGTTGACGCCGGAGAGGGCGCTATTGAGTTCGGCGGATGAAAGCGTTTCGCTGGAATGTCATTCCCCGCACGAATTTCAAGCAACGTGCATCGTTACACCGCTGCGGAACTTATCGACATGCATTTTAAATATTGGACTGCGCAAGGAAATGGAGAGGCTGGTCAAAGGAACGATTCCAGGGTAGGAATATGTTGTACCGCCGAGCATTTGAGCGTCTTCAGCGAGAGCTGCGCACGAGTGGATCGTTTTATGCTTCCTCGGGCACTGGGAGATATCGCAGAATTCCAGCAGTAGAAGAAGTATTAAGCACAGTAGAAAATTAGTCCTTCGACAAGCTCGAGAGCCATTAAACGTGCGCATCCTTTGAGCAGCCGTTCCATTTCCTTGTGACATCCCATACATAAAATGCACATCTGCCGAACTCAACAGCGCCCTCTACTACCTCAATGCTGGATTTCCGCACCCACATTCCTATATAAAATATGCTTCTTATTTAGGTCCCCTCTACCTACCTTTACATTTTTGACATATATTGTAGGACCACCCTATATATATATATATATATATATATATATATATATATATATAGAGAGAGAGAGAGAGAGAGAGAGAGTTAGATAGATAGAAAGATAGATAGATAGATATAGATATATGCGTTCGGAGTTACAGAGTTTAAAAAATAGCATAATTTAGCAAGCAAATGCTTTTGAAAAATGAATACCTGCTACGAAAACGCTAATTAAATAGAGAAAATGTGATATTTTTACCGGTAATTACGTTGATATAATAAGACTTTTAGTAAATTGCAATATGAATTTCTAACATTTATATTTTCGCGTTATGTATCGGAGATATAGACTTTCATAAATCACTAACTGAAACACACTCAGGATTGGATCACAAACTTTGTTATCTCAAGATATAGACTACTTACGTAGAAACTGGTAATTTTGCACACGGAAATAATTTTGTATGCAACCAAAGCGACGTAATAATAAGAACAATCCACTTATAATTTGGACTTTATATTTCGAAAGTTTTTATAATTGTGTTAAAAACACGGCATTTTAGTGGTTTCTACCTTTATTAATAGTTACTTTAGATAATAGAGAATTTTAGCTAGCATTTTTATGATATAAAATTTAGTTAATTGAAGACAGGTATAACTTAAAGAAAATGTCAAATTACATATTGTCTCATTTTTCTTATATTTTCAAAATTGTCTTATTTTCTGGACGAAGTTGTTAAGAGATTTTATCATAAAGTAAATCTAATGCACTAAAATTGAATTTATTCTTGAAAATATAATATATTTTTATATTTAATATTTTCTGTTTAATAATTAAAATAATATTATAAATTTTAATGTTTAAAATTTAAATGTTTACAAGTTTTTCTGAGAGAATTTACTAACATCTGATAACATTTTAATCATATGTTACTAAGAAGAAAACAAATAGATCAAATTTACAGCAAAAAGATTTCCCTTCCTTTTGCTTGAAATTTAATTTTTCGCGCCTAACATCACCTTCCAATCTATTCTTCAATTATGTCTGCATAATTTCAAAATTTTCCACTTCTGTGTATAAATTGTGCGATACAGAATTTCGAAAATGTCGATTTTAGTTCATATTTACTAATCGAATATAGAATACGTACTCAAAACATGTAGACTACTTTCGGCATACTTAGGAACTCGAAATTCCTTTGAGAAAGAGATAATTGCGCATAGCTAACCAGAAAAAAAATATCAGAAATCAGAATATTTTTATTAGTTCACTTTTAAATTTAGTGAGTTTTAAGATGTGATACACAATTACTTATATACAGGGAATGGAGTTGTTCGCAACTGGAAATCTCCTTGAATTGATAAACTGTTTACTGTGTACTGTTTATTCAGTGAGTTATAAGCTGTTTTGTTATTGATTCCTTAGTAATGCAATGTTCCTTATCATTATTTATTCACTTATATCTTAGAAGAGAATTTAAATGTTGAGATTGATTTTTCACAGAAACCCACATTTATACAATTATCCTGCATAGATTCTGAAATATAGAATATCACAAGCTTGATTATAGCAGTCATTTACTGACACATTGCAGATATTTTAATGATATAATTTATTATAATTATTACAAAGCATCTCAAGTTTCACATATTTAACTTCGACAGGTATCTAGATTTAGATAATCCAATATCATTAATTTCGACATACATTGACCTATGAAAAATTCCGTAATCACATATTTTATACTGCTTTCGCTACACTTCACATCTTTAAATTCGATGCACAAGGAGTGTTGTTTATATACACCCAGGGCAAAGTCTAAAGTTAAGAAAATGTGTATTAAATTTTCGGTTTTTTGGGGGACTACGTGATATTAGGTGATCTTTTTCTTGTCCATTTATCTTTATCCATTTATCCTGACATAGATATCTGGAAAATTACGTTTTTACCAGCAGTATCCGAGAACTTTCATTAATTTCCATGCACATAATAAAAAAAAAAATTCTGAGATATCACAGTTATATTCTTCTACATACGATTGTATACATCAGTGGAGTGGAATCTTTGTGTCAGATGGCCGATTGTTAATATATTATTTCCGAATAGCAATATTTGATTTATTTAACCGCACAAAAATATTACAAATTCTGTTATTAAAGTGAAGAATGGTATTCGGAAATCATTATAACATATTTTGTGCTGATACTCTGATGTATCACTAATCGTATAGCATATCGTTTTCGTAGCAATATCTACTAAAGTGTTAATTGCAAAATAATTTTTTTCTCTCAGCTTATTCTTTCAAAATTTGAACAGTAGTGATAAAAACGTACATTTTTTTTAAAGCATTATATATCACGGTAAAAAATATAAAATGTCCTGATATTATTACAAAATAACAAAATCTGCCATTTTCACTGAATCGTCAAAGAGAGTGAATGTTAAAGGATCAACAGAAAACATAAATGTATTTCCGTATGCATTTCGATGTATAGAAATCCTTGCGTGAAAGAAGTTTAAATTGAACAAATCGAACTTCTATTTTATAAGAATTTTTCATTTCTTTGTTGCGCTAGGTGGAATATTCCAACTGAACAACAGTAATATTCAGACCAGTTTTCTTACTTCAAAATTCTTTTTCTATTCAGATAAAAAAATGATTTTTTTTCAGTGAGAAAAATACAGATATGTGTAAAACATATGTAGGCAGAAATAAAATATTATCACATGGAACTAGAGTTGCAAAGGCTAGAAAAAACCCTGTTTAAACTGGGAATAAAATGGGTTTTTTGGGAATATACTTGGTTTTTTGGGAATAAACCAGGTCTTTTGGGAATAAACCGGGTCTATTGGAAATAAACCCGGGATTAAACTGGATTTTTGCAACTCTACATGGAACGGATCTCGGTATAACATAAAATTTGTGTTTGTGTCGCTGAATGCGCTTGTTTTTCCCTAGCAATATATGTCATACAACTAATAAAGGAGTATATGTTTATATATTTAATATACACACGGTGTCACAAAATTGATATTTTAATATTTTAGGAAAGATAGAACAGACGTAGACAAGACGAAATAGCCACATAACCCGTCATAAATCTAGCAATGTAGTGCTAGAGTGCGCCTTCGGATACTGAAAAGAGCTTATTTACTACTCAATATTTAATAAATATTATGCGAAAAATATTCGTCTATTAAAATGCTAATATTGATTGCAATCAAATAAGTAATGCCTCAACGGAATAGAGACGTTTTGTTAAGAACGGTTAAATGACTCTAAGAAAAAACTACTAAAGTATCTCGAATGAAAACTTCAATCTTACCAGAGGCTATTTAATCTTCAAAATTATTATTTTAAACTATATTGAAAAGGACTTATTTTCTACCCAATATTTAATAAATGTTATGCAAAATATTTTGTCTATCAAAAGGCTAATAGCGATTGCAATTAAAGAAGTAATGCTGAAATTGCCAAATAATGTTATTTGTATTACACGGTCAACTGCGCTAAAGGAGGATGGGGATATTAAATTAATCTTCCACGTTTTTTGCTACAGTGAATTAAGATATATGAGGTGGAATCTATCTAAATTCAACGGAATAGAAACGTTTTTTTAAGAACTATTAAATGACTTTATGAAAAAAATATTAAGCATTTCCAGTAAAAAAACCAGTCCAACCAGTGGTTATTTTAACCTCAAAATTATTATTTTAAACTATATTACCATAGCGCAATATTTATTAATTTTAATATTTCTCATTATTGAAAAAATAAAATATCGTTCATCTACTCTAGAGTTTACTTCAAAATGAAGTAATCACTGATATGTAATCAAGGTAATTATTTACCTAGCTAATGTAGTCAATTAAAGAGAGACATCATTTTTAATATAGCTTGAAAGTAAATATTTATAACTTGTTTCCGAACCCACCAAATTATCTGTTTTTGTGCTTACGAAAAAAGAAAATCATCACTTTGACACAAATATAGTATTATTATTCGATCAAATAAATTAATATTTGAAGCTAAAAAACGTCAATTTCTTCGACAAAAACTTTTTATATTTCTGATCCGTATATATTTAAATTTGTAATAGGTTGTTAATAGATATATCCCCAGTAAAATATATTTACAGTCATGTTTACGAGTTGGAACTTTAACTTTTCACCCCGACGTCATAATCTAACTACTGTCAGAATAAAAGGTCCATAAAGTTGCGTCATTTAGACGTATTTGTAAGGACACATTTCTGTTATATTCAAGAAAACTTTTACTTCTTGTTAAATTTGATGTCATTTTCGCACGATGAAACATTTGCCTTCTTTCCGAGATCAAGAGACTTAACTGCAAAACAGAAAAACGATATCATCAAAGGAAAATGTCGTTATAACATGCACTTCAATTTATAAAATTAAACAAAAATGCGACAATCGGGTCAAAATGACGTAATTCCTTAGTGACTTTTTTTTCTTTTTGACAGTATAAGTTTAAGGACTAAGGCTACATACTTAGTACTGGGAGAATAAAAAAAGTCCTTCAAACTAATTCCAACACAAATGTATTGAGCTATAACAGTTTTATGATAGAAAATGCGTGTTTTCAATTAAACATGACATCATTTTCACTGAGAGCAGCACACCGCATATCTTCTATTAGGATATGTTATAATGTAAAGGTAGATTAAACAATATGAGCCTAATCTTCGTATATCAGAAATGGTAGTGAACTGCGTCATTTAGCCCCTATAGTTGTAAAAACTTATAGTTTTCTGAGTGAAAGTATACGTCTTCAGCCTAATGCTTTTTTAAAAGGATGCAATTTAAAAGTTTAAGCGTCCTTTTCTTCCACTAAAAATATGGCTTCACACTTACGTGTAGGTGAAAAGTAAAATCTCTAAAAATGATGTCATTTTGACACAGTTTGGAAAATGTTAAAGTTTGATGTTTTTCAATGGATGCCTTTTTTTAAAATGATGATTTCACTGTCAGTGCCTTGAGCCACATGATGGTATTAAAAACAAATATTTATATTTCTTTTGCTGCAATTAAAGTAACCAGATGTCCACAATTTTAAAGAAATTTCATTAAAAACATTTAAAATTAAAATTAAAAAATGGAAATAATTTTAAAAGTAGGTAATGCGACCTCATCTACAGATGATCTTCTAACAGTAAACAAAAATATCAAAACTGGTGCAATAAAAAGCTCATGACTATTGACGAAAAAAACTAGCTTGTATTTTTAAAATATATAGATTGATGATCACAAATGGAGCAACCCTTCCATCACTGATACTACTTCATTTAAACTAGAGCATTTCTGTTCTTCGTGTTCATCTCAATCTACTTCTCTTCTCAATATTAGCATTGTTTTACCTTATTCTGCCAATTCCGGTCTTCCCATTGTTAAATTTCCTAAAAATATGATTTCAAAATATTTTTCACTCCTGCCAATAAACTCACACTGAAACGCCCTATTCAGGTATCAAGATTTAGGGGTATCTATAATATAGATTGCTAGTGTGGTCTTCTCTACATTGGACAAACGAATCACGGTTTAAAATGTTGAAATGTAGAACGCAAGAAATATATGTATAAACAAGGAACTAATAAATCGTCCGTTGCAAAACATTGTGGGGAGAGGAACCACGCATTTTAAATTAAAATTATCTTTAAACCCACATCTATACTTTAACAAAACTTCCTTGAAACATTCCAATATCGATAAAAATCATTAAATATTGGTAACTGTGAATTAGCTATTCACACTTTGTCAAACTGTTGGAAATATTACCAGTTTTATTCTCTGTACAATTTCCTATTGGTGATTCTGTGTAATTTTCTGTTATGCAATTATTCAATAAGGCTACCCCTCCTATCCACTTCTCCTCCATGTATATGATCTAAATTCTGTCATTGTTTGTACTGATGACGTACACTGGATGCTGACGAAAATATTCAGCAATTAGTATTGAAAGTTCTTGTGGTTAAGACGTTCTTTTATGAACCTATATTTTGTATTTTACTGCTACCACACTATAAATATTATAAAAGTATATACTCTATGTTGCTTATAAAGTTACACAGCAACTAGATATTTTATTCATACTTCCGGAGTTTTTACACATGTCTGTTCTTTTTAAAAATGTATTTTCGAATTCAAAAGTAACATCATGCTAAGGAAAAAAAACATTGAGTATTGTTGTTGTCAGTGGAAATGCTTCATCTATCATAGAAAAATACGAATAAAATGTGAATAAGGTTTTATATAGTTTGCGTTCCATGTACGTGATCATTTCTTCATTTCTGATCGAAGGGCCTTACAATAATATATTTTTTATTTAAAATTCAGCGCTGAAATATTTCTTATTGTAGAGGAGTTCTATAACAACAAATATTTTTTCCTTTGTTTGAAATACATATTTTGCTTATTTATACAATATATTTAATGGAGTATAGAACGAAAAAAACCAAAATGAATTTTAAAAATGTATCTTTTTTTCCCGTCTTATCCTGGTGATGTAAAACATGTGCAGAAATGTTATAACATTTTACAATATGTAATTAAGAGTATTTAAATAATTTTTAAATTATATAATTATTAAATGTGTCGTTTATATACCGTTAATAAATGTAAACTTTATATGTTATTGTATTTATTCGTGTACAATTAATGTGAGTGTGAAACACGAATCCTGTTTTTTAATGCAAAACGAAAAAAGCTGTATCTCGCTTATGGAACTGTCAGGTCATTGACCTTGACACCTCTAATTTTTTTTCTTTTGGGATACATAAAGGACAAAGCGTTCGCAACACCAGTAAAAGATAATGAAATACTCAAGACCAGGATCGCAGATGCTGTGTCTAGATGATGCGCCCAAATGTTGGGCAATACGTGGCGAGAAATGGAATACCGCCTTGGCTTTCTTCGAGCTACCAAGGTTGCTCACATCGAAAATTGTTGACGTCAGTACTTGTATTAAAGACTTCATGTCTTTACAATAAATGGAAACAAGCATATGCCTAATTATATTAGTTTTTCTGCAATAAATTATTGTAATCTGGGAAAGACTTTTCGACCACGCTATACAAGACATATTTTTGGGGGTTGTGGAAACTATGTCGGGTAAATAGGGAAGTACTTCTGAACACACTTCTGCCCTTTATAAGAAAATAATCATTTTTCTAAGGAGTCTCATTTAGGAGGAATATACTCCAATGCGAGATAAAAATTACCTCGCAGCGTTTTCTTTTCTTTTCTTTTTTTTTTCTTTTTTTTTCTCAAATATATATTATCTTAAATAGATATTTTTAAATTGTAAGGTAATTATCTGTTAGCCCGTCTCAAACATTTAAGATAAGGGATGGATGATAACCTATAAACAACAGATTATTTTAATGATTTTTTCTTGTTCTTTTCTATAATCAATGTACCATTAAAAAATATGGCGTGACATGAAAGGAGAATGAAATTTTTGTTTAATTATTTAAATTAGCTCTTTTTGTATCTTAGATGAATGAAATAACGGGTAACAGCTTGTCTCAAATTATAATTAAACACTCAAAACTTTTCAATTACTTGAATATTTATTTATATATATTAAGTTTTACTTAAATTAGGTTTTTTGAAGATTGTAATGAAAAAAAGGTCTTAACACTTGAGGACAGAAAATTGTAAAATTGTGCACTTTGAGTAATCGTAATAAAAATATATTTCTGAATCGGAATTAAATGAATCCTTTTAAATATGACATTAATTTTAACAAAAAGTTTTTTTATGAATTAATTTTGTCCCTTTTCATTTCACATCTTGATTCATGAACAAATGTACATTTAAATTTATGTCAAACATAAGAACATATAAAAGTATGCTTTAATAGCAATATTTCCAAAAAATGAATTAAGCTTTTAACAAATTTACGCTTAAAAAAATCCATATTGTATAAATGAAAATATACATTTATGAAAAGTTGAGAATGAATAAATAATCATAATAATAATTTCAGTTAATAATTTTAATTTTATTTTAAAATATGAAAACTGGAATAAAAATTAAGCACTTTATAATACATGAAATATTTATGGGAATCAAAATAAATTATCAAAATAAGATTAACCCTTCTAGTCCCATTGGGGTCTTATTTGACCTCATTATTTTTTGTTTTGAAGATGTTTACTGAAAACAGGAAAAAAGTAACAATTTAAACTTAATAAATACAATCATATAGACATGTCGTATAAAGAAGCTACATTTAAGGAGTAAAATTTCTTATTCATGCAAAAATATGAACGCTCATCAAAATTTAAAACCTGGTACTAGAAGTGTTAAAATAAATCTATCCTAATTATCAAAATGTCATTTTTAACTTTAAAAAACTTGCGTTGCCACTAAAAATATAATTCAAAACAAAGCAAACATTTTTATTTCTGAATTTGAAACAATTTACTATGGTTTAGATAAAATGACGTCATTTCCATTAAGGTTTTCTTCAACTGGTACTGAGATTACTGCCTCAAAAAGAAATTAAAATTTTAAAATGACGTTATATTTAACAAAATCTTTTTTTAATTAATGGGTCCTGTTGTCAGAGGAGAATTGTGTATACTTAAACAAAAATGGAAATTTTAATTTACGAATTTAAAATACTATGATTTCTATAAAAGGACACGTTTTCAACGATGTTCACTGATTCTGAGATTAAAGATTCGAAAAAATAATAATGTGAAAATGAAAAGAAAACATTTATACCAACATATATATAAAAAAATAATGTCTCAATCGAAATAAAGTGTATATCTTAATATGATTTTTTTTTTCAACTAGGTAAACCTAGGTTTTACCTAGTTAAAAAAACTTTCCTATATTCATTATGACCTAATTACATGTTATACAGGAATTTCAGTGTTCTATCACACTCCCATCATGTAAAATGCTATAATTATAGCTTGGATGAATGAAATTAGCGCTTCAGTTCGCAGTCATGTCCAACAAATAAGAGTGAAGTATGCCAGACAGGATATCGTTGGAGTAGCTCAGTATGAAGAACATTGGCACGGCAAGCCAAGGTACTCAAGTTCGAGTCCTGTCCATCATATTTTTTGCTCTGTTGTAATAAATCTCAACTATGATTCTCCAACCATTGTATATGTGTATTTTAATGTGCTGATTTCAAACAATCTACTATGATCTCTAAAAAATGACGTCACTGATGTTTTGTTCACTAGCATTGATAACAATGCTTCGCAAAGTAAATAAATAAATAAATACTTTAATTGCATCAAAATGTCGTGCTTTTTCTTGAAAAAATTTTTTTATTGAAAATATCTTCATATGTGTAAAGCATAATATGTTTTAAAAAACGAGCATTTTGCTTTCATAAAAAATACACATGTTGTAGCAACTGTGTCAAACTGACGAAATGTTCGTAAATTTTTAATTCTGTCTGTTCCTAGATTAAAATCTATAAAACGAAAGATTTGTTTTTAATACAAAATTTGAAGAAAACTTTAGTTTTTCAATTCTATCTTTTCAAATTCATTCCCAAACTAAACAAAAATAGCCTGAATGTTAAATTGATCATTAAGCTTCATTCTATTGAATATTCCATTAAAATCTATGCAATAGTTTTTGCGTGATAGTGTAAGAACGTAAAAAAGAATTACAATCTTCATAATACTATGATGATTCTGTTAGTAGTATATTACATAAAAGTAGCATTTACTGTTAGTTTTTTTATAATATTCTAGTAAAGCTAGACTCACGGTTCTGCCACAATTTTTAATAGAATTTTGTTCCTTATTGAATCGCAGAAAAAAAATTATAAGTTTCGTGAATCATTGAGGTGGTTACAAATTTTGCGATTTAAGTAATAAAAAAAAAATCTTAACTTAAATAGTGCTGTCAGACTTCTTGGAATTTCCAAACACAGTACTAACATTACAAAAACAATAACGTAATTTTTGCAATTAATACTCAGATTTTGAAATAAGAAGGAATGAATCTGCATAATACTTATTACATATAGTTTTAAGTAGACTGAATGATGCGGTTTCAGATTGTTAATTCACATTATAAATAAAATATTTTTGTGTATATACCTTCCAGGATACGATATAAAAAGAAATTTCTTAGATAAAATGATATTTTTAAATTGTAAGGAAAATATTAATTTCATTAAAATGCTTATATTACCTTATTAAAAAGAAAAATAATAAAATATCATCACAAGTTTAAATTCGATTGATGTTGGCTTCAGATATTCTAATAATATAGAGTTGTGATGAAGAAAAACTATATAAATAATTAAATTAAAACATCCGAATTATTTCATTATCATTTATGAATTTGCATTATTATTTAAAATATTATTTTATACAGTGGTTAAATGCCGCATAGACTTTAACATTTATGATATATTATTAAAAATATTCAGTGATATTACTATAGATATTTACTTTGTACTATATTTATATTAGTTGTAAAAGAATTACTCGACTATCTGAGATGATTATATGGATGTATGAATGTTTATTAAAACTAATAAATTTTAATAGAAACATTTTCAAAAATTAAAAGATAAAATAAACATATAAATTAACATCAAGTATGTAACGTAGTTTCCTCTCTTTAAAAAATATACTTAAAATACATTAGCTATAAGTATTGTTTGAATAATGCATTATGCTTTAATAAGCTTAAAAATCTTTTCATAATATTTATAAATCTTTAAAATTTATTTGAATAAATTTGTTGAAAATTCTCTAAAGACAAACAAAAAACCTCTTAACTGGAATTATATATTATTTTCGATATTAAATATAGGATTGTACTTTTTCTTTAACATTTTTATAATGTTTTTAGTTGATTAGTTCAAAGATATAATAAAATATAAATGTGTTTTCTAAACTCTCATGAATATATATGTGCATACATTTGAATAACGTGCATATAATAAAAGTAACAAGGATTTATATTTTTGAATATATCCTTTACAGAATGAAATATGATTTTAAAGAAAAATTTACACAGTTTGTTGTGATTGCTGAATATGTATATCCTAATAAACACGGGCAGAAATAAACGTAGTATATTTTAATAAATGTGTAAATCAAAAATTGAATAACGTATCTTTTTTGTAACTTAAAAAAATTACTACGTAGCGAATATTAATTCAAATTAACTTTATCCTTTCATACGTTTCTTTTTCAAAATATATGGTAACAAATCTTTAGTATTTTTTAAGTTAGTGTGAAGTATAATAAATATGTTTGAATCTTCACTTTCACTGTCACTCAGTATTAATGAAACTTAAAACTTATTTTTCTGTTTGAATATCTAATATAAAAAACAAAAATTTAAAACATTTTTTAAAGTTTCATAGGTGTTTTCTTATACACTGTTGACAGGACATCAAAATTTGATATTCATAAGGGAAACTGATTTTATGAATATTCAAATTCTCAAAAAAGACCATCCTCCTAATATATTGCTGTTTTTTAAGTACAGAAAACAGTTGCATACGATTGTGACTTTGATTCTGCCAGCTGTTCGTAAACGTTTGAAAAATGGGTTAGGTAAGCATGTTGTGAAGTCTTATAATAGAATTACGAGGTCTGCACTATATTGCCAAAGGTGATTGGGCACTTGCGATTTTAGACGTTTTGTTAACTATCTAGAAAAATACATGAGGAATTAAGCTGAAACTGAAGGTGTGTAAACAGTATAGTATAGGTTATATATTTCAGCGAAGATTTTTTCCCGAAATCCCATAGGGGACTGTCAACAAATTGAAAAAGAACGAATATATTTTGAATTACCCTGTAAAAACTAATGTAGCGAAAGCGTCCAAACTCGAGATTATTAATAAGTGGCTTATTGTAATATAATGTGTTCATTTTTATGAGGATAGCATGTATACTTGTAGAGAAAGTAAGGTTTTTATAAAAGCAGTCCCAAATTTCGCCAAGTTTTTTGCTTATAATTTGGAGAGTTCTTAATATAAAAAAAGTTACTTTGAGAAAATATGTCAAACAACATTGTACATAATACTCTGCAATCAGAATTAAAAAATAATAAAAAATGGATGAAAAATGAGCAGGTTTACTAAAAAATGTTTCACTGCGCATTCGCGAATGCAATCAAAATATAATATGCATAATGTATTAGCTAAGTATATAGAGCAACTTTTGTGAAAGTCTCAAAATCATAGCTTGGAAATTCTGAAAATTATCATCGATAGAATAAGCTCGAAATCCGTTGTTCCCAAAAAGAAGCAACAAAGATGAGGGGTTGTATCAAATATCTGTTGATTAGTGCCAAGATAGCATACACAATATTGCACGTACTACTATATTTAGATACCCCCCCCCCCTCATCTTTTTGCTTCTTTTTGGGAACAACGGATTTCGAGCTTATTCTATCGACGATAATTTTCAGAATTTTCAAGCTATGATTTTGAGGCTTTCACAAAAGTTGCTCTATATACTTAGCTAATACATTATGCATATTATATTTTGATTGCATTCGCGCATGCGCAGTGAAACATTTTTTAGTAAACCTGCTCATTTTTCATCCAGTTTTTATTATTTTTTAATTCTGATTGCAGAGAATTATGTACAATGTTGTTTGACATATTTTCTCAAAGTAACTTTTTTTATATTAAAAACTCTGCAAATTATAAGCAAAAAAGTCCTTCCGGCCTGTACCGGGAGGAAAAGGTAGCTTTCCTATATCTTCGTTTTAAAATTTTAGCTAATGTTACACGAAAACAGCAAGTTAAAATGCAAAGGAAACGTTTACAAAAGATTCGTTAACACTGAATTTGAATAAGAAATTCGCCAAACTATTGAGCAATAGCCAAATTGGCTTCATTTATGAAGACTTATTTTTGTAGCCAAATTTGGCGATATTTCGCCAAATGTTGCCAAGTTTGGCGAGAATTTGGTGCTAACGGATATGAATATATAGTTTTATATGTATGATTGGAAAAATTATTTCAACAATGAAAATTTTTGTAATGTGCTGTCTTGTTTCAAAATGTCAGCCACCCTAGAATTTCAAACTGCTCTATCTCAGCCATTTTTTAAGATAGAGGTAAACCAAAAAATGCTCTGGAATCCTCGTATCAAGGCCTAACAATTAATTAAAAAATAATTTTGAATTTTTAACTTTTTTGTATATTTATTTTAGTTTTAAATTTTTAAATGGCCGCCATCTTGGAACAAAATGCCGGACCAAGCTGGCCAACGAACTCGGTCGAGACATTGGTGAGCTTAATACACACAATTAGTGTCATCAAAATTGATTTATAAATACGAGCGTTATCGTGTGACATAGGTCAGATATATATATATATATATATATGGAGAGATATTTCTCTATATATATAAATCAACATTTGAACGGAGGGTTGTTTTGGGGTCTGGTGGTCATGATCGGTGAAAATATATCGAAATTTTCCGGAACTGCTTTCCTCAGAACGGCTGCAATAGGTAGCTTTATACTTTTTTGTATTGAAAGCTACCTAAAACTTGGCGAAATTTGGGACTCCTTTTATAAAAACTTTAATTTTTCTACAAGTATACATGCTATCCTCCTAAAAATGAACACAGTATATTACAATAAGCCACTTATTAATAATCCCGAGTTTGAACGCTTTTACTACATTAGTTTTTACAGAGTAATCAAAAAGATATTCGTTCTTTTTCAATTTGTTGACAGTCCCCTATGGGGTTTCAGGAAAAAATCTTCGCGGAAATATATAACCTATACTATACTGTTTACACACCTTCAGTTTCAGATTAATTCCTCGTCTATTTTTCTAGATAGTTAACAAAACATCTAAAATCGCAAGTGCCCAATCACCTTTGGCAATATAGTCTGGTAGTTGTGTTACGAAATTTCACTATAGTTTTGCAAAATCATTTTGTTTATGGAGAGTGATGCTACGATGTTATGGACACATCTGCAACAATCTATAATATCGTTAGTATGTGATAGTAGTGTTACTTGATATACAGTGCCACTACTTTGAAATATAAATTATTTCGGATCTATATAAAAATACACTACTTATGAGAGTGGAATGCGAAGTCGAGATGGCTTCCGATGTTGGAAATACAAAGTTTTTTTTTAATGGTTAAATTTAAGAAGAACTGTAACTTTAATGTGTTATGAATGTATTTTTATTAAAAATTTCAGATTACTTAATATAATTTTTATTATTTTATTTCCTAAACTCCTTTAAGTTTCATCGGATAAAGGTTTTTGTTCGAAAGAAACTGAACAGTGCATAATTATGCTTTATCCAAATATTCTTGGGGAGTTGTAAGATTTCCAGTACAAAAGGCACGTGTTCGTTCAGCTTTGGTGTGCCTAAATGCTATCTTCTCCTTTATCTTCCGCTATAATTCAGAATAATTTTAAGATAACTTTAGTATGCATTTTTTTTTAATGATTGAGATCACACATCTTTCAGGAATAGATTTAAGTAATTTCTTAGCTGTAAATGAGCTAAGTCACATTGAGAATTCATACTCGTAAATCTATTATGAAGTTAGTTTAGCTTGCTTAATAACTATTTCAGTTGTGTTGATGCTTTGCTTATTATTTAACCGTCTTCAACGTTGTGTATGACTGTAACAGATATTTTTCAGTTTCAGTATGAAACTAAAGGGTTTTTTAATTCTAGAGAACTAAAAAAATTAACTAAGTGAGTTTCGAATCGATACCCCCAATAGTTTTCTTAATACTCGAGGATGATTGAAAATGAGAAGATTTCAGTGTCTGGGATTATCAAATTGAAAACTTTCTTTTGCGATTCGATAAAAATAGACATTTTCGGCGCACACGACGGATAGAAGAAAAATAGAAAGAATCGAATAGAAGACGTACTGCGTACGCGCTGCAAATTTTTTTAGTTCCAGTTACCATTAGAAAGGGGGCGCATTCTGTCCTAAATAAACCTCTTTCCGAAGAAAATCCGGTACTTGTCATCGCTGCCTGCGGCATCGTATAGATGGCGTTTAATTACATTTATTATATTTCCACATAATCTTCATCATTATACTTAAGCATTTATAGATAAAATACTGAAAAATATAAAGTGCAATAATATATAGTCTTAAGATCTCAAATAATTTTCTTTTCAAAATCTTAATTCCTTGTTTTTGAAATTTGGCCATCAGATTTATTATATGATTTCTGTCATTGATGTATGATTAATGCTTTTGATTTCCATACAAGTTTCTAAATGTGAACGTTATTCGTATAACGAGCAGAATAACAAACATTCGGCGAATTTCTAAAAATTTAAATAAAGATGCTGCGATGTTCAAACGAATGTTGTCTACCTTTGTAAAATTTAAGATAATAATGCTATATGTTAGATTCAGAGGCGTACAATTGTTTGACATCGGTGAATTGTGGCAAAAAGGAAATGATCTTTTGAAAAACACAGCTGAAGATATGTATAAAAGATATGAACGATCAAAGGCCTTTGAAAAAAACATTGAATATTGGAACAAAGGGGAAAAAACCATTAAAGTTCCGAATAGAAAAGACCGATCGATAACCATCATCAAACTATTTGCTGGTTATAATTTTACTTCCTGATGTTCATATTTAGAAATTTATCTACATATTTTATACACATACATACAGTCGTCCAAAAAAAAAAGGGGGGGAATAACCCATACCTTTGAATGTCCTAATTTTCAGAAATAAAAATGCAAAAACCATTCGTCTGTAAATTATGTTTTTTTATTAACACTTTCCAACAAAGTTGAACAGAGTTTATGAATTCGGTTTGTCTGTCTGTCTGCCTGTCCGTTCTCTAACTCGTGTAAATATACTAGGTTTGTCATGCAATTGATGTATGTTATTGAGAATTACTTTGGAATGTTCTGTATTGAAAATGAAGTATGTAGCACTTATACTCCGTGTACAGGAGCGCTCAAAAGAATGCCGTTACATTGTGGTCCATGGGGAAAAATCGTTTGCAGTGCATTTTAGTGATGTTACTCTATTTCAAATATATTGAAATTGATATACATCGCTGAAGTGCACTACAAGATGCTTACTATCAAATGTAGCACTTATAATTAGTTTACAGGAAAAATCAAAATAATTCCGTTATATTATGGTCTATGGGGAAAACTGTTTGCGGTGCATTTTAATCATGTTATACTATTGCAAACATAATGAAATGTATATCTATTTGTGAGGTGCACTAAAACATGCTTTTTGTAGAATAGGAAGCATAAAGCATTTCCCATTGATTTACAGGACCACACAAAAGTATTCGTTTACATAATGGTTGACGGAGAAAAACTGTTTGCAGAGTATTTTAATTACGTTACACTATTTCAAATATAATGAAAATAATATACATTACTGAAGTTTACTACAAGATACCTTTTGTAAATATGATGTGCATAGTATTTATCGTTCATTTACAGGCGCGCACAAAAGATTTCGGATGCAGTATTGTATCCAAAGTATTGTCTATAAGCGATAAGTGTTGGAAGTGCGCTTTCAGTTAGGTATGCATTTAACTAAATTTTGCATACTATGTGATATGTATAAATGCTATAGATCATATACAGGGCTGCACAAAAGAATTCGTAAGCATTACTGTGTATCACCGTAAATCGCTTAAGGTTTCCTTTTTTATCGAGATATGCATTTTTAACGTGAAATATATTTAGTACACAAGGAGATGTTTGTTGAAAATAAATAAAATCACGCAAAAAACTGGATAATGGTCACTTATATATGTTAATTTCCTGAAGAGTGATTTCAGTAGTTTACAGCGTGTTTTTGCCGAAATTAAACTTTAGCTGAATATATGGCGTGTATAAAAATCTTAATATAATATACAGTGCTGTACAAAATAATTCAAATATGTTTCCGTCTATTGGTCAAAACTGCTGAAGGTTAATTTTCAACTGTGTTATGTGTTTTCTTATTAAACTAAATTGTAACATACTATATACCGTATATATACAAACCTATAGATTATATACAGGGCTGCACAACATATTTACAGTACTTTTCTGGCTATGGCCAATAATTGCTGAAATTTGGTTTTCAAATGTGTTTTGCATTTTCTAAAATGTTTATTTAGGTATCTTATTTACTTTATTAAACAGAAAATGTTTGTTAAAGTATTCTGGAAGTTTTGGAATGTGTTTCATAATCTATGCTTAATGCATGATTTTACTTTCTTGTTCCGATTTATGTTAGAAAAAATTAGCTTGTAGGTCGTCTTCATACCATGCCAAACTCTGAAACTGTCAATATGAATACTTAATTTTGACATCATATTTGGCTTTTGTAGTAGATTTTACCTTGGGATACGAAACGGGGAGTAGTTTGATCAAGTACTTTAGGAATTATGAAGGTTTACAGTTTAGAACTTCTAATGTTAGATTCATGTGTAATCGTTGCAAAACAAATTGCAATGCATGCAGCTTTTTCATCATAACGCATAACGTGCTTGGAGAAATAAGATGTTATATTGATTTCGCATATTTAAAGCTTCTAGAAATCGATTTTTTTTCAAATTAAGGTTACGATTAATATTTGTGTCGAAAATTTAAAAAAAAAATTACATACATTTTCGAAATACATTTTTTTTTAAATATGAATTGTAATCTGTTTTTTTTTTTTTTTTTTTTTTTTTTTTTTTTTTTTTTTGAGAAATCAGTTTCCAGAAAATTCCAATATGCGAATACAAAAAATTATATCCAATTCTGCTAAGTAGTTTTTGAGTTATCTTTAAAAAACGTCCCGAATTGTAATCTGTTTTGCAACCATTAAAAATAAATTAAACATTAGAAGTTCCAAATTTTAAACATTTATACTTTCAAAACTTCTTGACGAATGACGTACCGTTTGATATTCTGAAGTAAATTTACACAAAAAAAAAAAAAAATCGAATTTGATGTCAATATTTGATGTTCATATTAGAAGTTAAGAGTTTGGTAAAATTTCTGTATGGAGACGAACCTCTGGACTTGTTATAAAAATATAAAATCAAAAGTGACTTAGCTTAAAGTTAAATAATTATTTTCGTTTTGTACTTTCTTCTATCTAAAATAGAATAAAGTTTTGTAATCGAATTTTTTCACGACTTCCGGTTTTCGACGCATTTACACGTTATGGGGATCAGGGGTACAGAAAAACATGTTTATACGAAATATCTTCCTGTTCGTCCTCATTTTATCATTGAAAAGTGTATGAAGGTTTGCATAGGATTGAACTAAATTTCATTTATAGGTTTGTGACTATGGCCAGTAAGTCCTCCTTGAAATGGGAGATATTCCGTCGGAAGGTGGCGTTGTGATGGTAATTTTTGTGCGATCTTCTCGATTTTCGCAGTTGGGTTGTACATCGGCTACTCGTGCAGCGAAGGGAGCTTCGAATCCAGATATCCCGGCGCTTTGCAAGCAGCTAACGTAACGAAAAAATACTGATTTTATTGGAGCTGCGATAGTGAATTTTGAAGTATTAACTTACATGAGATAGAAGAAAGTTTTGGAGTTGGTACATGCGGTGAGTTCTCGGATAATTTGGTAATTAAAATGAAAAAAAAATTATCGAAAGTACATATTTTAGATAAAATTTCAATATTATGAAATTTTCTATTATGACTCTTTTTTTTTCATTTTATAGTAGATTTAAAACACCTTGTTTTATAAAAAAATTCAAATTTTGAAAAACGATTTAAAAATATTTTAAAGTATAACAATTAGAAGGAATGCTTTAATTATTCTTAACTTTGTATCTGTGATGAAAGTTTAGATCTTTCCATGATCTATCAAATCTCAAATTGTTATTTTAGTTTACATATACAGAACAAATAATAAGTGATTTTATTTCCAAATAAATTTTACATAATTTTCCCAAATTTTAAACATCAAGTTTCTTTTTTTTCAAACAAAACTTTCGAGGAAAATGGTTATACTGTAAACAATTATCAGCATAAAATAATCAGAATAAGCCACAATGCATAATATATTTCCTTCTTCACAGGTAGGGTGGAGTGCTCGCCTATGGAAAAATATTTTTTTCACCAAATCAAAATGGGGTGGTGTGGGAAGGTTGCGCTATCATAGCCTCATTCTAAATATAAAATATATTTGAAAAATATTAATATTAAATACTGCCCCAAGGTCATTGAATATTGAGAAAAAACGTAAAAGTTGTGCATTTTTCAATTTTTTTCCCTCAAATATACAAGCTATTAATAATAATTTAATTTAAAAGGATGGTCATCGAATTATTATTATATATTTACAGTAAAATTATGTAATATTTATATCAAATTCGCTTTTATTATACTAACTCAACGACTATACTTTTTTAAAATATATGAAATTTGGGTAATTGTAATTGTTTTATATTTTTTTCTTAACCTATGTAAGAAAATATAATTTCTAATTAAAGAACTATTATAATAAGATAAAAATAATTTACTGTTACAATATACAATCAATGAAGTTACCATTTTATAGTAGTCCATATTGTTTTTGGTTTCAAAAACTGGCATTTTTTCCCGAGACTCCAGACAAGTTTTAATGAACCCATCGCGTCTCAAAGGACCACAAACAGCTGAAGAAGCCTACGTAACAAGTTTCACACATCATTCAGTGGCTTGATTGTGACAAGGAAATAGTTTAATCTTAGGTAAGATGTCTTCATCTATTGCCTTTGGATTTAGGATACACTTTGTAAGAAAATTATGATCTAATTACTTAGTTAATGGTGGTTCTGTCACGGTCACTTCAGCCCAATTTATAAAATCGATACAGTCTTTGGCTTCAAAATTGATCTCAGGTAACTTGAATGTACGTAAAGAATTTCTTCACTTTCGAGATTTTATTATTCTACGTAGTGCCAACACTCTTACATAGTCCCTATCGTCAACCAACATGGCAATCAAAATATTTTCCGGATGACAAAAATAACCATTTCGTTGAATTACGGGATCTATTATTGTTTGTAATTCCTTTGGTAAATATCATGATAACATAACTGTTTGATGCAAATGCTTAACTCCGTAAATGAATGAAGGCTTAGATTTAATTTGAAGCCATATAGTTGAATAAACTCTTAGTATAAAATTTGTCAGAATTAACAGATTTTCAGATGGTTTACCTGTAGAAACGTATAGCCTAAGAATTTTATTTGCCACTGTAAGTCCCCTAGAATGCACAATTTTACCAGGATTTCTTTTACACAATTTTTCGGGACACAATCCCGAAGAAATTGCTTCACATATCTCAAGCAAATAGAGTTGATCCGTGCTTAAATCCTTTTTATTAGTAATTTCTAGCAAAGCACAGCTTATTCTCTTATAATGTACAAGAGGAAATAGTTCACAATCTTTTAGAGGTTTGCCAATAGATCCTGTAAAATTTTGAGGCCCATTTGTTGTACCGTCAAGATGCTAGAGCAAATGGCTCAAGATAAGCTCATTGGCATGTATTTGGCAAATAAGCCATTGAAGTAGTTTTCCTTCTTTTTTTCGTCTAGAAATCGCATGACACCTTCTTTGTAACTCGTGTTAACTATAGTTCCGTCACAGCCAATTGCAACAAGCTTACTGGTATCAATATTTTTTGTAGTTATTTTTTTTTTTTTTCACTTAAAATGAAAGCCTTTCCAGATTGTAACGAAAGGTGCCCCAAATACTCAGAACCTGGTTCCTTTATTAAGCTTATAATGCTTGTAAATTGTAATAATAAATTATTTTTTCTTGTTATTCTTCATCTTCAAGTATAATTTAAAAAAATATATTCTTACGAAGTATAAAAGAAATATAACACAATTTTGTTGTTTTGATTATGCTTTACAATTACCCAATTTTTATACATTTTTCAAAATTTTGAAGTCATTGGAGCAGTATAAGGCACCTGGATTTGATATAAATATTACATAGTTTCTCTATAAGCGTATAATAATAATAATTTAAGAAGAGTGCTTTAAAATTAATTTAATATTAATAATATTTGTGCATTTTATATGTTTGACAAGAAAATGGGAAAATGCACAACTTTTACAATTTTTCTCAATTTTCAATGACCTTGGGGCAGTATTTAACATTCATATTTTTCAAAGATATTTTATATTCAGAATGAGGATCTGATAGAGCAACTTTCCCACCCCATCCAATTTTGATTTGAAAAAAAAAATTCATTCCACCCTATTCACAGGCAATAGGAAGAAAGTTAATATTTTTCGAAACCCTTGGTCGGGGCAAGAGAGTGCCAAGCCACATTTTTGAAATTTTGAGATATTTCAATTTGAAAATTTGATAAAATACTCAAATGAAATTACATAACTTCAAGTTTTTTCGCTTCAGTCTTAGTAATATTTGAGCTATTCTGAGTAACAATATGACATTACTTTAATGATATTATTATTACGTTTTTTTTTTTTTTTTTTTTTTTTTTTGTAAATTAGCTATCTTCATTGGGGGCATAAACATCTTGGGCAAAAACAAAACCAGTCACAAATTCTGCCACCAAGTGACATTAGAAAGAAATTATATTTTGGATATTATAATTTTTTATGTTAAGCAACAGATTACAGTGTTAGATTTATTTCACCAAAAGTGCAGCTTGGCACTTTCCTGCCCCGACCCCTTCAATTTCATTTCATGAAACATACCTTTGTGAAAAAGAATAGATAAATAACACGAATAATGTGGTGAAAGTTAGTTCTTCATATAAACATAGCAATACCATAAATAAATGATTTAAAATAACCTTAAATTTCTGTTTTAAATAGATAAATTTCTATAGATATTTTTCAATCTTTGAATGTGCGTTCTCTGAATATACACGAGTTTTAATCATTCCATAAAACTTAAATAATATAAACTAAGAATGAGAGCTTAGGCAATAAAAATATATTTGTCACTTAATACAACTCGATTAATTACCTTTAAAAATAAATTTATAAAAGACACATCCGAAAACTTTTTATTAGTGGAAAAACGTAAAATCAGAAAAAAAATATCAATTAACAAATTACTATAATCTAAAAATATATAA
Source organism: Maratus michaelseni (assembly GCA_963931845.1). NCBI lineage: Eukaryota > Metazoa > Arthropoda > Arachnida > Araneae > Salticidae > Maratus > Maratus michaelseni. The sequence goes on from OZ007589.1 coordinate 247,496,167, forward strand.
AATTATAAAAATTCTACAAAAAAAATCTATTAAAATAAATGAAATTGTTATTACTCGTAACAAATACATATATTTATGGAGACCCAATTAATGCTGTTTAATGTGAATATATATATATATATATATATATATATATATATATATATATATATATATATATATATAAAAGTTATAAATATTGATTACTTTTTACGTTAATTTTCCTGTTTGGCAATATAAATTAAAATGAATAAGCATAATTTATTATACAAGAATAAAGACTTTATAACATAAAAAATACATTTTAATGCGACTCATTTTGTTTTATAAAGTATAAAAAATAGATAAAAAGAAAACTCAAAAAATTCGAAATTAAAATACAATCCTTAGCATGATTTAATCATCCTTCTTTGTATAATTGCATGTTATTAACAATTTAACAGATTGCTTTTTCTGATTTGGAGGCTTATATGAGCCTGATTAAACATTGATTTACTATTAGTACAAAAGCGTCTATTTAAATCGGCTGAAGTTAGATAGAATATGGAAAATGTCATTAAAAGTCGGATTACAGCTCGTTTCTAGATTACTTGTGCAGTCATTTTACAAAAAACTTTTTTTTTACAATAAGAAACTCGAACATTATAGGGAACTGAATCCTTAATGAGAACATTTTAAAGTTTTTTGTGTTTCCACTTGAATATGTTATTCTTTTTTCTCAAAGAACTCAAGGAAATTAATGGATTTAATGGTTTTTTCAGAATGATTAAAGATAGAAAGCTGGAAAAAAATAATGAAAAGTAAATTATATAAAAAAGGGATTCGTATATTGTATGATATCTAAGTGGATTAAGTGTGAATATACTTTAAAATTTTATGATTTATTTTTCTCAAAAACTTTACAATACAGATTAAAAACAAATGTTTCAGTTTAGAAATTTTGTATCACTTTTATATACAGGATGTTCCTTTATATCTTTGATAAATAGTGAATTTTTAAACAGTAACTTTTAGAAGTATAATTCCTATTGCAATTTTTTTTTTCAGATGTCGTTCTCCACCATATAAAAATCCATTTATGGCAAAATAAATATTTTTTTACTGTTAAAAAATTATTTTTTTTTATTTGGCCGTATAGTTCCTATAGTTATTTAGATTTTTTTTTCTTCATTCTATAACATATGAAATATTAAAAATTCCTCAGCATTACGACCAAAAACACTTACTGAATTATAATACTTTAAGTCTAACGATTTTTCTGCAAACGGATATAGAGCTTTGATTTTTGTCTTCGGTGACATTATATAGGCGAAACACTCTGTAAAATAGTTCTCAATAATCTTTGTAAAATTGTAAAGATTGACAGGTTTGTGACACAAGTAATAGATTTAGGAACAAGTCTTCCGTTTTCCCAACAAATTACCTAGAAATGTATCAGCTTGGGACGGGGATTAAAAAGATGACAACTGGCGACTGTTTTCAGACGATCGTCACTTGTTTTCCGAATCATCGCAAGATGCAACGACTCCAAGACAAAAAAATATATTTATTAAAGTTCACAAAAGTTCTCCTTCTCTCCTTGTATTTTATATTTAACCCCTCGACTTTTGGGGCCGTCTCAGAGCCTCTTTTCTTTTACCACTCTAGGCGAATAGATGAAGTCATTTATTTTCGGGTTCATTATTGTATGTGCCGGGTGTCACGACTTCATTAGCTGATGCGATCAGTTGTTCTTATTTGCAATACAAACCTGATGTTTCACGCCACATCATGGACTTCTCCGGGGCTAAATGTTTTTCTATTCTCTTGTCGCGGAAGTGTTAAATAGATGGTGTATGTCGTTCTTTAATTCGTCGGCATGGGACTCTAGATATAGTGTATATTTCTGCTGAAAAATCTAACACATGGGGAACTCATATACTTGAAATTGCAAGCCTAGAGAGAAATTGCACAACATATTGTTGTAGGGTTCGTGTCCACAAGTAAGTTTGGCTAAACGAGGTCGGTACTAAGAAAAAACGTCGAAAATATTTGAAACAAAAGGCTGTATACACTTTTGAAAAAGAAGAAACCTTCGCATTTTGCGTAGGATTCATTTGCTGATCAACACACTGATGCAGTTAAACAGCAAGCTAGAATGTTAATCCCGACTCCTATTGCCAACACTGCAGATTTGACATTTTTGCCTCCGTATTTTAATGCCGGCCTCTTCAAACTGATGAAATGTAGTATTAAAAAATACAGTGAAATCAAGATCATCTTGAGCTTGCCATGAGAAAACAAACGCAGATACATTTTAATGACACATCAACCACCAAATACAACAATACAACGAAAAAATAAACACCATTTAAGAAGAAAAAAATGAATATATATAATTTTTCTATAAGAAATTTGTAAAATAGGAAATCATAGTCGTAGTTTAACATTGGACAGTTAAATTTAAGTTTTGAATGATAATGAACTTTAATGTCTATCAGACTCTCAGAAAATAACTCCCTAAAGTACCGATAAATTTTCGTTGAGTATGTTTTCAACATTCACATTGATTCAACTTTCATAGAGTAAATCCATAAAAATTCCATTCTTAATAATTAAATTTTTGTTTTGTTTAGTTTCCTGTTTAATTTCCAGAATAATCTGTTATATTTATATAGTTAGAGTTCCAGCCATGAATAACGAAGAATTTGTTTCTGATATGAATGTGCGCAGTGTTAAAAATTTCATCATGTCACCAAACGAATAGGATAAAAAATGTTGCCACCAAAAGTCGGTCAAAACCTGTTCCTGTATTTAATAATCCGGTATAACCGCAAGCTTGTGTAGGTTGAACCATAAACTGGTGAAATGTTAAATCATAACCAAGTAAATTGAAAAACATTTATTTGTAAAATATTTAACAATAAACTAGCAAAATATTGAACCATGAAGCCTCTAAAGCTATCGTAAGAAAAAAGGAACAGTTAGACCAGTGCATCTATTGAATGCAGACTCAAACACACTACCGACGTGCAAGTCTGGAGGAGCACTCGAAATTGATACCTATTAATTTTAGGCGAGTTTTATAATCACTATACTAGTACTCATACTGTTCTGAAGTAGCATATTTAGAGTGCATTGAACTATTTGTTCTTATTGGACATTACTGTTTGCCATAGGATGGGGAAAAGTACCATTGACGAAGTTTCACCATCACCATGAACTTAGAAAATCAGATGATCCCTCTTTCGGTGATTCTGCTTTTCTTGCACCATCAAATGGTTCATCGTTGAAAAGAATTTTTTTACAGTGTATGCCAGACCTTTCTTAAATCTGCATATAAGAATGAGATTTATCACTGTACCAATATGCAACCACCAGTTGCCTTTTAAGTGTATTTGCTTTTCTATTTATTATTTTCAAAATGAATAACACGTTGTGTGGTTTATTATGACATATTTCAGAAACAACAATTTTGAAATGTCATGAAATCGATTATGAAAATTTAAATATCTTAAATCAAGCAAGATATTTTATTATAAAAGGAATATAGTCATCTAATCATTTTTTCTTATGTCAGACAAATATATATTAAACCAGAAATTTTACTTTAAAAATTATGTCAAATAACAGCGACATATAAAAAAGACGCATTTTATAAAATAAATTTACTGGTATAAAATATATTTACTCGACTTAGAAAAGAAATTCTCGATATTTTAAAGGTAATATCGCTGAAAAATTTACAGTGGATCTAAGCATCTCTTAGAAAGCTATGAAAAAAGAAAAATTAATTTAATAAAATAATTGTATTTCAATGAATTCTTTATAATTTCAAATAGCTAACAGCTGATTACGAAATAAAAGTTTCTTAAACTATATTCCAATGTAAACAGTAAAGAAATATGATCATATTAATATGTTATTCGTGTTTCTCATTTCCTTTCTGTGACATATGAAACATTTTCAGAAATCGCAATAAAAATACTCACAATTTTTTATTTTCTTTCTCACTATGTATTTGAGTTCAGATTACAGATATATATATATATATTTAAAAATTGCATTTATAAAGCCATTGGTAGTATGAGAAATTTACGTTGTTATTTGAAACAATCACAGATTAATATTTTCATAATTCATTTGGTAAAATAAAATGAAAAAAATCGAATCTTATTTAGGTTTAATCACAAAAACATGGTATGCAAATTAGCTTAAAAAAAGATTTGCTGTTTAAAATAATATATAAATTATTTTTAATTGCTATTTTAAGTTACATTGTTTTGTTAAATGTGATTTTTCTTAATATTTAAAACATAATATGACAAAAGTTAAGCTTTAATTAAAAAAAACAAAATAATAAAATCCGCGTTAAATTAAAATAATAATGTGAAATCCTTTACATATAGAATGTTTTAACTGCATAAATAACAAACACTAATCTTAGTTGTATATAAAAATTTAAAAAATATCTTTAGCTCATTAGACAGTAAATTTTAATAACAACGATCAGAAGAGAAAACCATGATAGTCAAGGATAGTTCACGATAGTTATTTATAATTCTTCCCTTTTCGATCGTTAATTTTCATCCCCCCAACCTTTATACCAATTTTCAACTGTGTTTCACAAAGGACTTACATCGTTTATCACCTTTTATACCTATGTTTTTCAAAGGAACAGCATCATTTTTGCTTTGATCCATAAGTGCGAAACGATGTTATACTCCTGATCTCGAATTTTACAAACAAAAATGGGCTATCGTCGCCCACACTCCCCCTGAACTTTTTTTATAGCTCTGTAATGTTTCATATTTTAATTGCTTACAAGGCGTATATCCAAAATAGTGAAAAAGTATCAAAGCCGGAACTCGAACCCGGGTCATCAGTATAGCGCACTGACGTTCTACCAACTGAGCCACTTGGAACGATACCCAGCCTGGCATTTCTTACTAACACATGTTGGCAAAGCTACAATCGCATCACAAGATGGAATATTTTTCCGTGAGCCACCAACCCTGGGGCAAACACGTAACTAAAGAGAATCCAGCATCGATGATTGAATACATCCATTTTAATACTTGGAATTTTTTCCATAGAAAATTACTTACGCCTTGCATTCATAATATTTCAAATTTTAATTGATTAAATGACGTATAGCCAACATAGTGAAAAATAATCCAAGGCGGGACTCAAACCAGGGTCATCAGTATAGTGCACTGAAGTTCTACCAACTGAACTATCCATTAATTCTGTATACATTACATGTGATACATTCTGTATCTAAAATTTTAATAGCTCTGTATATTACTAAACATGTATTAATTATATTTTGCATTAACGACATCCTTCATGAATTATGCATTTCGTTTTAATAACCATAGGTTCTACTTTTATTAAAACTGAAAATTATGCACTTACCAATCAGAAATTATAAAAACATCCAAATTCATAACATTCTCACTCTGTACAACGTTTATTTCCTTTTTTATAATTCTGTTCCTGCAGAACATGATCTAAAGAATAATATTCAATTTAGAAGAAAAGATAATCACGAAATAAATATAAGTAAGAAAATGCTAAACTTTATTTCTGAGTTATAAATGAAATAATAGTAATTGCAAAATGATTATTTTGCTTTAGTTTGAAATTCTAGAAAAAGTCTTTTTATGAATGTTCATTTACCAAATATGTTCCAAAAATAAAATATTCTTAAAATCTCTATTATTAGAATTTTTAAGTTTATTATAATTTGAAAAATCATTTGAAGTATAAAGAAATCATTGAAAAAAAAAAAAGATAAAAGCTGAGTTATATTTTTTTACGTTTCTAAATAATTTTCTACAAAAATATATTTAGATTTAGAAGAAACCATTTATTTTGCTTCGAAACATATAATTTTGCTATATTGAATTAATTATATTCTTATTTGTGTCATGAGTAACATAGAGATGAAATAATCGGTTTAAGTGCCAATATTTTCTTGAATGTTCTTAAAAATAATAAATAAGATAATTATATAGGAAAGTAATAATTAAGTGCTTTTAAGACATCTGATGTTTCTACTATCTTCTATCTTTACAAGAAGAAAGTATTGGATTCATGAAAATTTTCGACTTCCGGTTTTCAACGAATTTATACGTTTTAGAAGGTCCTGAACACGATTTGACTGTATTTAAAAAATGTCTGTCTGTAAGTCTGTGAGTCTGTCTGTCTGTCTGTATGTGACTGGAAGCTTTATTTAATAACGAACATTTTGTGATTATTTAAAGTAAAAATTTTCCTTTCAAAATTTCGGGCACGAATGCGGAATTTCTGAATACAAAATGAGGACAAACTGACAACCCTCTTAACGGGAAGCAGAAAATTATTACTACTTGTAACAACAGCGCACCCCGAAACACCACATAATTTCATTTTTTATTCCTTGCCAATAAAAATTTACTTTCAAATAATTCTGTTTTGAATTGTGATTTCAGACACCAATTTTTAATAACTATTTTTATTAAATAATGTTAACACTTGTGATTTTTTAATCTCTATAAACTTTATCTGGAGTCAAACTTTTCGCCATTCTTATTTAAATTGAAATTTTTTGTTTAATATTTTCGGTGTGAATGCGCAATTTCTGAATACAAAATGAGGCTAAACTGGCAACCTATTTAACGATAAGCAGAAATTAGTACTATATGCCACGACAGCTCTATTGGTATTGATATGATTGTATTTACCGGCTTGTTAGAATATAAGTATCTCTGTTTGGAGCTGTCTGTATTTTGAAGGAATAACCAGAATGAAACCAACATCGGTACACTTACTATCCGAGAAGGGGGAAGAAAAATGGAACAATATAAAAATTTATTGCTAAATATTGTGCCTTCGATCCGATTATTTAAAATAATTAATTCAAATGTACATCTCACCTTATCGTTGGTCAAATAATAACGCATTGTTTTTGCTTAAATTGTGCTTTGAAAAACGTAATTGGGTCCCGAAGTATTATATCAATTGTATTACTAATTGAAATATATATATATATATATATATATATATTTGACAATTTTATTGGACGACAGAAAAATATTACATATCTGCGGGCGATGGATCAAAACAGTTTTGTAACCACTTGTTGAGAGTATAATTATATCATTAATGAACTATCTTAATTGGATATTGACATTTATTTTCAAATAAATAAGAGTACAAGCTCAGATCAAACGGAAGAACAAATATGGTCACATTTTATTTGTTTCTTTAACCAAATACGACACCTTTCATTTCTGAAATATCTATGAAAAAGAGAGTTTTGAATGACAAGGAAAGTAAATGCAATTTGAGAATGATTTTTTATCAGTATTTTACTTTAAATATATTTTTTTCTAAGATAATGCAAGAAAGCTATTTTCAAAATAAATGTTTTAATTGAAAATTTTAAATTTATTTAAAACAACGAAAAAGAGTAATTGGAAATGTCATTGCATCTGCAAATAAGAACGATAATATCTTTATAAATGACGTTTGAATATTTCATGGCTTATGATTATTTAGAATTAGTTTATCATTTTCCTTTTCTTTTTTCACAGTTTAATGTAATAAAAAATATAGAAATAAGAGCAATATTAATAATAATAAAAAAAGAATTGTGAAACAAATAAAAGTATAAGTTGTGTTACGCTACTTGCTTTCAACTATGCATATGTTGTCATTATATATGGCAGAAAAGTACCTGATTGCGGTCATTCATGTGTGAACATATGTTATTCAAATATAAATTATTAAAACAAAATATAAAAGCAACTGTTTGTGTTTGTTGGAACATTTGATATTGTAAAGTGAATTCGAATATCATTATATATATATATATATAATATACAAAAACAAAGTATTGGAACAGAACCGCAGAAAAAAGTGAAATATATATTTTAAAAATGTTTTACTTAATAAACTTTTAGGAAAATTTAAATATCTCCACACACATATATATGTGCTAACTGTTATCCGTGACTTCATTCCCATAAGAATTAACCCCCGGACCGCTGATTAAAAGGGCAAATTTGTAATGTTGTTTCCTTTTTTTTTTTTTTTTTTTTTTTTTTTTTTTTTTTTTTTTTTTTTTTTGTAAATGCTAAAAAAAATGTATTTTCAAACTTGATATAAAAAACTTAATTGCGCATATGGGTATAATCCTTGAGAGTATTAATCATTACTCAATGTTTAAAAACTGCATTATATTTGTAGAAATAGTTTAATTAAAACAATGCTTCTGTTGCAGTGAAACCTATAGCATGGTGAACGGATATATAAGTTTTAAGGAAGAATCAATGAATTAATTAACCAAAATTTCACTTCCGACCATCAAAAACATATACAAACTCTTTATCACATTTTAACTCAGGCAATACTTCTGATATTACCGTATTGCACATTTATGTTTATATATATATATGATCATTAACTGTTTTTCACGCTCTCAAACTTCATACCCTTCCTTAAGATTAAGTGTTTTGTGCCTCCAATTTACTTCTTTGTTATTCTGTTTAATCATTTCTATATATACTATTTTACATTTATTGTCTTCATGCATATTGATTTAATTTATGTTTTTGTGACAAAAACTATTGTTTAAAGTGATTATGGTAGTAAATAGTGTTGAAGAAATTTCGAAATAAACAGGTCATTTCAGACATGACTTTGAAGTGATTAGAATAATCAGAAAGTTAACATTCAAATTTAGGTTTTTATTCCCAAATAACTCACATTTTGAACAAAATGGAAGATAACTGCTTTTTAAAAAGGAAATTAAACCGTGATAAAGCATAAAATAAATGAAAAAAAACGAAAAATATCTTTAACTATCTTATATTTATTGCATTATTATTTCACTTCAGTGAAAAACATTTCACAGCTCTAAACCTACCAACAATGTCAAAATATTTATTACGCCTCAAAGACTTTCAAAGCCTAAATGCTTATTTGTTAGGCAATTGAGTTTCTTATTAATTTCAATCGCAAATATATATATATATATATATATATATATATATATATATATATAATTCTTATTTCTAAGGCAATTGAGTTTCTTATTAATTTCAATCACAATATATGCAAAGAACTCCGATTATGGAAAAACATTGTCATGTTAATTGTTTCCTTGCAATTTAGGATTATAGAAAATTCAAAATTTGGCAGGAATATTCCCCAAAATGTGGCAAAAATTACCTCGCAGAGGTATTTTCATATCTAGATTTAGATACTTTAAAATTTGAAGAAATTGTTAATTATTCCTGTGTCATGTTCTCGGGAGAACCAATAATTACAGAAACATGACAACCGATTAATACTGGTATTTTCTACTGGCTTTGCTCTTGCGCTTTCACATAATCGATGTGTCATTAAAAAATAGGGGGGAGAGGAGCGGATGAGGCATTTCTTGTTTAATTAGTAACAATGTCTCTTTTTTGAATTTTCGATGAACAACGTCAAATGCAAACCCTAGTCTCCAATTAAATTTACACGCTCACAACTTTTACAACTTAAGATATTTTAAATTCTTGAGAAATCAGATGGAAGATTATGGAAGATTGCACGGTAATTGAACATTATACTTTTGTACTTAAGGGAGATATAATTGGTGGAATTTACGCCACTTTGGGTATTTGCAATAAAATACTTATTTCTCTATGAAAATCGGAGAAAAATTTAAGTATGATAATTCCACCAGAGATAGTTTTTCGTTACGAATCCATAATTTCGTTACGTGTCCATAAAAAAAAAAAATCTTACATTTCATGAATAATGCACAAGTATGCATTTTCATTTATTTCAAACATTTAAAATGGAAAAATGTAGTCTTTATGTAAGTATTTATAATAAAAATGTTTACCAAGTCTAAAAAAATATAGTATTTTTTTTTTTTTTTTTTTTTTTTTTTTTTTTTTAATGAAAGATAATTAAAAGATCATGTTTTATAAACCAAAATGTACTCACTACGTCACATTCTCAGGTAAAAGCTCATAAATTAATAAGTTTAAACTTAACGAAAGGTTATAAACATTTTAATTTGATCTAAAAATGTTGCAAAAAGATAAAAAATGAAGCCAATTCATGCAGAAGATATGAAATAGTAATGTTAAAAAAACTATACATTTCAAGTCATACTAGAATTTTAAATAGATTAACCAAATTTGATTAAAATCAATATTTTCTTGTTATAATGTAAATGTAATTCATGCTCAATAATCAGTATAGGCAAAACAAAATTCAATTTTTCCTTTTAATTATGACTCCATATTTACCAACTTTCTGTACTTATTGAAATTTAGGCCTCTTGTATTATTAAAAATATTTGAAAATATCACTTTACTTCAAATATTAGATCATTTTCATCCAAGCTAAATATTTTCTGAATAATTTAATTTTCATAAAAATAGCAAATAAAACCTTTGTGCAAGAATAATAAAAGACAGCAAAAGAAAGTTAAAAATGCACAAACAATACACAACAAGGCAGCAAACAGCTCTTTCGAATCCATAAGCGAGATTCTTCTTCAGTGCAACAAAGAACAAAGCACAGCGTGCTAAAAAAGCAAGACTGGGAAAACCGGTTGAGAGGCGGTGGCCTATATACCTGATGCGGAAGGAGAACACGCCAAAAAAGCAACCAGTGAGACGCAGCAGCATGGGATGACTGAGTGAACAGGTAGAGACATCTACCGGAGAGTGAAAGAAACAAAAGAAAAACGGAATAAAAAGAAAAATAAATTAATGCTTTCCAAATACTTGGAAAATGGGGAGTCAGCTTCTTGTAACCTTGCCAAATATTTAGTTTCTGTTTTTTCTTCACTTTTGAGCAATGGATGATTCACTGTTAAGAATTCTCTTAAATTTGTTAAGAAACTTCAGATTTTTAAGCCGCAGGACCACATGATTGTTTATTTTGATGTTACTTCATTATTCACTAATTTTCCGGTTGAGAGGGCTTTAGATTGCCTCAAGAAAGGGCTTTGTGAATTCCATTTCTCTTATTTTGAAATCGAGGAGTTTACCCTTCTCACTCGTGCATACCTGTCACAAAATACTTTTGTTTTTTATGGGAATTTCTTTTGTATGACTGACGGTTTGGCTATGGGCAATCCTCTTAGTTCAATTTTATGCGATCATACACTATTTCGAGGTCAAATTGTTTAAAATATTAACGTTTCCGTTTTATGTACGTTTTGTTGTTGATAGTTATGTCCTGGTTGAAGTGAATTCGGATGATAATCATATTCTCTCTGTTATGATTTCCATTGAATCTTGCATTCAATTAAGTTTTGAAATTGTGACCAACAATTGTCTTTCTTTCCTGGATGTCCTTGTTATTCGCAATGAAGATGGCTTTCAGACTACCGTCTTTATTTAACATTTTGCTACTAGTCTTCCACCACACAGGTATTCTTCTCATCCTCCTAACCAGAATTTTTCTGATTTGAATACTTTTGTTTTTCGAGCTTCCAATATTTGTTTCACACCTCAGTTTCTTAGTGATGAATTTCATTATCTCTAAGCTATTGCTGTTGATCGTGGTTATTCTTCTAATATTATAGATTTTATTTATAAGAAATTGACGAAACTCGTTCATTCTGAAAAGAATTTTAATTCCAATTCTAATACTTCAGTTGTTTTGTCATTTTCCCCTAAAATCAATCATCAAATTTCTAAAATTTTAAGAACGTTCGAATTCTATATTATTTTTTTCTCCTGTTAATAAAAGCTCTTGTTCAAATATTAAACATCCTAATGTTGGCATGGGTAACTGAAGTATCTACAAAATCTCTTGCCAGTCTGGTCTCTCTTATATTGGTCAGACTAAAAGTGCTCTTAGATTTCGTTTAAAAGAGCATGAAGACCTATGTTAAAAATCAGAAGCTTAAACGTTCTTCTATTGCTCAAGATTGTTGGTATTTTCAACATAGGTTAAACTTTTCCTCAGTCACCATTATCTTCGAACCTTGATCTTGATTTTTGGGAAGCTTACCACATCATTAAAAATTCTCACTCTTTTGTCAATGACTTATTCAGTACTCCCGATTTCCAATGTATTTGGAATGTATTAATTTAATTTGCCTTTTTTTTTCTTTTGTTTCTTTCGTTCTGTGGTAAATGTCTCTACTTTTCCACTCATTTGTTCCATGCTGTTTTCTTCTCATTGGTTGCTTTTAGGCGCGTTCTCTACCCTTATCGAGTATATAAGCCACCGCCTGTCTATCGTTTTTCCAGTCTTGCGTTTTCTAGCACGCTGTGCTTTGCTCTTTGTCGCACTGAAGAAGAATCTTGCTTGTGGATTCGAAACAGCTGTTTGCTGTTTTTTGTGCATTATTTGTGCATTTTTAACGATGGTTTTATATCCTTTAATATAAGTTTTGCTCATTTTCTTTTCCTGTTTCTCATGACGTTATTTTTCACTGAAAAACTCTTCTGCACATAACTGATAACCGTGCTCCATGTATTATTAAAAAAATATTACAATTTTCGCGTTTAAATTACAACGTCATAATTGTTTCTTTTATAATTCTTGAAAATATTTATTTCACTTTTATTATTCACGTGTAACTTTTATTATTTACGCATTATTCAATTGCAAATTAGTTTCGGTAGAAAAATTATTATACCGGGCTTTAAAGATTTGGCAACTATAACGAAAAATAGCTCAATTTTATAGGAAATTTTCTTTCAATTCTCTCTGAAAATAATGAAATTTTGAATTATTGAAAAATATATATATAATAAATCGAAATTAGCCGAAAACTTTTTCTGGGTTATAATTCCACCTATTGCAATAAATATACAAGCATAGATACGCAGGCATTATATCACACGTTTAGATTTTGACTTCAGCCGAACATTCACAAGCACTTTCACATTTATAATAATATTACGATACATATAGATATCTTATATATACATATATAAGATACTTCTTCTCATATATATACATCTTCTCTTCTTCTTTAATATCAGGCACTGAAATATTATATTTTCTGCATCAATCTGCCATAATGCCACAGAAATAATTTATCACATTCCGAGTTTCGTATTTTTTAGTATATGTTTAAAATCATACAGGACAAAAGAAGATTGCATCACTCACGATTTTGATGAACATATTTATGTGGAAATTCATCCCTTGGAAGTTACAAAAATATTTCTTTGAAATTAAAATACTTTTACAATATTGGAGTGATAAGAAGGATAATATAAAAATTTGCAATGCACGTTTCAGCAAAAGAATTCTTTGAAATTTTTTGATAAACATTATTTTCGCTTTTTTATACATAGAAAAAATAGCTAATACGTTTTTAACATTATTATTTGATTGTAGTTTTGTAAGTATATGAAATGAATAGAAATGTTTATAAGATATTTCTTTTCTAAAAATGCAACAAGCAAATAAATATAATTAAAAAAAATTAAGCGCTTAAAATGATGAATTACCCAAATGCGAAACACATTATAAATTTTAACGTGGTGTACAATAATTATGTTCACGCATAACAAAATCTAACTCATTTTAAAACGTAATTTTGTTTAGGCTAATTCATGGATAAGCATATTTTAACAAAAACAATATAAAAAGTAAATTATTTTGATTAAATATTATAGAGAAAAATTAAATGCGGTTAGTGATTTTTTAGACATAAGTAAGGATAATAATTTTTTGAAGTTAGCAGCAACAAATACATATATAGCAAGCAGTCTTATAAGTTACTCGCAAACCTTCAAAAAGGATTTTTTTAAACATTCTTTAAGAATTTACTTCTATTGTGATTTAAATCATAGAATATTGCTAAAATCTCCGAAAAGCAAAGCTTTTAAAGTTTAAATATTTTATTTATTTGCTCAAAATATTCATAAAAATTTAATAAAATCTTAAAACGTAATCTTAAATCGGGATGTTTGTACATTGTATTTTTATTTTTATTTTTATTTTTTGATTGAAATTTCTTTCGAGAATAAAGTACTCTCATAACTTACTCTACTATTCAAAAAGTTAAACATGTTAAACATGGAAACATAATAAAATGTATGGCAATTCTCAACTTGTATTAACAATGAAAATTACAAAAATAACTATAATCATAGGATAGATTTATTCCTTAAATGAAATATTTGATATTAATAAAGTCTCATAAAATTGGAAGTCAAAGTTTTGTGTTAATGTGTTTTGCATTAGAAATCTGATTTTGAATTGAAAATAAAAGCTAAAGGTATTTTTAACACAGTATTCTATATATATTTTTTAATTAATGATATTCAAATTGTTCTTTCTCAAGTTCTTAAGAAGATTGAAACAAAATTGTAACTGACCTAGAATTGTAAAATATTCCTCATTCATATTAAATTAAATAAAAATCGTTGACTTTTTTTTTTTTTTTTTTTTTTTTTTTTTTTTTTTTTTTTGTGAAATTACGTTTACAACCAAACATTATTGAAATACCGTTTTAAGTGAGGTTGAGATCTTGAAGAAATATATTTTGAATTAAAATTTCGTGTTTCATTGAAGATCTTTACTTTTACCAAAAGCCTTTTTCTCAGATGTCCATGAGTACCGCTGATGTCATAGTGACGGTGGCAAAAACCTATTTTTAAAAATTTCGCTTCAACTGCGATTTACGTAACTTCAAAACATCACACAAATTAAATTTAATGACTTTTTTTTTTTTAAATAATTTTCAAGCACGATTTAGAAAAAATCTATATCGCGTGCAGTCTGATTACGAAAGATTAACCAGTTACCGCATAAAACAGTATAAACAGTTCAGTGGTTTTTTTGGGGGGCTGCCATATTTTGTAATGAATTTAAAACATCCTAATTAAATAAATAAAACAGTAATATGATATAAATAAAGCAAAAATTTAACCGACATGTAATCGAACTACGCTCTTTAACCACTGAAATTATCAGAATTCAAAATGCTGCTGTAAGTATCGAAATATTTGTTGATTTCTTCGATTATTACTTTCAACAACTGAACAAATTAAACAATGTAAAATTTTTGCTGCTTCTGGAAAGAGGATAATATGAATATCGTTTTTAATATATTTCAAAACCTTACTTAAATACAATATTCATATTTAAATTATTTTTGTTGTTGTTTGTGAGATATCTAAATTAATATGTAAAATGTAAAAAAAAAAAATCTATTATAGTTTCAATTAAAAAAAATCGTTTTCAATTATATTCACCTATAATTATATTTGCATTATTCTAGGAGTATAATACAATTTGTATTCTATTAGTGTGACATAATACTTGTATTATACTACTATAAATATATATATAAATTAAACAATGTCATCTAGTTCACACATTGATGTCACTCTCAGTCAAATCTTCTGAAATTATGATGTGTTGAACTGAAATATTACACATTTTTATAAATCAATTAAAAACTTAAATATCGAACTATTTCGGAAGTTTCAAACATAATTGTTACTTTAACAATCTAAAAGTTCTTTAAAATAACGGCATCTATTCAGATCAAGCACAGATAAAATTTAAAGTTATATACCATTTGTTTCTAATGAAACGCAAAAACTTCTATTAACAAAATGCATAAAAGAAAGACATTTTTAAGTAATAAGAAAATGAAATATATTTTGTCAGGTCTTTGTATCAGCGTTTTTACCTTAGATGAAATTTCTTTTCCTAAGACAATGCAAGAAAGCTATTTTCTTATCATTTCTATAAAAGTAAGAGAATAAGTTATTGGGAATGTCATTACATTTGTAAAGAATTTCAAAACATTTTTAAAAAGGACATTTGACAATTTCATGGTTTATGATCATTCAAAATTATTCGCAATGATTTTAACACTTTTTCATCTCTTTTTGCATTTATTCAAATACATATTTCATATTTTCCTAATGTATCTTGACGTGTATATCATTTATTTTTCAAAGAGATAAGATTTACATCGCCCGTTTTTTACCACAAAATTTCATGGCACAAAAGTACATGATTGCTATTATTCTTAAGTGGACAAATTTTGTTCAAAACCAATTTTTCAAACTAAAATATTTATCAATTTTAAGGAAACAATTTCTATTATTTTTAATATTTTTAAAACAAAAGTATAGTTTGGAATATCAATTTGTCTATATTCGTATTACATGCTAAAACAATACATTTATATATATATATATATATATATATATATATATATATATATATAAATGTATATAAAAGGTATACGAAAAAGTTATTCGATCAGGTATAACACCAGATATATTTATAATAGTGTTTTAATTAATGACGTTTACGATGGTGGTGATGGTAAGGATATTGAGGTAAAATATAAAACTAGAACGTTTTATAACACAAACTTAAAAAAGGAGATAAGTTTCAGTAATCTTAAACTAAGGAAATGTACTGATAAACGATGTAAAGTTTGCCTGAGTGTGGGAATAGAGTATAACACTATTGAGGACATCAGGTATTTAAAGGTATGTAAGGTATATAATAGTGTATATAAACTTAGTTGCAAGATATGTGGTATGTCATATATAGGTCAAACTTCTGACCCAATTAATAAGCGGTTTAACAACCATAAGTCTGACATCAGAAATTGTAAAACTAATAAAGAAGAACAGGAGATTGAAATTAGACATTTTAACAAGCATGGTATTGAAAATATAGAATTGACGATTTTAAAGATAGTTCCTAACAAAAGGGAAAGAATGATATGTGAAAATGATATGATGATTAAATGTGGTACTGTGTACCCTTACGGGTTAAATGTTATGTTCAATGGAACTAACGTTATGAAAAAATTAAAAAACACATTATTGGATGTTTCAATATACGAACGTATCGAACATCCCATGAATTATGGATTCATTACAGAGATGGATCATAGGGTAATTGGAAAAGGATATGATAGTATAGATGAAATTAAACGCTCAATTCTTGAGAGTGATTTTAATGGTATAGTAAGAAATATAAAATATATTATATTTAATGTGAAAAAACGTTTTATAGGTGATTTGTTAAACTTTTTATATTTATATAAGAGTAATTACAATATTGATTTGGCATTAGATATTTTGAGGTTAAGGATTAGATCACAACATTTGGAGCAATATTTGGGGAGATGCAATAACAACAATAAATTGGCCAATCGTATGTATTTTGTAATGGACTACATGGAACATAAAAAACGTGGTATTAATATAGGTCATGTATTGAATAAATACAATGAATTGCTTCCAGATAAAGACATAGAAATTGTCAGGGTTTTTAAATATGATAAACCTTTAGGACGTACAGTTTTTAACTATAATAATTTTTCAAAAGAAATCGGTAGAAACAATGATAACAATTTATGTCATTGTCATGATCCAAGGAATAGTAATTACGTGGATGTGAATCACGGTCATGTATTGACTGGTAATTTAGATATTGTCGGGGACAAAACATTGAGGAATTATATGCAATACGGTACAAAATTTCGCTTAAAAAGGATAAATACAAGGGATTTTATAAAAAAACGATTAAAAATCAACGTTGACATGTTTATACATAAATTAATGAGCAAGTTTTGCTTGCCGGAAATTGCTTTTTTGGAATGGAAACATAATGTATTGATGGACTTGAGTTCAATTTATTGCGGTAAAACGAGGGGGATTTCGATAGAAGATTATAATTCAATAAAAGAATCTATTAAGTATTTACAGAGTAATTTTGTTATAACTTATATAGATAAAGCTAATACAAATTTTGCAATTATTTGCAAAAAGTTATACAGTGACCAACTAAAACAAAGTTATAATAAAAAACATAATTACAGGTTATTAAATACCAATGTAAAAGAGACAGAAAGAAGAATTGGCGCATTTTATAAAAGGTTAAAATATACACAACGTAGTAAAGAATTACCTTATATGGTATTGATTCCTAAATTTCATAAGGACCCTGTTGCCTTTCGTACAATTACTTGTGGTTTTGGAACTTATTTAGAAGTTGCTAATAAAAAGTTTTTGGATATTTTGCAGAGTTTATTTGATGTGGCATTAAAACATAATAACACTTGTATTATAAAAAATAGTATTGAGTTACTTAATAGATTGAAAGGTTTGAGTAATATCAAAGGTTTATATGTTTATGATTTTGAAGATTTATATAATAACATTGATTTAATAGATCTTAAAAATAAAATTTTTGATTTTTTTAAGCGTTACAATACTTTGGGTAAAGATTTGGATCATTTAATAAATTTATTTAATTTTGTAGTTAATGAAAATTACTTATTTGACGGTAAACATGTGTTTCAGCAGATTAAGGGTATACCTATGGGGGGTAGTTGCAGCTCGGTACTTGCAGATATTTATTTATTTTTATACGAAGTTAATGATACATTAAACAAGGATTTTTTAAGTTTCAGATACATTGATGATGTCTTGTTGGTAAAGATTAACGATTCCAACAGTGAATTAAATTTTGATTATTACCCCCAAGGTTTGACATTAAAGAGAACTTCATATAACACAAAACATGTAAATTATCTTGACCTTGCTATCGACATCGAGAGGGGTGACTTGCGTACTTGCATTTACGATAAGAGAAATGATTACAAATTTGAAACAATCAAGATATTAAATTTTAATTCTAATGTACATATTTCAATTTTTAGAAATATATTTATCAACAGTTTAATTAGGATAGCAAAATTAAATTCTGAACATGATAGTATAATGAGTGACATAATAAATCTCTATCACGGTGCATTGGTTCAGAGTTATCCTATTGCTTTTTTAAATAGTTTGGTGAATAGTTTTGTCAAAGGTAAAGAATACAGTGATACTCTCCTTTTGGCGATTAAAAATACCGCCAAGTGAGTGTAGGTTTTATAAGGAGCTTCGTCCGGCTGAGTCGTCTTTTCATCTTGGTTTAATTTTTCCTACGGTTAGTTTGGTTGTGACAGGCATGGGGGAAGTTTCATGTGTAATGCCGGTATAACCCAGCATGCAGGTCTTTAGCCCTGCAGCCTGTCTCCATTGGTTGTGTTTTTTCTGTTTGTAGTTTTGTTTAAAGTATTGTTAGTTCGAATTTTTAAGGTTATTTGTTTGTTTTCTCTGCCGTTTCAGTAGTTTTGGGTTTGAAAGTATGGTATGTGGTTTTCGCATTATATATATATATATATATATATATACGTGTAATATAAATATATAATTTTAAAAAATACATAAAATTTCTGAAAAGCGGCCCCTTTTGGAGTGAGGAAATTGTCCGATAAGCAAAGGTGTGTCTTCTTGTCATAGGTAGAAACAACCAAAAATATACGTATGTTTAGGACATTGAAAAAGTGCCCGCTAAATAGAGATGTCCGGCTATTCAAGAGTAACCTTTACGGAAGTTTCATCGTATGAATATATATATATATAGATCACGCTATATGTAGAATAATTGTATTATATTCATTCGTTTGTTCTAATTTGTTTTACTATAATGGAGCAAAAATTTTGCATTGTTTAATGTAACTCGTATTTTAAACATTTTTCAAGTTGCATACAGTGTTATTAATAGAAGATATTCGAAGGATTGCTTTGATCAGCACTAATATTTGATCAGTACATTTATAGCATAAGTAATTTTTATACACCAATGTAGTGAGTTTTGAGGACGGATTGTTAAAACTGGTACCTTAAATGAGAGTCATGCTTACTTACTCAATAATTTTATATCAGGTTCACTTATAAATGCATTATCGTCTCAACGTTTCCATCGAAGTTTATTCTTTACTCAAAAGGTGTACAAGAGGAAACACTTTCGTAACTGCTAAGAAACTATCAGACCTAACATTTGGCGACACGCTTTACCAAATTTCCAATCTCATTAGACATGAGACAACCTATTTTACTTTTGTGTGAAAACTCTCTATTATATTGGTAGTGTATTGTAATCACAACATCACACTGAATTGTTATTACTTCCGTTGTCAGTTTTATACAATTTTATTCATTTAACTATGACTGGTTCTTTTAGCTAGTTTCCTGTCAGGTCCATCCCTTTTCTGACAGATCCGCCTACTAAGTTATAAATACATATAAAGTTCTATGCTTGGCCAGTTGTTGTTGTATATATGTGGAACTAAATACAATCATATTCGATCCAGCCTTGCTCTTTTATTATTTATCTTTTTATTATCAGCAAAGCGTGGTCCGTAGGTGTTCGAATAAATATATGGAGACAGACAGTGTGACAGCTTTCTTTTTATTTTCATTTACTGCTGCGGTTTTTGAGTGAGATTTTTTCCCCTTCTGTTTTGTGTGATTTACCAAGCAGACTCGGTAGAGCACTCGGTAAAAGAATGGTAAAAGAATGGACTCGGTAAAAAAATGGAATCTCAAAAAGAACTTTATGGATTTTCACTTATTGAATGTGGTAGTAAACATTTTTCTTTCTGGAAGAGGCGGGTAATTGAAATTTTTGCCACTAAGAAATTACAGAACTTTTTAAAACACGGACCAGTTGAAGATATTGTGAAAGCAAAAATATCATACGCTCTATTTTTATCACTGTTAAGTGATGGTGTTCTTGTATCATTCAAGATGAAAATATTGCGTATAAAATCTAAATTAAATTAGAACGAACCAATGATACGAAGGGTGCAGTGAATAAAATTTTAATTTGGAGGTGCTTGGCAACTATTAAGAAAGATCGTGTTCTGGGAATGAGAATGACGAAACAAATAAATTAATTTCGGACCTTAAACTCCGGAGCAAAAGTATATGAAACCGATACGATTTTTATATTTTGATGTCGTTTGCTCAAGAATTTGAAAATATTATGTCTAATTTAGAAGATCAACCGAATTCTGTTTTGGCATTTTATTTCGTCAGACAAAGAATATTAGATGCTGAAGCACTTCTACTTTATTCAAGGAAAGAAAAACTGCATATCAAGACCGCTTATGACAATACTGCGTTTGTGTTGTCAACTCACAAAGAATTCTTATGTAAAATTTGCAATCAAAAAGGCATACAGCGAAGACTATAGCATGAAACGTATGTGTTATCAATATGGTACGCCTGTGCATATTAAACGTAGCTGTAATGCTGTTAAAAATTCAAATGAAGAAATGTTTCCTTCTTCAGCAGTGTCTTTTGTTGCCAAAAATGTTAGAAATAATGAATTTATTGTAGATTCTGGAAAAACTTCCCATTTGTGTTCTAATGAGAAATATTGCACGTCTTTAATACCATCTTCAGGAACTATTAATTGTGCGTCGAAAACAACGAATCTTGAAATTAAAGGTGTTGGGAATATCATCGAAAATTTATCAAACGGAAAGAGAATCAAATAAATAATGTACTTTATGTCTCAGAACGAAATGGGCAGTTTATTTTCAAGAATGAAAAATTGTTATTGAAAAAGGAATAAAACGGTTTTGTTTTGGTGAACGGTAAATCGAAGGGAAAATACATAAGTGACTTTATCCTGATTATGAAACTGTTCTTACTTAAAACAGATGATTGTGAAATCAGGCATCGTAGATTTGGACATCCGAGCGACAAAGTGCTGAAAGACATCAAACTTCCGACACGTTGTTGATTTTGTGATATTTGTGTTCGGGCAAAACAAAATGCAACATCAATATGAAGGGGACCAAGGAAAAGATAAAAATTATCCAATGACTGATATTCACACTGACATTATGTGACCCTATTGTTCCGAAAAAAATTTTAATGATATTTTATGACTCTCATTGATGACAGGTTACTGTTTTATTCAGATACGTTTACTGAAACGTAAAATCGAAGCTTCCGAATAATTGAAAGTTTTCTTGAAGCTTTTACCTCGCTGAAATTAAAGACCTGTTTAAGTTAAGACCTGAAGTTAAAATTACACTACAAATATACATTCTTTGCTTTTGCACAAACAGAATGAAATAAGTAGATGACGGAAAGAGCAATTTTTCTGAAATTGATACTTTATGGGACTGGTATTTAGGTTCACAAATATGGATTTAAAATTACTAGCCCTCTTAAAAAATCAATTGAACTACCAAAAACCTAAATTCGTGCAATAACAAATTTAAGGGCTTTACACAAGTAAATGATCTTAAAATCATCAAACATTTTTATTGTAAAGTGTTTAAGTTAAATAATTATGAAAATTATTTACTTTATTAGACATACTGTCTTGAAGACATTTTGTAAGCTCAGAGGAAAAAAATATTAAGTTTATCAGAAAATAAGCATCAGTGCTGCCATTTATTGGGTTTGTTCCAAAACAAAAAAATATTTAGCTATTCAGAATTAAAGTAAAATAAAAAAAATCAAATAGTTTATTTTTTATGAGGAAAAGTATAGAGGTCCACTTTTTTGTACCGCAGATCTGAAGAGGTTAAATGGAGTTGTTGAAAGATGCAACAGATCGCTCATGAAAATAGGATGGGCTTTGATTGTTGAATAAAATTTACGATATGCATTTTGGGGTCAAGCTATCCTTTTAGCAGCTTTCTCAAAAAACCGAATGCTAAGCAGCTCGATTGATAACTTAACCCGCACTTCCTGAAATATGAAGAAGATTCCGATTTGAAGCACATACGTGTTTTTTGGAAACAGTGCCTGCATTTTAGTTCCTTTCGTTCATCGAAAGAACATTGATGATAAGTCTAGACAGATGATCTTCATAGGTTATTTTTCAATGGGATATCAAATATTAGATCCTGAGACAAAGCGTATAATTTTATCATGAAATGTCAAATTCGATAAAGAGAAAAAGGAAAACATAAAATCAAAACGATGCATTAATACAGAACTTACTTATTGTGAAATTAACCCAAATGTTCAAGCAAGTACTAGTGAATAATCAGATAATGCTGAAGCGAAAAAAGATAAAATGAGAAAATTCGAGCGATTAAAAAAGCAATATGTTCGGTATCCAGATCCTGAGGTGTATGAAGCATTACTGTGCAAACAAGAAACTTTATTTTTTGATGATATCAAGTGTCTCTCTGTTGATGATCAACTTTGTGAAAGGAAACTATGGATGCACAAATTGAAACATGAAGATCAACGACGTCTGGGATCTCGCAAAACTACCACCTGACAAGCGAGTTATTTCCTACAAGTGGGTGTTTACCATTAACAAAGATGGACGACATAAAGCGTGCATTGAATCACGTGGCTTCATGCATAAAGAAGGACTATTTCCCCTATAATAAGTGTGTCAGCTTTACATTTAATGCTTGTTGTGATTTTAAATGAAGACCTACATGCATTTGTAATGGATGTAAAACAACGTTCCTGAATGGTACGTTAAATGATTTTTTTTTTATCTATCAGCCACAAGGCTATGACGATAACAGTGAACTGAAATGTAAACTTAAAATAAGTTGATATGGTGTAAAGCAAGCCCCACGACAATGGTTTGAATGGTTTCTGAATTTTTTTTTAAAATTAAAATTTAAATCTCTTGATAATATACCTTGTTCATTCGTTACAGTCATGGTCATAAAATAATTCTTGCTGTTTATGTAGATGATATTTTAGTAGCAAGTTCAGATAAAAATGAAACTAATCTAGTTATTTCCTTATTGCCTGAAGAATTTCTCATATCAATGTTAGAGAGGGTTTCAGAATTTCTAAATATTCAAATGAAATTCAAGACTGATAGTTTAATAATGGATCAAGAGTTTTATACAATTAAATTGATAAGTAATGCTAGAATATAATCCCAGTGATATTCCTATTTCTTCTACGTTCACTCCATCTAATTTCAAAAATGGAAAACCATTTATTGGTTCATACCTTGAAATTTCACGACTCGACATTTTGTATGCCATTAACTGTTTGAGTCAAATGCAAGAAAATCTTCCTGATGTTGCATGGATTGCACTAAAGAAAATCTTAAGATATTTAAAAGTAAGTTTATCTACAAAATTTGTGTACAACAATAGAATTCTGATCCTAAATTATTGATGTATGATGATGTCGATTGCGGGACAAACACAAATGTGCAAAAATCAGTATCAGGTTAAACTGTGATGTTGGGTAACATGCCTGTTCTTTTGGTGTTGTAATAAACAAAAATCAGTTGCATTATTGTCAACTGCAGTTGAAGTTTTTACCTTAGTTAAAAGTTTGCAAAATGTTTTATGGGTTAAAAACATTCCTTGCGAAATTATATTTTCGATTATAATCAGTCATGCATAAAATATATCTCTAATGAGAGCAATTATGATAGAATTAAACATACAGATACAAAACTAAAATTTGATCGTAATGCTGTAAAAGAAAATAATTTCAAGTCTGAATATATTTCTACAAATATGCGATTGCTGATGTATTTAAATGGCATTACTTAAAGCTAAATTCCATGAACTGTTATTCCTTTTTGGTTTATATAAGAAATCTTTAAAGTGTGTCATATTATTTTTAATGATTGTTTATTAGAATTTTCTTTCAGTTTTTCTGATGTAATGCTAGATTACGGGTGGGTGTTAGAATGTTGCAATCATAGCATTTCACAGATTTGTTATTATTTCCGTTTTTAGTTTTATGCAATTTTGTTCATTTAACTATGAATGGTTCTTTGAGACAGCTTCCCGACATGTCGGCCTATTTTCTAACAGGTCCGTCACCTGAATTTATAAATACGCGTATAGTTCTGTGTTTGGTCAGTTGTCATTGTATTGATGTGTAACTGATTACAATAATATTTGATCCAGCCTTGCTGTTTTTATTTTGTATTTTTATTATCATAAATGACCTAAACAATGTAAACCATTTCAAGAGCTGTAATTGGTCGGTCTGCAAGGAATCCAGCTCTTGATCGAGTAGTAGCTACGGTTCCAGATATCACAAATATCATCGAGACAATTATTGTCATACATACCAATGACAACTCCTGCACCTTAAATTCGTCGTGGTCCTAAAGTCTCTGCGAGGTCATTAAGTGCAAATGGTGTAGTGAAATAGGAGATTTACTGCTATTCCGTTAACAAATAAATTGCGGAGGAAAAATATTTTAACCAATTCAGACATTCACTCATATTGTGCTGCATGTAGTAGGAGGTTTATCCCCTAGCTCGGCGTCTTCGGGATCTGGTATTTCATTTCTGTCGGCTAGGGAGAATTATTAACTACAAGCGATCGAGTCCAGATATACTTAAAATTTATCTCAATTGTAGTAAAGAAAACATGTAACGTAAATGTTTATTAAAATTATTTACAAATAAAAACTACTCATGCATCTTGGAAATATTCCCATAAACCTTACAATTAATTAATTAAAAATATCTTTATTTTCATAACAATTGCACTGCACATTGCTTGACCACACTAATCACAAATTTGTCAACGTCAGTCTCAAGATCATATAAGCATAGATCATAGCTTTAAAACATCATATTAGCATAAAATAACTACCGTATATACTCGTGTATAAGTCGACCTCCCCAATTCTTACGCAAAATTTTGATAAAAATTGAATTTTCGTGTATAAGTCGAACCACATTTCTGGTAGTATGTTGAAAAAGGATTTGTAATCGAGGATTAAAAAATGAATAAATAAATTTTCAATAAATTAGTAAACGTTTCTAATCAGACATTTTTTTTAATTGAACGTTTTAAAACTGTATAATTATGCAAAACTGAAGAAGCTTAAACTATTTTGAAACCTATTCACATCAGTTTAACGATACTTAAAATGAACATTGTCCGGTTTTATATATTTTTCTCCAATCTAGACCCATATATGATTACTTAAAAAACTTGCCCATTCGCCGATTATCTGCGAAAAATACATGACTCCGGTATTTTACTCCACTATTTCACACTTCTTCCGGAGTGTAACGTCACATGCAAAGTGTCTATATGCAAAGGACCAGAACAAAGCAGAACCCTTTAAATTCAATGTTGCATAGCACGTGTTCCACTAAGCTCTATCTTCGTTAAAAGTTTTGGATTTCACGACAAGCAACATTTTTTTTTACTGACTCGTATATAAGACGACCCCCCCTTTTCAACTGCCAAATTTTGTCTAAAATTCTTTGACTTATACACGAGTATATACGGTATTTCAGAAAACCTCCTTTATTGTTTGGAATCTTTCAGTTTTTTTTAAATATCACTCAAAAAACTTTATTGGAATTATGATCTGTTGTTAAGGGCACTTCATTGCAGTAATTTAAATC
Organism: Maratus michaelseni; assembly: GCA_963931845.1. Lineage (NCBI taxonomy): Eukaryota > Metazoa > Arthropoda > Arachnida > Araneae > Salticidae > Maratus > Maratus michaelseni. The sequence continues at coordinate 247,522,307 of OZ007589.1, forward strand.
TTTTTTAAGGAAATCATCGTTCTCGATTTTATAACGCATAATTGTTTAACAATTCGCAGTCGTTGCTTTGAAAGATTGTAATAGCAAAAGAATACAAATTTCTTTCCAGTTCATTAATATCATAAACCACAGTTGTTGTATTTATGTTATCAGATTTAACAGCGCATTATGTCATAATTAAAATCATAAACCATTACGAAAACTTAATACCATTTAAATCTCTTTCATTATAATCGCGTGCACTAATAAGGATCCCTTAGAAGTTGCCAAACAAATTGTTCCTTTATCATTCCAGATAGCGTCATTCTCTCTCATCTGCATTTCATTCTACATTATGATGTATGGATTGTAGTGACTTAACGATCATGGAATGGACAGTTAGCTTCCAGAATTATGGGCTTTTGTAACATTCTTATGCAATCTACGATTGGGAATCCACCTGGAAATAGTGTTAACGGAACAGCTATGCTGTCATTCATGCCTCATATTTCAAAACTATAAAAAATATTTATTTAAAATCAAGGGAATGATTTCAGTTTATTCATATCGTGCGTTTCCATGTATTCCGTATTTATACAGTCTTTGCGATTTCTATTTAAATTGAAGTTTTAATTGTATTTACTAATTGTGGAATGCTGATAGTCATATTTCATAACAGGGTATTCCTGTCTTGTGTCTATATTTTGTTGAATGAATATATAGTTGTTTCCTGTCATTGAAAAAAAAAATAGTAAAAAGTTTGTTGAATTGATTTCAGATCTCAATTTTACAACTGTGCGCTTTAATTAGCGACAAATAAATTATACTTTGGCAACAGTGATTTTTCAGTTATTAACATAGTAAAGTATGCATTTTATTAAAAGTCTCCGTAAGTATTTTTTCTAGAAATACAGTTTAATTTGCATAAAAATAATATCTGAAGATATACATTTGAATGAATGCTCTTTCCATATGAATCTAGTAAACTGTTTTAAAAGTATTTTTGTTTGTTCGTATAAATGTCCATCTTCCTCAAAAGTGCAAGCATAGAACTTTTTTGTATTTCATAAAGAATAACACAGTTAAAACAAAATAAGACTCATATTTACCCTTTTAATATTAAAAAATGGATAGTGTTCTTTTGCAGAAGTATACGTTTTCAAATCCACCATTAATTTTAAAACAGATATTCCTTTAGTGTGAATGAAAATACTTTAATGCTTATTATTTAGTAAATATAACCTTATTTTGTTAAAACTTCTTTATTTCAACGTTGTTAAGTTGCACTAGGAATATTCTAAATTTTGTACATCTTATCAATCACATCAGAAAAAAAGAATGTTATTTATATTTAATTACTAAATTTACTAAATTAATGAATATTTTGAATTTTGTGAAACAATCTTTGAAATATATTTATAATGCCTTTGAATTTCTATAAGAAATATTATAAAAATATTTGTTTCAAAAACATCTCATAAGATAATTTTTACATAATTTATTTCATTACAAATAATACCGAAATAATGCTTATGAACATTTACATCAAAAGAAAAGATCTTCAATGCTATTTTCTTTCACAAATATAATATCAAAGGATATTAAAAGCAAATAAAGTACTGAAGATGAAAAAGAGTTCCTCTTTAATGACATCATAAGTAAATACCAGTATTTTTATTCTATTTCGGATCATTTTTTGATAAATAAATGATAAAAAAATGGACAAAAATAACTTTAAAGGTATATGCTTTGGGAATTTTCAATCTGCAGCATAAATTGAATCTCATAAGCTAAATGCATATGAAAACTTTTTACTTTAACCATGTAATGTATTTGTCCGAGCTAAATGGAATTTATGTTCAGAACTTAAAAAAAAACTCCTTAATATTTCTTATTTGCCTAATGGACTCGGATTAAATATAGGTTAGATAAAATCAAACAAATCCATAAAATGCATTTCTACGTATGAAATAACACAAATATGGGTGGTAATAGTAACGCCTTTTAACTATTAATTTATTGTAAATTGTTTATGTTTTAAAAGAATTTTAATGGATTATTTTTCAGAATTAATGTAACAAATAATCACTAAATATATAAAGTGTATGAAGAAAGTACATGTTACACTTGAAGAAAGAGTATGTATAAAGTATATTAAACATTCATTTTATGTAACTTGATTTCTGTAATTATATATTAAAAAATATATAGTGTACTATTAAACTATGATAAATTCTTATTTGAATGACATTTTTCGTTAGCTATAAAACAAAAAAAAAGTTTGAGATTATATTTTTTATCTTCAACACGGAGTCATTAACACTAGAAAGACGGCAAAATCGAACTTCCTACAAAGCCCGTAGTGGTCAATTTGACTGCTGTTTAGACATTCCAAAAAATAATAATTATTATTATTGCAAACATATTAAACAACAAAATATACTTTATATTGAAATATTTCATTTACCTTTTCTTGGTATGGCTCATTTTTAAACTTTTCTTTCAGATAATTGCAGATGCAGATAATAGAGAATGTATTTATTAACATTGACATTGCACACACAAGTAACGTTTTTAATAACATTTTTAGTGCATTTTCCACAAACTGCATTTTTGCAAGCTTGACGAATATTTATGGTTTTATTTCCATTGCAATTTCCTATTTGACATTGTCGTCGATGTTTGTAAGGAGGTTAAGAACTCTGTTGTGGCAAAACATTTCTCGGGCTGATCTTGTTCCGACACAAAGTTTCACGTAGTTCATCAGCTAATTGCAGAATAAAATCTCGTGGACAAATCTCTTTAGACAAAACTTCCTTATATTTTATCCAAGTATTGATGGCGGCCAAGTCTAAGATGTTATAAAATATTTGTATATGCCATCGTCGAGATCTTGATTTTACCGAATATTTTTTAGACATCTCATCTATTACATCAACTGCATATTTTGTGGCGTTATAAAATGCCTCTGTGTCTGGAATCTTTTAATTATCATTTCCAATATCAACGTGGGGATGCAAAGTGCTTAGTAAAATAACGTTTTTGTTTTTCTTTCCTTGGTATATAGTCGCAGTTGTGTCATTGTGTTTCATTATCGTTGACGAGTGGAGTGCTTGTTGTGCGTTTTTGCATGATAAATGAATTTCCCTTCTTTTTTTTTTGTTTACTGTTCTTACTATGCTTGTTCCTTTGCTTTTAAGTTTATCTGCTATTTTACTAAGATAAAAAAGTTGTCAGTTGTGACATTTCTACCTGAATTGGCAAAAGGCTCCACAAGGCGTAGAATGATAAATTCTGACACAGACTGGTCATCAGGTCGAGACATTTTTTTCCAACATATGGAAATCCATTCAGTAGATGTTTGAAATCCACATCTACAAGAACCCCAAATTTAACACCATACTTATCAGGTTTATTACCGATAAACTGTACATCTTGTTTTCATTGGAAAAATTTGCTCATCAACAGTGATATGTTCATAAGGTTTGTATCACAAATAACCTTGTTCGATGAACTTTTCCCAAATTTCTGATATCAGAGCAAATTTATTAGATTTCAGTCTGTCTGATCTGATTGTTTTTAAATCAAATCTTCCATACCTTCAAATTGATTTAAATCGTTCTCGTGCCATATTGTCTCGAAAAACTGTTGGACCCCAAGTTGTGGACCACAAACTAGACACCGACAATCATCTAGCACAGTATGCACCACGGCAGTATAATAATGCAATAAATCCATCCAGTTCTTTTAAAGATATTGACCATGCGTTAATTTTAAGTTGCCTATGAGCTTCATTTTCAGTACAGTTTTGAATATGCCGTAGCATAGCATCTGGAAAAAAAGTCGCCATGCAGATGTTGTTTTATTTTCAATAATTGAACCTCTGGCATATGGTGTCGGCACTGGAATTTCTGTAATCACATTTTGTTTTGAAAATGTACCCGCAACACGGATATGATTATTATTTTTAGTCCACTCAGTTCCATCTGGAGCGGTTTCTTTATCAGAAATAGTTATTCTTTCAGTTTTTGCGTGTATTTTATGAATTTACGATTTTGCGTAATTTGTTTCTTTCCATCTCTTTTTTCCTTTATTTTTCCTTTCGAATGCTTTTCTAAAATGGCATTACTAGTAGAAGGATATAAAGTTGTAAATTCAACATTTTGACAACTTTCGCTATCACTGTCACTTGATAACTGCTTTGGAAAAAATTCTTCACCACTATCAATTATCAAGCTTCCTTTCGATTCATTTTCAGAAAGTTCTTGTAATAATTTCAAACATTCTTCCGGAGTTAATCCTTTGCGATGAGACTTAATTTATAAAATCAAACCGGAACACATAACTAGCTGCTACCAAACCAGTAAAAATATCACACTGAAAATGAAATAAAATGAAATTCCACATCTCTACTTTCTACCGCTAAAAAAATACGGGCCAATAGGAATCCAATATTTTGACCTTGACTTGACTGCAGGTGCATCCTTAATTCATGTTAAGTGTGGGTAGCGTTGAAGAAAAAAAACAAATGATTCTTTTTCATTTTTTCCACGAGAAAAAAAAAACCACAGCACCGGTTAAAATGACCGCTCTGGGCTTTGTAGGTAAATTTACAGAAATCTGACGAAAAAAAAATAAATTTTATTTTTTTAAGTAAAAGAATATGCCGAGAGAAAGATAATAGAAAATGTAACGAAAGGAAATTACCAGATTATAAAAAATAAGTGAAATATATGAAAAAAAGTTTAATTATCGGTCAAATTGACCGATTCGGACGTTCCAGTGTTAAAAACGGTGTGATGTAAAGGAACTAAAGGCATTTGAATATTTATGTATTTATATTATCTAACAAGGAGAGTGCCAAGCTTGGTAATCACAGATTTTGATTATTTTTATATATGTTGTAGGGTAGAAGCCCCTTAGTCTCAGGTTCAATGGATTTTATACAACGCTCCTTAGTTCTCGAGAAATGGGGGTCTAATATTATAACACAACTTAAATACTTACTTTGTAGCGGAATAACTGCGTTGGTCGTAGCTCAGTTGGCATGGCGTCTGTTCGCTGATTGGATGGCCCGGGTTCGATGCTGGAACGCGCTACGTTTGTTTTTCTCATTTTTTAATAAATATACTTGTAATTATAATTTAATAATCTCAATTAAAAATTATAATATTGTGCATTAATTATAACGTTAACCTATTTATTTATTTTTTATTTGTAACTACATCGTTGTATAAAAATCATTAAACGGTTAATATTTAAAAAAATCACTTTTAAAATGTATTTCATATATGTTTTATCGATGCAACGATATTGAAAAAAGTGTGTCAATTCGTAATTGTAAAGAAACATCATTTATAAATTGCCTTAACAGGGGAAGTCAATGCGATGATAATACTACTCTCTTTTTTAAAGTAAGAAGCATAATTATATTACAAATTAACATAAGAATTAAATTGCACACATTTATGTTTTATTTTATTGTAACTAGAGGGCACCACAACAGACTTTGATTATTTCTTTTTTATTTTGGGGCAGTTAAGTGTTTCTTATTTTCAATCTTTATCCCACAAGTGTGTATCATTCCATAAGAGCTTATAATAGTATAAAAATGGAAGAAGCAAGCTGTAGTTCACAAGATGATCAATTTAAAGTATAGGGATTCGATGAAAATAAAAAAAGTGTTGTCACAAATGCGTTGCAATACTGTAAAATGTTATTGCAAAACAATGGATTTTTAACAAATAATCCAGCATCTGAAATATCTTCGTTTTCGATTGCGATGGGAGAAGAATTCTACAATTCGATAGTAAATATGCTGGATGAAAGAAAATTTGTAGAAGATGATGATTTGTTAGACGTTGATGAAATCGACGATTTGAATGAATATGTAAAGGTGAGTTCTATAATTATAGGAACTTTTTATTATATTTTCAAAGGAGTTTAAATAATAATAGCATGATATTTTTTTATTAAAGTGCACCGGTACACCGGAAGATCATGAAGACTTCGTGGCAGATGAATTTTTACCAGAACCACAGCATTATATTCCTTTGTGGTATAAAGAAGAGCTGTAGCTCTTGCTGAAGCACATCCTAATTGGAGCCTGAAGAGTCTACAGTATCACGGAGCTTCCCTCTTAAAATATAAACATTATCTTTATCGATGGAAAGAAGACGTTAAACGAGGTGGCACTCTTTTCGATAAATGGAAAGCTATTGAACAAGAGACGCATGAAAGATTTGTGGAAGCTCGTAAGAATTTAGAGCAGGTAAACTTTAATTTTGAAACTCATAAATAATTAAAAATTTGAAATAAAAATTTGAAAATTATTCAATTAAAAATTTTAAAGGCGAAAATTAAATAATTAAAAATATATTTATACACAGGTAACAACAAGAACCTTGCAGCAATGGGCAATGAATGCAGCTATGCCTTTTTATCTGAAAATTTTAATTTCATTGCCAGTTTGACATGGGTGAACCGTTTCAAGAGAAACACGGAATACGGCAAAAAAAAAAATGACGAAGTTCGTCAGCTACAAAGCAGTCGTAACCATGGAGGAAGTAATGCAAGCTGCAGAAAAATTCCAAAATCAGGCTAGAGTTCTTATGAATAAATTCAACCTGGATTATGTCATCAATACAGACCAAACCGGATGTCAGTATCAAACAACATACGACAGAACTCTAGCAAAAACAGACACCAAAACAATATTAGTAAAAAAACATAATTTAAATCATGTAACTCATACTTATACGGCTCAATATTCATTAACAGCGTCAGGAAAGATTCTTCCATTTGTTTTATTATACTTACGAGAACCATTAGGAAAATTTGGCCCTTTAGTTCAAAAAAGTGTCGATTTAATCACTGAAAAATACAAAAATGTTATAGTTACATGCACAAAATCAGGAAAATTAACAAAAGAGGTAGTTGAAAAATATCTAACATCAGTTTTGCGTCCTTACGTTATGAAAAATAATTTTTTATTAATTATTGATTCATGGGTTGGCCAAACTGATCCAACTGTATATGATGATATTTTTGAAATTGATGAAACATCATCCTCTTGCACCTTAAAAATAATTCCAACAAAATGCACACTTCTTTGTCAGCCTTGCGATGCCTATTTTTACCGCCAAGTTAAAATTTTCATCAAAAAAATTCAAAACAATCCTGCTCTCTTAAAATCAAACAGGGAAATTGCTTCAAGAGAAGATATAATTAAAATTCATTCATTAATTTTGCATCAGTTAACTTCTCCTAAATTTTCACCGATGGTTAAATATGCGTGGTTTGCCACAAAATTGATTAGTGAAAAAGATATATTTATGAATGTTAACGATTTATGCTTTCCTGTCACCCTCTTAAAAACGCCATGTAATTGTAAAGAACAATCTTTTATAAGATGTTCTTGGTGCGCTACAAATTTATGTTTTGTTTGTTTTTATGATCAATATCATCCTCATAGTTGTTCGAGTGATGTTGATGCTGATAGTGATTGAGGCTTTACACTACGTATATATGTCAGTTTGTAATTTATATGACGTTACTAATAAAATAAGGTATGATTTTGTAACGATTTTTGAATTTTTAATAGTCAATAATAGATCCATTTTTTAAAAATCTCTTTAAATGATGAGAAATGTTTAATAATAGTTTAAAAATCAAAAATGCTAAATTAAAATTTAATTATGATAACAAAAGTTTAAATTGAGATTATTAAATTATAATTACAAGTATATATATTTTTTAAAAATGAGAAAAACATGCATAGCGCGTTCCGGCATCGAACCCGGTCCCTCCGACTAGCGAGCAGACGCTATGCCAACTGAGATACATCCAACGTAGTTATTTCACTACAAAGTAAATATTTAAGTTGTGTTATAATATTAGACCCCCCATTTCTCGAGAACTAAGGATCGTTGTATAAAATCCATTCAACCTGAGACTAAGGGGAATCAACCCTACAACATATACAAAAATAATCAAAATATGTGATTACCAAGCTTGGCACTCTCCTTGTAAGATTAAAGTGAACCCTCTGACCGCCGAACAAAAGGTTTAAATTGTAATGTTGTTTTCTCTATAATTTTATTTTAAATGCTGAAAAATATGATATTTCAAACATGATATAATAATCTTAATTACGTATATGAAAATAATCATTGAGACTATTAATCATCACTTATTGTTTAAAACAACATTATATTTGTAGAATTATATTAATTTAAATAATTCTATTATTTCAGCGAAACCTACAGCATAATGAACGTATATTTCTGTTCATGGCGGTGAGAAAGAGCGTGCATGATTTCATTAGTAAGAAGAGAGAAAATAAATGCTATAACTTTAAAATATATATATATTATTTTTTATGTATATAATTTATATAATATAACATATTATATAAATTATATATATAACATTTTATATAAATTATATATATAACATATTATATAAATTATATAAATAACATATTATATTTATATAAAATATATAATGTATTCTTCATGTCAAAGAAACCTTTTATAAATATGAAATGAACTGACTGTCAATGTCGGAAAAGTTCCTGTCAAATATTATAAGCTATGATCTTTAGAGGAAATGAAAGGTCTATTTAAAAATAAATGAGTTCAAAAAGTATAATATTTAGAGTTTAGAAAGAAAGAATAAATCTCAGTCTCTTAGTTATCACTTATTTCTTATAATTTGTTTTCGAAAAGTTTAATCATTGCGATATACTGTAATTAAGCATTTTCTTGCAAGAAATTTCAGTATGCCAGGTTTTATACTTCGCTAACTTAAAATTAAATTATAATGGTAAGTTTCGTACTCAAAAGTTAAAAATATATTCTCAAGATTAAAAATTTATAAAAATGTAGACAATTAGTGTGTATTAAAAAAAAATCTGCGAAATATTCAATGAAAACGGCAAAACGTGGATTGTTTCGGCGCGGCTTCGGCTCATGTTTTCACTACTGAATATGCATATGTTTCCAATGTATGCCAGATATTTTTTTCATTAAAAATAAATTTGCATTTTTAGAAAATACATTTATAAATTGTAAAACTAATACAGAAACATTTAATGAAAAACACATTTTATTATGTTACTAGTTTAAATGTTCGTCTAAGGACGTTGGGAAAAATTCGGGTTTTCACTTAAAATTTGAAATAATTGATAAAAGTATTCAAATACAATTCATCGAGAATAAGGAAAACTGATATGAAACGAAAAGTTAAGAACATGATTAATGCATGGTCCTCTGGAGTTTTAACAACAAATTTGTGATCTGGTGTAAATAAGATGACACAACAGAGGAGAAATTACAGATCTGAGTAAAGGGAAACAGACATAGATTTAGTTTTTACTGTAGAACAAAAAGGTTGCCGAGTGGGAATTTAAAGAAAAAAAGGCACTCTTGTGTGCTGTTCAAAAACATATTTTTAACGCATTTTTTTTAAATACAACCGCTGGATGAATTTCGCGATTATTTATACGCAGCCAACTAATACATCGTTCAATTAATTTTGGACGGCCGATTGACAAATTTCGCGATATTTTCCCGCGATGGAATAACTAAATTTACAATTTCTTTTTCCGCGATTGACCGACAAATGTTGGGATATTTTTGATAATAGAAATTGAGCTGTAATATTGGCGGATGCTTTCTTTCAAATTTTTGTAATCTGGATCGTGTGGATTACTCAATTTGCTCTGTAAAGAGGCCAGGAATTGTTGTCTAGGCATTAATTTCACACGTCCTTTATGACAACAAATTTTAAACATACCATCTGCTGGTGTTTCAACATCGAAATGCGATGCTTTGCAAAACTGAAATTTTATATTCATAGGACCAGAGAAATGATGCTCAACAATATGTGCAACGATGTGTTCATTCGCAGCAGCTACCTAGTCACTGCAGCAGACGCGCAGCAGAGCCCTAGTGGGGCACAATCCTATTTCATTCAACCATTTGGCATTTTTAAAACAGATGCCACATTGGTGACTTCTAAATTGTTTATTTACATTTATTATATTGAAACCCCAAAAGCAAATGGCAAAATGTTCCCATTGTTAATTTTTAAATTGTTACAAATAGAAAAATAATGGATTTAGAGATAAAAACGTCACAGAAAAATATATTGTACTTATATGTGAGTAGCAATATACCGAATATAAAATTTGATTCGTTAAAAAAAATTTGGACAAAATAATGATAATTTAAATACATAATAATTAAATTAAACCATTAAAAAACAGATGATTTTTTTAGATATTGCATTTATGAGCAAAATATAAATATTTTACGTGACAAATTTAATAAGATAGATATAAAAAAAGATAATATGAGCAGTAAGAAACAACGTTTTTATACACATTTCAGCAAAATTCCATAAAAAGTTAACCATCAATGTGAAGTTAAAAAAAAAGTAAACAAACGAATTTCGTAACTGCCGCGATCACTGTACCGTATGTATGTTTCCTTCGCAAACACGGAAACAAAAAAAAATCACGGAATGAAACAACCTCGTTGTATTGGAAACCCAAAATTATAGACGAAATTCACTACCGCCGCTGTAAAGACTCTTCTGAATGTGGGAGTGTTCTAATTAAATAGGCCTTTCTAACGACGAACACAAGTTTAATAAGACGACGTACAGATGACATAAAGATGACAAGGACAGGTACATTAAACGACATGCAATAAACATCAAAGATTAATCATATTTTTCAATATTCATGACCGATAACATTTGCGGCCATTTTCATAACCTATTCTGGTTTCTCATATGACAGACGACGTTCTTAGCCACCGACATTCCAAGTTCTCAAACACTTCCTTAGTCTCTGTAAACTCATCAATCTTCTCAGATTTCTTCTGGCATTTTTCCAACATCATGTTGTCAGGATGATTTAACTTAAGGAATTCATCGGATTCTTTGTTTGCTATTTCATGTGATTTCACTTAACCATTGACTATAATATAGTCAGAATTTTCATCGTAAACAAAAGGTTGTTTCTCGCTGAACTCAATCTTGCTGGATTCGGAACTTGCATCAAGTGTTTCTGGCATTGTATTATTGAAAATAGAGTAAGATTCTTCTGTTGTCGTGACTTCAACTTTTGAATCTTTATTTTCAGAAATTATGCTTCGTCTTATATTTTCTACCTTCATGTCTGCTGATGCAATCAAATATTTATCCGAAGCAATTGCATTCTTTTTAGCATAATTTGCGGTTTCGTATTCGGTTTCTTCATCAGGCGTGACTGCATATTTTAAGAATTCGAAAATTGAAGTTACATTGTTAACTATGGCAGTATCCTTCATAATATCGTGTTCAATCTGTAAATATATTTGGACTTTTAAATCTTTTGAATTATGTAAAATTTCTTCTGCTTGCCTAATTTGGGGATCTTCTTCCTTATAATGAATTTCCGTTTCGATTTGATCTCCACTCTCTATTACGATTAAATCGGCAACAGTACATATGTCATTTTCATTATTATTAGTTTATTTCGTGATCGATTGTGTAATACTAGTACGCGGGTGAGGGTTATTTTTCGTCTCATCGAATAATTTATCCAAGGGTTATAAGAAATTCTTATGAACGAAAAAGCTATTAAATTCATTTTTGTTAGCTGTCGAACACTGATTTAACGAAGGGTCGTTTTTCTGCTGCCATTTAAATTTCTCTGAATCTTTTATAAAAGTATCAGTGTCGTCGCCAGGTGTACGATCAATGTTCTCGTTTGCATTCGCATTTTCAACTGACACATGGTCTAAAATTGAAGCAGACAGATCTACAGTATTGGTTTCTTTCGTATTGTCACTTATCGCGTCAACATTACAATTTAATGCCTTTTCATTTTCATTATATTTATTCAAATCATTTAATTCATTATATGTATCAAGAGAAAGTAATAAATCATTAATTAAATTATCAACCACGGCACATGTTATCATAATATTAGAAATATATCTTGGGGGTTAATTTATCAACTGCAATACTCAATGGAATACTTATTAAAGGATCTTTCAATTGGTGTCCGAATGCAGATTGCAATATTATAGTACCAAAAGGATTTTTAAAGTATTCGGGTACACAATTAGTCTTTATTATAGAAATTTGCATTGCAGAATCTACTACGCCATGTAATATTTTATTACCACATTCGATATCTACTGTCAGTAATGTTTTAATTAATTTCGTTTCTGTTTCCGGTGTTTTCAAATTAAATAACTCATCCGATTTGACTCTAGCAGTGAGTGCTTTTTCATTTGAATTCGAATTATCTTCCCTATCAAATTTATTGGCGTGGCCAAATAAATAGCTACATATCGTAACATTATGGACACATCTGCCGCAATTGATGCATTTTTTATCTTTTATGGTACAATCTATAGCGACGTGTTTACCTCTTTTTAAGCATAAAAAACAACGCCCTTGAGCTCTTAATTTAGCTATTTTCTGCTCAACGGGTAATTTATTGCACTCCTCAGTCGAATGACTACTACAGGAACAAAATATACAAAAGGTTTCAGCGGTGGCTAAAATATGAGATACTTCAGAATTAATTCTATCACTAGCGAACGTTTGTTTACGAAATGCAGGGGAATCATTATTATACGACCGTTTTGACCTTGGGTTATCTAAATTACTAGTTAAATAATTTTGTTTTTCTCTCGACTCTATTTCGGTACGAATAAATAATAACAAAACATCAATGCTTGATTGCGAGTCACTAGAATTTTTTATACATTGCTTATTATATTCTAACGAAAGATTATTTGGCAGGGATTTAAGATTTATAGGTGTAAACAGGTTATCAAATCCATTTGATTCAATGTCCAAAGACCTGAGATTTCTTATTTGGGACTGAACGGTATCAAATAATTTTCGTAGAGTGATTACGTCTTTCGTTTTCAATGCGGGTTTCAAAGATAATAACTTATGTATGTGCGCCGTGACAATGAGAACTTTTCGACCAAATTGTTGTTTCAGAATTTGGATCGCTTCCAAATAATTTTTATCTGATAACGCAAACCCAGAGATGGAATTATACGCGCTACCGCCTAAATAACTTTGTAAATAGCTCATTTTTTCAATATTTGACAGTGAATCATTATCATGGACTGCTATTTTGAATGAGTTCCAAAAGTTTTGAAATTTACTTATTTCGCCGTAAAATTTCTCAATCTTTAAGGTAGGGGGTTTAACAGATTGCGAAACTACTTCTGCATGCTTATTATCGACGTAAGTTACGGGGTAAATTTCGTTTTTGCTATTATTTTTCAATTTCTTGTTTATTCTAAATTTACATACATTTATTTTTTCATGATATTTGATGGAGGATCTCGCGTCTTTTTCGATTTTATCTTCATCATTAATTAGCGATAAAATTTGGGCATCTTCCCGTTTGAGATCAATACCTTTCTGTTCCAGCTGAGCTAAATTTTCTTCAATTTCGTCAAAATTCGGTGATTCCGAAACCCACGCATCTTTGATCTTTTTAACAATAGATGTAATAGATGCTTTTATTACGCGTCTAGTTTTTCTAAGCTTAGTAAGTTGATCAGCCATGCGTAAACAAAAAAAAAATACCTTACCTCTATAAAAGTTATCCAAAAATTTTCACTATAATCTTTCAATCACTAATCGAGTAATACAGCCTGTTATTCATCCTTTTAATTCTGACACCACAGTAAAGACTGTTCTGAATGTTGGAGTGTTCTAATTAAACAGGCCTTTCTAACGACGAACACAAGTTTAATAAGACGACGTACAGATGACATAAAGATGACAAGGACAGGTACATTATACGACATGTAATAAACATCAAGGATTAATCATATTTTTCAATATTCATGACCGATAACATTTGCGTTCATTTTCATAACCTATTCTGGTTTCTCATATGACAGACGACGTTCTTAACCGCCGACATTCCAAGTTCTACTGCCGCGCTCTTTTGTTTTTCCAGAAGGGGGCGCTACTAGAGCAAGAAAAGGCATGCGCAGTCCTAACAGCCGCAATCACTGTACCACACGTATGATCGCTTCGCGAACATGAAAACCGAAAAAACAATCACTGGATTCAGCAGCCTCGTTGTATTGGAATCCTAAAAATATATAAGTTATTTACTGCTTTTATCACTAGTCATTGGACGCAGAAACTGCGTTGTTTTGAAATTTCCCCAAAATACACGAACTTCGTTCCTGCGCGATCACTGTTCTGCACGTATGCTCTTTCCCTGAGCATGAAAACAAAAAAAAATATCACTGGTTGCAGCAACCTCGTTATATTGGAATCCCCAAAAATACACGAACTTCGTTACTGCCACGATGACATATTTGAAATGCTTTTAATAACATGACGTCACCGTTTGATGACGTAATTGATAATTTAATTAACGATAAATTAATAAATACAGATAAACTGCGAATAAAGAATCACTTGATGACGTAAACGTCTTATCACAAAAATATCAGGCTTTCCAACAATGAAAGAGCTACATCTGGCTGATTATCGACAATTTGGCAAGATTTCGTCAAATAGTGGAATCAAATAAGACCCAACCACCTAATGATATTCAGTATTTCATCTCTGATCCTACATCTGTGATACTCCATGCTGTCTCTATTTAAACGGCATGGCGTCTCCTTTGAAGAGGTGTCTCAATATCTGCCATGTATTAATAAAAAAAATATGCAAAAAGTAAAATTTCTCTGTACGCTATAAACAACAAAATTTATCTAAAGCGTGTAAAATATCGAAAAACATTTTAACAAACTAATCTATCATTGTTGCCGTTTCCAGATCACTTCAAACAAACTTTCAATGAGCCTAAAAAATGAATGACTTACCAAACAGCTGATTGTTTATTCATAGAAAATTTATTAACTATATTTTGATATGAACTATTAAGATTCAATAAAATTAAATATTAATACTACTCTAGTTAAAATATTCAATACGCGTAAGTTAAACATGAATCAGTCACCACATAGCTCATTATTTATTTACATTTGTTTGCATTTAACAAAATTAAACACGATAATTTGGATAAGAACCATTAAAATTCACAAAATTAAAATATTAATACTACAGTAGTTAAAATATTCAGTGCATGAAAGTTTTTTTTTTTTTTTATTTTATCAACGAATCTCAAAAATGAATGACTCACTATACGGCACATTCTTCATATTACGAAAATTCAAAATTAAACACGATTTCTGAAATGGTATTGTCGGTTGCACAAATCATTTACATTTTGTTAATTTAAACTCAATAGACAAATATTCTCGTGACGTCACAGTAAATGGGAATTTTTATTCATTTATATATACAAATTACACGTGCAGAAACCTGCAAATAAAAAAATATCCGTCCAAAAAAACACGTGTCTGAATATTTTTCATTATTATTTCTTTCTTTTAATCCATTGATGTAATATGGATGGGTTCTCACCGGAATCAACACACTGTTGTATTATATTTAGATTAACTAGAAAATCATCGCTGTCGAAAAGTAATTCTTGTACTTATTTCTTGCTCATTAAAGCATGCAATCGCAACATCGAGATCTGGAATCGTTTCGACTAGAAGTTAACTTTTTTTTCCTGGCAGGAAACAACATACATCTTTATTCACAGCAATTTTCGCAAAACATAAGGCAATATTACCTTGCCTTGAAGTCTGTTTATCATCACTCTACAATGAGTAGATACAATTGTAACTTCGATTTAAACAGAAATCGATAAGATTGGTAAAGATACGTAGGAAAAGGAAACGTACTATACAAAATAATTGAAATCATTTGTTTGATTTTAAATAAATGTTCTTTTCCTTTTTCAATATGAGGCATAAATGGCAGTATAGCTGTTCCTTTAACAGTATTCCTATTATCAATCGTAAATTGTATAAGAAACGTTTAAAAATTGCGATTTCTGTGAAATGTTTGGGGCTCGAAATTTGAAATTTGTTTTACTGGTTACTTTTAAAATGTCATATTTATTATGAATGGTATCTAAAAAGTTCAAATTTAAAAGGGCAAAATAAACGGAAAACTTTCTAAAACCGTTCTAAATTACGATTTGTTTGGAAGTGTGAGGGCTAGAAACTTGAAATTTGGCATGGCTGTTATCTTAGAGACGTGAAAGCTTGCCCGTATCATGTTTTTTTTAAATTATAAATTTAAAAGGGTAATTACGAATTTTTGTCTTTTTGTGTAACATTTTAAGGCAAAAATATTAAAATAAACTCTGCCATACAGTTTACAGATTATTGCATCCCAATAGTCAATGAGTGGATACTATCCTCTATCTAAGTAATATAAATTCTAATATATACATTAAGAGAAAGCAGTTATCTATACATCTAACACCACTTGTGAAATCTTGGAAAAAAGGGAATAAGTGACTACTATGTAAGTAATAAATTTTATTCATGCTGTAACAAAATCTAAAGGTTTAATAGTTCTGGAATTTTATTTTTTCGGCTTTTACAAAATAACAAGTACCGTACATTGACTGGAAACTAATTATAAGCTATTATGTACAGCTCTGACACATGTATGGCACAGCCAAGGTTATAATTATTAGAAAATTTAAGAAATAGCATCAGAGTTAATAAGCGTATCAAGACAATCTATGAAACAAGACAATTTAAACATAAAATATTTCTTATGGATACAATTCATTTTTAAGATAAAATAAAAACGACTTCACGGAATCTAAAAAAAGACAATAAAAGGAACAAACAGACAAACATACCATTTTTAGATCTTGAGAAAATTTATAAAATGAGCACCAGAGCACCCTTTCCAACAGAATGAATAATGTTGAAAATCGGATCATTTATTCAAACATTATGTTTGGTCATACAAGTAAACCATACAAACAAATTTTATAAACTTCTTGATCTGATTTCGTGTAAAAATTGATGTATGGTATATACAAAATGTTCAATAACTACTCGGAAAAGCTCTGTAGATGAAGTAATTCAGTCTGAATTTTACAATATACACTATATAACAACTATTCACTCCGGCTTTTGCAACTTTTGAATTCTGTCGAATTTGAAAGGCAAAAGTATAAAGGTTTATAACAATCCCTTGAACTTCCTAAAAAACCTAGATTTCCTCCCCGCAGAAAATAGAAATATATCGATAATGTACTATACATTTTTTTGGTTAAATTGTAAAAATATTTATCTAGAAAATAGTATTGTTTAAATACTTTTATGGACTAAAATTTCAGAAAAAACGGGTTTTATTTCTTTTTAAAGAAAGTTTTGCTAGAAACATTTTTTAAAATGAGAATGTTTTATAGTATACATTGACAATTTTATAATGTATTAACGTTAAAATTTTTTTGGGTTTATACTAAAATGTACATTTTGAATATCATGAAAAAATGAACTGTAACCAAAATTTAATTTTGATATTCAATGAAAAAGTGTTCTTGTGATACACAATGAAATGACTCAAAGGCATAAAACTAAATTCTAGCAGAAGATTTCGGTTGGTTATAGCATTTCATGGTTTTTAAAATATATATGTACTTGATATTTAATATCTTAGAAATTAGAACTATTTGTAAGAATCATAGAAATTAATTCATTACAAGTAGTTAGGATACTTCAGAAAAAATCATTACTCGCATTACATTTTTATTAATGTTTTTTTCTGTATCATTCGAGCTTAAAGCTTAATTTCTGTAAATTCTTGAAAATTACTAAATTTAGTATAAAAAATAAGTAAGTAAAGTATGTAAATGACTTGATTGTTATTTTTTTATATATTTTTAAGTTTTCAATCTGTCAAAGAGACTTTATATTGAAACTGGTGCTTTTAACCCACTTTTTATTACTTACAGTGAATGTAATATACACCCTCGCATGCATTATTAATATCGTGTCGAACTTATTCTGACATCGATAACAGCAAATATTCTTCTAGTCATGGACTCTAGCATAAGTCCGGGATATTTGCCCTTTCTAAGCCCCTTTCACTTTTCTTTTTATAGCAATGTTTTTTGTTGTACACATGTAACGTATCTACTAATTTTATATAGAACACCATAAAAATATTGCTTTAATATAAATACTATATAAAAGTGTTTTTATATAAAAAAACGTAATCAATCATCAACGTAATCAAAAAACGTAATCAATCACTGTTACGGACCTCATGGTTAGACACCCCACTTGATCAGGATAAATTTCCAATACGTAAAATAATAGGAATCATAGGTGATTAACATATATAATTTAAAATCTGGATTTATATTTGCCTTAATATTCTATTTACATCAAATTTATGAGTTTGTCTTTTGAAAAAAATTGAGCTTACAGGCTCTGTATACAAATCTTACATTACACTCCCACATCAAAGGATATTTGCTATTCCCAATTCTTCGAATAAATGGGTATAAACAATTTGAAGCCCATCGGATAATTTTAACGAATGCTAAACTTGTTTAGTCTAAAATAAGAGGGATAACCCCTCCCCCCTTACTTATATTCGATGTACACACTCTAATTTCTAATTCGGGCAGCAAATTTAAAATTTTCAAATTACATGCACTAGATTTTTATGTTTTATAAGGAATACGTTCAAAATATTTTATATGTTCTACGGAAGGTAAAAATTATGTAACTTAAATTAAAGGAGGAGGGACAAAAATTGCAACAATAAAAGGAATATTATTTAAATAATTAAAGAAACATACAAATGGATTAGACCTTTAATATGGTGCCCGGGTATAGTATTTCTGAATTTTCTGTGAGAATGGTATACTTAAGGGATTTTAGATTTCTATTTTGTGTTTATGTTTAATCCTTCTGAATATATTCTGATATAAAGAGGGGGAAAGTTAGGGATGTGTGAATTAATATATTTTTTTAATTAGAGCTATAAATACCAAACACTTAAATATTTTTCACTTAAAAGTTTAAGGGACTTGCAATCTTTGAAACCAACATTTTGAAATGAAACAAATGTTTTTCTTTTAATCATTGCATAAATGGAGAATTTACCACTACTAACACCACCCCCTGACTCGTTAGTTAATGCTGCATGATTGGAAGGGCCATGATCAACCAAAAGCAGAAAAAGATTTTTTCCTCACAATCTTGAGGATTTAAAAATATATTCTCACACAACGAAATTATATGTTAATTATGAATGGGGCATCTTACTCCGCATCACAAGTGTGGCTTATATCCCAATCCAGGTGGGGTATGTATCCATTTAATCCGGGATAGATGTCCCAGACAGTAGCTCTGAAAGTAGGAACTAATATGGCTGCAACGTATAATTAATACATTACTCGATACCTGTTTCAACAACATTCACTAAATATTTGGTGGAAAATTTCTAGTAAGTAATTATATTTAATCTTCAACTTGTCTCTGTCTTACAGGAACATAAAACTAAAGCCAAACTTACCTTCTTTGATAAATATAACATTTATTTGAAGAATTAAATCGCTGTTACTTCGTTCACTACGTTCTTTTTATAACAATGGAGAGTAGCAGAACGTCACTAGCTCTGCCACACATCCAATAGCTGAAATACAGTAACCAGGGAAACTAATCCGATGGAGCATCTAATCTGGATTTTACCTTCAAATTTCTTAAACTTATGAAGAGAAATATTAACACATGCTAACTTAATGAAAGGAATCGATTGGAATCGTAACTTCGCACTTTAAACACATCTTCAAATGTCGTCCCACAAATTTTTAATTGTATTCTGATCGAATGAATGGAGAAGCCATTGTTTAAACTAAAACTCGGAATCATGTTCCCCAAACCTATAAGAGATGACGACGGTTCACGCTGTCCGGTGACAGAGTGCATTGTCCTACTGGAAATTACCATGGCCATTTGGAAACATTATGGACATAAACGGGTTTATTTTGTCAGTAATAATATAGAATTAGGCGTTGTAAAAGATGGTTTTAACAAATGGAAAATAGGAACAAACTGCATACCAGGAAAAATGCTCCCTTGACCATGATACGGCAATATTCGTTTCAGTATTTTTCATGTGGCATGCCAGATCCATGTTTTCAGATACATGATTGGATCCATAAATGTCTTATAGTCACTTACAGAGTGTTATAATTGAGTTAATTAGGCGCTAATGAAGATAAGCGCCTGTCATGTGCACTGCAGCCAAACCCAGGATTCACAGAGGTGCGACTGATGGAGGAGTTAATAGTGACATAAAAATCAAACGTAGATGTAAAAAAGGTTTTGACGTTGAAAGCGAATGTTCCTTTAAATTTTATGGTATTTGGTTAATAATTGAGTTTACACTCATTTAGATAGTGCCTTTAAAATTGTTGAAAAACTATAAGAATTTTCTTTCATAGTAGTTAAATAAATCGAGTACTTTAATTTTATGTTTAAAATAAAACTAAAAAATAGCATTGCTATCAAAAATATAAGTATATGTATGATATGGTAACTTTTGCACAAAATCGTAAAAGCACAATAAAAATATTTCTCTTGAGAAAAGAAAATATATCTGTAAAAAGCGTGAACCATGATGTTTTACACCTACAATCTTCCAAAAATATTTATCTACAAAATGAGGCTCAAATTTTTCTTTTATTACTTAATAGCTTCAAGCAAAAATAAATTGAGGGTTTTTATTAATATGAAGAAAGCTAATGTAATGTGCATTCGTAGAATGAAAAAAATCTTAAATATTCTTTCCTTATGGACTTGGTGACTTAGTAAATTTAAATATTAAACATGTTGTCATACTATACTTGGAGCTCTTTTAAAATTCGTGCAGTGAAGTAGACAAGAAGCGATGCAAAGAAAAGAAAATCTCAGTTTTGGAATGAAAACAGATTTGTATAAAGCAAAATGAAATCCCTTAAAGGCATAAAATGTATTATTCAGAAGAACATGTGTATTGTTACAGGAGTTATAAACCTCTGAACAAAATCAAAATGTCATGTTTATTTCATTGATTATCTGTAATGAATATTATCTGATAAAGGTCAGGTTTTGCGAAACATACATAAAAACTAGAAATCAGTTGTAGTAGGCTGATATAACAGCCTGTGATGAAGCAGAAAATTCAAAGAAATTTTCAAAATTGCACTAATTTGTTTCGTCTTATAGTCTCACAACATTTTCACAAAAAGTGTAAAATTAAAGGCAACGAGTTACAGGGACACATATAAAATTGAAAAATAATTTTTCAATTATTTGAAGAAATTCCCGTCTCTTGGCTAGATAATTTTGGGAAATTTGTGCTCCAGTTCGTGAATTTTTCGTGCTTTTAGGTAAGAAAGAGATACGCAAAAATTGAGTTTCTGACACGAAAGTAACACGCAGCGCAGTTGCCGGTACATCCATGTCATTTGACAAAAATGCAGTATTAGATTGTAAGATTCCAGGTAATTCTTATATTAGATTGGTGAATTTTCTGTATTTTGGGTGAAGATGGGCAAATCAAAGAAGATATTTTTGTGTTTTAACGAAAGAAAGGCAACCGAAAAAACCCTTCAATTTACGAATTATTTGGAGACTGTATATTCATTTATCTTAAAACATATGTAATATTTACAAACGTCGAGTCAAAAATAAATATCTAGATTTCAAATCTTGGCCAAAGAGTGTGTGATTTTTGTAATTTCTTACTAGATACGTATTCAAGGTTTCTTTTATCTCATATTTGCTTCATTACCTGAGAAATTGGTATATTTTCTACAGTAGTAGATCGAACAAAAAGCCGTTGTTATTCTTTTGTAAATTAAGATTTCGCACGAGTTTTTGCTGAAAATGGAAATCTTGTATTCTACAATTTAAAATAATTTATAATATTAATTATATATAAATATATATATGAGCATGTAATCATATTTAAAATTAAAATGTATAAACCAGAAGCTGAAACATATAATTATTATTATTTATAAAACTTAATTAGACCTTCAATCGCCTTAAAATTCTTTTAAATTGATCAATTAGTTTTCGAGATTTTAAGCATTGAATGATTGTTTGATTAATGAATTCTCCCGGTTTCCGTATTTTTTCCAAAACTATTTTAGATATCGTAATACGACAAACTACAGATTGTAGAGGAAATGGCATTATGTCCTTGGTAAATTTAGCATGTGTTATGCAACTGTTTCTGTGTTATATGTATATATATATATATATATATATATATATCGGGGAACTTTCCTTTAACGAAGTCCCTATTTAACGAAGTTTTCTACTTAACGAAATTTTCTGCAAAACTTTGACTTTGAACACCATGAGCATATAAATTAATCTCCATATTACGAAAACTATATTCTATATAACGAAGTTTATTCCACTTTTCTACTTGTACAAAATTCAAATTAAGAGGTTGTTTTTGCGATGGATAAGTGAATTTATTTCAGCGGATTGGGAGAAGATGAACACATTTGAATAAAACATTTTTTATCACACTGAGAAAAACACTTGTTATCATTACTCTCCCACACCAAGACTCCAGCGCTGACAGTTGAAGGAAGTGAAAATCCCCCTTTTACATTCAATGATATAGAAAATGCAGTAACACAATGGCGTCAGATGCATTGCAGCAAAAATATCAATTAGACAGTTACCATTCTGAACTTCCATTGCTGATGGACAATAGCTTTGTACATCCAGAAGATTGTGCTTCAAAATGCAAATCGAAGAACGTCAAAGTTATTTGTGTTGCTGCCAATACAACTTCTAAACTTCAGCCATGTTTAGTTTAAAGAATAATAAAAGATCTTGAAGAACAATATCGAAAAAGACAGAAAAAAGACAATTTAGTGAAAACATTAGTTTGAGAACCTGTGTATAAGAACTGATGAAAGCTTGGGAATGTGGCGTGATTTCATCAACCGTACACAACTGTTTTGTAAAAGACGGCTTCATAATTGAAACTGAATTAAATGCTTCTCAATCCAACACCTGTTTGTCATATCTGAAGGAAAAATTTCATGAATTTAAGTTGATTTCTATTTAATGAATTTTCTTCATAACGAAGTTTTTAAGTGTAACGATGAGACTTCGTTAAATGGAAGTTTCACTGTATATATATATATATAGAGAGAGAGAGAGAGAATATTTTTCAGTGGAATTAGACTACGCTTCTTTCTGATTGAAAATATGCCGGCGTGTGGATTTCAAATTTAATGCTGCCATTTCGGCGTGATGAAAAAAAAAATAATAAATAAATAAATAAAATAAACCATTCAAAGACACAGTTGTAATTTCAATATTGTTTGGCTAATTGCATGCCTTAAAATATAATGCCATTCTGTTTTAATTTATGACAACCTGCTTAGAAAGAATCCGTACTGTTGCTACATTACAAGACAAAGTATGTTGTATTCTGGTTAATAAGATAAAGTTTGACCATATTTAGGATTATAGTGGAGTAGAAATAAGTGAAAAAACACCTTCAGGTGGAACTAATTGCAACAAAAGTAATTCTTGTTTTAAATGGTAGTTAACATGCTTCTAATGAACATACTAAAAATATACATTCGTACTGTTGCGCAAAATGTAGTTATTGGCGGCCATCTTGAAAAAAATATGAAAAATTAAAAAAAATTTTAAAAATCTTAAAAAATGATGTAGGGTATAAAATTACTAGAAATTGCATGCTGAAAAAGAGTATAATATTGGCTTTTAAAAGTAAAATGTTTATAAAGATGAACAATACGTTTTTTGGCGGTCATCTTGAAAAAACACAAAAAATTAAGAAAAATCTTAAACAATCATATGGGGTATCAAATGTTAGGAAATTTCGAGTTGAAAAATATGATATTGGTTTTTAAAAGTAAAAGTAAACAAGAAATTGGTGGCTGAAAAACTGAAAGCTTTTGCAGTGTTGAAAAACATGTTTTTATTAAACAAATTAAAAATTTGAAATCGGTACACAATAAAAGGGATCGAAATCAAATGTCCCCTTCATCTTCATCTAAATTAAAACTGTCTCCTGTGTTTGCACAGTCCTTTCCACGACAGTTTTTACAAACTACAGAACATGGGAATCCATATCGGCTACATGTACATTTAGTGGTGTTACATGGTTCTACAACTGTAGTTTGGCAGGCACATTTAATCATATTTACGAGTTTGTCTGGTGCTGGGTTCAAGTCTGTTAATAATGGCTGAAATTCTCCATGAACCAACTGCCAACCACATAGTGTAGGATCAGGAGTTGGGATATTAAGATTTTTCCATATAAAACACTGCAAATGCACTCGAAGTAGATGGTATTTTAATGCATTTTGTGTTGGAGGTAAACGGGCTATGTCAAATTCTTTTCTAGCTGAAGCTATTTTCCTCATGTATTGTTCATAACGAAGTGCGTTTAGGTAACTTGTATCAATGTTACCTTCATATAATGACACAAGAACTTTACAGCCATTTTCGATCAATTCTTCCTTCGGATGATCCATAAAGTGAAGCACATTCGCATAAGATTTTGGATTGTATGATTTTTTTGAAAGCAGAAGATTTACGTTTATCAAATAACGAACTGGTGGTGTCACACCCTGTTAATGCGTGAACAAAAAGTAAAGTTTTACATGCCTCTTCTCCAATATATCTTTGTATGGCTTGGATGTCACGAACATTATCACATTGTGTGGCAGATCGTATGAAAATGTTCTTAGAAAAATGATATAGTTGTAGTATTAAAATATCAGTATCATCAGCTACTATAGTGATATATTTTATCTGAGCTATGTTCAAAGCTTCTCTGACGATTACTGTATCTGCATCACCTTCTGCATGAATGACGGAATGACCTCTTTCTTGAAAATAACTCCCGAGCATATTGATAAAGCGTTGTTTGTTTATAGAGTTAGAAAGAAGTTTGTTTTTCTCGATGATTACGAGCGAATTTTCATCAAAGACTACTACAACAGCTGACTGCTTCATGCGTAATCTATGCTCCATATCTTTTATATTTGGTTTTTCCTACCCATCCAAAACTATTGTCATTTTTACATACCTTCTGTTGACATACGATTCGTATTGTCTTAATGACATCGCCAAATACTGCAGAAGCGGACGATGGTAACTTGTAAATTAATGCACCACCATCAAGAAGATAGTAAGTAATTTGCTGGGGTGCAAGAGCGAAAAACGTTCTAAAATTTAGAATTTTTTTTTATACTGAAGGTGTTAGAAACATGAAATTTGTCATGGTAGTTACTTATAAGATGTAAATGCTCTCTAAGAACAAATTCTAAAAAAATTCGAAATTTAAAACTGTGAGATGAGCGAAAGGTGTTCTAAAAACATTCTAAATTACAATTTCTATGGAATCTCTGGAACTACCGAACCCTTTTCAAAAGTTATGGTAGCAAATTGATGGTGACAGTTCTTGCTGTTACATAGGCTATATTTTATGTCGGTGCCACTACCACAGAGAGGTGCAAGAGCAAAAAAAAACGTTCTAAAATTTCGATTTTTTTTATCCTGAAGGGACTAGAAACTTAAAATTTGGCATAGTAGTTATTTATAAAATGAATAAGTCTCTCTAAGAACAAATTCTAAAAAAATAATCGAAATTTAAAAGGGTAAGATGAGCGAAAAGCGGCTACAAACATTCTAACTTACAATTTCTATGGAATCTCTGGAATTACAGAACCATTTTCAAAAGTGAGGGTAACAGTCCCTGCTGTATCATAGGCTATATTTTATATCGGTGACACTACCACAGGGAGGGGGGGTGAAAGAGCAAAAAATGTTCTAAAATTTCGATTTTTTTTTACATTAGTGTGGCTTAATTAGTAATTTCTGAATTATCTGTGGCAGTAAAATTTCCTCTAATGAAACTAGGTCAACGAATACCACTTGGCATTTTTCAAGAATTACACGAGCAAAGCCGCGGGTTTTGCTAGTGTAGTATAATTTAAGCATTCAAGGTTTTCCTACAGGGTTATGTAGGTATAATTTTTTATAATTCCCCCGCTACTTCATCTTTATAAACATTTTACTTTTAAAAACCAATATCATACTCTTTTTCAGCATGCAATTTCCTGTAATTTGATACCCTACATGATTTTTAAGCTTTTTTTTTATTTTTCATATTTTTTTCAAGATGGCCCCCCAAAACTGCATTTTGCGCAACAGTACGAATGTATATTTTTAGTATGTTTATTAGGAGTGTATTACCTATGCTTTACAACAAAAACATTTTTGTTGCAATTAGGTCAACCTCTAACGCTATTTTTACTGTACTATTAATAATAGTATTATTAAGTAATGATTTGACAAAGCAGAAATGTTACACATTGCGTATTTGAAGGACGAATTATTTAAATGTTGATTTTATTTTATTACTTACCCATCATACGTAGTATAGGGTGAGTCTTGTAATCGTTTTGAAAATCAAAAAAAATTGACAGATTTACACGTTTCAGACACTGGAGATTCCTAAAAACATATTTTTATAAAAAAAAAATTGCCGTCCGTCTGTCTGTCGGTGTGTCTGTTTGTCTGTGTGTCTGTAACGCTCTATCTCCCGAACAAATCGAGATAGAGACTTGAAATTTGCTGTGTACTTAGTATGTAATAATGGGAAGAGGCCTATTTAATTTCCATAACCTCGATTAACCGGAACTATTTTTTTCGGACTCTCGAAATATTTGTTCTGATAAAAGGTATATAAAAATTTTCGAAATTGTGTATTTTAAGAAATGAATATAAAAGACAATAAAAAAACATAATTTTTTCATAAGGAATGAAGTCGATCGGATAATTAGTTGCCGAGATCTTTGTAATCATATTTCCACACTCTTCGATTTTTCCTGACCCTGTATTTCATTCAAATTTCAATTCTAAGATATATTTTAATTGGAAATGGGACGCTTAATTCGACGCAGTAAATCGTTAGTTAATATGATTTGGAGTAATAGAGCATTTAACGTTTATGACGTCATCAAGCCACGATTTTATTCGAATTGCAATGCATTTTATAAATAGTTTACACATGTTTTATTTTCATATTTTATATTATGCATATCCATGATGGGTAAGTATTACGTTGGCCCCCAACGACTAGTTTTTTAAGCATAATATGGATGACTGTAGTAACTGTTGCAATTTGTTAACAGGTTAAGTTCGCCTCTAACACTCTGGAATTTGCTTTTAAAAACAAAGAGGCATGCTGACGATAATGAATGAATTGTATATTTAATTTGCTGTTCACCATTATTATTCTCAACACGTGATATATTTATTGATATTTTATGCTATTTGAAATTAAGTACAAAATTGTCATTGAAAAGTGCATTGATCTATAAGCGAAACATTTATTCTCAATAGTGTTTGTTTTGCACATAATAGCTAAGCAAAAATATAAACAAAACAAACACCGTTTGAGTTTGTGTGAAGATTCTTGAAACATGTGTTTTGCAATTTTGCACTTAATTTCAACACCTGATATATTCCTTGATATTTTATGTTATTAGACATTAATTATAAATTTGTCATTAAAAATGGATAGATCTATAACTGAACACTTATCTGCAATAGCCTTTTTGTATGCTGTTATAAGCTAAGCAAAAATATTCCCCATACTCTAAATTTACATATACCACAGAAAATGCAAAGTACAATTTTAGCTTTAACATTTCAATAATATTTATCTAGAAAATGTGACTGAAAAATGTACTTTATAGCTTAAGGCTTTTAGGAAAAAATAAATTGAATACTTTTTTTTTTTGGTAGTAAACTGAATGTATCCATTTTTGTATATTAAAAAATTGAAAACTTTCTTTTAGAAATTTAGAATGTATTAAAAATGTAAATATGTGGCTTTACTACATATTGCTTGATTTTTAGAATCATCAAATAAACTAAACGTGATAAAGGGTGAAAATAAAATTTTCAATTTTAGAGTGAAAATGGATCCTTGCAATATACAATAGAATTGCTGGAAGGTATAAAATTCATTACTGAAAAGTATTGTATATGCGTTTTGATAATCTCAATGTATACGTTTGAACAAAATGTCACATTACTAAACACTTACAGTCATATTAACATTAAATGTAATT
This sequence comes from Maratus michaelseni, assembly GCA_963931845.1. Taxonomy (NCBI): domain Eukaryota; kingdom Metazoa; phylum Arthropoda; class Arachnida; order Araneae; family Salticidae; genus Maratus; species Maratus michaelseni. The sequence continues at coordinate 247,550,367 of OZ007589.1, forward strand.
AGTTATGTATTTTATTTAACATTTGGGAGGCTGGAAAAAAGACATCTCGCACTTGGGTTGTCTTACTTGTGACGTAGGGCAAAAAGAAAAAAAAATCATTTAATATAAATTCGCAAATAACAATAAAACACCAATTATTCTAATTCCATTTTTATAACTTTCCATATAACTATAAACAGAAAATAAAAAGTACACTTTTTACGGAAGGTTAATATTATTGAAATTGTGAACATTATATATCCTACTTAAAGCCTAATTTCTTTGAAATTTCTATTTAATCCAAGGTGTAAATTAAAAATTTACTAATTGATGTTTTCCAATTAAGTTAGATGTTCCACATTCAATTATATTTATTTGTTAAGACAAGTTACAGTAGCATAATTCTTCTGTCTACATAACATAAGTAAAGCTAGAATTTAAATCATATTTACATGTAGGGTTCCGTTTTATAGTTTGCTATAATATCTGATATCTGGGGGGGGGTAAGATTTTATTTTCATAATTATTGATTAACCATAACAAAATAAATATACTTTTTAATTTGCCAATTATAATGGTTAAACTAAAACAATAGTAAAAAATAAAGGTTTTAAATAATTCTTAGAATCGTTTTCGCTGTTTATATTCACAACTAAATTTATATTTGAACTAAGAGTACTTATGTTTTAAAATTTCCCTTTCAACATTCGTAACATTTGGCAATCACAATTGACTTTTCCATATTATAACTAATATATTTGTAATAAATAATTCGGGAATCATAACAATCTTACAGAAATACCGCTAATGGACATTCTGTAAATTTATAAAATTTGAACTAATTTGAACCCTAATATAATAATTTCGCAAAATGTCTGTGTATTTATAAAATAAAAAGCTTTATAAAATCAAACAAAATTTAATAAAATTATGTCATGTGGTACGCTAGAATTTGTATATATTTTAAATATCATCTCCCCTTCAATGATAGATGATATAGTTTCACTAATAACAGATACATTTGAATTATTTTCTATTATTACATTACGACTTGAACTGAGATTCCAAAGTATATATACTTTGCCAGTTAGAGAGAACAAATATGGAAGTTTGAAAGCATGAATAATGGATGAGTTTATGCAAAAATGCATCTTATGCGTTATAAAATATTATACTTTCGAAAAGTATCACATACCAAATGCAAACTAACATCAGAAAAAGATTGAAAATAATATTTTACAAAAGAAACTGAACTGAAGTTGTGTTTTTACTATACATAGCAGCATTTCGCATTTTTTTAAAAGTAAGTTTCACAGTTTTCTAAAGAGAATAATTATTTTCGAAATGTAACAAAAACTAATATTTACTTGATTTCAATTTATTGAATCTTAAAAGAATATGAGTCGTTTTAGACATTAGCAATTAACAGACCAATGCGGGTTTTATTGTGTGCAAATTTGTAATATGTGAAATGTAACAAAAATATGCCACCAATATTACACTGTTAAAAATCATGTCTTTGAAAATAAGAACATAAAACTTCTTATTTTTTCAAAGCAATCTCAACTCAAAAATGTGCATTCGCTGTTCGCAATTTTATGTTCTGATAATTTTCTAAAACTTGTCTCATTACAGAAATGAAAAATATTAAAAGATACTTAACAAATGTTTTTTTTTTTATTTACTATAAAAATATTAAAATACTATCTGAAACACCTGACATGTATAACGTGATTCCTTCGTATGTGAGCATCTTCAATAAAGTCATGTTAAAAACTAATAGTTAATTTAAACTGTTCACGGACTACCTTTTACAGTTTTCTTCAACCACCTGTCATAAATTATCTTCTTAAAAATCTAAAATTTTCAAACGATTTGGACCAAATCTGGCATTTAAATGAATTGAAATCCGGCAAGAAACACTCGATAATTTACAGATTTACCAGCCCCATTTTAAAACATACATTTCACGGCCTATCTTTGTAGTTGGTATTTATATTTTTGGAATACAATTTTCAACACTTATTATGTCATTATCATCATTACAGCATTAGATTTACATCCGGTGACCAAATTTTGAAATGCTGTTTACCTTTCTGATGGTTTTGCCTAATCTTAATAACAAATTTGCACAATATATATTTCATTATAAACAACTTCTCCCAAATGCATAACAATGCCGTAAATTTCATTTCCCCCATACTGTATAAAGAATTAACTTTTACAATATAAATTCAATAAAAGTGAAAGCAATACTTACAAAAAAGAAACTCTAAAACACTTACTGATACATCTGAAGTCAGGTGTTCTTGTATATTCTTCATTCGTTTCTCCTGATATATGAAGAAATACCAATGCCAGAAATAGCACTTAAATGTATTTTCTTTCATGTTACTATTCGAAAAATATCTTGAAATATACGTTTTTAGAAACATATATGTCTAAACATTTAGAAAGCATGAAAAAAGTACAATGCTATTGCCTATAACTCTATGTTATAACATATTAAATTTTCTACATAACATTATAGAGAATTGACTGAAGATTTAGTAGAATTAAATTAAAATGATTTACAGTAAAAAATTTAAATATCGAATGTTAATTCATTTATGTTTGCATTTTTACTTTCTTCTACATTAATAAGAAACACGTATTGGATGCTTGAAAAATTTCGACTTGAATTTTGATGGGTTTGCTTGTTTTGATATGTCCTGAATACGTTTTAATTATTATTGGGCTAAATCCCTCTTTATCTGCATGTTACAAAAATTCCGTAAACATTTTAACTCAAAAATTAACTATCCCACTGTCTACCCACCATAGGGCGAAATTGTAATTTTTTTTCACTGAATTTTTTTAAATGCTAAAATAAAGAATTTTAATACATGATATATAAATAAACTTAATTGTGTACAGGAAGGTAAAACTTGAGAATATTAACCCTTGCGCTCAAAATCTGTAAAATTATATGAATTTAAGTAATGCATGTATTGAAGTGAAAACCGGAGCTCTGTGAACAAGTTATCTCGCACTTGATAGTCAGAGGGCTAATTCGAAATTGAATGGAACTTCACTTTTAATGGAACATTGACATAAATTAGTGCCGATTAGATTTCTGTGTATATCGTGCTATAGGTGGTGCTGCTAACCAGTATATTTTACGAATTGCTTGATGTCTCTATGGAAGTCAATTGCACTAAAATTAATACGTAAGATGCTTATTATGAAAAGCTGTGATGATTAAATTATAGTTTCGATCACTCGATGGGCACTGCTATGCTATATATAATCGATAATGCTATGTAATGCGATGTGAACATTTTAGCTGTATCTCATGAAAAAGTTAAATTCAAAGAACTGAATTATACTTCTATTCATAATTCAAAGAAATGAATTATACTTTCTATTCATAATTCAAAGAAATGAATTATACTTTCTATTCATAATTCAAAGAAATGAATTATACTTTCTATTCATAATTCAAAGAAATGAATTATACTTTCTATTCATAATTCAAAGAAATGAATTATACGTTCTATTCATAAGTGTTAGTGCTAATGGGTACTATTATTAGATGACAGCGTGGAACAGAAGTTCGGTTGAAGGACATTGAAAACACTTGTTAGATCTGCATAAGTTTTATTAAAGTATCTTATACGAAATGCTTTGTCATGTGCTGTATAATGAGAATAATAATTATCTGAGCGCAGGTGTTTAAAAACAAAGTTTTGTTATACACATATTTTCTTATATTTTATGAAGTAAAAGTTAGCTTTATAAAACACACTTTGCTAATTTTTTGTAAAAAAATTTAATTTTTAAATTCGACACATTAGTGAGATATTTTTTCGACGAATATTAATGTTTCTCGACTAATAGAACATTCATTCAAGAACTATTTAAATTACCAAATTAAGCCGGTGTTTAAAAACAAAGTTGTGTTATACACATATTTTCTTATTTTTTATGAAGTAAAAGTTAGCTTTATAAAACACACTTTGCTAATTTTTTGTAAAAAAATTTAATTTTTAAATTCGACACATTAGTGAGATATTTTCTCGACGAATGTGAATGTTTCTCGACTAATAGAACATTCATTCAAGAACTGTTTAAATTAACAAGTTAAATTCATACAAAAGAAAAGTTTGTGATGACCAACACCATACCACTATATTAGTACATTTTAGAAAAGAGACATTTGTAAATGAAAATGTCTTTAATTTAATGTATCATGAATGTTTATAACATTTTTTTTTTTTTGTAATTTGTCAGCACATTTCCATTTTTATAAAAATATGATTTTTTTTTTAATTGGAAAGTTATGTTTCTTTTTTTATCGCATATATAAAAGTCGAATTCCTCTTTAATTGTGAAACATTTAAAGATATCCAACGAGATTATTTCATATATAAATTTAATGATTTGTGTTAAATATATGAACATTAAAATTTTAGTAATATGGTTTACTTATGGTGTTGGTTACAGAAAATTGCACAATTTCCCTTTCGTTAATGAAAACTGTACAAATGTACTAGTATTATTACATGCACAGCATTATATTGTTTTGTTTAACAATTTTGTAACTTATTTCAGTTAAACTATTATTTAGAGCTAGTCACCAAGGCTGGTAATCTAATTACATCTGTTTTCCTAATTTCAGTTTTGTATCTTATTATTTATATTAACTAGCCGCCACTGGCGACCAGTTTGGTCTCCCTTAAATGTATGTTAAACCTTTCAACACGTTACATTTATTCATAATTTAATTTTCCCTTAATCCTTCGCCAAATCGGAAGATTCTAATAGACAAATCATGAGCTTTTGCGATCATGGTAGCATTTCGCATATTTTTGGGGCACAGGTATCACATACGCACGTTGGCGCTATTCCCCCCCCCCCCCCCCGCCAATTTGGCGAAAACTTTGTTATGGAAATTGTTGTTTATTTACTTTAATTTTTTATCATAATTCTAGAAATTATTTTTGATATGTATAGCAATATTTATTTACATCAAACTATCATTTATTTATTTTTATTTCCTTTTTTAATTATGAGCATTTTTGTTAGCCAGGAGCAGATGATAAATCGCCAAATATTGTTACCATCACCATCATTCATACTACATTAATTTAATTTTAAATTATAAACCTGTCACTTATTTCATTTAAAATACTTAACTTTAATCTAAAATGCTTATATTACATAAATTTAAAATACATGTCGTTCACACTTTTCATTAAAAATAGAAAATAAATAAATAAATAAGAAATAATATCATAAATCAAAACATTTGATTTAAAAATTAAAGTATCGTTTCTAATTTGTACACGCGATAAATAAAAGCTGTATTAGCGATTTTAAAAATGCTAAAAATCTGATTCATGAAATATTATTACATGAGTTCAATTTACGTCAAGAAAAGATCCGGAAGGAAGTTGACTTGTATAGCACATAATTATGGTAAACTTTGATTATCTCACTGGTGCGAATTATTTTTTTGACGCGAGGCAGCGGTCTAAATTCATTCGCGGAGAACTTGCTTTGCGAATGATTACCTCCATGGTTTAATATTTTAATTGTTCACGACGAATCAAGCTTTTTTTGTTTACTTTCATGAATAGAGAATTTGAACTGCGAATCTAATTTCGACTGAAGTTATTGCAGAATATATACATAATTGAACGTAAGTCATCTCTCAAATATTAATTTATTTTGAACGATCTTTCTTAAAATGTAACTTTTATGCAGTTTTATTCGAAAAAATAATTTTGAATAAAAATGGCCGCCTGGCATATGAAAAAGTGAAACGGCCATCCCGGAACTGTTGATGACAGTCACATGACTTACGCTTTTATTTTAGAAGATTGTAATGAATGATACATTACGGTATTTAATTCAGATTTGAATATTATTGTATTGAACAATGTAAAAAAAATCTTTCTCATTGTAGTAACATATAACATAACCACAACAAAAATGTGCAATAATCTTTTCTGAATTCGTCATGATTCCGAAAATTTCTCTTTATCTTTTTAAACCACAGAAACCAATACAGTTTCGAGATTAAGATAAACATTTATAAAATCAAACTTTGTCTGTTGCCATGGATAATCGGAAACGTTTTCGATTAGTTTTTATAGTGTATTAATCCATTTTCTTAACCCAGAATTTAAGTTTTTCAGATGATGTAATTCTCAAATAAATTCATGTTAAAAAAATATGTTTTGCAGACAAACATGATAAAGTAACAACATTGCATTAACATTAAAAATAATTTGTATTATTCCATGCACATATTCTGAAAATGTTTAGCTGAGAATTGATATCATCCTTAAAGCTGATATTCCACTTTAAGAAATCTGATGAATACAGTAAAAAAACTACTCGGAAGCGTTTCCGAAAATCAGTAGCAGCAAAATATTTTTTGTTTTTATAAATGCTTCTTTAAATCTCTAAAACATATTGATTTCTGAGGTTTCTAAGGATAAAGAATGCTTTTTGGAATGAAGTGCAACTCGTAAGAGGTTGTTGAATATTTTCGTTCGTCTTATATTTTCGTAGATTAAGAAATGTACCTGTCTTTTTAGCACTTTCCAACCTAGTTGAAAAGTGCTTATGACTTCGGTTTGTCTGGCCGTCTGGCCGTCTGCCGTCTGGCCGTCTGGCCGTCTGCCGTCTGCCGTCTGCCGTCTGTCCGTGCTCTAACTCCCGTAAATATGCTCGGATTGCTCTGCAATTTTTATATGTTATTATCGTTATCTATAGCATGTTCCCTATTTCAACGGAAGTGTGTAGCACTTATAGTTTTTTTACAGGGACACTCAAAAGAATTCCGTTACATTGCGGTCTATGGGGAAAAATCATTTGCTGTTTATTTAAATAATGTTTCACTATTTTAAACGCATTGAAATTTATATATATCACTAAGGTGCATTAGAAGAAGCTTAATATGGAACAGGGTGTGCATAGCACTTATAGTTACTTTACAGGGACAGTAAAAATAATTCCGTTACATTACGTGTATGGAGAAAAATCGTCTGCGGTTTATTTAAATAATGTTTCACTATTTTAAACGCATTGAAATTTATATAGATCACTAAGGTGCATTACAAGAGACTTACTACGGAATATTGTGTGTATAGCAGTCATCGTTCATTTACAGGGACACGCAAAAGAATTATCTACTGTCTGTTAACAATAATTCCTGGAAGTGCGTTTTAAGTTACTGAACGCGATTTTAATGTTAACTTGCTTTTTGTCTATTACGTGGTGTGTATAAATTCTGTAGATCATATACAGGGCAGCACAAAAGTTCGCGAACACATTTCTGTTTATTGACAAACTCCAGACGGAGAATTTTAAAATGTGCTACACGTTTCCTAACTGAACTAAAATTTAGCATCCTATGTAGTATATATACAATTCTATATATCCTATACAGGGCTGAATAAAAGTATTCGGATATTTTTCCGAATATTGTATATGTTGGAAATTCCTGAAATTATGTTTTTAAATATGTTATGCGTTTTCCAAATTGTTTACTTAGAAGTTATCTTTTAGCTTATTAAACGGTATGATTTGTAAAATTATTTTGGAAGCGTTGGAAAGTGCTACATAATCTATGCTTGACGCATGATTTTTCGTTCTTGTTTACATTGAATTGTATTTCTTAGCGTCTGTTGGATTGGGTGCTATGTTAGTCTATAGCAGTAATTCTCTACCGTTATTCCGAAGCACAGTGATGTGCCGTGAGGGCCTGAAGGTAAAAATTTTGATCCAAGTTATGTCAATAATTTAAGATTTAACAGAACAAAATCCCATTTCATATTTTGATATTTATTTTGAAACAAAATTTAGTCTCATAAAGTTATATTATTTGGAAGTTTATTTTTCGGTTTGTATTTACTCTTTACAATTTTGCGAGGAAATTATGAAAATTATATTATATCTTCAGATAAATAAAATTTTTACACAGATAAATTACACTTCTTGAAGGAAAACGGTTGTGATATGAAATGTTGTATAAATAAGCGTTGAAAACTGATTAGCAATGAAAATACAAAAATTATACATTACAAAGAAAATATTCAAATTAAAAAAATTCACGCTCATATATCTCATGCTCATATCAGTTCATGTAAAAAATTAATTCATTAGAATTTTAACATTTTTTTAAGCACAATAAGTAAATATAATACGTTAAACGTAAAAGTTAATTTAAAATAACTTATTAACCTTCGTTTTATTGCAAATTATAATAAATTTTTGTGTGTTTTTAAACTATTTTTATTGTGTTTCTAAATAAATTAAAAATGGAATATATTATTTTCATAACATTGTTTAATCTTCATAGTTTTAGAGTAACGTGGAAAGTTTCCGTGAGATAAAAATGGTTTACAAACAACAGTCTATAGCAGCGGTTCCCAACCTGGGCTACGCGTACCCCTGAGGGCACGTGGTGGGTATGTTCGCGGTACATGAAAATAATATCGGTAATGGCGTACATCACAAAATGATTTAACTGAAAACGCATAAACAAAGTTTATAAATTTGGTACAAAGTTAGTCTCATGTGCAACTCCAACATGCTACTCCCAAAATGAGGGATAGGGACCACTAGAAGTAGTAATTCAATGATAATTTAACTAGCGCATTCCACCCATAATTATATTGCATGATTACTTATACGTTTTAAATCATCTTCACGAAAACTCTCCTTTATCCTTTTTCAATATTCTATTCTCCTACTTTTTTTTTCTTATTGTTCCATTTTTAAAAATTGCAGAACGCCTAAATTATCTTAGAGTAATTGGCTACAATGTGTTATTTTAAAACGTATTGAATAACATATGTCACTAACGTAAATTAATAGGAAAGAATCCTTCATTTTAAGAAGTACTTAATTTGAATTTTTTACTAATTATTTCAGTGAGTTTTTTTAATGTTTAAAATGGACACTGGTTGAAATCCAGAACTCTTAAGATAATTAACTACAAATGGATTTGAAATTCAACTTGATGATAAAGAACCTATAGCTTTCGAAAAGAATTTGATTATTTAGAAGTGCAAAATAATTTAAAATAATCCCTCCTATTTAATACGGGTGGATGAGAATATTGATATCTCTAATCTGTCAATTTGTCTTATTTTTGTAAGATGTTTGAATGCTTAATCTGTTAAGCTGCTATCCTTTTACAGAAATATCTACAAGAAAGGACATATTTAATGTCATTCATGGTTCTTTCCGTGAAAAAGAAATTAGTGGACCATTTTCTGTGGTATTTGCACTGATGTTGAAAATCTATGTCTATTATACAGGCTTACACGGCCTCATTATAGAATTTGCACTCCATGTAGTGTGGAACTATTGCTTTTCAACCAGATGCAGCCAAGCGAACAAACATCTGTCAGACTTTGAAGGAAATGCTCCATGAATAAGTCAAAGGTGTTAATTTTATGAAGGCCAATTCATGTCTTTGAGTGAAGATATGCATAGCCTCCATACTACATTGCTTTTGTACACAGAAGTGACATTCACGAGGAAAAGTACTTTGAAGATTATGTGAATTGAGGCTTAAAGCTCAATTTTATTAATATATTAACTTAATTTATTTATTTTCGAAGACCATTCTTACCATTCTTTTGAGCTGAGTTCACAATTTCATGAAAGTGAATGGTATTAAACACTAGCATATGTATCTGATATTTTTTTCAGAAATAAATGAACTTACTTTAGGATTACAAAAAATTCCATAACCATTTTTAAAGTGTCTGACAACAGCAAAACTGTGATTAAGAAAATATATTTTTGGGAATCTTGTATCAAAACACAGTATCCAGAAGAATTTGGGAGAATTTACAGTTTCGTATCTGAAAGCTATCTAAAATAATCAACAGAAGTAAATTTTAATATAATGGCTCACTTAAAATCACTTAAAATATCATTTATTTTATATTTTTTGGAGCGAGGTAGTGCAAATAACGGGATTTAACTCATTTAACGATTTGTTCTTTCATCAAGCCAAAAATTTGTGAATTTATGAAAACAAAAATGGGCTGGTCTTTCGACTGATTCTTCTTTAAAATCTGATTGTTTAAAAAAAGAATTAACATTGACTTTTGGATAGCAGTAAAAGAAGTCATGGATAGCAATAAAATATATGTTGCCTTTCACAAATACAAAGCTTGACGAAAGATAATTTTTGTCTTATACGTATATTAAAAATAGATATCCGCACTAAACTTGGCACTGCTCTTGACTTGAGATTTTGAGATTATATATGCCTTCGTTTGAACATGAGTTTTAAAAACCAGCTCACTGAAACAAGCTCAAGGATACAATTGAGAGTATTAAAATCCATGTTTTACTACATGTATATCATGATGCAAAATTGTTATAAAATTTCATCGTAAGTTAGTTCAAAATTCTGTTAATACTATATTGATTTATTTTTATGCTAAGCTAATATTATAATATTATAAAAGAATATAATTAACTTTATAATGTAAGATAAAAAATGAAAGGTTAAAATGTCAAAGTAATTTGAGTCGATTTTTTATTTAGTATTGCTAAGAAGATTACAAATTAAAAAATAAGCATGTTTCCGTTATGTAGGTGAGTGAGGCGTGTTTTTGAGAAAAGGGATTATTCTTAAATGAAAATCATCGTTAAGGGGTACGGGAAAAAAAAGGTTGGGAACCGCTGGTCTATAGTATTGTGTCTTACTATATACAGGGTGAATCTAAACTCTTGGGCAATACTTTAAGGGGTCATAGTACACATCAAGACAAACAATATTAAATATGAAACGAAGGGTCCCAAACGTCTTCCGAAGGAGATAGGCGCCATTAAAGTTTACGGTCCAAAATTTCAAATAATTATAAAAAACGGAAAAATTGTCGATTCGTTTGCGGTTTTCTCTAAAATTATTCTTTATATCAGTATTTTCCTAAAAATAAATTTTAAAGAAAAAGTTTAAAAAATGTCGATAGAGGGCGCTTTAGACTTTGGAGTAACAACCAACTATTTTTTACCGTTATTTTTTGTATCTGATTAAATGCTTTCAAAAGCTTAGACTTAAACTTAAAACTTAAATTTTGAGCTCAAAATCTGAATCGTTGGGAGTGGTTAAGTAGCGCAAATTGAACTGTGTTTAGGAGCTGAAATTTGAACCCCCCCCCCCTGAACACTGTTCAGTTATTCCGTAGTTAGTGTCGTAGACCAGGCAGAAACTACTACCCCCTACACGTAAAATAAACGATAGAGCGATGGCAAAATTAAATAAAAAAATATTTTAAAAATAAATTTTAAAGATAAAGTTTAAAAATGCCAATAGAGGGCGCTTTAGACTTTGGAGTAATGAACAACTATTTATTACCGTCGACTCCAACGAGGATCTGGTTACGAGGATTGCTGTCGTAACAGGCGATATCCGGGAGATGCCCGGGGTAGTCACTAATTTTCTTAACTCTCTCCGCCGGTGGTGTGAGGCCTGCATCGTTGCTGGTGGGCACACTTTCGAGCAGTTTTTGTGATTCCTCACGAAAATTATGCGTGTACCATTTTCTACGTGTCAACCTTCATTCATATTGTGCACTACATGCGTACATCAAATTGTTTCTTTTTATTTTGCACGGAGAAATTGCTCATGTCTGTTACGAATAAATTTTCTATTTAATTTTGTCATTACTCTATTGTTTATTTTACGTGTAGGGGATTGTAGTTTCTGCCTAGATTAATTTTAACACAATTATTCAAATTGGTAAAGAAATCATATGAGTTGTAATATTCCAACTGCACGAAAAATGTCCGGGACAGGATTTGAACCTGGGATCTCTTGGCTGAAGCTGCCATGCTCTACCAACTGAGCTATCCCTGTTGAATCTGTAGGGCATGAACTGAATGAATTATGCCCTCCAGATTCAACCGGGATAGCTCAGTTGGTAGAGCATGGCAGCTTCAGCCAAGAGATCCCAGGTTCGAATCCTGGCCCGGACATTTTTCGTCCAGTTGGAAAATTACAACTCATATTGTTTCTGCCTGGTCTACAACACCAAGATCGGGAATAACTGAACTGTGTTCAGGAGTGGAGGGGGGGAGGGAGGTGTTTCAAATTTCAACTCCTGAACGCAGTTCAGTTTGGCTACTTAATCACTCCCAACGATTCATATTTTGAGCTCAAAATTTACGTTGAAGTATAAGCATTTGAAAACATTTAATGAGATAAAAAAAAAATAACGGTAAAAAATAGTTGGTTGTTACTCCAAAGTCTAAAGCGCCCTCTATCGGCATTTTTGGAACTTTTTCTTTAAAATAATTTTAAAGAAAATACTGCCATAGAGAATAGGTTTAGCGAAAACCGCAAACGAATCGACCAATTTTTCCATTTTTTATAATCATTTGAAATTTTGGACCCTAAATTTTAATGGCGCCTATCTCCTTTGGAAGACGTTTGAGACCCTTAGTTTCCTATTTAATATTGTTTGTCTGGATGTGTACTATCCCCCCTTAAAATTTTGCCCAGGAGTTCAGATTCACCCTGTAGAAGAGAATGTTTATGGTGTGCCGCCTAAAATGTTGTATGTATTTGAATTTTGTATTGATTATTGGCAGCATATTATATAAACTTTTGTATTGCTTCATACATTACGTACTATTGGCGTCAAACACCCTGTTGTATAAATTACAAGTTTGGTATTACATATATGACTATAAATAATTATATTGTGTAACTTTATGATGGATTTCAATCGCAACTGAAAACGCATGTAGGACGCATTTCTTGTCACTCGATTAATTTTATTATCTGCTGTAAAAAGAAATGGCCTTCTGGATGTCCATTTGGTTTAGGAAGATTATAAGATAAAAACAAGTTTTTATATTAATAAGGAGTTTTTTTAATTTATTGTAAAAAAATATTTAAATAACCCATAAAGTAGAAAATTATATTTTTCACAAATTAGTTCACTGGGCAATACAATCAATTTTAATTCTTACTTTTGTCACTAAAATGAAGAACTAGAAGTATTTTTCTTAAATTTTTGAAAGCAAAAGAAGAAACAAAAAACATCATTCTTTTAATACATTTTCATTTCGTTTATTTACATGGAACACCAAGTAGTGCTTGTAAGAATCCCCTTAAAAAACATGATTCAACATAAAAACTATATACACTAGTTTTACTCTGATAAAATCGATACTTTGATGACACTGCAATTATTGTCACCAAATAAGATGGGCGTTCTTATGTGGGAAGATGCCACTTGTACCCTGGAGACAAAGAATTTTCTCTTGATTGCCTTTCGATAGTTTAGATAGAACCAGAAAACAGAACTCCCATTTATGGGCTGAAGCATTTTTTTTCGCAACGGATTTTCATAATATATATTTAAAAAAAGGAAAGTAGGGTTAACCGTTTTTAAAATAATATTTAAAATGTTATTTTACTGACATAAAATTAAAAAACGCAACATAATTGATAAAAAATAGATCATCTGTGCTAAATTCTGACCGGTACGATTTATTCTATAATACATGTTTTAAATGTAATTAATCTATAATGTATATTTTAATTAATATTGACTGCATTATAAGTAGTTACCCTACTTGAGTCCTTACTAAACAATTTGTAAAAATATGTATGCATAATGTATCTGCTTAATCACAATAATATTATAGAAACAATTGGATAAATATTTATCTTGACTATGGAGTATACAGTAATTTTGAATGTTTATTGATTTTAAAGTACCACTTTATGTGTACGAGATTTTTTTTTATTTGTAATATATTCATTTCTCATTTTAAAACAATACAACTTCTAGTAAAAAAATACTTAAATATTTTTTTTTACTCAGCCACAAAGATTTTTTAATGTAATATTAAAATAATATTTGAAATGATATGTACATTACTTCACTATATATAATATTTGGGATTTTGAATAATTATTCTGTCAAACATAAGAAAATACATATTCATCTTTTTTATAAATATATATATATTTGTATCTGTAAGGTCGAATCGAAATTGTCTGTACTCATATTATTGTTTTTTAGACACTTGTTGTCCTTATAAACTTTTTCTATATATAAATGAAACTTAAAGTTGAGAAAATCATATGCTTATAAATGTCTGATGTTTATTATCTAAGCTTTAGCGTCTACAAAACATCTTGCTTGAAAGATTAAACAAATTATTTCAACTAATCAACAAAGCAAAAATATTTTGAAAATAACTTAATTTATAGCAATTTTGATTCGTGATCATATATTTTTTTCAATAACATTCTCCTTTAATATCTTTATTAGAAAAATTAGTATAATGTGATACGTTTGCTTCGTCAGGCACAGAAAGAGGTTCTCTCATTACATGACAGGGTTAATTTCCGAATCTTCCTTCTATTGAGCTTAAAATCTTCCTACTGCTAATGTCTGCATCTAAAAAAAAGAAAAAACTCTTTAGAAACACTTTTAGATTGAGTCTTTTTATATTTGTTAAAGAAGTGTGTTTCTATATTATTGTGTTTTAAACCAGTTTTAAAAACTTTTACTCGTGTTCTTTATGTTCAAATTAATTCAAAAACACAAATACATCGCTAAATCAACAAATGTGCATTACGGTGAATATATTGTTCCTAGAAGTAGACTTTTAAATGTGAATTATATGCAAACACTCAATTTTAATTCGTTTTAATAGAATCATTTTGCATTTTTTTAACAGGAAGAATTTCAGCAAAATACAGAGCATAAAACATCTACGTGTATTCCTTCAGATACGTTACCTTCAGATAGGTTAATAATTTTGTTATAACAGGTACAATTCATTAATAAAATAAAGTTAGAAAGATACAAATGCTATATGTTGACAACATGATTGCGAACAAATGTATGAAGAAAAAAGCTCCATAGATACCAGATCGGTAAACTGTGGCGTCTGCATGTCAACAACAATTTCTATCTACGAAAACAAAAACCTCTACAAACTCGTTAAAACACCACTGACAGGGAAACACCTGTATTTGTAATATTTGATATTTCTATAGAACATTTTTATTGAATAATAAAAGATTTTAGTAATATTTCCGCTCTGAGAGGCATCACGTTTACGTTTAACATGATTTCTTTATTAAAGTACCTTATCCCCTTTTCTCTCGCTCTCCTCCTCGACCTCCGCAATGCGATTCATCAAAATTTCCGTCTTATAATACCTCCTGTTATTATCAACAAACAACATACGACTGTGAGGGCAATGATAGGCCTCAAAGGCAAGTGTTCTTACTTTCATTATTAAAAAAATCAATCAAAGTACTGTTACATTAGTGAGGGAATTTACTTCAGGAAACTAACTTGAACATATGAAGTTGTAATATATTTGAAATAAAACTAGGTCATTCATAATTCTATAATGCCACATGAATATTTCTCCGTGAATGTTTATAAGTTATTAAACTATGTGTCATTTGATTTTTTAAGGATCAAAATATTCAATATTTAACACAGTCGTGCACAATAAATACTGCTTAAGATGTACTAATTAATATCCGAATTCAAATAAATGCAAGCAGCAAATTTCGCAATTTATTTCTGCGTTTATCAATTATTGAATTTACATTCCAAAAGACATTATTAAGTTTCAAAACGTCTTATGTGAATACAAAATAAAAATTATATTTATAACAGTCAAACAATTATTACACAAGATATTCCTAACGAAATTTCCATATAATGGATTATTTGTGTATGGTATTGTTTCGAACATTTTAAATTTATTATAGTAAATCATTAATGTTAATCTAATCTATATCTTGTTTGATCATATTAGCTTCAGAAGCAATATTTTAATGAAGCAATTTTCGTACAAATATGTGAGTTAAACAAATGTAAACCAGAATTCCTCTGAAACGTTCAGGGAATGTAACTGTGTGGTTAAGGCGTATAGATATAGTTAGTGTGGACTTCATGTAAGACTAGCTCATTATGGATTGACGCATTAAATTTGTTTTCATAATCAATGTCAGAATACATGAGCAGGAAATACACCAAGTCTGTTGTACCAAAAGATAGTTCTGGAAATTTTCCAAAAGAGATCGTAAAACTAGCCGTAACGGTACTCTTACTTAATACTTAATTCTCAGGTACCTGCATTAACAAAACCCAGGTCTACTACTGCCATAAAAAGTTTACATAATGAAGAGAAGATGTTAAAAATGAGGCCCATGCTTGGTTTTCTTGGAGCAATGTGAAGAGTGAAAACATCCATACTGTTGGTACCCTCATAATAATACAGCATACCCCTGCAAATATATTACTGGCATAAATCTACTGTCGTTGCATATCGGCAAAAATGCCCGAATTTATATATATATATATATATATATATATATATATATATATATATATATATATATGTATATATACCAAGAACGTTATTAATATTCCTGAAAATTTTTACGCTGTACGGCAGTTATAAATCTCCTGTTAATATTCCATTGACCTTCCTGCAGATAATTTAGTGAACCGACTGTTATTGGATGGCAGCATGAAAGTGAAGGTCAGTTGAAGGACTTTGCATACATTTGTTAGAGCTGTTTTACTGGAATAGCGTCTTGAAAATTATTTGCCGCGTGCAGTGTAATGTAAAATAAAGAATGATAATTATCTGTCAGTAGGTATTTACAAAAACTTGTTACACATATATTTCCTAATTTCTTATCAATTAAAGCTAAGTTTTATAACAGACTTTGGTAATTTATTGTAAAAACTTTAGTTTTTTGATTTATGTTGCTTAGTTTTTAAATTAAACATATTAGTGAAATATTTCCTCGACGAATGTGGATGTTTTTTAACTAATAGAAACTTCTCATACACTAATAAAAACAATAGCATTCTTGCATTAAAGTAGAAGAATGTTTCAGTTTTTTCCCTTTAAATTCAATACAAGGTAGAATATGCATAAGTTACACAGCCGATTAATTTTGAAACGAATGTAGCAAGAGTTAAAACATTTCTGAGTACATATTGGTGAGTAAATGTGAGCTGAACTTAATTCGAACTTAATAATCCAATTGAATTGCGAACTTAATAATCCAATATCGGAACCTAATGCCGATTTGTGAAAAGATTCATTTACAAAATTATTCAGCATGATACTCCGAGTGCACGAATACACTAAACGAAAATTAAAAAGTGCGAGCGTATGTGGATGGGTATTTCGTAATTGCTATGGCAAGAGCGAAGGTTTTGCGGTCTACAGTGATTTCAATATATTTTTTTCTTTTTAACGATACTGTTTGATTACAATTCTACACATTTTGATGACGCTGTATAACTCTATAACTAAATGAACACCATAGTATGAAAGGCAATATAACAAATAAAAATTTGCATATTTCACTAAAGGTCTGCCCAGCCTATTCATGTACATGGAGTGTCATTTCCTACTAAATCGAGAACGCTGAACATTTTTTGATTTTCTATATTCTCATATCTTCCGGATAAGATTTCTAAGTTCTGCACTTCGCCGCTTGGCGATCTGCGAGCGACCACATTCTGTAGTGCATAATGTACTCTCCTACGTGTATATATCTTTTTGATAACTGTATCTACATTCATTCACATACCAAATGGCTGCGTAATTTATACGATTTTTCCCCTGTATATTTTATTTTATATGGTTGAATAAATAATTTGATTTATAGAACTTATTTGATAAAGTCTGCTAAAGATGTATATGTCCATGGAAAGACAGATAAATAAATAGATAGATAAATTGTTATAAATTTTATCTGAAACACAATTGCATTTTATTAACAACTTTTACATTTCCTTTATAAATCACTTCCGAAAATAATCAAATTATTTGAAGGTAAAATATTGTACATTAAATTATTCACATTTTCTGACTATTTGTCTTTATCTTCTGAAAGGGTTCATTCATCTAAACAAATCTTTGATTAAAGTAACTGTGCGCATTCATTCGTTTAATAGATCAGTCTCCGTGACTGTTAAGCATTAGATTTATCTTAAAAAACATTTTATGAATATGAAAAGCGGGAATTTTACAGATCGTTTATTTAAATCGATATAGATAAATGTATGTCCTATTTCCTTTAAAGCAGTGTATACTTATAGTACACTTTTTAACAACTATCTTCTAACGCTAATTGCAATACGAAATATGTATCTAACAATTCTAAGCAATCAAATAACAAAGTAATTTCAGTTAAGTATTGTACTAATGAATAACTATAGAAGCTAGCTATGAATGAAAATAACTTATATATATATATATATATATATATATTATATATATATATAACTAAAAGGAAATTACATACTTCATTAATAAATGTAAAGAGTGTTCCGTTACTTTAAACATGTTTATAAACAAACACAATGTTTTTGTATATTTATATCTGACCCCTGAAACGTGTAAATCCCTTGAAAAACACAAGTCGAAAAAAATTATATTACAATATTTTCTTCCATTATAGATAGAAGAAGTAAAAATGCAATTTTATGTGTAGTGTGGACAGAACTCTTATCATTAATTACACATAATTACACATATTATTGAGTGATCATTTGATTTAATCTATTTGTTACATAATGTTAAATGTATGGAGCTTTTTAAATAAAAATTTTCAAACAGTGGAAAGCCTAATTTTTTCATATGAAATATTGTCAAATATATTTCAATATAAATTACGAAATCAAAATTTTTAATATAAAAGAATAAAAGGTAGTCGTTTTCATTTCCACATATTTACTGAAAATACATTATATGTCGAAAAGTCATTTGATTTTAGATGTTTTGTCAAACATCTAAAGAAATACATGAAACATTCTTCTGTAACTTCAGGAATATAAAAAAATATTTTAATATCATATTTTTTAAGCGAAAGCTTGGTCACTAGGGCACGTATTATGCCAATAACAAATAAAAAAAAATATTTTTTTGATCAAGCAGTAAAACAAATTCTCTAAATGTTCTGTACCTGTAGCACATGGCTATATAGATTTCGCTCAAATATTTGTTCCTTTGTGTAAGAATAGCACGTATATTAATAGAGATATGAAGGTTTCTGTAAAATATTTAAGAAATGTCCAGATGTTTTTTGTTTATAGCATGCAGGGTTTTCAACCAAACACACATTTAACACAACTTTCAAGAAACTTTACAAAGTACAGGGTATACATCATACTACAATTAGAATATAACTATATTAACTATTGTAGGATAAATGAGCATCTGTATGGAATAATACTTAACTGTGCATATGCTAAAAAAAAACCCTTTTTGCTTAATTTCGTATTCAAATACGTAGGGCAACACATATAAAAAAGGCGAAAGATATCGGCAATATAGTGAGCTGAATTTCAGTGGCCTTAAAAAAATAGCCGTATTATAAAGGAATTTCCACAAATTGACGTTTTTCTCAACTAACATCCAAAACAGGAGCTAACAATTTAGCGAATTAAAAAATCTTTAAAAAAAATCACATTAGCATAAATACCTTCACTCTCAAAATAAATTTCGTCAAAAACCATAAAAAAACACAGACAGCAAGTTGCCGGAACCTCCCCCCCCCCACCCCCTGTGATTGGAAGAGATTTTCTGTTATTTGTAGAAACTTCTGTCTTGTGACTGTGGAAATTCAGAAAAATTTGACATTTGTTTCTTGAATCCCGTGTTTTGGAGGAAAAAAAAACATACGTAAAAATTACGTTTCTAATACGGAAAATTAACACGCAGCACATTTGCTAGTACACCCCTGTGGTTTGAAGAAATGGCAGACTTAGATTGGATAATTTCAGGTATATTTTATATTAAATTGGTGATTTTTCCGTATTTTGCGCTAAGCGAAGCAAATCAAAGCGGACATTTTGTGTTTCAAAGAATAAAGGCAAAGGAAAAATTTGTTCAATTCACTGATTTTTTTTTTAGAGTGTATAATTTTCGATTTAATTTTTAAAATGCAGTAAAAACAAACGCCCACTTTCGAATGTGGCGGTAAACTGATATTAGTCCTTAACTGCTGTTAGCGGTCTCACAGAGCTCTGTTTTTTTCCCTTTTTACAGTTTAAATTCTAATTTTCAGTTTAACAATAAATGCTGGTGAAACTTTGTTACGTTTGCAGCGCTAGTACAATCGCTAGCTACATCTGAATAGATGAAATTTTAATTATAATAATTTTGTAAAAAAACGTTTATTACAGGAACAGTATCCTATGAGCCTTTTTTCCATCTTTCGATAAAGCGGTCTCAGAGACCACTTTATCGAACTATAACTACCGCTTTATCTCACAGTAGTTATGCGACAATTTATGTCATAGCAGTTAAGGGTTAATATTATGTAACACAAGCATGTGTATTATGTAAAATGAGCACACCTGTTCTTTGTCCACCCCCATCTCCCACTACGATTTTACAGCTATTTGGTTTTCATATATTTTGTTTATGAGTATTTTAGATGTTTTCTAGCTAAGTATCATCTTGTAATTTGATACCAAAAAAGTGACGTTTTACTAGGTAAATTAGCGAAAATGACCAGTGTGCGTCACTCACAGGTATGAACCTCCAAGGTATTAATTCCTGATGCTTCTTCACTTGTTTTTATAGACACTGGTACTGTACAGCATAGTATGCCATTTGTAAATTTTAACATATCATAATATTTTGTCTATTAAATATATGTTTCTTTTATATAAAAATATAATGGCATTACACGAATAATTAAATAAAAACATTATTTGTATTAAACACACATGTGAAACTTTAAAATCATTACATCCATTGCTTAAAATGTTGTAAAAAACCCCACAACTTTGAATATAAAAAAGAACCTCATACTTTGTTTAATACCTATTACGTAAATCATCTCATTAGAAAAATTTGCTTATCAATATGGAAAATGTGTACGAATTATAAAATTAAAACTACTTAATACTTTCATTTGGTGGAATAAATTATGTTTAAAAAACAAAAAAAATACATGTTAAGATAAAGAACCGTCATTCGTTTTAAAAGAAAAGATCAAAAGGAAAAAACCTAAATGAGATCTCGTCATTGAACAATTTTATTGCATGTTATCCAGTAGCTTTGTCGATTTTCGAGGCTTATATCAGCTAGATTAAACATCGATTTACCATTAAAAAGAAACAGAAGTTTAAATCGCCTGAACTAAGCTATAATGAAGAAAATGCTATTAAGAGAGAGGCTTTGATTTTTTTTTCTGCATAGCATTATTTTTTTATGTTGTAAATTAATGAAATCCTTTCTGAGAATTAAAAAAACTCACTCATCAATAGAAATTATGTTCTTTTCCTATCAATTTGGACCTAAATCATATAGCATTTAACACTTTGTCACTTCAATAAAAAAGAAATGTCTTTCATTACAATTCCTGACACTTTTTTTTTTCGAAAGAAATTTATTATCAGAAAACTATAAAATGATGTATATCATAATGTCTTAAATATGAATTAATACAATGGTCAGAATTTTGATATAAACACATGTAAAGAAGTATGTACAATGATTTTAATGTACGACAAATAAATATATATTTTTTCATTTAAATGTGAAACGGCCATTATGTCAGTATGAGTGCCAGGCCGTTCAGTAATACAGGGAAAACACCAGAGTTTAAGGTTTAAACTACTTTATTGCATCTAATCGGGCAGAGAAATTGAACGAGAACAACTCGTTTTACCTAACTCAAAATAAATATTCTAGATTTCGACTTGAAGCGGCACAAAAATAAAAACTCTCAAATAAAGTAAATAGAAAATATATAAGGAAAAATACAATTTTCAGTTCGTCGACTTCCGAGGGTTCCACCTGGTTCCAAGGCTCTTACAAATATACCCAATTGTAGACTGCAGAATGAACAACTTAATCCGACGTTATTCGTAGCAAAGGAGGCTTCAATACACGCTACTAAGTTCCTAAACTCTTGAGAACTCCAACCATCAGATACTGTCACTAGATCCCCTGATATTAAGTACCACAAGCTCTGTAAGCTCTGAATCCAAGCACAAGTAAGCACTCCTTCTAAGTACTGCTTCTAAGTACAACTCTAAACGAAAATTCGCAGCTTATATATCCACAGTACCGATTGACCAGGAACAAAAATTTGCATAAATATGAAAAGAAAACAGCAACTCACAATTTCCGACATTCACACATTCATCGAAGGTTAGAGAAAAGAGAGCCTTGATCAACTTTTACGCACAGGGACGGTGAGTGGACAAAAATTACGATCGCATTAAAAAAAATCGCCTACTCACGTGACGAGAATAGTCGAATCGTCACAAAATATATCGGAGGAAATAAACTGTGTCCTGAACATATGAAATCCTGAACGCTTCTGAAAAAAGTCAGAGCGAGAACACAGAACCGAACAGAAATATACCATTGAAAATATAACTACATCTAATTAACCTGAATCTGAAATATTTCATATAATTAAATACCTTAAAAATGAATATATAGAATCGCCTGCATTGTAATTGAAGCAAAATAATATACAATTTAATATATAGAGGGTGTTTCAGAAAGGTGTTTGAAATGACATAACTGCGAATGAAGTGAGAAACAGAAAGGTTAAACAAATGGTATGTCGGACGTCTGTCCAACATACCACATGTTTGGAACCAACATACCACTGAAATTTGTTATGCTCCTGTTTTCAGTTCCATTATTGGTTCATTGGTGGTAGCACAAGCCCATGAAGCTTTAAATAATACTCGGAAGTACAGAAAGATCAGTCCTGAGTCTATTGCACTGATGACATGTGTAAGAGAGTTGTATCGAATTAGTTATACGGAAATTGAAGAACATCATGTCTTATTCCTTGGAGCAAAATGTTTTATTGTACTGGAATACCACCGATTACATCGAAGTCCAATGATGACAAAACTAATCTTTAACAAATTAATGTTAAAAAAGGTCCAGACCAGAAAACAATTCGTAATTTATTCAACAAGTTTGAACGGACAGGTAGTATGGCCGATGATTTAGCAGACGATCAGTCACGACAACTCAAAATTTGCAAGCAGTTCAAGAAATTGTTAAACGTATTCCTCGGAAATCCATCAGACGAGCCGCTGCTGAAAAGGAATACTCAAACACCACTACCTACAAAATAATGCGAAAAAGCCTGAAGCTGCTTCCTTATAAAATACAGTGTCATCAAGCGATCACATATTCAGTTTTCCACAAAGAGAAAACTTCGCAAATGAGTTACTCCAGATGACTGATGAGAATAAAATTGATGTCGGCTGCGTATGATTTACCGATGAGGCCTATTTTCATTTAGAGGGATTTGTGAATAATAAAAAGTGGCGAATATGGGACAATGAAAACTCGTTTGTGTGTCTTTCAAAACCAATGCACTTTGCAAAAGTTATAGTTTGAGCTGGACTGGGCAGTAAAGGGATCATTAGAACCTTTCCGCGAGGGAAACGATTAACTCATTCCAATATATTGAAACTTTACAGAAATTTGTTGCCACATTTCAAGCTCTAGAGGACGCGCCAGAGAATCACCAGTGGCTTATGCAGGATGGAACCTAACCACAGCGAACTACAGCAGGGTTTGAGTGAACTTGAACGAGTCATTGCTCTCAATTATTTCCGAGTGATAGGCCTTGGTATGAATTGGCCTCCATATTCTCTGGATCTCAATCGTTTTGACTTCTTCTTGTGTGTACTTGAAAAACACTGTTTACTCTAAGAATCCTCAAACGTTGGAAGAGCTTGGAGAATTCATCTGTGAGCCATGTGCATCTGTTTCAGTACAGATATTGCAACGAGTGACTTCCAACTTTACCCTTCGGTTGCGTCATGTTATTTCTGAAAAAGGTGACCATATTGAATCCATTGTAATGTGATTTTACGAAGATGATGAAGTAGAATTTGATTTCACGAAGAACATTTTCAGACACTATTTCAAAGACACTGCTCTGTGACTGTAGCACCCTCTGATGTCCAATCTGAAGTATTTTTTCAAACCGGTGTATAAAAAATACCTGATCTGTCTGTCCAACATACCACTTGTTTCACTTTTCTATCTCTCACTGTTTCGCAATTATGTCATTTAAAAGTTGGGGAGTCCATTTTGAAACACAGTGTATTATTACCATTACATTAAATATTACGAGCTTATTTTTAATTATCCTTTAGATGGCATTACAGAAAATTTATTAAACATAAATACTTCTTGATTAGAAATGAAAAATATATTTTTATTTCATTTTAATATGTAATAGATATTTAAATCAATTTTGTAGGAAAATGAAATTTATTTTTTACATTTTTGTTTTATTTAATCACTATACATTTCTGCATTTTAATGGAGTTTTAATCATATTTTTATATTTTGTTATCTGAACGCTGGGTCAAAAGACAATGATTTTGTCGTCGTTCACTGGCTTCTCTGAATATCAGATTTTGAAACGTATAATACTTAATATATATATATATATATATATATATATATATATATACAATGGTGTGCAAAAATTAAGGACGAGAGGGTTTTTCGAATGTAACGACGCGCAGAAGATTTCCACATCGTCCAAAATCATACAATAAGATCTGCAAGATTTGAAAATATGGGGCAAGTGATAAAAACCATCTAAACAAAGAATCAAAAGGATATGAAAGCATTTTACTGAAAAGGTCACTTGGAGTACAAATGCAGAGAAGAAAAAAACGGTCATCTTACAAGCACCTGGCAGGGAAAATTCAGTTTTTGATAGGGGATACACCCCTGACTGCGATGCAGGATTTGCAACGTCTGTCCATGTTGAGGACAAGGTTGTCTAGTAGTTCTTGAGTAATAGAGTCTCATTCCTCTTGTAACGCCAATTTCAGCTCCGTAATCGTTGCTGACGACTGATCACGTGATTCCAAGCATCTTCCGAGAAGGTCCCACACGTGTTCTAAGGGATTAAGGTCCGGGGACATTGCAAGCCAATACATGCGTTGAATATCATCACTCTCCAGCAGCTCTTCGACAGCCGCTGTACGATGAGGGGGGGCGTTTTCGTCCATGAAGAGGGAGTCCGGACCCACAGAGCTTCTAAAAAGACTTACGTGAGGCGAGAGAATCTCGGCGCAATAGCGGGCACCAGAGACTGAACCTCCTTGGAAGACGTGGAGGTCCGTACGGCTACCAAGCATGATACCACCCAAACAAGAGCTCTGGCACCTCCAAAACGATCCCTTTCGATCATGTTAGAGGGGTGATTACGTGTTCCCTGCTGTCTCCAGATGTGTATACGTCTAGAATTGCTCGTCATACTAAATCGGTTCTCATCCGTAAAGAGTACTCGACCCCACCCCCGTTGTGTGCAATTCTTATGTTCCTGATACCACAGAAACATGCGTCTCCGACGAGCAGGCCTTAGTGGTAAACACCGTACTCGTCGTTGTGCATTCAGGCCATTTTTGTGCAGCCTTCTAGACACGGTAAAACGTGATATTCGACAACCAGTAGTCTGCACCATCTGCGTTGCGAATTCTCCAGTTGTTTGACGCCTGTTTC